>CM053571.1:120423130-120468886 GCA_028646485.1 Cryptoprocta ferox
ACAACTATTTTTAAGGTCCATAATCTTTGTAGCAATAGCGTCTCTGGTGTCTTCCATGCCTTTTTCAAGCCCAGAGATTAATTTTATGACTATTGTTCTAAATTCTTGGTCAGTTATGTTGCTCATATCTGTTTTGAGCAATTCTTTAGCTGTCACTTCTTCCTGGAATTTCTTTAGAGGAGGGTTCTTCCATTTCATCATTTTGGTTAGTTTTCTGTCTCTTGTCAGTTTTAAAAGCTTTCTATGTGCTCTGCACCTGTGAGTCCTGCTATATTAAAGGAGGCTCATAGACTGTCCAGGGCCTGTCCATTCAGGAAGTGTTTTTTAATGGTGTCCCTTGGTCTCTCTTGTTGAGACTTTGGTTACTTTATTTCCCTATTTGTAGTGATATTTGGGGCTCTCCACCATGTGTACTTTCGCTTGTTTCTTGAGGTAGCCCTGGAAGGGAAAACAGACAAACAAACAAGGAACAAAAGCATGCAAACAAATCAAACAAACAAGCAAACCGAAAGAAAAAAACAAAACAAAAACAACAAAAGACAAAGGACAGTCTAAAAGCATAAAACCAGAAATCCCAGTTACAAATAAACAGCAAGGTGGAGGCAGTGCTGATGGAAGAGTATATATAAAGAGAGAAATGACAAGGGTGGGGAGAAAGAGAAATTGAACATTGACCAGGCAGAGAGACTAAAAGGCTTAATTCAGAAAGAGAAAAAGGAGAATACAGCAGGAGGTGAGGAGAAAAAAAAGACAAAGATAATGTTACCCAGAGAAACTATATAGTCTGATTATTTCAGAGAGAGAGAAAGGAAGGTAATGATGGAGATAGAACATGCATCAAGAGAATGGATTATATATGCCTGTTTAAGCAAACCTATAACCAGAATACCCGATCCAGAGGAGGGGAGAGATAAGAATGAGATATGGGAGAATATATCTGAATAGCAAGAATTAATCTAGAGTTAATCATGGCCATGCGTCAGTCCCGATCTTGGGAGAGGGGCTGTTTCCATATCATCTATCCAGGCTCTGATAACAAAGCAACTACCCAGTGCAGATGGGCCTGGTTTGGTGTAGGCAGTTGTCGCCTCCACTGTGGGTCCCAAGGGCCCCACCTTGGTGGTTGTGGGGAGAAAAATGGCAATCCCCCAGTCCCTTCTATAACCAGGCATTGCAAATCACTCTTTTGGGTCCAATCTCCCTGTGCCACGGGCACAGCCAAGGTGGGCCGTGTTCTATGTCCTGCACCCAACCTGGTTTCCAGATCTTACTCTGTGAGCATTAATGATACCGCCTAAAATGTAATCCCGCAAGCTGGGGCACTTCGTAGCAGGGGATCAAGTAGGGGACTGGTTCCTCCTAGTGCCGACTGCGACAGCGATCCCTTGCATACCATCTATCCCGGAGGGAATTTCTGGGACTGGGGCACCCAGCCCAAAGAAATCTCCTTAGTTAGAGATAGGATCTCTCTTCGAAAGCCCTGCGATTAGAGATGGGATGATACGATCCCTCTCCGTCCCAGGAGGAGTTTTTTCTCTTCTCCAGAGACCGTTCTAAGATTCCCCAGCCACTCTTTCTCTACCTTTTGTCTCTCCACTGAGGGGGCTCCCTCCCCTCCGTGTCTCCATGTCCCAGCCTGTTTTTATCTTCCCCAGTTGCAATCATGTACCTATGAGGCTCTCTTCTTAGTGGACTCCGTCTCTTTTCCTCCCAGTCTCTTGCGGTTCAGAGTTCCGTTGGCTTCAGCCCTTCTTTGTTTGAGAGATGCGGTTGAGAAGTACAGATCCTCCTGCTTCTCCACGATCTTGCCCCTCCACACGCCAGGTCTTAAAATTTTAAAAAGAAAGAAAGAAGTTGCTATGGCTGATATCAAACAGATTACTATCTATGTTCTCTTCTAGGATTTTTATGGTCTTCTGTCTCACATTTTCTTTAATCCATTTTGAATTAATTTTTGTGTATGGTGTAAAAAAGTGGTCCAGTTTTCCCACACCATTTATTAAAGAGACAGTCTTTCCCATTGGATATTCTTTCCTGTTTTGTTGAAGATTAATCAACCATATAATTGTGGGTTCATTTCTGAGTTTTCTATCCTGTTCATTGATCTATGTGTCTATTTTTGTGTCAATACCATACTGTTTTGATAACTACAGCTTTGTAATAAAACTGAAAGTCTAGAATTGTGATGCCTCTAGCTTTGCTTTACTTTTCCAACATTGCTTTGGTGATACGGGGTCTTTTGTGGTTCCATACACATTTTAGGTTTGTTCTAGCTCTGGAAAAATGCTGGCCGTATTTTGATAGGGATTGTATCGAATATGTAGATTGCTTTAGGTAATATAGACATTTTAACAATATTTGTTCTTCCAATCTATGGGCGTGGAATATCTTTCCATTTCTTTGTGCTTCTTCAATTTCTTTAATCGGTGTTTTATGTTTTATAGTTTTTAGAGTGTATACAGATGTTTCACCTATTTATTCCTAGGTATCTTACTATCTTGGTGCAATTGTAAATGGGATTGATTCCTTAATACCTTTTTATGCTATTTCATTATTGATGTGTAGAAATGCAACAGATTTATGTACATTGATTTTGTATCCTGTGACTTTATTGAATTCATTTATCAGTTCTAGCAATTATTTGGCGGAGTCTTCTGGGTTTTCTATATATTGTATCATGTCATCTGCAAGTAGTGAAAATTTTACTTCTTCCTTGCTGATTGGATGCCTTTTGTTTATTTTTGTTGTCTGATTGTTGCAGCTAGGACTTCCAGTACTATGTTGAATAAAAGTGGTGAGAGTGGACATCCTTGTCTTGTTCCTGATGATAGAGGAAAAGCTCTCAGTATTTTTTCCCATTTAGAATGATATTAGCTGTGGGTTTCTCAGATAAGGCCTTTATTATGTTGAGGTACAGTCACTCTAACCCTACTTTGTTGAGGGTTTTTATCATGATTGGATGTTGTACTTTGTCAAATGCTTTTTCTGCATCTGCTGAAAGGATGTATCCTTCTTACCCTTTCTTTTATTAATGTGATGTACCACATTGATTGATTTGCAAATATTGAACCACCCTCGCAACTCAAGAATGAATTCCACTTGATCATAGCGAATGATTTTATTAATGTATTGTTGGACTTGGTTTGCTAGTATTTTGTTGAGAATTTTTACATCTACATTCATCAGGAAGACTGGTCTGTAGTTCTCTTTTTTAGTGGTGTCTTTATTTGGTTTTGGAATCCGGGTAATGCTGGCCTCACAGAAGGGATTTGGAAATGTTCCTTCCATTTATATTTTTTGAAATATTTTGAGAAGAATATAAATTAAATCTTAAAAATTTTGGTAGAATTCACCTTTGAAGCCATCTGGTCCTAGACTTCTGTTTGTTGGGAGTTTTTTGATAACCGATTTGATTTCTTTGTGGGTTATCGGTCTGTTCAAATTTTCTATCTCTTCCTACTTCAGTTTTGGTAGTTGATATATTTCTAGGAATTTATCCATTTCTTCTAGGTTGTCCAATTTGCTGGCATATGGTTTTTAATATTATTCTAACTTTGTATTTCTATGGTGCTGGTTTTTATTTCTCTTCTCTCAATTGTGATTTTATTTATCTGAAATCCTTTCTCTTTTCTTTTTCTAAGTCAAGCTTATCAATTTTATTAATTTTTTCAAAGAACCAGCTCCTTGGTTCATTGATCTCTTCTACTGGTTTTTAGTTTCTATATCATTTATTTCTGCTCTAGTCTTTATTATTTCCTTCCTTCTGCTGGTTTTAGATTTTATTTGTTGTTCTTTTTCTAGCTCCTTTAGGTGTAAAGTTAGCTTATTTATTTGTGATTTTTCTTGCTTCTTGGGGTAGGCCTATATTGCTCTATAGTGTCCTCTGACGACCAATTTTGCTGCATCCCAAAAGTTTTGGACCATTATGTTTCCATTTTCATTTGTTTCCATGTATTTTTTTATTTCTTCTCCTATTTCCTGGTTGACCCATTCATTGTCTAGTAGCATGTTACATAACCTCCAGGTATTTGTGCTCTTTCCAGATTTTTTTTTTTTTTTTGTGGTCAACTTCTAGTTTCTTAGCATTGTGGTCATAAAAGGTGCGTGGTATGACTTCAATCTTCTTGATTTTGCTGAGGATTGTTTTGTGGTCCAATATGTGATCTATTCTGGAAATGTCCCATATGCACTTGAAAAATGTATATTCTT
Source organism: Cryptoprocta ferox (assembly GCA_028646485.1). Taxonomy (NCBI): domain Eukaryota; kingdom Metazoa; phylum Chordata; class Mammalia; order Carnivora; family Eupleridae; genus Cryptoprocta; species Cryptoprocta ferox. The sequence continues at coordinate 120,427,340 of CM053571.1, forward strand.
CTGTTTTAGTATGGAATGTTCTGAACATATTTGTTAAGTCCATCTGGTATATAGGACCCATTTTAAAGATGGCAGTTGAAGCCATATAAATACACTGGATTCCCCCAGGGAGAGTGGCTTTTGTTTTCTTATTAAAAAATATCCAAATCCATATGTTTCAATTTTCTTATCAGAAACATCTGTTTCTTGCATTTAAAGACACATAAATATGTGTGTATTTTTTAATTAGGTAAATAGGACTCACCAACTGATTGGCAGTTCTGATGAGGGAAGAGAGTTTCTAGGTTGGTGTAATGGGGCAACTGATGAAATTTTGCAACTAATTAATAACCATAATAGTTAACCTACTTGTGAACATCAGCGGAAGTCAGACACATTCTAATTGCTTTACACAAGTTTTCTCACTTTTCACAAAAACCCTGTGGAGAGCACAATTGTTGGTCCTTTTTACAAAACTGAAAATTGAGACTCAGAAAATATTGTTTGAAGAACAAATTAGGAAGGGGAGGAAGGAGAATGACAGATGGCAACCTCTCCATCAAAATGCAGAATATGTTCCCTCCCATGGTGCAGACTTTGTGTTTGGATGTGAACTCTTACCCTGGTGTCTAGGTGGCCCAGTAGACTGGGAACAGAAGTGGTGCAATGCTAAAACATAGATGTGCCCTTTCCATGCTCTCTTCTGCCCCATCTCCTGACTGCATGCTGACACCACGGCAATCTTGGAAGCTACCTAGAAGATGGCAGAACCTTCTTGAGTCTGGATCCCTGAATGACCTCATAGAGTGGACTTCCTGTGCCCCATTTCACCCTCCAGCTCCTGACCTTCCTTAGAATGTTACACAGATAAGAAATAAATTTTTGTTGATTAAGCCACTAAAATTTGGGAGTATCTTTATAACAGCAATACTATAGAGCAGGTATTTGCTATATCTAAGTAAAACAGAGTGTGAAATAAAGATGAGAAATACTGGATGTGTTGAGTTTGAAATGTTGTGGGACAACCACATGAAAATATTCAGTGGACAGGCAGTGGAGACATATGGAGTCATTGTTAATGCACACAAATTCATGTGTGTGTGCTTGGTCTTAAATAAATAATAGGGGCACCTGGGTGGCTCAGTCAATTAAGCATATGACTCTTGATTTTGGCTCAGATCATGATCTCATGGTTTATAGGATGGAGCCTCACGTTGGGCTCTGCACTGACAGTGCATTGTCTGGGATTCTCTCTCTCTCTCTCCCCTCCTCCTCCTCTTCCTCCTCCTCCTCCATTCTCACTCTCAAAATAAATAAACTTTAATAAATAAATGAATAAATAAATAAATAAGGAAAGAACTATATAATTTCCTGCCATTTCCCCCCACAGCTGTAGGCTCTAAACAGGTTGTGCAATGGGAGGGATAAGCCTCTCCTCCTCCAGGTGATCTCATTTCCCCTGTATGTCCTCACTACGTGAACACCTCACTACTCCAAGTGTCATTCCCATCTGTAAGGAAACATCTTTTTCTACATGATGGCTCCAAATTTGAGCCAGCTATTCTGTCTCTTATTCAACTGAAAAAACAATGAACAAGTCTCATGTTGAAGAAACGTTACTTTTCCACAGATCCTGATCTTAAAACTCGGCCTCACATAGGATGTGACTTTAAGTTTGGGAATTTCTGTTTTCAGGATGGCAGCTGATTTGCCAGACAGGATTGGCTCTCTCAGGGAGTGTGAAGAGAGGGCCAAAGGTGACACCCTGGAGACCCCAACATGTGGGAGGTAGGTGGAGGAGCTGCTCACAAGGGCTAGTGAGCGGAAGCACTAGGGAGGTAGGAGGACATCCAGGAGTATCTAGTTCTCCCCAAACTAAAGTTGGACAAAATGCCACAGAGTGAATAACTGATTGTTTCAAATTAAAAAAAAAAAAAGCAAACTGAGAAAAAGGCCACTGGATTTGATAACAAAAATATCACCTTTTGCCAGAACAATTTTAATGGAGTTGCAGGCATAAAAATCAGAGGTTGATGGATAAAAAGATGACTGTGGTGAGGCAGAGGAAGCAGGACTATGAAATGTCTGGTCCTGGGTCAGGGCTGAAGGTCCAGATGAGCTCAGGGAGCCAGCACCTCAATCCTCTCCCACTATTTTCTCGCTGTCCAACCACTCCTGGACTCAGTTTCTTTATTTGTAAGATGGGTTTAATGATCCCTGTCTCAGAGGCTGAGGATTAAATGAGAAAACAGTTGCAAATGGCTTTTAAGAAACCAAACGTGGGGCACCTGGGTCGCTCAGTCGGTTAAGCATCTGACTTCAGCTCAGGGCATGATCTCACAGTCCATGGGTTCGAGTCCCACATTGGGCTCTGTGCTGACATCTCGGAGCCTGAGGCCTGCTTTGGATTCTGTGTCTCCCTCTTGCTCTGCCCCTCTCCTGCTCATGCTCTGTCTCTCTCTCTCTCAAAATAATAAACACTTCAAAAAGGAAGGAAGGAAGGAAGGAAGGAAGGAAGGAAGGAAGGAAGAAAGAAAGAAAAGAAAGAAAAGAAAGAAGGAAGAAAGAAAAGAAAGGAAAGAAAGAAAAGAAAAGAAACCAAACAACTCGAATGAAAAGTTATGGGCATTGCAGGTATTGTAAAGTCTTCCTCTCAATGAGGCAAGACAGACAGGCAGCCAAGCACCTGGGCCCACAATCCATCTCCCCCTAGAACTGCTTTACAGAAATGCCCTTGGGGTGCTGATTTGAGGAATGTTATCGGAGCAGCCCTGAGAAACCCTGTAGTCCCTTTGCCAAAAGCTGCCGAAGACGTTGTGTATCGCGCTACACAGCCTCATCCTAAGCTGACCTGACGAGTGTCCTCTCGGGTCACAACAGTGTAAGTAATTGTGTAAATAACTGTGTTTCTCCTGAATAATTGGACTGTTTTTATCTTGCCCGCTGATCACGCTCCCCTTTTTTGCAGTGATTTCCAGAAAGCTTGGAGACAAATGTGTGGTCCACTCATTGTGCGTACCTAAGTTGCCATGTATGCATTTTTGTACTAGACTCTTCTCCAGTACTTTTATATCCCAATTCTTGCTATTCTCATACTTTAAATGTGTTATATGCTTTTATATTACATATTCTTATAAACAGCCTAAATGTTTTCTGTTATAAAAGAAGATATAATTTTCTTGGGTGGGGGGGTTTGAGTAATTTTTAGCCCCATATTATAGCTGACTTTCAAATATAGATTAATACCTTTCCAGTCAGCCTATATATCCCAGTAAACTTGTCCCTGTGTATCTTCCTTCACACCAGAGCTCATGACAGTAGCTAACACTGACTGAGCCCTTGCTATGGGCTCTTCTAAGTGCTTTTGTATCTATGGATTCATTAATCATCATAAGAATCCTATTTATGTCTGCTTTACAGACAATGAAACTGAGGACCCTAAAGGTTAAGTAACTTTGCCAAAGCTACACAGATGGGAAGTGATGGATCTAAGATTAAAAACCCAGTCATCCGGCTCCAGAGTCTGTGTCCTTTCCCATCAAGTACGGCGGGGTAGCAATGCCTCTTCTCTACACACCCGGTTACAAAATACTTTAAATATTTGGTTTACGATGCTTTGTAGGATACTGGTAAGAAGATGTGGGGAAGGAGAACGAGATAGCTGGGTTAAAATTTTTTTCACCTAATGAAATAGGCAAAATATAGCTAAGAAAAATACCATGTCTGAACAGAAGTGTGAGGAATACAGATCTCTCTGTTAAATACATTATTTTTTATTTAACTCATCTTCCTTCCGTGGATTCAAACAGTCCTAATCTTCTTAGGGTGCTAACTGCCTATACTTGTCGTGTGTCTTATCATAATTTTAACTTTTTGAAGGCAGCTGGATGAAATAGATATGAATCTGTGAGAAAAACAGGTTACACATAATAAACATGTCATGTCAAGCATTCCTACTATTTATCAACTTAGCAAAGTAGAGAATGGTTCCATTGGCAACAGAATATTGAAAAAACAAGGAGATGATGTTACTTATTCAAAAGCTTTTGCTCCTTTATTTCTCCTCTGAAGGTAGTTAATGAGATTATAGTTTAACCCCGGGCCGTGCTTTGTCACTCTGCTATCTTTAGCATAGGCTTATGGATGATAATAATATTCTTGATTAATAAATAGGATATGGAGCGAATGCTGTTCCTACATTTCAAATATCCTGCCCACTTGTCATCATTCAGGCCCCAGGCAATGTCCCACCTCCTCTGCACAGCCATTCCTGCTGTCCTGAGCATGCCAGGTAACATGGACATGATTTCCTTCTCAATCCCTACAACACTCTTGGACTTGCACATCATTTCTACAAATGCAATACTTACTACCTGACATTGTCATTCACATGTAAATGCATATCTATATCAGGCATTAGATATAAGTTCCTCTAAGGAAGGAACTGAGTCTCCTTATATTTCCTATGTCCCACAGCACCAAGTACAAAGGTAGGGCACCAGAAGTTCTCGGTGAATTATGCGTTCAGAAAAAAGGGAGGGAGTGAATGAATGAATGGAAGTGAGTTTGGAGGTTTCTCTGATTGACTAATTCTGCCTTTGCTTCAGGCAATATTTCTCTGAGGAAGGTCTTTCCATCTGCATCTGAATTACTCAAAATGATGAAATTATCTCTAAAATGCAAATTCCTAAACTCTACCCCCAATCTCTACAATCCGAATGTCTGGAGCTGGGGTAGGAATTTGCATCTTAACAACCTATCCCAGGTAATCCTTCAGCACACAATGTTGAGAGCTACTGGCTTATCAGAGTATGCTTATAAGATATTATTTGAATGATGAATTGGAATAATCTGGATTAAATATTGTTCCTCTCCATAAATTTCACAATTAAGCTCAAATTTGTACCAACCTGGGTATCATACTCCTTCTGTAAGAAATCAACTCTCCTGGAAGAAAGGGTTATTTATTTACTCATTTATTGCAAGCAATGTTGTAAATCCATTGGAATCGAGGTAAATTGCAAAGCTCACAATCATATAACTATTATGCTTCAGTGACCCTTTGCCCATAGCATCATTTCATGTAGGAGTTTTATGACTTGCACAATTCCTGAGAGAAGCCACATCCTCCTGGTCAAGACTGGTAAAGACTCCAAGAGTCTTAGTCTGGTCTCCAGGGGCCGCCTGTGTATGATCATTGGAATATCTCACGAATGCCCTCCTTTCGTCTTCTCTTTTGAAATGTCTCCAGGTAGGGGACACAGGACACAGAGAACCACTTTCAAACTAAGTCAATGGCCCTGCTCTGGAAGCAGCTTCTAACCTGAGCAATAGACGCCCCAACTGCAGCAGGAATACACCGCTTCTTCATATCCTCCATCTTATCAGATGCAGATTTTTTATTTCAATGGGAGATTTTTAAAGCTTAAAGAGAAAGTGAACCCAATAGGTCCACCATGACCAATCAAATCTGCTTTTTGCTTTTCTCTTTTTCTGCAGTAGAAAACATCCTCTTTCAGAACCTGAAGCTCTGACTTCCCCTTCCCTAACAGGTACTGTGTGGTTTGGATCATTCCTGGTCTTCATGAGTGCAGGAAGACTCCCTTGAAATGAATTCCATTGAATTGGCTCTAGACGACTTGGTGTCGTTTTCCTAATCCTCTACTTATGTGATATTCATTGAAATTCAAGTCATCTTTTACGGGGACCGCCAGAAATAGGGGAATAGGACCCTTTCTTCTGGAGTTGCCATATTAATACTCTCAAAACTAATCTCCCGAGTCTCATGATTACTTGAGCGCACTCTCTTTCCTCTTCTCCAACTTTTTTATTCTCATTATAGGTTTTTCTACAATACTTTCTCTTTACCTTTTTTGAAGTATTTTTCATCACATGCATATGTACACACACACACACACACACACACACACACTGTTCCCCATGTCAGCTCCTTATCTGGGTGCTGCTTTAGTAGGTTATCTCTTGTGTTTCACCTACATTTCCATTATTCCACGATATCACCACATGCTAGGACTGGCAACCATTTTCTTGGCCACTTCTCATTAAATCCACAGGTCACTGTAAAATGGAACAAAAGAAAGGGTCTCAGGGGGCACCTGGCTGGCTCAGTCAATAGAGCATAAGACTTGATCTTGGGGTTGTAAGTCTGAGCCTCACGTTGAGTGTAGAGATTACTTAAAAATAAAATCTTTAGGGGCGCCTGGGTGGCTCAATTGGTTAAGCATCTGACTTCAGCTCAGGTCATGATCTCGCAGTTTGTGGGTTCGAGCCCACAAAATCAGAGCCTGGAGCCTGCTTCGGATTCTGTGTCTCCCCTTCTCTCTGCCCCTCCCCTGTCCATGCTCTGTCTCTCTCTGTTTCTCAATAATAAATAAATGTTTTAAAACATTTTTAAAAATTAAAATTAAAAAAATCTTCATAAAAAAGAAAGAAAGGGCCTCAGACAGACACTATGATTACTTTGTTTAAGATGCTGGCTTTATAGAAATAGATGTCATGCCGTGCCAGAGGAGCCCGGTCATCCTAGCTATAATCAGTCATTTGGCGCCATCTGCTGGACCCAAGCAGTCTCAGGTTGGGGAAAAGCAATCGTGCTTCATGAGAGCATCAGGTGCCCACTGATTCAGCTCACCCCTGGGACTGTTCTGAAGAACTCCCATATCCCTTTATGACAAATCTCTCCACCTTTTAATATCTCAAAAGCTAAGAGTCTTTCCTACTACGTCCTATTCCCTCTGCAGTTTCATAAAGCGCCGTTGTTTTATTTGGTCAAGCAAGTCAGGAGAACTAAGGGGCCCCGTGACAACCATCAACAATTGGAGGGCAGAAGCCACATTTCCTTTGTCGCTGTATCCTTAGAACTGGCACGTGGTAGCAGCTCTGGAATTGATTTTTTGTCTTGTTTTTGTGGCTTTTTGAATGAAACAGTAAGCAAGTATCAGCTGAGGTGGGTAAATTTGACATACAGGAGTCTTTATTTGAAGAGTTTTCTAGACTACTCTGCCTGGGTGGGTCCTAAAAAGCTCCTAACCAGGATCTCTCTCCCCACCTCTTATGGGTTGAGTCTTTTTTTTTTTTAATTTTTTAACGTTTATTTATTTTTGAGAGAGAGAAAGCGACAGAGTGCAACTGGGGGGAGGGGCAGAGAGAAAGGGAGACACAGAATCTGAAGCAGACTCCAGGCACTGAGCTGTCAGCACAGAGCCCGATGTGGGGCTCGAACTCACAAACTGCAAGATCATGACCTGAGTTGAAGTCGGACACTTAACTAACTGAGCCACCCAGGCGCCCCTGTTGAGTCTTTATTAAAGGAAGAAATACCAAAATTAAAAACCAGTAACAAACTCCTGGGTGGGAGGCAGGAGGGAATAGGATTTTGCATTATAGTGACTCCGTGAAACCTAGCCTAAAACTGGAGAAATAGTAGATGCTTTATATATTTTTTAAAACCGGTAATTAAAATATTTGCTCAATATGATAGCTAATTTTATGTGTCAACTTGGTTAGGACTTGAAGCCCCACTGTTTGATCAAACACCAGTCTAGATGTCTCTGTGAAGGTATATTTTAGCTATAATTAATAGTCCATTCAGTAACTTTGAGTAAACCTGATTACGGTCCCTCCCACCCCCATGTAGGTGGACTTCGTCCAATCAGTTGAGGGCCTGAAGATCAAAGACTGAAGTTACCCAAAGTGCAAAGTCTTGTAGTCAAGACTGCGGCAGAGAAACCCTGCCTGAATTTCTAGCCTCCTGTCCCATGGAATTTGGACTCAAGGCTGCAACACTGACTCTACCTGAATTTCCAGCCTGCTGGCCCATCCTGTGGACCCCAGGCTTCTTTCAGTCTCACTCTTTCTCTCCATATATATAAAAAAATTTTTCCATCTGGAGAACCCTAATATGCCCAGTACTATACTTCAATGTATATTTTATCTCACTGGTTCTCCAACTGATAGGCATCAGGATATACACCATTTGGAACAATGTCTCTGGGAGTACAGCCCAGGCACCTGTATAAGTTCTAGAGTTGGTACACTAAGTTAAGCAATACGCATTGTACCAGATTTCATTAAGACCTTTTTGATGCACATTATGTGCTTCTTCTTCATAGCCCACGCACATTTTTATATGCTTAAAGAATATATTCTTTATAACTTGTATAGCTTATTCTTTTATTCTTTATAGGAAGGGGAACTAACATTTTTTAAGTACCTGGTATGTGCCAGGTCCTAGACTAGGCTCTTCTCAGTGTATTATCTCATATCTTACCTGATACTCTTAATGTTAGAGAATAGACACAATTATCTCAAGGTTAGTAACCTGCTCGGGACACACATTCATTTGCTCATCAGTTATTTGCAGAAGAGCTGCTGTGGGTCAGGGACTCCACATGGCTCTGGGGCTAGAAAGGCAAATGAGAGACACGGTCCCTCATGGAGCTAAAATTCTAGAAAGGATAACCAGTAACAGTCAAGTGAGCAAGAAATAAATACAGCCTTAGGGCATGTGAAATGTGCTGCAGAGGAAATGAGTGAGTGGAGGAGACAGAGTAACGGAGACAGATCCACCTTGAGTTAAGGCGGTCACAAGTGGTGAACCGCAAGCTCACTTCATGTGGAAGAGGCCACATGAAGAACACAGGTGGGTGGACTGGGGTGGGGGCGGCATCCCAGGAACTGCTGGATAAGACGCCATCAGGGCTGCTTTTGTCCAGCATCAGAGTGGAGGCGTCCCAAGGAGGCAGGAGCTCAAAAAAAGGTCTGACGGGGGCGGATATAAATCTGGGAGTCACCACGGAGAGATAGGATTGAAGGACATGGCAATGATGAGGTCCCCTGGAGAGAGCTCACACACAGAGGGAAGATTCCAGGAGCAAGACCTGAGGACTGCAGCCATCAGAGGTCAATGGGAAGAGTGCTTGCTGAGGAGCAATGACCTCCAAGCAGGAAGCAGGGGAACCAGAAGAGAGGAGTGTCACAGAAACCCAGCTAGTGCACGACAGGTCCAGAATTCAGGTCTGAGGTCTGCGTCCACTGCCCTTGCTCGGCTCACAGCATTCTCCTGGTACATTTGGAGAGTGGAGTGTTGTATTTGAATCGTGCCCTGTCAGCCATGCTGGCATATATTAGCTCAACTCATCCTTATGGTTTTAGAAGGCGAGCAGGGCAGGTGTTACTATTTCACAAATGAGGACACTGATGCTCAAAGTGAGGTGGTGGAGCCGGGATCTAGCCAAGCATCTTTCCTGTTGAGTTCACATCCTCACAGATCATTTTTTAAGCTTATTTATTTTGAGACAGAGAGAGCGCACAAGCACGCAAGCATGCACGGGGGAAAGGCAGAGAGAGAGGGAGAGAGACTCCCAAGCAGGCTCCATGCTGTCAGTGCAGAGCCTAATGCAGAGCTTGAACTCACCAACCATGAGATCATGAGCTGAGGCCAAGAGTCAAATGCTTAAATGACTGAGCCACTCAGGTGCCCTGCTTAAAGATCGTTTTTATGGCTTCTTTATCATCATCAAAAGTATCTATTGCATGAAATAGTGTGCAAAAAGTATTCAGTTGTTGCAAATTACTGGTGATGAGTTATCTGTGACAAATGGAAGGGGACATATCCATTCCAGTGTTAGAGATCTGGACCTAGAGGAACGGGGAAGGAAAATATGGGCTCCAGGTTTAAAAAAAAACACCCATATTTTCTTTCTCTTAACCTAAAATCTGCCCATCAGAGCTCCCAGGGCTTTCTCTCAACGCCATGGCTTCCAATGCACCATTTTAGTGACTTTAGGAAGGCACATGGTCAGCTGCCTAAGACCTGGGAGAGTCTTCAGCCTCAGGAATGGAGGGAAACCTGGAGCTTTTGACCTGAAACTTAGTCCATCATCACTAAAAGCAGGTAAAACACATCTCAAAGCCATCTTGTAGTTTGGGGGTGGGGACTGTACCTGCAAACACGGGGATAGATGGCAGTCATCGTGGTGGGATTTGTGGGGGCAGGGACCAAGGAAGTCCACTTAACCACCACGCAGAAGAAGTCCAGCTACCCTGAGGAACACATGTGTGGGGATGGAGTCCTGAGGAGCCCTGACTGTCGGAGTCTTCCCAGATGAGGGGGTGAAAAATCTTTGAGATTCCAGCTCCTGTTCTCACTCGCATTTGACTGCACCTGAGGGGAAGAAACCCAGGTGAGGGCTGCCTAGAAGACCCCATTAAACCCCAGATTCATTTGCAAAATCATTGCTGTTGTTTTAAGCCACAATCGGGGGAGGAGCAGTTGTTACACAGCATTGGGTAAATAGACAATTGTTAAACCCCACCACATCCCCAACACACACACACACACACACACACACACACATCTTTGATAATCATATGTTAGTGATTAAGAGGTGTTTATTTATCAATTTCTTTTTAAGTTTTATTTATTTATTCCGAGAGAGAGAGAGAGAGAGAGAGAGAATGAGCTGGGGAGGGGCAGAAAGAGGGGAAACAGAGGATCTATGCTGACAGCAGAAAGCCCAATGCGGGGCTCAAACTCATAAACCCCGAGATCATGACCTTAGCTGAAGTTGGACACTTAACTGACTGAGCCACCCAGGCACCCCTACTGATCAATTTCAATGAGAAACCCACTGCTCCATATATACAAAGCTAGGGGGTTAAAAAAACAAAAAACAAAAACAATAAAACCAAACATACAATTTCTCCCTGATGAAGTTTACAGACTCATAAAAAAAAAAAGACCAAAAACTCTGTAAATACAAGTTTATAAGTGCAGTAACCAAAGCCACCTCAGGTGGAGCACCTGACCCAACCAAAAAAATGGAGGAGGTTTTAGCTGAGCTGAGCCTCGAAGGAAAAAAAGATAGGAGCCAAGATGACCGTGGAGAGGTAGGCAGGGTTGTGTCTCCAAGAGCTCAATAAGCTGGTAAGGGGCGTGGATTGAATCATCCAAGAGCCCATCAATGTCATTTCTGTGTGATAGCAGCGTGGTCAGCACTGAGTTTAGCAGCTGACTACAGAATGGCTTGAGGGGAGAGAAGTTTGAAGAGAGAGGGGCTGAGAGGCACCAAGTTGGGGCCATTGTGAATTGGAGCTAGCTTGTACCATCTTGCAAAAGCCAGTGAAGTTTTGAGGAATTTACAGGAGAGACTATTAAACCTTGGGTGGCCTGAAATCAGCTGTGGTGAAAGTATTGCTGCCACAGACACTGACAAATGCTACAAATCAAGGCTTCCCCCCAGAGCTGTTTGCTAATCATTTACCAGCCCACCGCTGATGGAACCAGAGATGAGAATAGATTCCAGAAAAGCTTAAGAAGTTGTTGTTTTTTTAAACTTCAGGTCTCAATGACTAACTCAATGTGGGGGAAAGAGTCAGAGGTCCCTCTATATTTCTAACACGTTGTAACACGTTGATTTTGAGATGTCTAAAGGATTTCAGCCAGTGACTGGTTATAGGGGGTCTGAAGACTGGAGGACAGCAAGAGCAGGACCAGGAGAGCAAGAGAGACTTTCCAGGGAGAGGAAGGAGAGTGTTGATCACTAAGCATTGAGGTGTGTTGAGGAGGAATACTGGGAGCACAAACTTCAGCTGCAAGAGGGGCCAAAAGGAGCCCTCGGGGCAGCATGAACACAGAAGCCAAGTGCATGATCACAGGTGTCAAATGCAGCAGAGGGGTCAACAAAATAACACATAGGGAAGTATCTATAAGCCATGCATCCCAATGCACCATATTTTTTAATTTTTTATGTTTTATTCATTTTAATGTTTTTTAATGTTTTATTTATTTATTTTTAACATTTATTCATTTTTGAGAGAGAGAGAGAGAGAGAGAGAGAGACTGTGAGTGGGGGAGGGGTGGAGAGCGAGGGAGACACAGAATCTGAAGCAGGCTCCAGGCTCTGAGCTGTCAGCACAGAGCCCGACGCAGGGCTCAAAACCACGAGTGGTGAGATCATGACCTGAGCCGAAGCTGGACGCTTAACTGACTGAGCCACCCCGGTGCCCCTGTTTTATTTATTTTTGAGAGAGACAGCCCGAGCAGGGGAGGGGCAGAGAGAGAGAACGACAGAGGATCTAAGTGGGCTCTTTGCTGACAGCAATGAACTCAGTGTGGGGCTTGAACTCATGAACCATGAGATCACGACCTGAGCCAAAGTGGGACACTCAACTGACTGAGCCACCCAGGCACCCCCTCACCATTGCACCATCTTGAGGTACAAAAAGTGGCATTTCTTTAGTATTCAAACCACAGTGACAGCCCTCCAAATGCCAACAGCCTATTCTGACATTCTTAGGGTTCCTACTTCATGTAGAGTCTAAGAACCCCAGACACGTCTATACCATGAAAGATATCCATCACAAGAAGACTCATTTAACAGAGAAGGGGCAGGAGAGGTGGCTGGTCTCCAACATGTCTCTGCTAACAGCCACCAGTTCTCCGCTAGAAGTACTTGAAACCAAGGATTTCTGAGGCTGCTGCAAACAATGTGGGATATGGGGTTGGGGGGCCAGAGTTGCCTCCACCTATCCAAGGTTACTACATGACAACGTAGGCCATAGCTCCAAGGTACTGCTCCGTGTACACACGCACACATACACACACACCACAGCCATTTTCCTCAAGGACCCCTATGATTCTGGTGTGCCTGGGACAAAAGAAGTGACAGCATCAATCACATCAATCACCTGCTCTGCATGGAAAGCCCTCCACTCCGGTCAGGTACCCCAAGGTACCTTCCCACCAGCTGACCTTGATCTAGTTCTGCCTGTCTCATTAGGCATGCTAATCTATTTCAAGGGGACATGGCTTCCCTATTTCAGGTGTTTCCTCTAGGAAGGGAGTCAGGAAGGTGCTTACTGCCATCACCCTTCTGGATCTTTCTGTCCATTTATTTACTTCAACCCAGCGGCGGTGGGGTGGCACATCTGAGTGGTAAATTTGGGAAGAATCAACGACACACATTTATTTCCTCCCTTCTCTTTTTCCTCTTCAGAGAGAGTTGCTTGCCCGTAAAAGCATGGGCTCGCTTTGCTCCTCCAGGGCCCCAGGAGTGTGGTAGCCAGGGCTTCCCAGGTGGACGTGTCTGTAAAAACTTAGCAAGTCAAGTTCCCCAGTAGATGAGCCACACCCTGCAGCCAAGCCTTTATCAGTCATAAAGGGAAAGGTTAATTTTCCATCTGCCTTTCTCCCTTGTCTTATTTCTCAATTTGTTCAGAATTCACGCAAGGAGGAAGATCTTAGATACAGCCACGGGTTCTCAGTCAGAAGCATTCAGGAGGGGCGGCTAGGAGGCTCAGTCGGTTAAGCGTCCGACTTTGGCTCATGTCATGATCTCACGGTTTGTGAGTTTGAGCCTCACATCAGGCTCTGTGCTGTCAGAGCAGAACCTGCCTCAGATCCTCTGTCCCCCTCTCTCTGCTCCTCCCCAGCTCATTCTCTCCCTCTCTTTCTCTCTTTCTTTCAAAAATAAACATTTTTTAAAAAGTATTCAGGGAATACTGAATCTGTGTGAATAATGCATGTCAGCATGTTCTATTTTCTGAGCCCCCTCAAAGACCCTGGGCCCCTGGGTGGCTTAGTCAGTTGAGCATCCGACTCTGGATTTCAGCTCAGGTCATGATTCCAGAATCATGGGACTGAGCCCTGCATCAGGCTCTGTGCTGAGCCTGAAGCCTGCTTACGATTCTCTCTCTCTCTCCCTCTGCCCCTTCTTCCCCACTCAGAGAGAGAGCAAGAGCGAGAGTGAGAGAGAGAGAGAGAGAGAGAGGTCTCTAGTGTCAATATCACCTCTTCCTGAAATTGCTCCAGCAACCTTCAGCTATGGGTCAAGGCATGGGGTCTACCTCAAGCCAGGGCCCCCTGCCCTTGCCAAAAGAAAAATTAATAAGTACGTGTGCTAGTGTACACTCTGCCCAGAAATGCTGTAGCTCTGGAACTAAAAGGGGGAACTCCTGTGCCTCTTCCCAGAACAAAGAAGTTCTGCTCCAAGATCACTGGGGTGTCCCCCAGCCAGAAATAGCAAGGGCTGACAATTTGAAATGTCAGCTTCTGCTGAAAACAATCCTACATCCTGTTACACATCCATTGAATTTAGCAATAGGAGGTCCTCAGTGATCTTGGACAGAGCAAAAGGGTTCTCAGAAGCATTTAGGAAATACTGAATTCCGTGTGAATAATAATGCGTATCAGCAAGGTAAAGGCCATGGAGAGAAGAGTGTCCTAAATTTTGCTTAACAGAGACTTTGTAACCCATAATCACTCCTTTGAGGCCAAAAACCTATGAATATCCCAAAAAACATTGGAAAATCAGGGAGTCCAATATCATGTAAGACGTTAGGGTACAGAAAATTAATTAGAAAAGGTGGTTGATGGTTGTAAAGAGAAAAGCAGAACCAAGAGAGGCCTTGCTTACTTAGTGATGGAGTTATTTTTAGAATGGTAGGGACTGCTTTATGTTTCTAGGCCAAGAGAGGAAGACCCAAGAAAGGGAAAGATGGCCAATAGGATAAACAGAATAACCTTAGTCCCTCAAGGAGTTTATAATCAGGCAGCTTTCACTTGGTAAATCCATCCTTCATCAATGACAAATGAAAGGAAGCCCCAAACTTATAAGGTATAAATGCAAAATACATGGATAATCATTCTTTCCAGATATTTCCAAAGATGTTGGCATAACAATTTTAAGCCAGTCTTATCGATATTTAAATGTGAGGCAGTTCTTATTTTTTAAGTTTATTTATTTATTTAAAGAGAGAGTGAGCAGGGGAAAGGCAGAGAAAGAGGGAGAGAGACAATCCCAGCAGGCTCTGTGCTGTCAGCATGGAGCCTGACATGGGGCTCGATCCCACAAACCGTGAGATCATGATCTGAGCTGAAACCATGAATCAGAGGCTTAACCAACTGAGCTACCCTGGCACCCCAGGGCAGTTATTTTTAATATTTGGGGAGTTATGGATAAAACTCTAATGGGTATAAGGGGTTCACCCCTAATTTCCAGGTTTGTCCCCAGGGCTGTGGTCCAGAAGTCAGGAAGTTGCAGCTCCACCCAGAAGTCAGCAAAGTGCAGAAAAGAAAGGTCAGTGATCACAGATGTCCACAATCTGGGGACTGAGAGCCATCAAAGGAATACAAAAGGGGCTGCAAATCCATGTGTTGAAGCCCACATGCTTTGTGCAGCCACAATTCTCCCATTCTGGCACAGATGTACCTTGGAAGCCCTGTCCTAAGCCTGATGGCAAGACAGTCTCAGAAATAGAGTTCCCAGGGGTGTCTGGGTGCCTCAGTCAGTCAAGAATCCGACTCTTGAAGGGCCAAGATGGCAGAACAGCATGGAAGGTTGTTTTGTTTTATTTTGGGGTTTTTTGTTTGTTTGTTTGTTTGTTTGCGTCTCTCATCCCTGAAATGCAGCCAGATCAACACTAAACCATCCTGCACACCTAGAAAACTGATGTGAGGATTAACACAACAATCTGCAGAACCTGAACCACAGAAATTGGCAGGTATCTGGTGCAGAGAGGTGAACTGGAGGAGAGAGAAGCCACGGAGTGCACGGAGCTGTTTTTGCTTGCAGAGAGAGTATGGAGAGAGGACAAAGATGGGGGGAGAGTACGGGAAAAGCACCACCCCCAAAAGCAGCTGGAGAGAAAGTGGAAAAGTGGAAACAGTCACAGGGACTGAACAAAAAAGGGAGAAAGGAGAAAAGAGAGGGTTTAAATTCCATTAAGACTCTATAAACAGGGGGAGTGCATAGTCTGCAAGTATGCAGCTTGATAACCTGGCGGAGCTCTGGCAGGAAGGGTGAATCTCCAGGAGCAGAGAGCAAGGTCTGAGGGGTCCCAGGGCCACACAAGGAGAGGCGGTTCCCCTGCTGGAAGGACATTTGGTAGCAGCTGTGTAGTCTCCCCATAGGCAAAGGTCCCATTGGACCCCGGAGAACAACCACATTAGCTGATGCTGGAACAAGGACATTAAGGGGGAAGCCTGACACCAGATGTGTGTTGTGATTTTCCATAAACCCTGAAAAGCTGCTGCTACAAGATCACGCAAACTTTTTCTGGGGCGGGCTGGCACCCAGCCATTGCTCAGCGAGATCCTCCCCCAGAGGGTCTGGGTGGGTCAAAGCCCCAGTCCCTCAGAAGAAAGGGGTGGAGAAACACAGCCCAACTTGAGATAAAACTCAGGAGAAAGGTGCCGCCTGGCAGCCTGATGGCCTGGTCACAGACAATATAGAAGCAGGGAGTGGATGGAAGCCAGAGACAAAGGACGGGTACTTGGCATAGAGAAGGGCATAGAGTTCCAATACTAGAGACTGGGTAGCTGGGTCACACCATTTTTACCCCTCCTGCACATGCACATACACACCTACAAGCGCCACAGCAATCCACCCCAGTAAGCTAAGCCACCATCTAGTGGAGAACAGAGCCATTACACTAGCCCCACCCAACTGGGCCAACCACGCTCTTGACAAACACAAGTCTCTCCACCTGCTTAGTTTACAGACTATAAAGTGCTTCACAGCTTGACTTCTACCAGAAACCAGATGTAATTTCAATCATACTTTATTCTGTTAGCTGGTCCTTTTATTCAGTTTTTTTTTTGTCTTTTTCTTTTATATTCCCATTCTTGAATAGATAAAGAGAAAAAAATTGTTTTTATTTCCCATTTTTATTAAAAAGATTTTTCCTTAATTTTTTTCTACTATATTTTTTACTTTTTTGTAAATGTTTAAAATTCTATTTTACTTTCATCATTTCATTTTATTCTATTTTATTGTATTCATTTTTTTAAATTTTCAAACGTTTTCCCTTTTTTCCCTTTTTTTATGTTTTTTCTTTTCTGTCTTTCCCTTTTTTCTCTAATTTATCAACCTTCTTTCAACAACCAGACCAAATCACACCTAGGATATACCATCCTTTATTTGATTTTTTTGTGTTCTTCTTAATTTTTTAATTTAATTTCTTTTACTCATTAATTCCTTTCCTCCTCCAAAATGACAAAACGAAGGAATTCACCCCAAAAGAAAGAACAGGAAGAAATGACAGCCAGGGACTTAATCAACATAGATACAAGTAAGATATCTGAACCAGAATTTAAAATCATGATAATAAGAATACTAGCTTGGGTTGAAAATAGATTAGAATCCCTTTCTGTGGAGACAAAAAAAGTAAAAGCTACTCAGAATGAAATAAAAAATGCTATAACTGAGCTGCAATCTCAAACAGATGCCTGGCGGCACGGATGGATGAGGCAGAGCAGCAAAACAGCGATATAGAGGACAAACTTATGGGGAATAATGAAGCAGGAAAAAAGAGGGAGACTAAGGCAAAAGAGCACGAAATAAAAATTAGAGAACTCAATGATTCATTAAAAAGGAATAACAGCAACCGACCATCAAAAAGGCATATCATAGTCAAATTCACAAATACTCAGGCAAGGAAAGAATCATGAAAGCAGTAAGGGAAAAAAAAGTCTTTAACCTACAAGGGAAGACAGATCAGGTTTGCAGCACCTATCCACAGAAACTTGGCAGGCCAGAAAGGAGTGGCAGGATATATTCAATGTGCTGAATTGGAAAAATATGCAGCCAGAAATTCTTTATCCAGCAAAGCTGTCATTCAGAACAGAAGGAGAGATAAAAAGTTTTCCAAACAAACAAAAATTAAAGGAGTTTGTGACCACTAAACCAACCATGCAAGAAATTTTAAGGGGGACTCTCTGAAGGGAGAAAAGATAAAAAACAAACAAACAAACAAACAAACCAAAAAAAACAAAAGCAACAAAGACTAGAAAGGACCAGAGACCACTACCAGAAACACCAACTCTACAGGCAACACAAAGGCAATAAATTCATATCTTTCAGTTCTCACTCTAAATGTCAATGGTCTAAATGCTCCAATCAAAAGACACAGAGTAACAGAATGGATAAGAAAACAAGATCCATCTATATGCTGTTTACAAGAGACACATTTTAGACTTAAAGACATCTTCAGGTTCAAAATAAGGGGATGGAGAACCATCTATCATGCTAATGGTCGACAAAAGAAAGCTGGAGTAGCCATACTTATATCAGACAATCTAGATTTTAAAATGAAAACTGTAATAAGAGATGAGGAAGGGCATCATATCATAATTACGAGGTCTATCCATCAAGAAGACCTAATAATTGTAAACATTTATGCTCCAAATGTGGCAGCACCCAAATATATAAATCAATTAATCACAAACATAATAATATCGATAATGTTGGTAATAATAATATTAATAATATTGATAATAATATCAATAGTAGGGGACTTCACCCCATTTATAGCAGTGGACAGATCATCTAAACAGAAAATCAACAAGGAAACAATGGTTTTGAACAACACACTGGACTGGATGGACTTAACAGACATATTCAAAACATTTCTTCCTAAAGCAGCAGAACATACATTCTTCTTGAGTGCACATGGAACATTCTCTAGAATAGGTCACGTACTGGGACACAAATCAGCCCTCAACAAGTACAAAAAGACTGAGACAATGCTGTACATATTTTCAGACCACAACACTATGAAACCTGAAGTCAACCACAAGAAAAAATTTGGAAAGAGAACAAATACTTGGAGACTAAAGACCGTCCTACTAAAGAATGAATGCGCTAACCAAAAACTTAAGAGGAAATTCAAAAGTGACATGGGAGCCAATGAAAACAATAACACCACAGCCCAAAACCTCTGGGACACAGCAAAGGCAGATATAAGAGGGAAATACAGAGCAATCCAGGCCTTCTTTAGGAAGAAAAATATCAGGTACACAACGTAACCTTACACCTCAAAGAGCTGGAGAAAGAACAGCAAATAAAACCCAAAACCAGCAGAAGACAGGAAATAATAAAGATTAGAACAGAAATTAATGCTATTGAAACCAAAAAAAAAAAAAAGTAGAACAGATCAATAAAACCAGGAGCTGTTTCTTTGAAAGAATTAACAAAATTGTTAAACCCCTAGCCAGTATGATCAAAAATAAGAAGGAAAGGACCCAAATAAACAAAATCAAGAATGAAAGAGGAGAGATCACAACCAACACTGCAGAAATACAAACAATAATAACAGAATATTATGAGCCAATAAAATGGGCAATCTGGAAGAAATGAACAAATTCCTAGAAACAAAAAACTACCAAACTGAAACAGAAATAGAAAATTTGAACAGAGACCCATAACCAGTAAACAAATCAAATTAGTAATCAAAAATCTCCCAAAAAACAAGAATCCAGGACTGCATGGCTTTACAGGGGAATTCTACCAAACACTTAAAGAAGAGTTAACACCTAGTCTCTTGAAGCTCATCCAAAAAATAGAAATAGAAGGAAAATTTCCAAACTCTTTCTATGAAGCCAGCATTAACTCAAAGACCCCACTAAAAAGGAGAATTATAGACCAATTTCCCTGATGAACATGGATGTAAAATTCCTCAACAGGATACTAACCAACCAGATCCAGCAATACATTAAAAGAATTATTCACCACGACCAAGTGGGATTTTTACCTGGGATTCAGGGCTGGTTCAATATCCACAAAATAATCAATGTGATATATCACATCAATAAAAGAAAGGACAAGAACCACACGATCCTCTCAATAGATGCAGAGAAAGCATTTGACAAAATACAGCATATACTTTCTTAATAAAAACCTTCAGGAAAGTAGGGATAGAAGGATCATACCTCAAGATCATAAAAGCCATCTATGAAAGACCCACTGCTAATATCATCCTCAATGGGGAAAAACTGAGAGCTTTCCCCCTACGGTCAGGAACAAGGCAAGGATATCCATTCTTGCCACTGTTATTCAACATAGTATTGGAAGCCTTAGCCTCAGCAATCAGACATCACAAAGGAATAAAAGGCATCCAAATCATCAAGGAGGAAGTCAAACTTTCACTCTTCATAGATGACATGATACTCTATATGGAAAACCCAAAAGATTCCACCAAAAAGCCTGCTAGAATCGATCCATGAATTCAGCAAAGTCACAGGATATAAAATCAATGCACAGATATCAGTTGCATTCCTATACACCAATAATGAAGCAACAGAAAGAGAAATCAAGGAATCAGTCCCATTTACAATTGCACCAAAAACCATAAAATACCTAGGAATAAATCTAACCAAAGAGGTGAAAAATCTATACACTGAAAACTATAGAACACTTATGAAAGAAATTGAAGAAGACACAAAAAAGTGGAAAAATGTTCCATGCTCCTGGATAGGAATAACAAATATTGTTAAAATGTCAATACTACCCAAAGCAATCTACATATTCAATGCAATACCTATCAAAATGCAATACCTATGCAAAACACCAGCATTCTTCACCGAGCTAGAACAAACAATCCTAACATTTGTATGGAACCAGAAAAGGCCCCAAATAGCCAAAGCAATCTTGAAAAAGAAAACCAAAGCTGGAGGCATCACACTCCCGAACTTCAAGACATATTACAAAGCTGTAATCATCAAGACAGTATGGTACTGGCACAAGAACAGACACTCAGATCAATGGAACAGAATAGAGAACCTAGAAATGGACCCACAAACATATGTCCAACTCATCTTTGACAAAGCAGGAAAGAATATTCAATGGAATATAGACAGTCTCTTCAGCAAATAGTGCTGGGAAAACTGGACAGTGACATGGAGAAAAATCAACGTGGACCACTTTCTTACACCATACACAAAAATAAACTCAAAATGGATGAAAGACCTAAACATAAGATAGGAAGCCTCAAAATCCTCAAGGAGAAAACAGGCCAAAACCTCTCTGACCTCGGCCGCAGCAACCTCTTACTAAACACATCTCTGGAGGCACGGGAAACAAAAGTAAAAATGAACTATTGGGACCTCGTCAAAATAAAAATCTTCTGCACTGCAAAGGAAACAATCAATAAAACCAAAAGGCAACCGACGGAATGGGAGAAGATATTTGCAAATGACATATCAGATAAAGGGTTAGTATCCAAAATCTATAATGAACTTATCAAACTCAATACCCAAAAAACAAATAATCCAGTAAAGAAATGGGCAAAAGACATGAATAGAGGCTTCTCCAAAGAAGACATCCAGATGGCCAACCGACACATGAAAAAATGCTCAACATCACTCATCATCAGGGAAATACAAATCAAAACCACAATGAGATACCACCTCACACCTGTCAGAATGGCTAACATTAACAACTCAGGCAACAACAGGTGTTGGCGAGGATGTGGAGAAAGAGGATCTCTTTTGCACTGCTGGTGGGAATGCAAACTGGTGCAGCCACTCTGGAAAACAGTGTGGAGGTTCCTCAAAAAATTAAAAATAGAACTACCCTACAATCCAGCAATTGCACTACTGGTATTTATCTAAGGGATACAGGTATGGTGTTTCGAAGGGGCACATGCACCCCAATGTTCATAGCAGCGCTATTGACAATAGCCAAAGTATGGAAAGAGCCCAAATGTCCATTGACAGATGAATGGATAAATAAGATGTGGTGTGTGTGTGTGTGTGTATAATGGAGTATTACTCAGCAATCAAATAGAATGAAATCTTGCCATTAGCAACTACGTGGATGGAACTGGAGGGTATTATGCTAAGCAAAATTAGTCAAAGAAAGACAAATATCATATGACTTCACTCATATCAGGAATTTAAGATACAAAACAGATGAACATAAGGAGAGGGAAGCAAAAATAATATAAAAATAGGGAGAGGGACAAAACATAAAAGACTCTTAAATATAAAGAACAAACAGAGAGTTACTGGAGGGGTGTGGGAGGGGGATGGGCTAAATGGATACAGGGCATTAAGTAATCTACTCCTGAAGTCATTGTTACAGCATATGCTAAGTAACTTGAATGTAAATTAAACAATAAATTAACTTTAAAGAAAAAGAATCTGACTCTAGGTTTTGGTTCAGGTCATGATCTTACAATTAGTGAGATTGAGCCCCATGTCAGGCTCTGTCAGCACAGAGCCTGTTTGAGATTCTGTCTCTCCCTCTCTCTCTGCCCCTCCCCTGCTCATATGCTCTCTCTCTCTCTCTCTCTCTCAAAATAAATAAACTTTAAAAAAAGAAATAGAATTCCCAGACTTCTAGCCTCTCTGATACAGGGGAGAGCATAAAAGGCAATTGGGATACCGCCGCCACATCCCTTCTCTATGCTCAGCCCTGCTCCTCCCCCCATGAAGAATCAACAACAGAGCACTCAGTGACAAGACCAGATGGCAGGTGGGGCGGTTGAGAGAAAAACACAGAAGGGTTATGTGTGATGGGAGGGGGAAATAGGGGATCCGAAGGGGAAGGGGCTTTCCTCCTGACCATTCAATGGCCATGTAGGAGCAAGCATGGTCTGGCACCAGTGGAGAATAGGAGCAGGGAGCCAGTCGCACAGCGGAGGACCCCTTGTGGGCTCTGTAGGGGCAGAAGGTCAGGTTTATAGGTTCTTCCAGACTTTCTGGGTGTGCTCCCATTCAGACAAAGTCTGTTCTGCTTCCTCCCTTTGGTGATAGTATTGTAGGCTGAGAAGCTATATAAAAAGATCAAATTCAGGACTCCACTGATCAATGCAAGGCCTTTGTATAAATTAGAAAAAGGAGGGGGTGCCTGGATGGCTTGGTCACTTAAGTGTCTGACTCTTGATCTTGGCTAAGGTCATCATCTTGTGGTTCCTGAGATCAAGCCCACATGGGGCTCTGCACTGACAGAGTGAAGCCTTCTTGGGAGTTCCACTCTCCCTTTCTCTCTGCTTCTACCTGTCTCTCTCTCTCTCTCTCTCTCTGTCTCTCTCTCTCTCTCTGTCTCTCTCTCTTGAAATAAATAAATGTTAGTGGGGGAAGGGCAGAGAGAGAGTGAGACAGAATCTGAAGCAGGCTGTCAGCACGGAGCCCCATGTGGGACCCAAACCAATGAATTGTGAGATCATGACCTTGAGCCGAAGTCAGACACTTAACCGAATGAACCACCCAGGTGCCCCAATAAAAAACATTTTAAAAAAATACAAAAAGGAATTGCTTCCCTGAGGAGATGCAGCCTCACACCAAGGTGCATGGCTTGGTGAGGACAGTACCTGGCGCCTGCAGCCTGCATCCGTCCCCATGACCAAACACTACAGTGCCATGAGTAGCCTGCACAACTGTCCATGGCAGCCTCACTCACAGCCTAGCAAGACTAAACCACAGTCAATCTATATCCAGAAAGTCTGGGCAGTCTTACTCATGATTTAGTCATTTTTACTGACTTTTTAAAAACTGGTTCTTAATTATCATAAAAAGATTCAACAGTTTAGAAATAGTGTTGAGAAGGATAGAAAGGATTTACATGCCATTCCAAAGATAGAAAGATTCCAGTTCCACAGCAGAGATCTAAATCTTGGAATAAACGAAGGGGAAATATGAAGTGAGCAAGCCAGTGTTTACAAACACAAGAAAGGAACATAAGATGACGTCCTCTAAAATGCAGGGGAGGCAATCTCAACTGTAATTAGCACGAGCCACTAAGTAGGATGAATCATACTAAGAAATGAGTCCTTGGTCTTGAAAGGTAACGTGAGCACCAAGGGTGGAGACCAAGCTGCAGATGTCCCAGAGATGACGTTCGAGAAAACCAAAGCCACCAAGTGAACAAAATGAGACAGATAGTCTCTCACCTGCCTGCTCTTGTCTCCAAAAAATTAGGCAAAAGAAGCAAAGGAGGCATCAAGCAGCATCAAGGAGGAAGGAATGGGAAGGAGGAAAGCATTTCTTTATTAACCAAACATTGAGATACGTGTAGAGTTAGGTTTAGAACGATTGCTCTCCTCAAATTCTCCAGTGTCTGATTAAGGTCCAAGAAATACATAGCTGACCATATAAACTATATTATGCAGCTTACATATAATGGCCAAATCTGTAGAGAGTCATTTCTTACATAATGAGTTTATGATTTAGCTTTTAATTTGATGTTTAATCAAGTAAAGAACACACCCCAACAATTTAGTGTTATCGCTTTATTCTTTTGAAGCCAATGGGAATTGATTGGCTAAAGTCTCTACTTCTCGGTTTCCCATCCTTTTGATGGCTCCGCGGCTTTTGACACTAATCTCTCTCCTGAGGTTCCTTTTCCCAAATGTTCACTCACTGAACCACAGGTATTTCACACACCTACCTACGGGTACTTGACTCCCCTGTCCCACACAGTCTTCAAATTCCTCAGACAGGACTAACCATCTTCCCACCAATCCGCCCATCTGTTTCCCATCTCAGCTAATGACTCTACCATCTATCCAACCACCCAGGGCAGAGATTCTGTTTTTACCAGTATTTATTTCAAGAGGGAGAGTGGGGGAGGGGCGGAGAAAGAGGGAGAGAGAATTCCAAGCAGTCTGTGCCATCAACGCAGAGCCCAACATGGGGCTCAATCTCACAAACTGTGAGATCATGACCCGAGACGACACCAAGAGTTGGACACTCAACTGACTGAGCCACCCAAGGCAGAAATTCTTCATTGTTTTCAACTACTCTCTTCTTCTTAACCTGTTACATCTCACCTTCCTGAAATTCTGTCCACTCACCTATATAAGAGGTCCCAAATGTATCTCCCATTTTATGAGAGTCACATGTATGACTTTTTTGTAGCTGACATTGAGGTCCCCTATATGTCCAATTTCAGGCTTACTGGGAAGGGCCCAATCCTAAAACAAAAAGTCCTCCCTGCTGGTGGATCCCTGAAAATTCCTCTAATAGACAAAGTTTTTATTACCATGTTAGAAATGATCTTAAATGCAAAAAGCTCGGGAAAGGTAACAACCTACATTTAAAGTACACCCAAGGCATCACTGCTGTCATATAGCCTTCCAGTGGGAAAGGCTGGTGGCATAGAGAGTGAAGGTGGGAAATCAGAGGGTGACAGATGAGAGCGGGAAGGAGAAGGTGCCAGGGGCAGAGAGAAGTCACTGGGTGACATTTCATGAACACACAGACAAACAAGTATGCTTGCATCAACCAAGCCAGAATCAACTAAACTATACTTTTGCACTGAAGGTGAATAAAAAAATTTATGAGGACATGAGCCAAGGTAGACATGAAATTGTTTTTATAAAAAGATTCACAGAGACTCTTTCCCTTTTTTCTACAATAAATAGAATGAAGCACTTTCCCAGAATTTCAATAAAATCCAATGAATGGGAAAGCTCTAAATTTTGTGAGATCTCTGAAATCGTTGTGGTAGGAAATAATGCCTCAGCCACTTCCAAGTTCACAAATAGACCTTCCTCTTAGAGTTTTCGCAGTCAGCTTTCAAAACTTGGCCACCACTGCCATAATATTGCACGAATATCCGATTGTCTCTGCAAGTGTATTTTGGCTGGGACTTTTTCCCACCTCCCTGGGGTCAGGTCATATTAATTTGGTGAGAACTGCTTTATGTGAATTGCTTTATGTGACTTCCACAGTGGAATGACTCCCTGTGTGATCAAAGTCATTTTTTCCACCTGAGTTTCCAATGGAACCAGTAAGAGGAATGGATGAGGTCAGAAATACCAATGGAGTAACTGGTTGTGAAATGTAAAGGTCTGGTAGCTGGGGAATTGACCCAGGGACATCAGAAAAGAAGGAACTGGGCTCCTGGCATCCAGCTGTGAAGATCTGAGGAGACCAACCTCAGAGAAAGCTGATTTACTGCTCAGCAGGACATCGTGTCTGTAAACTTATTGACTGTCTATTGACTAATGACTAATCAACTGTCAATTGGCCTATGACAAGGGGAACAGGAACTCCATCCACAAAACCAGAAAAGGGTTAATATGGTCTGGTGAGGGCAACGCTGAGGTTTTGTGGGTACAAAAGGTCATGCGCAATCTAGCTAAGAATTTGTAAACAGGTTTATCATTATCCATTTGAAAGCCATGCATGAATATACTTTCTCATGAAAACAGGGGACTTGTGACTTTTCAAGTTGCAAAATCATTTATGATCATTTAACTAGCCGAGCATTAAACCAGTCTCTATAGAAATAGGACAGTTAATTTTATGTGTCAACTTTACCAGGCCATGGGGTACCCAGATATTTGGAAAAACGCTGTTGGGTATCTCCATAAGGGAATTTGGGGAGGACTTTAACATTTAAATTGATAAGATAGAATAAAGCAGATTGCCCTCCCTAGTGTGGGTGGGTCTCATCCAATCAGTTGAAGGCTTGAATAGAAATGAAGGTTGACCCTCCCCCAAATAAGAAGCAATTTTTCCTTCTTGACTGCCGTGAGCTGAGACATCAGTTTTTTCCTGCCTTCAGGCTCAAACTGAAACAACAACTTCATGGGTCTCAAGCCTGCCAGCTTTTGGACTGGAACTACATCATTGGCTCTCCTGGCTCTCAGCTTGCCCACTGCAGATCTAGAAATTTCTCAGGCTCTATCAGTGCATGAGCCAACTTTCCTTAAAATGAATATATTATTATATCTATAATTCACATTGCAAAACCAAAATAAAAGTGTATAAACACATACACACATATATCCAATTGGTTCTTTTTCTCTAGAAAACCGTGATTAACATAAGAAAGAAGTCTAAACTCAAATTAAGTTAATTTGGCATCTACTAAGAGAGAATGCCAAATATAATGAACCAGAGAGAATGCCACATTTCAGAGGTGGAGGGAAGCTAAGAGATCACCTGTCCCGGCCTCTCTACCTCGCTTCATATGTTCTCAGGTCAGGCCCAGACAGCATGTTGCCCAGGGCTGTGTCCCCCGCTCCACCACGCACATCTGAGAAGTGAGAAATTTCATTCTGGAAAACAATAAGTGAGAAGGAAAAAAGACAAATCATATGGGCTCCGACAGTGACAGATGAATTATTCATCAGAAGCAAGAAACTATGAAGAAAACGAGACACCCTCCCCCCCAGGCCATTTCTTCCTCCTTACACACACACAACAAAGTCAATGGCAGTCCTCTTCAGACCATGCCAAAGAGCCGTGGGGTCTTACTGTGATTATTTTCCCGAATCACTGGCTCTAATAGAAATTTTTGTTCCGATAATTCTTAACAGTTCTACAGCAAAACAAGGAAATGAGAACTTAATGTTTAATCTGTGCTCTGCTTCGACTTGATAGAAAAGGTGACAGGATCTAAGATGGCTTCCGTGTAGACATAACGGAGAGGAACCGGAAGTCATTAATAAGTAGTAGTGTTACTATGGTATTCTTATTTAATATTCACAGAGGACCCGATGATCACCTAAAACAAAAACACTGACTCCTTCCCAAGGAGTTGGCAGTTTCAAGATTTAGAGACACGGGACAAAGGAGAGGAATTAAAACCAGACCACACATGCAGTGCTCTGGCTTTTCGTAATGCAGAGCCATGGCTCCTGGCACGCAAGAGAGTTGGCTCGCAACCTGGGGGCAGGTTAGGCTCTGGTTCCAGAGCCTCATTCTGATGAAGGCCTCACTACACACCTCACTCCTACAGGCAGGTGCTGCAATTCCAGATATCTGTAAGAGGAAATACATGCCCTTTGCTTGAGTCCCTGTTTCCAATCCTTTGGGGGTGTATTTCTAGGTAAAGAATTGCTGGGTCGTGTGGTAACGCTGTTGAACTTTTCTAAGGAAACCATCCTCAGAATATTTGGAGCCAATGGTGCACTGAACCTAACTGGAGTTTAAACGAAGCCCAGACCCGGCTCAGCTGCAGAGTGGGTGACTGCCATGGGGAAGGGCCATACCCTTTTACTTCAGGTCCCAGTGTGCTTTTTGGTGTTGCTTTTGTAGGTCTAGTGAGGTATAATTTACATGCTATAAAATTCACCCATTGTAAGTTCAGTGATCTTAATTACACTGGGTGCCTGGGTGGCTCAGTTGGTTAAGCGTCCAACTTTAGCTCAGGTCACGATCTCACACAGTTCATGGGTTCGAGTCTGGCATGGGGCTCTGTGCTGGCAGCTCAGAGCCTGGAGCCTGTTTCGGATTCTGTGTCTCCCTCTCTCTCTCTCGGCTCCTCCCCTCCTTGGACTCTGTTTTTCTCTGTCTCTCAAAAATAAATAAACGTTAAAAAATTATTTTAAAAAATGATTTTAATTATGCTGATAGAGTTGTGTGATAATCGTTACAATCCAGTTCTAGAATATTGTCATCACCCCCCAAAATCTCCTTGAACTTACTGGCAGTCAAAGCCATTCCCAATCCCAGGCAACCACGGGCCTGCTTTCTGTATTCCAGATGTTTCATATAGATGCAATTATAGTACAGGCAGATCTATGTATAGTTGGGGTTGTTTTCATTGATTTTTCTTTTTTGCTAAGCTGCAACATACATGGTTTAATACAAAAACATTTAATCAAGTGAACAATAACAAACTGAACAATAAACAAATAAACACTCAAAATATTTTCCACTGGAAACATGTTAAGATGGTACAGGGTTTTGTTTCCCATCTTACTGCAATTTTCTTAGGTGTTACTAGCCTACCTATCCCATGTTTTCCATAATCACGCAGATGTGCATGGAAGTTTTTATGAATAAATAAATGACAAGTTTGTTTACTGCAGAGAATCATATCACAAGGCAGCAAACTGGGTTCACAGAACAAAATTATTCAAGAAATTCTTCACTTTAGAATCCGTGAACCCTAAGCTGATTCTCTGTGACAATGACAACCTCCAAGAGAAACTGACACATGTTTTTTCTTTGGTCGCCTTAAAGTAAAATAACTTCTCCATATCCGGGATGTTTCAATCATAGTATCATCAATAGGCAAAAGGTCTGAGGCTTGAGCCTGATGCTCATGGGACCACCAACCTCTACACCTTCTTCCTCTTTGGGGAAGTCATGCTTCTGTCCAACTGCTATGAAAGCCCCCACCTGATAAAGAAAATTCCAACTTTAAATGCTGTGGGCTCTGCTCCTGGGCTCTCAGGGAAGCTATATATTTTTTAATTAATTTATATAAATTCACATTAGTTAACATATAGTGTAACAATGGTTTCAGTAGAATTTAGTGATTCATCACTTATTTATGACACCCAGTGCTCATCCCAACAAGTGCCTTCCTGAATGCCCATCACCCGTTTAGCCCATCCCCCCACCCAGCTCCCCTCCAGCAACCCTCAGTTTGTTCTCTGTATTTAAGAGTCTCTTATGGTTTGTTTCCCTAAAAATAGGGAAAATATGGTTTCCCTATTTTTAACTTTTACCAAGGTCAGAATGATTTAACCAAAGTTCACGACAGGGGCACTATTTCTGCTGCAAACACGCACTATACATCTGCTTCATTAGTAAATAAGCTAAACAAAACATTTCTAGAGATAAGAGTAAGAATCCCCTAAGTTCCCACACCTCTGATGCCCACAACCTTGTACATACTAAAACATAAGATAAAGTTTGTAATTTTCTGAAATGTCTTTTTTTTTTAATTTTTTAACAATTTATTTATTATTGAGAGACAGAGAGAGACAGAGCATGAGCTGGGAAGGGGCAGAGAGAGGGGGAGACACAGAATCCGAAGCAGGCTCCAGGCTCTGAGCTGTCAGCACAGAGCCTAATGCGGGGCTTGAACTCACAAACCGCAAGATCATGACCTGAGCCGAAGTCGGATGCTTAACCGACAGAGCCCCCCAAGCGCCCCTGAAATGTCTTCTGTCATGGTGAATTGCAATCCTTGATGTAAAACAACGTATATAACCCTGTATCAAACCTTCTCATTCTTTCTCGGGAGCACTCTTTTCTTTGTGATGATTATATATCCAGAGCAGCTGTCCTCACTTCGGCTCAACTAAAGCTCTTTTCCTTTTTTTTAAACTATTTTTTATGTCTTAATTTGGAAGGGGGAGGGACAGAGAGAGACTCCCAAGCAGGCTCCACACTGTCGTACAGAGCCCAGTGCGGGGCTCAATCTCACAACCATGAGATCATGACCGGGCTCAGTCAGATGCTTAACCAACGGAGCCACCCAAGAACCCCTTTTCCTTTTTTTTTTTTTTCCTTTTGGAAACTAAAAGTTTTGTTCATTTTGCTTTGACACACCACCTGGCCTCTCTCCCCTCCCCTCCAGGACACCTGGGGTAGATCATTTATTTATTGAGATTGGGCTTTCTCAAAAGACAAGAAGAAAGGCTGTTTGTCCAAGAATCCTGCAAATGCCCTTTAGGGAGAAACGGCAAAGAGACAAGCTGCCTTCTCCAAACAGAGGGGGTGAGGGGGTGTGGGGAGGAACACAGAAAGCATGAAACAAATGAACATCTCACTAAATATCCTGCCACAGTACTTTGTACTCACCTACCACAAGACCACATCAGTGAACAGCTAAAAGCAAGTCATAATCTTAATCTTCTTATCTACACTTAGATTCCATTTACTCACGGAAGTGTGCGAGGAAGCAGGCACCACCCTGGACTCAGGCTAAGAAACGGAGAGAGTTTTAACACCAGCAACAATAACAGTGGTTGGCACTGTGCACCGGTGGTAGTTTCACACGTTTTGGCCTTTAACCCTCACAATGGCCTTAGGCAGTAAGTGCTGTAAATATAAGTCCCTTATTTTAAAGCCTTTGGTGCAAGCTCCAGTTTCAGAATTCTGATTTTTTGGGGGGGTTTTGGAAAGGTGAGACAGTAATGTATTACAAAGTATGTCATTTATACCACATAACTCCCCAAGAAGGTCTGATGCAGGTTGCCTGGGTGGCTCCGTCGGTTAAGTGTCCAACTCTTGATTTCAGCTCAGGTCATGATCTCAGGGTTTCTCAGTTCTAGCCCAGGATCTGGCTCTGCACTGGCACCGTGGAGCCTCCTTGGGATTCTCTCTCTCTTTCTCTCTCTCTCTCTCTCTGCCCCTCCTCCCCTTGTGTTCTCTCTCTCTCTCAAAAATAAATAAATAAACATTAAAAGAAGAAGAAGAAGAGGAGGAGGAGGAGGAGGAGGAGGAAGGTGTGAAGCAGAGCTCCTACAAACTGAAAGGCTTTGGGTCCTCGGAACGTTTTGGGTTTTACAGATAAAGCAAATGAGGCACAGCAAGGTCAGGTAACTTGTCCAAGGTCACACAGCTAAGAAGTGGTAGGGGTGCGCAATGCTTCAAAGGCCCCCTCCTTCACCGCTGAGAAAACCACCTGTGACCACTTTCTCTACCAGAAACTCAACTCCAACCTTCCTACTCCCCAGCCCAGTGCGGCCTGTATCCGACCTTCCTCCCGCACCACCCCGCCCCCAAATTCTCTAATACTCATTTTGTCTCACCTTAATAGGGTTTAAAATAGCAGAAAGAAACCCAGTGGGAGTGTGACTCTCCCCGGGCACCTCTACAGACGCAGGAGGGACACGCGGGAATTGCGTGTGGGGCCAGGTACTGACATGCTATCCCTCTGCCCAGTGATGTGAAAGACCTGGCAGGGGGAGCCTGACGGGAGCCGGCGGTCTAGAAAGTGAAACTGAATTCTTACGAGACGCCAGGAGAGGGCGCGTCTGCCTTTCCCGGTTAGGATTAGGATTCCCGTCCCGCCCCCACCCTCTCCGCCCGGTTTCCTTCCAACCAGTAAGCAGTTTGGACTCACGACCACGTGCTGCCGTATCCCTGCTGAGCAGCGTCAGCCTTCATTCCTACCTCAAGTTCTTCCCCCGTATGCAGTCCTTTTTTTTCTTGGTTAGGGGTTAAGGTTAGGGTTAGTGCCTGGTATTTTGCAGTTCAGAGATGCTCCCGAGAATAAAGCCCCAGACTTCTGGGGTCAGGAGTTACAGGTTAGGGTATATGGCTGGTATTTTAAGTCCATTTTGATCTTTGGCACGAACCTGCTCTCAGACCCTCTCCTTTCTCGTCTCCCCTCCTCCCCCCCTCCCTCTCCCACTTCTGTTTTCTTGTCTTGCATAGGGTCCCGTTGTGGGGGCACCGCCTTGACCTCGCTATCAGCTGCCTTAGGTGTCTTGTGTCTGCGTCCTTGCTCAACCCTTCTTTCGGGGTTTAGGATGCAAATTATTGCGGTTCTTCCTCCTTTCTCGTCTTGTTTCCTCCCTTTTAATTCTATCTAATCCGGAGGCATCTTCCCTCCTTGGGTACAGTAGATCAATGCTTCTACTTCCCCAAACAGTCCAGGTCAATCCAGTAATCCCACCTGCCTAGGCCACCTGAATCATGCAGGCGTCAACAGTTGGCCTCTTCCCTGGGAACAAAGGGCCCAAGAAGCATCCTGCAGGTTTTGTCTTTAATTAAAGGTCTATTTTAAGGGCAAAGTCGGATGCAAAGTCAAGCATGCTCAGTTAACTGTATCTAGACGTAAAGCTTTTAAATAGAGACCGAGGCTTCGATCCAAGGACGCCTGGGACCGTCCTCCTTGTTCGGTCGACCCCCTCCGGCTCCAGCGCAGAAGACTGCCTCCGCACACTTCCTTTATTATTTGAATGAGCGCCGCCGGTCACTGCAGTCCACTGACGAGGGTCACCCTCATTTCCTGGGGTGGGGGCCTGGACCTGCGCGAGCCGCGGGGCTCTGACTCTGCGGGAGGGGGGCGCGCGCGCAGGGGGGAGGAGGGGCGTGGCCTGCGGGGGGCGCGGTTGCGGAGGGGGCGGGGCTTCGGGGGCGGGGCCCGGGAAATTCCCTGCGGAGGCGCGGAGGCTGGCGCGGAGGCTGGCGCGGCGGTCAGCTGAGCCGCGCTGGGCGGGGTCGCGAGGCCGCAAGTCCGCCCGAGGCTCCTCGAGCGGCCGCCACCACCCCCAGCTGGTCCCCTGGTCGGCGTCTGCATCCGGGTCCGGAGCCCTCCTCCCAGTGGGCACGATGCCGAGGAAGGAGTGACCCCGAGAGAGGCCGGAGCGCGGGCGCTGGGTGAGCGGGGGCAGGGGGGGCGGGCAGGGGCTCGGCGAGGCGGCGGCCCCCTTTCCGCACTGGAAGCTGTACCCGCGGCCCCCTTCCGTGCGACCCCGAGCCTGTGGGGGTGTGGGTGGCGAGGGGTGGGGCGTCCCCTCCTCTGGGAGGGTTTCCAGGCCCCGGCGGAACCTGACCTGGTGGGAAAGGGCAGCGGGGCGGCTATCCCAAAGCACCCTCCCTCCTTTTTTACCGGCCCGGCTGGCAGCAGGTGACTTCCTCTGTAGGGCACGGAGGTGGTTTAAGGATGACATCCTCCCGCAGGCTGGGAATGATCAGCCAGCCAGTCCCCCATTACATGGGAAGTGGTTAAAGGTACACCTTAGAGAAACGAAAACTACTCTAGCTTTAGGACGTAGCCTAGGAACACTAAGGAACAAGTGACCTCTCTCTAAGGCAGTGGGTCTCCTGAACAGCCGTTGTGTCCAGGACAGCTCGTGTGTATAAACACACATAGCTATGAATACTAGTTGAGGCTGAGAACCCCGAAGGAATAGGTCTTACTGTCGGAAAAGTGTAAGCTGGAGGCAGAGTAAACATCTCGAAGAGAAAACGAAACCCAGATTCTGGTCTGGCCTCTTCGCCTGGAAAACTGCTGTATGGAAACCTATGCCCCAGAACTGTTGAAGGATGAAATGGAAAACAGAGCCGTACACCAGGAAAGTGGTGTTAGGACCTCAAAAGCCTCAGATCTGGTTAAGCAACGCCGCCCTATTAACGTAAGAACCACTCTCCCTCCCCCCTGCTCTTTGGGGGAGGGAGAGAAGAGCTAGGGAACCCTGGCTACCTCCCAGGATATGCCCAGTTTGTACTGGGCAGGACAGATCGTGGGGCAGAGGCTAAGGCCAGGAACTGCCCTGAAATGAACAAGGTAAGTGAACTTTAAATACAGCCTGGAGAGACAGGACAGTGACTGGAATCTTCCCGGTGACTGTTTTCTGTTTTTCTACTGGGCCAGTTTTAGTGGTTCTTTGTATATGATGTACAACATTATAAAAATCGCCTTTTTTTGGGGGGGGGGGGGGAACTGATCTCAGGTTGTGTATTAGGCAATGGAATCCAGTTAAAGCCTCCAAAAAACAAAAACTCTATTCTTGAAGGGAAGGGAAGCAAAAATAGTATAAAAACAGGGAGCGGAACAAACCATAAGAGACTCTTAAATGCAGAGAACAAACTGAGGGTTGCTGGAGGCATTGTGGGGGGGTGGGCTAAGTGGATGAGGGGCATCAAGGAGGACACTCGTTGGGATGAGCACTGGGTGTTATATGTAAGGGATGAGTCACTGGATTCTACTCCTGAAATCATTATTGCACTATATGCTAACTAACTTGGATGTAAATTTTAAAATAATAAATAAATAAATACTAAAAAAAAAAAAAGGAAACTTACTTTAAGAAAAAAAAAAAGTCAACTTTATCCTTGAAAGGAATTAGCTGTTGTATTACCTTCCTAAAGAACTCTCTCCCTTACGTAAGGATGAATGGGTAGTTTCTTCTCCAAGCTTGCTTTTTCTGAATTTTATAGAGACTTGAACTATTTGAGATGTTCTTTGTCATCTGTGGGATTAGTGAATCCAAATGGAAAGGAAGAAATTAAACTTTTTAAAAAACAGTTTACTTTCCACTTTGACACGTAGGTGAGGATTGAATAATAGAATGTGTGTTACCAAATGACATCCAGATAACTTTGGGGATAATATAAGAAATAGTACTAATTTTCAAAGCAAGTTTTAAAAGTTGAGTTCAAGAATCTGGAAATGAGTGCCATGGAGCTGTAGGAAAACTGGTAATACTCACATGCTGGGTTTGTCACCTGCAGAGCAGAAAGTTTTTATGAGTGTTAGTCCTTAAAATACCTCGTTACACTGTATTTTCATTTCATTTCAACAAACATTTGCTGAGAGCCTGCTGTGTGTTGCCCCCAAGGAAGAATAAAATAGAGACCTTCACTGAATTTTGATGGAACATAAACTGGCATGGGCTGATTATAGGACTTTGCAGACAGAGCCAAGTGCTACTGAGTACTTGGAGGAAAGAACAGTTTGTTTTTCACAGGACCTGTATTTCAGCTGGACCTCCGACTGTCTGGTGGGTGTTTGCCAGGGCAGAAGTGGGACCAGACATTTTGCGCAGAGGGGAGAAGAGAGATAAGGGCAGAAACGCAGAAGAAGGCAGGGAGCTGTGAGCTATTCAGTGTGCCTTGGATGCAAGTGGCATGGTGACAGGAGATGTTATCAGTGGGTGGGTGGGGGCCAGACTCTGGAAGGCCACGTTTTTACCACTCGGGAGCTGGGACTCTGTCTTGTATGGGAAGGGTTTTAAGCAGGAGGGTGACTTCGTGCTGGAAAAGAAACCAGGGAGGTAGTGGAGCTGCAGTGGAAAGAGAGAAGTCAGACCATGTGGGAGAGTCTTCAGCAAGTATTCTAGGTGTTGGGGACACAGTGGGGGACAAAGCAGACCAAAATCCTGTACTGGGACAAGACAAGAAGGGCTGGACCTAAACTGGCAGGGGTCGGGAGGAGTACAAGTACCAGGACTTGGGGACCCATTAGACTCGGGGAAAGAGGCAGTGGAGAATCAAGGACGACTCCCAGGGCCCTGCCTTACGTGATGAGGTTAAATCTATTTCCACTTTCTGTATGTTAGCAAATTCCAAAATCAGAATACCATTTCTGGCATAAAATGTGAAGCTTCTTTCTCCCCCTTAATAGGATACATACTTTGGATTCTTTTTCCAGGGTGATAATGGTTTTGGTTGATGCAGTTGTGGGTTCTTAGTCCCTTTGTGATCCCAAACCAGAATTTACCAATAGCCACCTATTGTGATATGTCTGGTCAAGAAATTTGTTTTCACTCTTTTAAAATTAATTTATCCATGTGGAGGTTAACCCTTTGAATGCTTATTAAGCAAATTTGAAACATCAGCCATACTGGATAAGGCCTGGACTTACTCTGTGTTATGCTCACTGGTCCAGTGTCCAGTGGGTGGAAGTCAGTCCTAGGCAGACTTGTGCTTGATACAAAATGACTTTCTGATGATAGGAACCTTCCTGTAATAGAGGGGACAGTTGCCTGCTCAAGTCATTGCTCATATTTTCTGTCATTGAAGTCTTTCAAGCCTGCTCTATATGACCATCTTCCATGGAAACCAGACAAGACATTCTTGCATTGAATATCCGGACTGGATTGTCTGTAAGGCCAACTCAGGAATGGGATTTAAACTTGTGCCCATCATGCCCACAAAGTCAAGTCATTGCTATAATTACTTGTTCTCTGGAATTAAAAATGAGAATACATTTAAGAATTCAAATACCAGATCATAAAATCTAGGAGATTTTGCTTTCATCATCCACCGTCCAGGTAGTTTGCCTTCTTCCTCATTGGTGGAATCTTGACAAATCCTGTCTAAATTAATTTGCCTTTCTGGAGTTAAATACCAACTTTGCTTAGAAATGACATGTTTCAAAAAATAGTTACAAACTGAGAGGAAGGGAGGCAAACCTTAAGAGATTCTTAAATACAGAGAACAAACTGAGGGTTGATGGGGGGAGGGTGGGGGAGAGGGGAAAATGGGTGACAGGCATTAAAGAAGGCACTTGCTGGGCTGAGCACTGGGTGTTATAAGTAAGCCATGAATCACGGGAATCTGCCCCCAAACCAAGAGCACACTGTATCCACTGTATGTTAGCCATCCTGACAATAAATTATATTTAAAAAAGAAAGAAATGACACGCTTCAGGGTGCCTGGGTAGTTCAGTTGGTTAAGGGTCTGTTGATTTCAGCTCAGGTCATGATCTCAGGGTCATGAAATCGAGCCCTGTGTTGGGCTCCACACGGGGCCTGGAGCCTACTTTAGGATTCTCTCTCTCTCTCTTTCCCTCCCTTCGTCCTCTCTTCCTTCCTCCCTCTCGCCCTCTCCCTCTCTCCCTGCCTCCCTCCTTCCCCTCCCTCCCTCTTTCCCTCTTCCTTTACTCCTCCCACCTCCACCTCCACTCACACATTCTCTCTCTCTCCCAGAAAGAAAGAAGGAAAGAAAGAAAGAAAGAGAAAGAAAACACATTTCAGTGGTGTCTGGCTGGCCCCGTTGGTAGAAAATGCAACTCTTGACCTTGGGGTCATGAGTTCAAGGCCCATGTTGGGCATAGAGCTTACATTTAAAAAAATGTAAAAGAAAAAAAGAAATTACATCTTTCAAATCCAGATTATTTGGATTTTTATGGGAAATTTTATGGGAAAACAGAAATTCTGTTATTAGATAGAACCTTGAAATAAATGGCCAAGTTCCCATAAATGGCCAAGTTCCCATTTCTATAACCTTTGAAGATGTGTGCAAGAAGTTATAATGCATCTCTTTGTTCAGTTGAATGTAGTCTCAGGTGGTATTAAAGACTTAGAAAATTCAGCTTTCTCTAACAGGTATTCTACCAATAGACATTTCACATAGGCACTGTACTCAGAACTCATAACGATGCCCCCAAAATACTCTAAGATCTTAGGGTATGCTTTAAGGGTATGCTGAAAAGCAATTAAATTGCTTTTAGTAAAAATTTGGTAATGAGTATTTGCATGCTTATGTTTGGCATACATGTTAACTTCTTATTTACTATGACATTTGAATTATCAAGTCTTTCCTAACAATGCAGGATAAAGAAGAGTTTGCTGTGATTGGTTAGAGCAGACATATGTATGAGTGAGAGAGGATGGCATGGCCAGAAGGGTGCTGGGGTGTTGGAGGTGTTGGATGGTAGGGTTGGACTCCGATCTTCCTAGATACTCAAGAATACTTTTCCCCAGGGTTTTGGGGCTGAAAGCAACTGTAATGATCATCATTTGCTAGACAGGTCAGTAAGTCATCCTGAGTCACGTATCTGCTTCAGGTACCCAGTGTTTTTTCTGCTGTCCCCCTCAGCATAACCCTGCTTCTTTCCTTCATGTCCTTGTAAAATCTGGGCAACCTGAAAAAGTTAGAACAGCCACAGCCAGTTTTAACGTTATAAGAGCTGTGTCAAAGGCTTGGGAGGGGTGGAAAGGAAAGTCAAGGAGGAAACTACCTGAATAATTTTCAAGGGAAAAATCTTGCTTTCCTCCCCTCCCCTCCCCCGCCCACCCCTTCCCTCTTCACTCCTTTTCTCTCCCCTTTCCTCTCTCTTGGAAAAACCATGAAGGGGAAACATGTGTACAATAAAATGAAACCAAGCACATCTCTGGAGAACTGCCTAGGGACTTTTAAAAAAAAAAAACATCTGTGAAACGTTTCCATTTACTTTTTTCCCCCTAAATGTTAATTTAGTTTTGAGAGAGAGCATGGGCACACGCACAAGCAGGGGAGGAGCAGAGAGAGAGGGAGACAGGATCCTAAGTAGGCTCTTTGCTGACAGCACAGAGCCCGACGTGGGGCTCAAACTCACAAGCCGTGAGATCATGACCTGAGCTGAAGGCGGACGCTTAACCAACCAAGCCCCCCAGGCACCCCTCATTTACTTTTGCAAAGTATAATCATTGAAGAGCTGAGCAAATTGAATGTTGACAAGTAGATGATACACATTGCGAGGATTTTATCTTTAGGGCTCTCACCTAGAATTTTAGTATTCCTCTGTTATTTAGGGAAAACCCATGTTTATGAAATGTGAGCTCCGACCTCATACTGTGCAAAAATGAATTTTACGGAAAGCCAGAAACCGGCATTCTCCAAATTGTTCAAATTGTTTTATCCAAATTATGGGGGGAAACAAAAGCAGTCTATTCTAGTCATCGAATGCCAAGAACACATCTCTCTTCTAAATGCATTAGGATACATGAACCGTAAAGGCTTTTAAAGGCTGACAGTTGAACAGCGTGCTTCGTCAGTGTTTTCCCTTCATAAATCGTGGTCCTCGTTAAAGCGAGGCTTTAAATGGCTGCAAAGGGGAGAAGCCGGGGCCTGCTGTCCTGTCTACAGCTTCCTTCAGATGGAAGGCAGGTCGCCAGGCTCTCGGGTCCAGGGGACCTCCAGAGAACCCCAGGCCTTGCCTCCTGTTGGGATGGGGAAGAGGCACCCTGTGTGTCTGGCTGCATTTTAATAGATGGCCACCGCGAGCATGCGTAGATGTCATGATCTGGGTGCGCTTAGCCTTCTGGGCCTTCGTGAGAAGGCTTATTGTCATCTTCGTGAATCACAAAGAAGAAAACGTTTGCCTGTAGCATGTAGCCAGTTGTTAGAAGAGATTCTTGGGTTTGCCCAGGTGATAGGACATGTATAAGTGGACTTGGGATACACTTGTCTGTCTCATTTATGTCCACATTGACCCCTCTCCAAAATAAAGTGGTATGCTTAGAATTTTCTCAGAACATGCGGTCAGTAAGCAGGATCTCTTCGTCATGTAAGTGTGCTCTGCAGAACTATTGAACGCTGAAGCCTAAAGAGTCAGCAGCATCTTTATTGTATTACAGGGCTGGGTTTTGGAATCATCGTTAATGCTCGGTGGCACCTCTTATTAAGTGACCTTGGAGGAGCTATAAAACCTCTGTGAGCTCAGCTCCGTCTCCTGTAAAATAGCCATCTAGCAGAGTTTTCGTAAGGATTAGAAACTGACATGTCTGGGGCGGTGATTCAGCACGGAGTAAGCATCCAGAATACATTAGTTCTCCCTTTTCTCTTAGCCAAAAATACAGGAGCTAAAATACAGAGATTTTTTAAACAGCTTTCCTGACGTATAATTCGCTTTCTGCGCAGTTCACCCACAACAGAGAGATTTGAGCTTTAAAGATTTGCGCGGGAAAACCAATTTCATGATATTTTACCCATGTCTACAAATATGTGTTTGAAGGCTTCATGAATCCCTCTGCCCTAATTTTCACAATATCATGCTCTTTTCTTCCCCCCCCCCCCGATTTCGCCGCTCCTCGTTGCCCCCACTTACACGGACGCACGTGCACATGTGTACACACTAAAGCTAGCACATGCGTTTTTTGTTTAAATGGGAAAATCAGGGGCACCTGGGTGGCTCAGTTGGTTGGGCGTCCGACTTCGGCTCAGATCACGATCTCACCGTTGGTGAGTTCGAGCCCCGCATCGGGCTCTGTGCTGACAGCTCAGAGCCTAGA
The DNA here is from genome assembly GCA_028646485.1 of Cryptoprocta ferox. NCBI lineage: Eukaryota > Metazoa > Chordata > Mammalia > Carnivora > Eupleridae > Cryptoprocta > Cryptoprocta ferox. The sequence continues at coordinate 120,467,264 of CM053571.1, forward strand.
GCCTGCTTCAGATTCTGTGTCTCTGTCTTGCTCTGCCCTTCCCCCACTCTCTCTCTCTCTCTCTCTCTCTCTCTCTCAAAAAAAATAAACATTAAAAAATATATTTTTTTTAAAAAAGAATCATAAATGTCCAAAATCTAATCGGAGGGAAGTAAGCAACTTTCAGAAAACTCACCGGCAATTGCCGATGGATTTGCAGGGCTCACCGGGGCCCCTTGCAGAGGAAAGACAGCTCTCTTTTCAGCCTGTGACTTTTCCGTAGGTCCTTCTGCCATGTCCCACCAACCACTTAGCTGCCTGACTGAAAAGGGGGACAGCCCCAACGAGACCACCGGAAATGGACCCCCCAACCTGGCCCACCCAAATCTGGACACGTTCACACCAGAGGAACTGCTACAACAGATGAAGGAGCTCCTGACTGAGAACCATCAGCTCAAAGGTAAGCGGCCGCCGGCCCCGGGTTTCTCCATCCACCCTGGGCCTTCGTGAACCGCATCTCTTCGCGAAAAGCCTTGTTAGTGAACTCCCTTCTCTCTGTTCCACTACCTGGAGAAAGAGCCCAGAGTGTAGCTTTGGGTAAGGCTAAAATTGCTTCCGTTGTTTACTTTGGGATGCAGGTAAGAATAAAAAGTACTTATATACCTCAGGGAAATGGCACAGTGACATTCAGTCTGTTTAGAAGGAAACAGGGAGAAAGGCTACTATTATTCCAGAGTTAGTTCTAAATATGCCCTTGTTCACAGAGAGCGTCCTAGTGTCTCAGGCCACGGCTTCCGGCAGGGCCGGTGTTCAAAGCTGTGCCCTACCACGTGCACTGTAGTGGAGACAGCCAAACCAGCTTTGTTTTCTGGAGCCTTCAGAGGACCGGAAATGACATTAGACCCCCAGTCCTATCTGGAAGCAAAAACCACTCAACCTTGATACAGTCTTTTTCCTGCCGACCCTGGGGCCCAGGCCAAGCACGGCTCTTTTAGATTCCAAGCGACGTGGTAAGGGTGGTCTAGAGGGAGGTGGGATTGTCAAGTCAAGACTGATGCATGACACTCTTACTCTGAACCCCCTACAGAAGCCATGAAGCTAAATAATCAGGCTATGAAAGGGCGATTTGAAGAGCTTTCAGCCTGGACAGAGAAACAGAAGGAAGAACGCCTATTTTTTGAGACACAGAGCAAGGAAGCCAAAGAGCGCCTCATGGCTTTGAGTCACGAAAATGAAAAATTGAAGGAAGAACTCGGAAAACTAAAAGGGAGAACAGAAAGGCCCCTTGAGGTGAGCAGACTGATCTGTTGCAATTTTATTTTCCTTTAGTAACATTTAGAGTAGACTCTTACTCGTCTAGACTTCTGGATCAAAACCTTTTACGGTTCAGGCTAGGTGAGTGTTTTGTATCATCTTGAAAAAATTGGGGTGTCCGGGTGGCTCAGTCAGTTGGGCATCCAACTCTTGATTTCGGCTCAGGTCATGATCCCAGGGGTCGTGGGATTGAACCCTGTGTCAGGCTTGGTGCTGACAGTGTGGAGCCTGCTTGGGACTCTCTCTCTCAAAATAAATGAACATTTTTTAAAAAATAAAAAGAAAGAAAATACTGTTCTTGCTGAGAAGGTTGGTTGCAATTTCAAGGGT
>CM053571.1:120469386-120578860 GCA_028646485.1 Cryptoprocta ferox
TCTGAAGACACGATCACCTGGGATATATGAATATATTTTCTACTCTCTGGAAGAAAATACCTTACACTGTTTTCCTCTTTGGTCTTTTGGGATGTGAGCTGACAGCTGGCATCAGCCTGCTGGGGTCTATAGCCCTGAAGCTCAGAAAGAAGCTTCCAGAAGCAGTTTGTCTGCTTGAAATAGTCTGCCTGTGGGTTTTCCTAAAAAGTCCCAGTATAGGGAGAAGTTGAGAACAGAAGCTGGAGCTCTGGACAGCTTCTTGGAATGCAGATCAGATGAAACAAGCTATAAGCAAGACTCAGAAGTGAGTCCTTGGGACTGAGGACTTGGGTGCTTGAACAGAGACACTTACAATTCTTTAAAACCCTTGGTCATCAGCTTTCTCTCCCCCAAAATGTGCCTCCCAGGCCTGCCTCTTGCCTTCCTGCCTCTTCTTTGATGTTTTTTTCATGGACCAGTTGAGGTGATTTGTAAAATTTTGGGTCTCATTTTCCTGACTTGAAGCTCTCAAAACCTCTGACTTTTCTCACTCTTGCTGACCCATCCTCGATGCTGGGTCATCAGGGAGTCCTCGATGCTGGGACTCCAGGGAGTCCCCTCCAGCCACGAGCCTCTCACGTGTTCTGTGCCACACAAGGAAAGGGAGTAGGGAATTTCTTTTGGAGATCTGCCTTCTGATTCTCAGGGTGAGGCTGAGGTGTTAATTGTTCTGTCCAATTTCACAGCATCATACATTATAATCATCTGTACAGAGAACATTCTTAATTGCACAGATTGTGAGGCAGAGGCCATTAGATGGATGTTTCTTCTAGGAGTATAAAATGGCATGTTAGCCTGGGCAGATTTCCAGGACAGCAGGATGGAGACATGATACAAGTAGGCAAGAAGTAGAGCCATTGTGTGGCATGAAAGTCAGTGGCAGGTGCTTAAAAGTGATACAAGACAGTAACAAATGATGGAGTTGAGGTTGATCAGAGAGAATAAAATGTGTGCATTCTAGTCTGGGAAGGGAATGGAAAGAATCTCAGTAGTAAAATGAAGAGCTTTAACATGTTATTTTACAAGGTGTTTTACGGCCAGATAAGTAGATCAGAATTGCCTGAGGATAGTGAAGACATCCTCACCACTGCGGAAAAAAAGTTAACCTGACAGTCTGAGATTCCAGAATCATGGCCTTATATCCCTGGCACTCAGACACTTGGTTAAAACTCTGTTTCCTACCCTTATGCCAAGGTGGTTTTAGAAATCCGTTCTAGAAGATGGCCTCAGAGGGGTCCAGCAGAAAAATGTGAAGATTCCCGACAGGGTGCGGCCTTGCCCTCACCTGCGTACTTCTTGGTTCCAGGCCATGCAGTGCCCCTCCTTTGATTATTTCTGTCCTTGCACATTTATGTTTCTTTGGGATGAGTCAGGACTGAGAGAGGGTGCACAGGCTGATAACTGTTCCTTGAACACCTGACTCTTCAGGTTCACAGTGAGTTCTTTTATCTCAGGCCTGTGGTGGTTTCGTGACAAGGGAAGGCTCCCGGGGAAGGAAGAGCACAATCTCGCTGGTGTGAGGCACACTCTCGTCTTGCCCATTAATCCATTTGCCTACACTTTTTACTATTTCATGGACCAGCTGGTTTATCGTCCATATGTATTCTTGTGCTTTTTTGGTTCTGCTAAGAGCCTCTGGGTCTGTCTACAGTTCCTTAGGAAATCTATCAGAGAGATGGTGTGTGTGTATGAGAGAGAAAGAGAATTTTCTGATGTGTTGTAATTCTCTGATAATCTCAAGTGTATATTACTGGTGGTGCCATGTTCATAAAAGCAATGAAGCTTTCCTGAGGAGGAAACCAGAGAGGCCTATAGGGTCACAGCTGGAAGGGACCAGTGAGACCTTTTGCTGCCACCATCTTCCTTTCTAACCCAAGAAAACCGAGGCCAAGACATTAAGTGAATCCACTCAGGGCGGCACACACAGCAATTAGCAGGGTGTGGACTGGAACTTGTTTTTCCTGCTCCCAGGTGCAAACACCGCATCTAAACACAGTTTCTCTCTTATGCCTTTGTCACACGCTGTAATTGCAGCAAGAGGAAAGCAACACGTAGTTGATATTAGTGAAAGGTGAATATTTATTATTAATGTGTATGCAGGACAGAATTTAATTTTTTTACCTTTCGTAGCAGCCTCTGAATTTTCAGTTTTTATTTCTCACCAGGCTTACTTTTAGCAACCTAAAAACACGAGTACTATAGCAGCCAGCCCACATGCCTGGGAGAATTTTGGACCTTTTGTTGTCTTTTGCCATTCAAGTACCAAGTAATGAAGTGTCTTGATGTTTTGGCTTCTAACTGTACATGACAAGTATGGGGGTAGGGGGGTTGTTTGCATTTGTAGGAGGAAAAAAAGATAAGAGGTTGATTTTGGCAGCCTTTTTGCCCTTATTTTCTGAGATTTTTGGACTACATCTTACAAGTTTACCATTGTTGAAAACTGACTGGTTATTTTCATATCAGATTATTCCACTGTGCTAGGAAGCCTTTATTTTTTGTCAGAAGGTTATTTTAATTTTCTATTTGAATATAATAAAATAATGTAAAAATTTCTATTTTAAATGTTATGTAAAAATACATCTCCAAGAAAAGACGAGAATTTTCTGCCATAAAGCATAGCGTCCTGCCGTGGGATATGGGGACACTTGAGTTTGATGACCAGGTGATCATCGTCAGTGATGACGATTCACTGATTCGTTTTGCTTCTTGTCATTTCGAGGACCCCACTGGGGACCCCAGCGTCCCCAAGGCAGAAGCAGACCAGGAAATGGAACAGCTGAAGACCCAGGTGGCCCGTCTTCAAGCTGAAAAGGCAGATCTCCTGGGCATCGTGTCTGAACTACAGCTCAAGCTGAACTCAGGCGGCCCCTCGGAAGACTCCTTTGTTGAAATCAGGATGGCTGTAAGTGTCCCGGTTTTGATTTTGTTTTATGCAAATTACAAAGCCTCACATAGGCACCTAGATTACCACCACGTCTTTTCAACACACAGAAACCAGACGGTGGGAGAATTTCAGCATCAACATCGCCAAGATAAATTGGCTCTTGTTTTAAAGCATAACATATTCTTGTGAGGGCTCTCATAGCTGAAATGGAAGAATGTTGATTACCTTTTATGACAAAAGAGGTAGTTTTTTTTTTTTTCTTCCCATATGTCCCAACAAATCAGACATTTTGTGACAGATCTAAAAAAAGAAAACAAAAGCCATCAACTTTTTCAGACCAGGTCCTTAGGTGTGGTCAGCATTCGCCTTCTGTGAGCAGAATCATGATCAGATGCAGGAAACTGATGGCTTTAAAATAGCATTTAATAATAGAAACTTCTTTTTCAAATGAGCCTTACAAGTAACGTAGTTTGTTAAAAACAAGAAGAAGAGAAAAGAAAGAGCAGAGCCACTGGGGTTATGGTTGAGGGTCGACCTTGACTTCGCTCCTGCTTCTAACAGCAGCTGCCTGGGCGCCTCCAAGAGCAGAGTTTGAAGCCCACAGGGTCTGACACATTTCTGTGGAACTGAAAATGCAGCGAGCTGAGTAAGGCAGTGATGTGGCAGGTGCCAGCCTCTTCCTGAGCACACGAGTGGCATCCGTTGCGGCCACATGTGGGTGTGCACATGGTCGGGCTGAAGAGCGGCAGGTAGATGAACCACGGAGGGGCCTCCCCTTCATCACTGCTAAAAAAGATGGAATAGCGAGGGACAAAAACACCTAAGGACAAGATCATCTGTGATCCACACTGGCATTTTAGCTTTGCCAAATTGTACATCTGATAGAGGAAAAGAGACCGTGTCTCTGAAAGAGAAAAATGTATCTTGGAGATAAGCAGTGGGGAGCTCCTAAAAGGCTAAACTTCTGGGTGTGTCGGAATTATTGGTGCACGACTGTCTTTGCTTTCCAACTCATTTGCTGCCCTAAAGAGTAATAAGATGGGGAAATGACTCTCAACAACCTTGCCAAATATGCTCCCTAATAAGTCTTTGGGTGCATTAATGGCAGCCGAAATCAGGAGAATTCAAATACCAAATGGAGGGGTGCCTGGGTGGCTCAGTCGGTTAAGCGACCAACTTCAGCTCAGGTCATGAGTTCATGGTTCATGAGTTCGAGCCCCACAGTGGGCTCCATCTGACAGCTCAGAGCCTGCAGCCTGCTTTGGACTCTGTGTCTCCCTCTCTATCTGCCCCTCCCCTGCTCACGCTCTGTCTCTCTCTGTCTCAAAAATACATAAACATTAAAAAAATAATAAATAAAATACCAAATGGAAAGCACTGCCAGAGTAGAGTCTTCTTTCTGCAGAGGACCAAAGATTATGAAACACAAGTTTGATCAAACAGCTTTCACCTTCCACAAGTAACTGGCAAAATTCAGGAAGTCCTGAGAGCATATCAGAAGTTTCCATATGAGGCTTCTTCCTTGAGTCCACATGGTTAGAATAATATACTCCTTCACTTATCTGATGAGTGACAGTTACTTTTACTGTAAACATGCTTTTCTTGCCTTGCTTCTGTAAACCGGAAAACACTGCCCAAGATTTAGGAAGAATGCACACGATCAGAATTATCTAGAACTATCTTTGTGCATTTTTGGAAGATTTTCCTGTGAGTTCATTGGAATATAAATGTCTTTCAAATCATTTAACAGGCCTTAGACTTCTTGTTCCCTTAAATGCCCCACAGTGTGTATGAATTTCAAATAGGAGCCAAACTTGTGCATTGTGGGCCTTGCCCACAGAAAGCAGCCTCTTTTTCAACATGGCTTCAGCGAGTTCCGACATTGTGCATTTTAAAGGCCTGTGCAGGGAAGGTGTGTGGAGTTGTCACTAGCTCCATATGACCTTTATTTGGGAAAGAAGGGGACTGCCAAGGAGAAGGAGGAGATAGGCTTTCATGTGTTTGGGGTCAGATTGACTGTCCTGGATGAGAGACCAACCTTCACGCCTTGGCCCTAGATATTTATAATCCTGACAGGGTGTGTGGGGTGAGGGAAGGGTAAATTTCCATTCCATTTCAGTGACCTAATTTAAACATCTCACATTCAAATGTTGGTAGATTCCTTGGGTTGTGTGCCATCAACATTTTTGATCTTTTGCCTTTTTCTCTTCTGGTAATGCATTTGTCTCACAGACATATCATGTTAAATCCCTTTCATTTCTGCCTTGACAGGAAGGAGAAGCCGATGTGGCAGTGAAAGAAATCAAGACGAGTTCTGGGCCCACAAGAACTGCTTCTGTTGACACGTATGTGAAGAAGGGCTAAGGCCATCGGAGACACCCTTGCTGGGAGGTCAAACATGATGGGCTGCAAAAGTCAATTATTACTGATTTATACCAGGACCTTTTAAGAATGTTCGATTTGAATAATATTTAATGTTGCAGCCCAAACTGGCAGAGAATAAAAACAACACTGGGTGCCTTTGTAGGCTAACTCCCCCTCACCTCTCTGTTTAGAAGTGTTTCAGCTCCCATCAGATGAGAAGTGAAAACAAACTTGCTCTTAATCAAAAGACTCCTGTTTCCCAATTTATCAGTGTAGTTTGACCTGGACCAGGCTGTCCAGCTTGAAAAGGGGGTGTTACCATTTTCTCTTCCCTGTTCAGTCCCAAGTATAAGCCAGGGTGACTGATACTGAGTAACCTTCTCTGGTGATGACTGTTAGTGCCCTGAGTCACTGTCTTACCCACTGTCCGGAGGTCTTACCTGTGGAGTCTCAAGTTGACCTGTTGCAAGTAGATACTAGGAAGCAGACGTCTTAAATGTTGCGGGGGAGAGGGGGGAGGCTGGGGGGATGAGAGAGGACTTGGGCCATCGGGGCTCCTGCATGTAGCAGTCACCTGGAGTAGGCTGTTGGCCCATCCTCTGTAAGCAGATTACTGCTGTGTTAGTCTATTTGAAAGAGACAGTTACCTGAACATTTCTCTAGGAATCTCTTCTCTCATAGGCTTCTAATACTTTTTTTTTTCCTAGAACTTAATGAATGTTTTTATAAAACGTGAAAATGGGTTGTTGTTGTTGTTGCTTTTTGTCCAGTTATGTTCCCAAGCCCTTGCACAAGGGAGAAAATAAAAGTTAGATAATATTCATTCATCCAACAGGGCAGTTGGCATAAATGAAAGTTATCCCTGTTTTAGTTAACAGTTCCTCAGCTTTCTCCCGTGTTGCTTTTTTAGTATCAAAAGACTTTCCTGAAAGTGGCGGGAAGAAAGAAAGCCCTTTTTGAAATTTCCAAGCCACTTCCTCCTCATTTATATCCACCTGCCAAAACCACTTCCCCATTAAGGCCACAGGGTTTTTTTTAATACGATTTTATTTTTTTAAGTAATCTCTATACCCAAAATAGGGCTCAAATTTAAAACCCAGAGATTAAGAGCCACAGGCTCCCGACAGAGTCAGCCAGGTGCCCCCAGGCCACAGTTCTTGTCAATAACAGCTTCCTTGCCTTGTTTGAAAGCATATTAAGGGGACATCTGGGGGGCTCGGTCAGTTAAGCATCGGACTCTTGATTTCGGCTCAGGTCATGATCTCACAGTTCATGAGTTCAAGCCCCATACCAGACCCTGCGCTGTTAGCCCAGAGCCTGCTTGGGCTTCTCTCTCCCCTTCTCTCTCCGCCCCTCCCCCACTCCTTCTTTTTTTTTTTTCTCTGTCTCTCTCAAAAATAAATAAATGAACATTTAAAAAAAAGAAAGTGGGGCATCTGTGTGGGTCAGTTGGTTAAAGCATCCAACTTCTGCTCAGGTCGTGATCTCACGGCTCATGGGTTTGAGCCCCACGTCAGGCTCTGGGCTGACCGCTCAGAACTAGAGACTGCTTCAGGTGTCTCCCTCTCTCTCCGCTCCTCCCCTGCTCACATTCTGTCTCTCTTTCTCAAAAATAAATAAACATTTTTTTTAAAGTATATTAAGGAGTCAAAGATTAATTTCTGAGTTTGGAGTTTGAGCTTTGGAGTCGGGAACCGAGATTTAATCCTGACGGTTTACGGGATACATGAACTTGGTTAGATGTCATGAGCATCGGCACAGTCACCCAGGAAGTGTGGTTACCACACCGGTGGTCCTGGTTTTGTTTGTTTGTCATCGAACTGCTTCTTAATTTCATCAGAGTTTGAAATCAAGAAAAATATTTGACATATCAACAGTGCCTACATTTATTTCTCTGCTCTAATGATTTGAAATCAAAAACAAAAACAATTTTTTTCTCTTGAGAATGTCAAGAGAAAAGCCGGTGGTCTGCGTGTTGCCAGGCAGCACGCCTGCTTGTGTCCTTTGTATGACTGCGGTCCTCTCTGAGGCTGGTTCTCTAGGACGCCCAGGGTCAACTCTGCACCACGGGTTCCGTGGGCTCTGTGGTCTGATGTTGTGGGCACACTGGCCATTTGGAGGAAGCGAGCATGTGCTTCCCAGAAAGCATGGAGGAAGGGGGCCCTGGTGGGCACAGGGCCAGCTGCATTTGGTCTGTAAATGAGAGTCATTTGCAAAGTATTCTGGGAAGCAGTTCCTTTAAGTTGGTTCCAGTTATATTCATAGATACTTTGACATTTTTGTTTCCTGATGAATACCTTTTAATCTTTATGGTGCTCTTGATGTAGGAGCAAATCTGTAGAAGGTGCCAGGAATCATTTGGAATTTGAGGAATTAACTGTGAGCCAGCTCCTGCTTTGTCTAAGGGAAGGAAACCAGAAGGTGGAGAGACTTGAAATTGCGCTCAAGGAAGCCAAAGAAAGGTATGAAATAGGAAACTTGAAATATGCATATTTTGTTTTTTTAAACAGCTTTATAGAGATGTGATTAAGATACCAGATAATCCATCTACTTAAGGTATACATTTCAGTATTGTTTAGAATATTCACAGTTACGTAGCCATAAGCACATTATAATTTTGGAACATTTTTTTTCCTCCAAATAGGAAACCTGTACCCACTGACACTCATTCCTCATTCCTCCCAATAATTGGTTGTCCGTCTCCATAGATTTGTTTATTCTGGACATTTCATATAAATGGAATCACATAATATGTGCTCCTTTGTGGTTGGCTTATTTTATTTAGCATAATGTTTTCCAGGTTCATCCATGTTGTGGCCTGTGTCAGTTCTTCACTTCCTTTTTGTTGCCAAAGAAGAATCAGTCCACCAAGGGGCTGATCGACATTTTGTTTATTTATCCACTGGTGAACATTTTGGTTCCCACTTTTTGCCTGTTGTGAATGTTTGCTTTAAACATTCATGCACAATTTTTTGTGTGGACTTTTTTTTGTTTTTAATTCTCTGCAGTTATATACCCAGGAGTGGGATTGCTGGGTGCTGGGTCATTGGTAACTCTGTGGTTAATAGTTTGAGGAACCACCAAACTGGTTTCCACATTGGCTGTGCTGTTTTATGTTTCCTCCAGCAATATATGAGGGTTCTCCTTTTCTCCACATCCTTGCTAACACTTGTGATTGTCTGTCTTCTTGATTATAGCCATCCTCATGGACATGAAGTGGTATCTCACTGTGATTCTGATTTCATTTTCTTAATGACTAATAATGTTGAGCATCTTTTCACGTTGCTCGTTTGTATACCTTCCTTGAAGAAATACCTCTTGAAATCCTTTGCCTGTTTAAAACAATTGGATTGCCTTTTTATTACTGAGTCATAAGAGTTCATTATATATTCTAGATGCAAATTCTTTATATTTTCTCCCATTCTGTAGATTCTCTCTTCAGTTCCTGGGCAGCATAAATTTTTTTTAATTTTTATGTTCTCCAATTTATCTATTTTTCTTTTGTCATTTATGCTTTTGGTGTTGTATCTAAGGAGCCATTGACTAATCTAGTGTCACAAGGATTCACGTCTAGGTTTTCTCCTAAAAGCTTTATAGTTTTGGCTCATACATTTAAGTCTCTGATCCATTTTGAGTTCATTTGTGTGTATGATGTGAGGTAGGGGTCCAACTTCATTCTTTCGTGTGTAGATATCCAGTCATCCTAACACCATTTGTTGAAAAGACCATCCTTTCCCTCACTGAACTGTCTTGATGCCCTTGGTGTAAATCAGTTGGCCATTCCTGGTAAAGATTAATTTCTAAACACTCAATTTTATTCCTTTGATTTATATTCTTTGCTAATAGTACACTGTCTTGATTACTATAGTTTTGTAGTAAATTTTGGAATCAGGAAGTATGGGTTCTCCAACTCTGAAAGATTGTTTGGGGTACGCTGGGTTTCTTGTTTTTCTGTATAAATCTTAGGATAAGTTTGTCAGTTTCTGGGGGGAAAAGGGGGAAGAAGCCAGCTGAGATTTTGTTAGGGATTGCATTGAATCTGGAGTTCAATTTGGAGAGTGTTGCCCTCCTAACCATGTTGAATGTTCTGATCCATGAAAGATAATCCATGGATTTATTTAGGTCATCTGTGATGTTATTTCAGTGATGTCTTGTCATTTTTAGCATATAGGTCATACACTACTTTTCAAAATTTAGTCCTATGTTTTCTAGTCTTTTTAAGGGCTGTTATACATGAAATTGTTTTTTTAATTTCATTTTTGGAGTATTCTTTAGTAGTGTATAGAAATATCACTGATTTTTTTGTATATTGTATTTTGATCTTGCAGCCTACAACCTTGTTAGAACTCATATATTAGCAGTATTAGTTTTTTAGTGGATTCCTTAGGATTTTTTTTATACAAGATCATGTCATCTACAAAGAGAGAGTGTTACTTCTTCCTTAGCAACAAGAAATACTTCATATTTCTTTTCCATTATTTCACTGGCTAGAATCTCTAACACAATGTCAAGTGTAAATTGAAAAAGCAGACATGCTGGTCTGTAAGGCTTCATAGATGCTGTGTCAGGTTGAGAAACTCCATTCTAGTTCTAGATTGTTGCAATTTTTATCATTAAGGATTTCGGATTCTGTGAAATGCTTTTTCCATGTCTATGGGGATAATTATATGGGTTTTTAAAGCTTTTATTAATATGTATTGTACTGATTGATTTTCACGTGTTAATAAGCCTTTCATTCCTGGGTAAATCCCATTGGCCATTATGTAAAATTCTTTCTATATGTTGGGAGTTTGGATTGCCAAAATTTTATTAAGAATTTTGCATCTTTATTCATAAGGGGTATTAGTCTATAATTTTCTTTTCTTGTGATGCCTTTGTCTGCTTTTAATATAAGGGAGATACCAACATCATAGAATGTGGCGTACATGTAAACACACACACACACACACTTTGGGGTAAAATTCATCTACAGCATAGAGTTGTGAAGTCAATAAATTTCTATGTGCAAATGCACTTTTTAGAAATGAAAAATGCTAAACCATGTAAGACACGGGAGAGGTTATGCAATAGTTTTAGGGCTCCAGTGATTGCAACATTTAATCATAAATACAGTATGATATAATTAATTCTCCCAGAAATTAATAATGGCTTGTTGATCTTAACATTCTAGCACTGCAAGAAGTACTTTCTGGGGTGCCTGGGTGGCTCAGTCGGTTAAGCATCTGACTCTTAAGCATCTGACTCTCAGCTCAGGTCATGATCTCATGGTTTGTGAGTTCAAGCCCCATGTCAGGCACTGTGCTGACAGCTTATTCCCCTGCTCACTCTCTCTGTCTCTCTCTCTCTCAAAATAAATAAACTTTAAAAAAAAAAAGCACTTTAATAACTGAAGCAGTTAAAAATTTTAACTATAGAAAGATCTTAAAATGTGAAACATAAGTTATTTATCCAGAGGTGGTTAATCTGGAAGACACACTGGCCTTTGTCCAGTGACTTACTTGATAGCTCTTTTCAAAGGTGCTAAGGGCATGCTGGCTCTAAATCCTAGGTTTTAACACCATATGCTACCGCTGTCCCTTAGAAAATTTCAAAGGTTGACTTCTAGGAGACCAGCGCCATGTTTTCTCATGGAGCAAAATATTTGTCCTATCTTTTAGACAGATCCCAAAAACATAGTTAACAGTGCATAGATAAATGATCAAATGAATGGATAGATGAATACACTCTTTTTACACCTCAATTATCACAGCTGATTTTTAAAGGGAAGGAGTAATACGTTGAAGAACTTCGACAGCCATGAGTAATCCGCGCATTTGTATTTTATAGGCGTGTTTACCCCTCCCATGTTCTGTACACCATTCTCAGAAGTCAAGTGTAACCAGTAATTCTTCCTTACTTAGCATGATTAGCTTTCATGATGGAAGTGGAAACTTAGGAATTTGCTAATTATACATCCTAATCATTCATACGATGTATATATAATTCCTGCTTCCAAATTAATTACAGCCCTCTGTATGCAGCTACAGCGATTCATACTGCCCTAGGAAGTCAGGCCTGCCTTTGAGATGGCTGTTTTTAGTCTCCCCCTTGAGCACCTTTGAAGGGTCCCTTTCCCAATAGCATTGAATTTCTACTTTGTGAGCCAGCCTTCTCTCCGTGTTTAACAACTGGCAAGTCAATGATAGTTATCAAGACTAATATTCTCTAGGTGGGTGTCAGGATGATGACTTCCTCTAGCTAAGGCAGGACTGAAACTGAGAAACCTGGACAGCCTGCTTTGGTTTACACACTCTGTAGGATATGATGAAAACACATTCCAAGACCTAACATGTTTTTCTCAAACAAGTGAGTCTTCAACCATTTTCATTAATCATGAGAAATAAGGGTATATAAACAGCCTAAAATTTATTCTAAAAATTTTTAGATTTGTGGGGAGAGAACAATAGGTTTGTCTTTTTTTTTATTGTTTTCCAGGATTAATATTTCATGCAATTTTTGTTTTCTAAACAAATTTAAACTGACAGCAAGTAAGGAGGGGGGAAGTATGTAGAAAGTGTAGCCCAAGAAAATCGAGAGGTAGCAGGGAAAGTCAGGCCGTCAGGCCAAGGTGAAAATTTGCCCTAGAAAATTAAGACAAGCTATAATTGAACTGTGGATCAGAGTCCTGTGTCAGATGTGAATAGTGTGATAAAGCCTCATCCATCAACCCTGCACCAACTGGCCCTTAACCCATTTATTTGGCTTGGCCTGAAAGAGTACCCATGCAACCAGTTAGGTTTGGTAATATGCAATGGTTCCAACCATTTTGATGTTTCCCTCCATGCACCAGGCTTAAATTGCTCCTGAATTTCCCCTCTGTTGTGAATACAATCTATTGATCTCCCACAATGAAGGATGGAGATTTAACTGTCTTTCACCCCCCTCGTTGTCACCTTACACAGATACATCTGGATCTGGCTTACCTGCTCCACTTCCAAAATCGGCTATGTTGAAATTTAGTGAGATAAGTACTCAGCGTTGATGTCATTAGACGCACACATGGAGTTCTCGGTGGAGCTCTGCTCTGTGCCTTGAACACTCCTCCTTTTTTTATACAACTTATTTTTTTGCCCCTATGCATAAGTACATTTTTAAAATTTGCTTAGTTTCCCCATGCTCTTCCCCAACAGGGAAACCTCTCAGATGTGTTAGTAGTCTAGTAGTATTCTTGCTGCAGTCTGGCCTGTTTGCTTCCCAGGTCCTGCTGCATTGAACTCATCTTGGCACCTCCCTTTACCTTTGCCCTGGGGAATTCCTTCATCCCTCCTGTGTTCCACCACCTGTTTCCTGAATCTACTGCCTTTTCAACTCTTTTTTTTTTTAATTTCTTTTCAAATCAAGTTCACTATATCTCCACTAACTTACTGAAAAAAGAATTTATGGGCAGTATATTTTCTGAGACCTTCATATCTGAAAATCTCTCCTCCTGCCTTTATACTTCATGGATAGTTTAGCTAGATATAGAATTCTGTAATCGGATATAATTTTCCCTTCACATTTAAAAACATGGCTTCATTGTGCACTCACTTCTTGTGTTACTGCTGAGAAACCCAGTGCCACTGTGATTCTGCATGTCTGTGGAAATGAGACTTCTTACGTGCTTTGGTATTGAGCCTGTTTTTCATCTGTCCTGGACACTCTTGGGCTTTCATTCTGCAAACTCATGTCCTTCAGTTCTTGAAAAATGATCTTGAATTCATTTAGTAATAATCTCTAGCCCTCAGTTTTCTTTGTTCTCTCTTTCTAGCATCACTGTTGTTTTTGAATTGGATCTCCTGTGATTTAATGCCTGGTTTCCTTTTTCTAGCTCTCCTTTTTTTATTCTTTCTCCTTTCTGATAGATTTGATCAACTTTCATCTTCCTTTTTGTGGGAGAGAACCTTTGAATGTTCCTTTTTTATTGTGTTCCATTTTTTGCTGGTTGTAGTGTTTCTTTATGTCCCTAAGGATCCTTAATCAGTGATGTTTTTTGACATTCTTTTCCCACTGGCATATTCTGTTCTTAGTAAGTTACTCTTTTCTGTTCCATGTTAAGATTTTCCTTAAATGTCTACAATCTTGACTGATCAGATTTAGCAGGATTACAGGGTGTTAGAAGCTGATTGAACCTCTGGGTCCACATCTCGGGAAATCTGGCTGGGAGGTTTCCTTGGGGAAGCCCCATGTCAGAAACTTTATATCTTTTCCCTTATCCTGGAATATCCTTACCTATCCATTATCCAGCCTCCTGCATGGAAGGTACTTTTCTAGATGCCAAAGTTCTTGAGAGGAGTTAGGAAGAGGTGGTTGAGGGTCTTAGTGTTCTGTGTGTAAGTTCCCTGTACAGAAGACCCCACTTCTCATCTCTTACTAATGTCTGAGTCCAGAAACACTTTATTTTGTGATCTTCTAGTCCCTCTTACCAGGCCCCACCATTGTCCCCACATCCCTGGTGTCAATGACTCCTGAGCCTTTTAGTTCCAACAGTGTCAATTAGCTTATATTGGCTCTCCCTACTGTTGGCTTCAGACCTAGCTCTATTGGCCTGGCAGATCAGTTCCCACTCATAGCCATGCCCCCCAAATCTTCTTGCTGTTATTTCCTCTCCCTTTCTCTTTGTTCTTGTACATACGTGACTTTTCAAGAGTCATTTTGGTGGGGTTCAGGGTGGGACAAGAATTACATGCATATATTCAGTTTACCATCTTTAAACAGAAATCTCTTGTTTTATTTGCACTGGGCTGGCTTTCGTGTGGTTATGATTCATTGTAAGAATGTTGGTACATTTGTGTGATTTTAAGGACTTGTGACCTTAGATGGGTCCAAAAAGGTTTCCTTTCTCTGCTGAATCCCTATAAAGGGACACACGCTCATATAACACACATGCATCACCTATGTACACACAAAAACACAGCTTTTACAAATATTTCTGCATTTACTGTTCCATGAAAAGAGGCAGTGTTTTTCAGTGTTTGGGATGATTTATGCCTGTCTTTTACCCTGCCTTAACCCATCCCTTCAAGCAGTTCTAGCCAATTTTAGGATGAGAATGAAATCCAAAAAAGTTAATGTAGCAAGTGCAGAGAGATTTTGAAGCGCCCCCTCTCCCCGTCCTTTATCCAAATTTCGAACAGTGTTGTTTTAGTGCTTCTGCAATTGTTCCTTTTCTTGAAGCCAAAGAGAAAGTAACTTTTCCATATTCTGCACTTTTTCAGAGTTTTATATTTTGAAAAGAAAGCCAGTGATCATGCTGAAGTTGAGACCCAGACAGAGACAAGCAAAGAAAAAGAGAAAGAAGAGGAGAAAGGCCCAGAAACCGTGGGTACTCAGGTTCTAAGATTCTGTCACCCCTTGATGGACCTAAGCATGGTATCTGAGGTCGAGTCTTGTGTCATGTTCTTAGCATTAGAAATAGAAATAATTTTAATGTTGGATATATTCTATTTCTCTCCTATTTTCATGTCCCAATTTGAATTTCATCCATAGTAAATTATAGTGAGATGTGTTCCTGTCCCTGTGATTCTAGGGAATCATGCCTCTGTCTCTTCTTGGCTGATTTCTCTCCTAACTTCCTGAGAAAATAGGTCTGCTAATGGAGAAGGGAATTTTGCCCACTTTCTAATGAGATCATTTGAGAATATGACCCAGAAACTTGAGATTGAATTGAAAGATTTTGGTTCTACCCTCCTAATGGTTTGAATGAAATAGTTTGAATGAAAAGGTTCTATAGTCAATGTTCCGTGGCAACTCAGAGATGTGCCTTGGAGCCTGCCACACAGTCTTCAGCTTAAGGAAGGCTGACGAAGTCAGGAAGTGGTGAGAGCTGCAGTTGCCCACATGACAGGCATTGACGTAAGATCCTCACCTCGGCTGATTCATTTATTCAGCAAATATATGCAGAATGCCTACCGTAGGCCATGCCCTGAGCTGAGTCTCCTACTTCAAGAGACTGTTGAATACTAAAACACAGAGATGAAGAGACAGCCTGGGAGTAATAGTACTTTGTTGACTAAAACCATTTGACAGCAATAGAGAAGTACTGGGATTTCCAAGGCACCATAAAACTCACTGCCAGCAATCCTGCCAGAGCTGCTAGGAAAAAAGTGGTTCTGTGAAAAAAGTGGAGTAAACTAGACACATCAATCAGCCAGGGAATGTGGGCATGAGTTGCTGTCAGCTGACATTAGACTGTGCTCTGACACCGCTATGTTCTGTGATCCCCTGAACCGTGATCAGTATTAACTTAGTTATGATAAAGGATGAGCAGAAATTAGCAAAACCTAAAATGTCTGCAGCCTGTCTCTATTTAAGTCAAAACCTTAACATCTGGAAATGTTTATGTGAATTTTGGTCCCTACAAGTCTTAAGAAGGGATGTTCTTGGGTCGCCAGTATCAGAAAGGAGACATTCTTCTTCCATTTAAATAAACTCCACACATTTCTATGGGAAAAAAAATTAATTATGATAAAGTCATTATCACAAGTGCATCCAAATTGATCATTTCTTTAAGAAAAATGACATTTTGTATATACTTATATATGTTATATTTATTAGTGATTATGCATATAAGCTACACATTATGAAATATAAAATGTTATATATAATTAGTAAATACAAACATATAAGGAAACAGTTGTATCTAAAATGTTTCTTTTCATGTAAAATAGTTGGGCTTTAATTGTCCAAAGTTTAATCAGTTCACGTATCAGTCTTAGTTGGACACTAATGGTTCACACTGTTTTCTCACAAAGAGGGTTCATTTGCTCTCTGATGCAAATTCCATGTGTGTGTTTGGGATTCCCTGTGTGACAGGTTGGAAGTGAAGTGGAGACATTGAATCTTCAGGTGACCACCCTATTTAAGGAGCTTCAAGAGGCTCATACAAAACTCAGTGAAGCTGAGCTAATGAAGAAGAGACTTCAAGAGAAGTAAGAGTGAGAGATGAATTTTATTTTCTCCTTCGGAAAGTGTACACTTTTACAAAATACATACCATGTAAAAACATGGTTTTGCTACCGTGTTACTGAAAGAAAAATAGAAACCTAATTAAAACCTGAATTCGGAAAACACGAATGTTGAGGTGAATGCACAGGCTCATTTACACGTGTGAAATACTTGTACTAATGGGGGGGGTGGAGCCTGGAGAAATCTGATTCAGCTGTTTGCAGATGTCACTGCAAACGCACTAGCTTCTGTGAGGACCTGTAAGAAAGCAGTATGCCAGATGTCCTATGACCTTCCTGAGTCGACAGCATTGATGCAAAGAAACATAAACAAAAGCTACAAAGCACAAGAAGAACTGGAGTGAGATTTATTGAGGAAAAGAAAATCATTTTTGGTCAGTTACGAAGGCTACTATTTGCATTGAGAATTTTGCATTTGCTTGTTTTTCTTGATGTAACAAGTTACCCCAAATTTAGAAAAGCTAAGTTGACGTGGTTCTTTGGGATTCGTTGGCAGCGTATTTCCGGCAGAATGTAGGAGTGTATGTTGCCTTCGAGTTAGGTGTACCAAGGCTCAACAGTGTATCTGGCATAGCATGATAGTGAAAGCTAGGGACTGTGGACAAACAGACCTCATTGAAATGTGGATCTACAATTTATTTGTGGTATTACCTTGGGCAAGTTAGTTATTTAACCTCTCTGAGCTCTAGTTTTATCATTTTCTAACATGTGTGTCATTATCCCTATTCATAACGTTGTGTTGAGATGTTTAACATGCTTGGCGTTAACGCCTTGCATATGGCTACCGTAGGTTCATATTTACTATTATTATATTGAAATTCTGTTTCTGATCTTTAAGAGGGCTTAGGGCATTTCCTTTTCCCTTATTAAATCTTTGTCAGAAGTCATATTCTTTGTGCTTAACAGAATCCATAACTTTTTAAAATACTGACAATATCCTATGTGATAATAAGACATCCTATGTGAAAAGGACCTTTAGCCAATTACTATTTTGGTCTGTGTCTAAAGAACAAAAATATATTTTTACATGACTCCATAAGACAGTTATTCCAAGTGGGCCATAGCTTGTGTGGTCTTAGAGCTGTACTTTTTTACATTAGGCATATGGATTCTGAAATATGTAAATTTATTTTCCAAAAAAAAAATCTGTATTTTCTTAATGTTTAGTCATGGGAGTTTAGAAATACTGCCTGTTTCTAGTAAGGAAGGAAGGAGGATAAAATATTTTAGTTTGCACTGCTAAATACTCCTTGAAAAATGCAATCCTAAAATTCTTTGTATTTGCTACATAGTCTTGGGATTTGAGAGCCACTGAGAAATGAAGGAGCATCGTTCATCCTCATGAAATATTGATCTTTCTTAGATGTCAGGCCCTTGAAAGGAAGAATTCTGCAACGCCATCAGAGCTGAATGAAAAGCAAGAGCTTGTTTATAACAACAAAAAGTTGGAGCTACAAGTGGAAAGCATGCGATCAGAAATCAAAATGGAGCGAGCAAAAACTGAAGACGAAAAGTGAGTAGCCATGGCCGAATGACTACTGACTGGAAGCAAATAGGAGAGTACTTTTATCAGATGGAATTTGATGATTTGAGAAGACATTAAAATTGTTTCTCTTTTATGTATTTGAAGGAGCACCAGGAGATTTTTCTGAGGAGATAACATTTGTTTTATTATAATAATTACTAAAGCAACTTGTAATCTATCTTGATTTTTTTTTTTGGAAAGATTGTTTTCTTTTAGAGTAAGAAAATGCTAGCAGGTGGTGGGATGGCAAAGGTGGGAGAGAAGAATTTGCTAGTTGAGTGTTCAGAAGGCGATTGGAAGGCAAGACTAAGTTTTTATGCTATCTCCCCCAAGATTGCATTTCTTAATGTCTTTTTCAATAGGTCCAAGTTAGCCACTCTCCAGATGACACATAACAAGCTTCTTCAAGAATACAATAATTCACTGAAAACAATCGAGGAACTGAAAAGGAAAGAGGTACTCATAGAAAAAAAATACTGTTAAACATTGTCATATGTAAAGTAGTTGTTAATCCTTAACTGAGACTAGTTTCAAAGGTTGTTCTTCATCTTATCATTGATTTCTTGCGTCCGCGTGCGTGTGATCGCCGGTGTTCTACCTGTGTGCGGTGTGCTTCATGGTGGTGCTGGTGCCTCCAGTCAGGGAGTAAGCTTGTAGCATTTCGAACAGCGGCCGGGTCTGTAGGACAGCTACCAGCATGGGCTCCCACGTGAGCAGGGCACCATGAGACCACTGGCTGCCGCTGGAAAGGTCATCTCCATGGAGCTGTCACACGGCTAGCTTGGTGCTGTCAGTGACCTTGAGACCCTGGACTCACCTGACGGCAGCTTCCATTAGTATAATGCCAGCATGATGTGGCAGTTTAAACATGGGTAGATGGGGCGCCTGAGTGGCTCAGTTGGTTGAGCGTCTGACTTCGGCTCAAGTCATGATCTCATAGTTGGTGGGTTCAAGCCCCGCGTTGGGCTCTGTGCTGAATGCTTGCTCAGAGCCTGGAGCCTGCTTTGGATTCTGTGTCTCCTTCTCTCTCTGACCCTCCCTGCTCATGCTCTGTCTCACTCTATCTCTTAAAAAAATAAATGGAAAAAAATTAAAATTAAAATAAAAAAATAAACATGGGTAGATATGTGAGGTGATGGATGTGTTAATTAACCTGGTTGGGGGAACCCTTTCATGCTGTGTACACATATCAAATTGTCACATTCTTCACTTTAAATATCTTACAGTTGTATTTGTCAGTTTTACTTGAAGAAAGCTGGGGTAAATAAGTAAAGATCATAAAAGCTTTGGATTAGAAGGGTCTTTGAGTTTATATGCTTATAAATGTACTCTGTTTTTCATTTTTCTTAATAGAATATTGTTCCTCTCTAGGACCTAGTAAATTTTTTGATTATTTATTTATTTATTAATGTTTTTTATTTTAATTTATTTTTTGAGAGAGAGATAGCAAGTGGGGGAGGGCCAGAGAAAGAAGGAGACAGAATCCCAAGCAGGCTTCATGCTGTCAGCACAGAGCCCAGCGCAGGGCTCAAACTCACGAACCGTGAGATCATAACCTGAGCTGAAATCAAGAGTCAAACACTTAGCTGACTGAGCCACCCAGGTGCCCGTATGTATTTATATTTAATTAAAGTATAGCTGACATACGATGTCAGATTAGTTTTCATAATGATTTGATATTTATATACCTTATGAAATGCTCATAATTGTAGTTACCATCTGTCACCATACAAAGTTATTACAATAGTATTGACCATACAGTTGACCCTTGAACAAAAAGGGTTTGCACGGGCCCACTTAATGTGCAGCTTTTTTATTTCTTTTTAAAAAAATTTTTTTTTAATGTTTATTTTTGAGAAAGCGCAAGCAAGGGAGGGACAGAGGGACAGAAGATCTGAAGTGGGGCTCGAACTCACAGACCATCAGATCATGACCTGAGCTGAAGTCAGACACTCAACCAACTGAGCTACCCAGGTGCCCTGTAATATGCAGATTTTTTGAAGTACAGTACTATAAATGTATTTTTTCTTCTTTATGATTTTCCTAATAACATTTTCTTTTCTCTAGCTCACTTTACTGTAAGAATATAGTATATAACTCCTATAACATACAAAATATGTGTTAACCAACTAAATTATCAGGGCTTCCAGTCACCCATAGGCTATTACTAGTCAAGTTTCTGGGGAGTCAGAAGTTCAGTGTAGATTTGTGACTATGCAGGAGTCAGTGCCTCTAACCCCCCACATTGTTCTAACCTCCACTGTATCGCCTATGCTGTACTGTGCTTTCCCTTGACTTATTTACTTTGCAACTAGAAGTTTGTACCTCTTGACCCCCTTCACCTATTTCGTCCATCCTCCTCGCTCTGTCTCCTCTGGAAACCACCAGTTCGTTATCTGTATTCATGAGTTTCTGTTTTGTTTGTGCACTTGTTTTTTTGTTTTTTTTTAGATTCCACATCTAAGTGAAATCATACGGTATTTGTCTGTTTCTCTAACTTACTTCACTGAGCGTTAATACCCTCTTGGTCCATCCATATTGTCACAAATGGCCACATTTCAGTCTTTTTTATGGCTGAGTAATATTCCATTGTGTATATACGTATATACACACCACATATATCCACACCACTTCTTCTGTATCCATTCATCTACCTATGGACACTTAGGTTGCTTCCATATCTTGGCTATTATAAATAATGCTGTATAAACAGGAATGGATAGATCTTTTTGAATTAGTATTTTTATTTTCTTTGGGTCCATACACAGAAGTGGAATTGCTGGATCATACAGTAGTTCTATTTTTAACTTTTTGAGGAAACTTCCTACAGTTTTCCAAAGTGACTGCACCAGTGTACATTTCCACCGAGAGTGCACAAGGGTTTCCCTTTCTCCACGTCCTCACCAACACACTTGTTCTTTCTTGTCTTTTTTGATACTGGCCATTCTGACAGGTATGATGGGATCAATTTTTAACTTAAACAAGTTTCTTTTCCACTGACTTCACCAAGTAAGAGTAATATCAGTGGGAAAAATAACCGTATCAGCAAGTTACATCACTGAGATCAGGGTTTGTTATTATTTCCCTTATTTTAGTGGGTTTTTTAATTGTTTTAAATTAAGAAATTATAATTTGCAGGATACCGAGGTGGCTCTGTTGGTTAAGTGTCTGATGCTTAATTTCAGCTCAGGTCATGATCTCACGGTTCATGAGTTCAGCCTCCACATCAGGCTCCATGCTGACAGTGTAGCCCCTCCCCCACTCACACTGTCTGTCTGTCTCTCTCTCTCTCTCTCAAAAAAAAAAAAAAAACCTTAAAAAAAAGAAATTATCATTTGCAAGCTATAAGTTAAACGAATACAACTTTCTTAGTAAGTTACCATTGCTAATCAATGCAACAGTTCAGAGCCAGTCATTTAAAAACAAATTAAAACTTCATTTACTATTTTACTAAGATAGGTTGAATTATTTCACAACCGTTTCTGGAATAAACCTGTCTCTTTCAGTCAGAAAAAGTGGATAAGGTGGTACTGCAAGAACTAAGTGGAAAACTGGAGCTGGCAGAAAAGGCCCTGGCTTCCAAGCAGCTTCAGATGGATGAGATGAAGCAGACCATTGCCAGGCAGGAGGAGGACCTGGAAACCATGACTGTTCTGAGGGCTCAGGTAAGCCACATCCCCAGACCCAAACTCAGAGAGGCCAACCCCGATCATGGGCTCAGGTAAGCCACGTCCTGAGACACGAACTCAATGAAGCCAATCCCAATCATATTCTCAAATAGGAAGGCGATGGTGTTTCAAATATATTTTTGGATTTTATATTCTTTCCACCAACATATTTTTTAAAAATATTTTATTGAAGTATGTCACGTGTGGGAAGTGCACCAAACCATACAATGAAACCATAAAATTTGGGGGAGACAACCTGCTTTTAAATATAGAAAGTTGAAAACTGGTATTAGAGTAATGGGCATTTCTCTATTAAGTAGTTATTTTTACTTTATAACTTTGTAACAGTGAAGAAATTGCTATCATGGCGTAATATTTATGTTTCCAGGTAAGAAATTACCCTCCGATTTAGCAGCTAAAATGCCGACAGGCATTTGTTATCCACAGCATTTCTATGGGTGGGGCATCCAGAAACGGGTTAGCAGGGTGAGTTTGGCTCGGGGCCCCTCAGGAGGCTGCACACAGGATGGACTGAAGATCCACGGCCGGGGGCAGGGGGCTTCAGTTCCTCACCCCCTGGCCCTCTCCACAGGGCCACTTGCGCACCCTCCTGACACGGGAGGTGGCTTCCCCCACTGCAGGTAACCCAGGAGAGAAAGAGGCAGAAGCCACACACCATCATTTCTGCAGTGCCCTAGTGCTTATGTGGGCTGGCCCTATTCACTGTGGAAGGGGACCACATTCAGGGATGAATGACAAGAGGTGAGGATCACCAGAGCCGTCTTGGAGGCTGGCTACCATTCTGGGAAGCGGCATCTGGGCTTCAGCCTAGGTTCAAGTGCCGGTTTGACCCGCACCAAGATTAAGAGCAATTAAACTTGTAAGTGTAAAAGGAGCATGGCAGTGCTACATTCCCAGGATTTTTGATAAGGTGAAATAAGATAGGCACCCAACATAGGACCTTGTACATGTTTGGAATTCAATAAATACCATCTATCTACTATTCTTATTTAAAATTTAAGGCCAGCCTTCATAAACGTACCTGACAGAGTAAATAAGCCATGTACTATATTAAGCTAATCCTGAATATTATTTTTTTTAAAGAAATCAGAGATTTTTGGGGCACCTGGGTGGCTCAGTCGGTTAAGCGTCTGACTTCAGCTCAGGTCATGATCTTGTGGTTCATGGGTTTGACAGGGCTGACAGCTCAGAGCCTGGAGCCTGCTTCGGATTCTGTGTCTCCCTCTCACTCTGCCCTTCCCCTGCTCATGCTCTGTCTCTCTCTCTCAAAAATAAATAGACATTAAAAAAAAATTTTTTTAAAGATCAGAGAATTTTACTAAATGAATGGTATGTGCAGTGTTTAAACCACCTACCTCGGTGTCATTGCCGAGTCCTAATTGTATAAAGTGCCCACACACACACACAGCTGGTCTCCTGTCTGAAGTTAGTTGCAAGGTCATGGTCACCAGCCTGGTCTCTAGCAGGAAGACGTACCTGTGACTTACAAGGTGCGTCCCAGGAGGCAGCACCCGCTCCTCGCCCCATCCCCAGATGACTGTGGAGCATCCACATCCGTCCAGGCAGTAACTCCAGTGTCTTTTACCTTCTTCCAGATGGAGGTTTACTGCTCTGACTTTCATGCTGAAAGAGAGGCAAGAGAGAAGATACATGAAGAAAAGGAGCAGCTGGCTTTGCAGCTGGCAATTCTGCTGAAAGAGAATAACGCTTTTGAAGACGGAGGCAGGTGAGGGAAGGGAGGGCTCGGGGCTCGCACCCAGGGCGCGGGCGGAGGGCAGGCGGCCGTCAGAGGTGCTTCTCCGGTCGAGCTGCAGGAAGTACTCTGGGCTCACTTCACTTGGTTGCGTCCCCGACACTCAGCCTGACTTACAACAAGGCCTGGCGGCATCTGGCGTGAACCTGAGGAGTTCCTTGCTTTCAGGCCTGGGCGTTCCCAAGTCCTATCCTGCCACTGTCGGGGTAAATATTCTCAACACCTTAAACAATTCTGTGATGTGTTTGCGGGGGCGCCTGGGGGGCCCAGTCCATTTAGCGTCCAACTCTTGATTTCTCCCCAGGTCATGATCTAACAGCTGTGAGATTGAGTCCCATGTTGGGCTCGCACTGGGCATGGTGGCTGCTTGGGATTCTCTCTCTCCCTCTACCCCATCCATCGTGCACTCTCTCTCTCTCTCTCTCTCTCTCTGTCTAAAAAGGAATAAAAAAAAATGATCACTAGGTATTATTCTGCAGCTTGCTTTATTGAATACTGGGATTTTGAACTCTGGGTGTGTGTGTGTGTGTATACAGATTTATTTCCTTCTCTTTAATTGCCCCATAGTGTCTTGTTTTAGAAATATGCCACTTTTTTTCTAATCCATTTCCTTATCAATAGACAGTTTGGCTATTTACTAACTGATTCTTTTATCTTAATTATTTTCTTTTACTACACTGTGCTAGTGCCAATAATATTTCAAACTCAAGTTAATCCTTAAATTCTGATTTTTATGAACCGGGCATTTTTTTTTCAGCTCTTTTTTTTTTCCTGTATTGCTCTTGAATGTCTACTTAATATTGTCATATTTCAGGGCTTTAGAACATCACTGTAGTGTCGCTTTTCATCCCAGTAGGCAGTCCTTGATGGAGATGCAGAGCCGTCATGGGGCAAGAACAAGTGACCCGGACCAGCAGGCCTACCTCGTTCAGAGAGGTGAGTCCCGTGTGATTGTAGGTTTTCAGGGTCCCAGAGGATAACTATTCTATAAAGAGAACACTTGAAGACAATTTCACTACATTCTACACAATGAATTTGAGATCAAACTGTGAAAACACAGCTCCCCGCAGTCTTATTCCCACAGTACGCTATTCTCCATCCATTACAGACTGACTCCAGACACAGACTCTCTTCGTGCTGGTATAGGCTGGCATAGCCTAACTTTTAACCTTCTCCCGCTCAAATTCCCTACAGCTATTAGCCAACAGAATCGCTCCCTGTTCGTTGAACTTGTCCTAGGCTTGTATACCTGCATATACTTGCTTATGTGGTGTCCTTCCCTCACTCACGTCCCTGTCCCCCTCCTGTCTCTTTTCAGTGAACTCCTACCCCATCTGTAAAACCCACTTCAAATACTATCGCTGTGATTCTAACAGAATGTAACCTCTCCCTCCTGAATTTCCAGAGTTCCTCTTGTAGGACTCATCTGCTATTTTATATTATAATTATTAATGTGTTCTAAATATACATCTAGGTGTTGTATTATATAAGCTCTCCCAGAGCTTGAATCCTCGCCCCTTATCTGGTGTTATGCACATAATAATGTTAGCATTTACTGAGTTTACTGTGCACAAGCACTGTCCTGATCACTTCAAACACGTTATTTCTTGTGATCCTCACAAAATTCCATGGGTTATATATCTTCACAATCTTCCAGAAGACCAGGTTAAATAATCCTTGGGGCTGGACTAGACACGGAACAACCTGAGGTCATCTGACTCTTAACCATTACACGATACGATGTCATAGGTTATCCTCTAATTATGTGTCACATCCCGATTTTAGTTGCCTGAGTGAAATCAGTCTTGACACTTATTAACGTACAGTGCTATGTTTATTACATGGTTTTAATACACTGTAATAAGGTTTTGTAATGTATAGTAAACCGCTGTATTGTGTTACATCACTGAAAGGGAAGTATTATCCTGGAGTCTAGGTATGAAGGAAAAAAAAGAATTCAAAGGATTGAAGACTGACAGAGCTAGAGAAAAAGTTAGTAGCAGTGCCACTAAAAAGAATCCGGGTTTAGGAAGCCATCCTAAATTTCACATAATACTGGCTTTTTAACATTTTTTTAATGGTGGACCAGTCTGAGTCCCTTCCACATACCAACCGGTTACTGAAACATCCCAGCGTCAGCAGCGGCAAGGAAGCAGTCTCAGTGTGTATCGTCACCTGTTCAGTCTTGGGGAAATTTTTCTGCATGTCCCTTTTACCTCCCTTCTTCCCCTGTCCCCCCACCAAAGTTCTTTTATAGGAAAAACATAAGTTAAAGTGACGTTAGAGGTAGTAATTCAGGTTAAAAATCAACATAGCATTCGTGGGGCATACACGGAGGTAGCACATAGACTGATACGAACATTAGCCTCAGGCATGTTGAGCATCGTAGGGTAAAGCTGTGTTCTTCTCTCAAAGCTGCATCTACCCACTTGAACACCACTAGACATCTTCTCTAATCTGATTTAAATATCCCAGGAACACCCATATACCTCTGATGTCAAAAGTGCGACATCGTCTTGGATCCAAAAGGACAGTCTCTTGCACCTGGATTTCTTAGAGGAAGATTTTCTTCTTTGGTCATAATTAAATAAGGCAAATGCCTATTTATGTTAAAAAAAAAAAACAGACATTCTTTGACTTACAATTTAAAAATCATCACAAAGTACACATTTATTCGTGATTATCTGAATAAGCTTCTTGTCTTCTAAAAAGTAATATTCCACAGACTGTCTTCAGATTTTTATTTTACTTTTATTATTATTCTTTTAGCTTCCTAACAAGGCTGTCTTAAACAGTAGCCCCTCTTCACTCTCTTGCATCATTGTGGTCACCCATGGCCGGCAAAGCATCTGCCCTGGTCAGGGCCACTCGGCTGAGCACAAGGGAACACATAGGTACATAGTCAGGTCCACGGCGGCTAATGGTCTGGCTGGAGAGACAGGTGTGCACATAAAAAGATGGAGTCATAAAACAAGATAATATTTAAGTAACAGAGATAACGCTGCTGAAGGTCAGAGGGAAGGTGATCTCTGGGGGCCAGGGGACCAGGGAAAGGTCTTGAAAAGGCCGGACTTTAAGCTTGACCTTGAAGCTAGGATTTCAGTAAGTACAGTATGAGAATAAAAGATCAAAGGCAGAGGAGTGCGATGTGTTAACAATGAAAACTAAGTTTATTTTATAGCAAAGAGCCAGGAGGTAGAGGGAACCTATTAACCACCTCATACGACAGCCCAAGTCTGAGTCTCGAAACCTAGACCAGGACAAAAGGAAAGGCAAAGATGGATGAAGTCAGGTTTAAAATGAAGAATCAACAGTCCCCGATAAGTGGGCTATTGCCCTCTAGAGCGAGGTTTAGCAAACTGCAGCCCTACCAGAAAGTTTACTGACTCCTCATCTAGGACCATGAGACCATTAGAAAGACCCCCGCTTCTAGAAATCATGGCTTGTGAGCAGTATTTCTTGCAACAGTGCTTCTGAAGTTCGCTGAACAGACTGTCTGTCATCGTCTCCATGTTATTCAGTTGAAATAATATGCTCAGAAGCAGATAACCATGTTTAAAGGTCACCTCCACTATCAGCCTCCAAAGCAAACATTTTGGGGGCTGACTGAAAGTTCTGAGACCAAAATGGTTTGCACTGGTCCAGAAAGGTCAGATGAAGGAGATGCCCTGGGAGCCAAAAGTCATTTCCAGCATTGGATCAGTTTGCATGTGGGACCTGCTTAGAGTCAAGGCTTATTTCGAGCATTCTTTAATTTAGACTTGAACCTTGGGCCAGGTCTAAAATTGGACAGAATGACACAACCCATTCTTCCCTTCTTGCTCCCCACTTACTTTGCCTGGACAGCCCTTACATACTCATAAAATTCCTCTCAGGTGCGGGGGTCCTCAGAGGGGGGCTTTTGCACAGAGCAGTCTGAGCCTGGTACCTTTCCCATTCTCCCGCTAATCTGCCTCACATGGCACAGTGTGGCCCTTCCCTTATGCACCCCAGCTGTCGCTTTTCGCTCCCGAAGTCCTCTTCATCTCTGTACCCCCTCTCGTCCACCTCCCAGGTGCTCAGATGCAGGGGCAGAGTGAACATGATTATTATCTCTGCTTCTGAGAGCATTCTTACTGTTCTAGGAAACCTCTCTGTGTGCCACTCATTATTTTCTCCACCTTCTCTCCTCTTCAGCTCGTGTCCTTATCTACCTCATTTCTTCTCCCAAATATTCCTGTTTGTATTAGAACATGTATTGTTCTGTACCTAGAACTGAAACCATGTATCTTCACATACTGACAACCTGGACTAGAGCCCAAAACCTAAAATAGGATAGCAGGTACTGTGTGGGCAGATTTTCTGTGTGTGTGTAGATTTCCTAAGTTAAAGACCCCACCAAAAATCTGTATTCCCTCCCCATTGGGTACCAATTGCAAAGTTTAATGGATGTTAAAATTGTCTGTTATTAAAATCAAACAAACAAAGCCACTTGCAGCATGGAGGAAATGGAATAGCATTTCATTCAGTGCTTGTTCTCAGGAGCTGAGGATACAAACTGGCAGCAGCAGCAGCAGCGGAATATTCCAATTCATTCGTGCCCCAAATGTGGAGAAGTTCTGCCCGACATAGACACGCTACAGATCCATGTGATGGACTGCATCATTTAAGTGTTCTCATCCCACTGCCCCCAAATTGTTGGTAAATATCAGATTTTTTCCTCCAAGAGTTGTGCTTCTGTGTAATTTGTTTTCACTCATTTTACCTCATTATGCTTATTTTAGGAGAAAGAAAATCAGTATGGTCTAAGTAGGACGTTTTTTTGTGGATTTCCTTAAAATCCTTAACATGCCACTCTTCTGATGTATTCTTTATTTTTTTTTTTTATGTTCCATGTATGTGAGCTGAACTGTTCATGCAGTTAATAAGTGTGTGACATCATGGGACAGGGTAAATATAATCAATGGAAGAGGCTTCACAGATAAACTTTGGGAACCTTTTAAGGAGGCAGGAAAAATGAAGTGGTTATAGATTTAATCAAGAAAAGTTATCTTTGTAGTTTTTTTTAAAATAAATTATATTGTTCTTTTTCTCCATTTAAGACACATCTATATGAAGTTGTGTCTATGTTGTAGTCTTATTGCAGCCACAGGAATTGTACCAAAGTTTATATGGTTCTTTTCATATGAGCACTGTGGGCTCTCGATCATCCGGACAAGTGACAGTATATTGGAATATGTGAAGTTCATATGTTAGGTTCGCTGCTTTCATTGTGCTGCAGGTATATACGTTTGTACAGTAGCTTATTAATTTCCAAAAAAGAACAGCTGTCTTTTGATTTTCCTGGATCAAGCTCATAATCACAAAAATAGGTATTGCAAAATACAATTTTGCTTTTGAATCTTTCACATTGTTCACATATGACTGGCCTTCAACATTGAATCTTCAACATTGTTCATTTATGATTGGCCAATATCATAGGCTGTATTTTCCATACTCAGCTTCATAGAGGCTTAATACTAATTCATATGTTTTCTAATTCTATGAATATATAAAAATCCCTTTACTACAGGCTAATATTTGTTTGAATTAGAAATTATTTCTTGCTAAGGAGGTGAAAAAAACAGAGATTTGCCATATTTTGTAAACCTACAGTTTACCAAGCTTAGCTAATACTGGGCCAGTCATAAAAGTAAACAGTGTCCTTATGTGTCTATATTCTAAAACATTTAGAAGAAAATGAGACAAACTTGATTTAATACACACACACACACACACACACACACACGTGTGTGTGTGTGTGTATACATCTATGTTTTTTAAACCAGGAAGAAAACCGCTAATTCTGTCTTGCCATGCCATGTCATGCCAAGAACCACACTGCACAGATTCACCAGTAATTTAGATTCCCTCATGTCAGTCCACGGAGAATGCTTCTTAAAGACATTTCTAAAGTAACCATGCAATTTTCATTTTTAATTTCTTATTTATAGTTTCTAGTTTAAACTTTTTTCCTTACTATTTTATATTAGAGGAAATAGACTTCTATAGTATCTTAAATAGAAAAGCAACCCAAATGGTTTCACATTTAAATTAAGAGACTATCCTTTTATGTTGTTCAAGTAAAAATATTAAGAACCCAGCTCTGAAGTAACAGAGTGAGTGGGCTTATTAAGCCTGTGATCAAATTGTTTGCGGGATAATTAAAAGGATTGCAAATGAAGGCACGTTCAAAAAGTCAGCTTAAAGTAAAGCTCCTCCACTGAAGGAATCAAACAGTGTGGTGAACAGTTTGTAAACTCTGTGCATGTCTTCTCTAAATAATTTAGCCTCTTCAGAGGCCTGGGTCCATGTAACCAGGTAATGACACCTCATCAGAATGTTGGCCCCTCTTCAGGGGCAGCTCTACCGTGTTCTCGAAGTGTGGCTGAATGGGAGCAATAGAAAAAATCGGAACTGGAGAGAAATAGGAATAAGCCAATGAAAATTTTATAGCTAATTAATTTTATAATATTGGCGCCTCAAATATTGTATTTTAAAGTGATTTTGATCTAGTCTGGCATGTAAGGAGCTTGAAAGTCATGACTTTCATCCTTGTAACAAGAAAAATCCCTCAGAGAACTGAAGTCACCGGGCAAACCACTGCCCAGAAATTGGAGAGACAGTCAGACAGATAGAGAGAGTCTCAGATGACCAGATCAGGGTCTCAGGAGCAGAAAGCACAGTAGGAGTCAGTGTCTGAGTAGGAGAACTTAAACTGCAATTGAAGAATTACCGAAGGCTTGGTGTGAACAAACATGAGAATTAAAACTCTAGTAGGAGTCCATTCTTAAGAGGCCCCCACACTTCTGTGAGTTTTAGCTCCAGGAGCCCTAGAAGCTCCTCACAGTGAAGATTTCTGAAAATTCTCCCCTACTTTTTAGCGGGGGGGGGGGGGGGAAGTAGCCATTTTGAAATACACCAGTACTCTCTGTTCTTCTTAGGAAGGCCATCCCTCAGGGGAAACTGTCTCACCAGAGTCCTGGGGGAAAGGAAATACCCAACTCCAGCCCCCTGTAGCTTTATTCCTCTCACCTAAAGAGTAGAAAAAAGTCTGAGAAGCACTTGTAAAGGTCACCGCCTAGAGGCCGAGCTCAGTAAAAGACCGAGACCTTATCATAGGACTGTGGGACTCCTCCCCTACACATTCGTTACCACCACATCAAATGCCTATATAATAACGAGATTACAACTGGAAGAACTGCTCATATTTAGCTTTAAGAAGAAGTATATAGGGAAACCCGAAAACAACGGAGGAGACAAAACAAAGACAGCAGAGGAAATTCTAGTCCATGACATCTACAGCTGCAGCAGACAGTAAACATAGTCCAGCTCTTGGCCAGGGAGACATAAAGCCTCACACTATAGACTCAT
Source organism: Cryptoprocta ferox (assembly GCA_028646485.1). NCBI lineage: Eukaryota > Metazoa > Chordata > Mammalia > Carnivora > Eupleridae > Cryptoprocta > Cryptoprocta ferox. The sequence continues at coordinate 120,500,015 of CM053571.1, forward strand.
TTAGCTCAGTTCCTTTTACTTGTTACAGCACTTCCATTTTTCAACAAGAAATTATACTGCATACTAAAAAACAAAACACAGTTTGAAAAGATGGAACAAGCATCAGAACCAGACTCAGATATAATGAGTATAAGATTAGAAATTTAAAACAACTATGATTACTACCCTAAAGGTTCTAATGAAAAGAATAACAACATGTAGGAACAGAGGGGTACTGTAAGCAGAGAGATAGAAACCCTAAGAAAAAATCATATGGAAATACTAGAAATCAAAGAAACTGACGGAAACGAAGAATGCCTTTGATGGGCTCATCAATAGACTGAACATGGCTGAGAAAAAAAGTCTGTGTACTTGAAGCAATGTCAATAGAAACTTTCAAAACTGAAATGCAAAGAGAAAAAAAGAATGCAAAAGAACAGAATGTCTGAGAACCGTGGTACAATTTTTTTAAATGTAATATATGTGCAATGAGAATATCAGAATGAAAAGTTTTTTGAAGTACTTATGGCTGAGAATTTTCAAAAATTAATGACAGACACCAAACTACAGATCATGAAGGTCAGAGATCACCAAGCAGGTTAAATACCAGAAAAAAATCTTTATCTAGGTATATCACATTCAAACTGCAGAAAGTCAAAGGCAAAGAGAAAATCTTGAAAGAAGCCAGAAAGAAAAAAGAATCTTACCTGTAGAGGAACAAGGATAAGAAATATATCAGACCTTTAGAAACCATGCAAGCAGGAAGAAAGGAGTGAAATGTCTCAAGTGTTGAGAGAGAAAAACCACCAACATATAGTTCTGTGTCCATGGAAATTTTCTTCAAAAGTGAAGGAGAAATAGACTTTCATAGACAAAAACTTTTGGAATTTGTTGCCAGTAGACCTGCTTCTTAAGAAATGATAAAAGTTATGCAGAGAAAATGAAAGTTACATGGGTCAGAAACTGAGATCTACATAAAGGAAAGGATAGTCAGTAGAGAAATAATAAATGAAGATAAAGTCTTTTGTTTTCTGTATTCTAAATTGATCTAACAGATTAAGAATTTGTTCAAAATAATAATAGCCATGTGTATTCAGTGATTATACCTAATGGATCAATGAAATGAATAACAGCATTGTTATAAGGTATGGGAGCAGGGGAAGTGGAATGCAAACTCCAGTGCAACCACTGGAAAAAAAAAATATTAAAGAAGTATAATTGATACACTAAGAAAGGGAAGATATGGAATAATGTAAAATGTTGAGTTAAAAGCAGAAAAGCCAGAAATAGAGTGAAAGACAATACAAGAAACAAAAAATAAGGGCAATGAATAGAAAACAGTAACAAATATGGTAGATATTAATCCAATTATATCAATACTCACTTTAGATATCCTTAATCTGTATATACCAATGAAAAGACAAATTGTCAAGAGTGGACAAAAAAAACAAAATAAAAACAACATTCACCTATATGCTGTCTATAAGAAACCCTTTAAGCCCTATAAGAAACACTTTAAATATAAAGACACATATAGATTAAAAGTAAAGAGAGAGAGAAAGAAAGAAATAGTATGCTAACACTAATTAAAAGAAAGTAGGGTAACTATGTTAATTTATTTTTTATAGTTTATTGTCAAGTTGGTTTCCATTTAACGCCCAGTGCTCTTCCCCACAAGTGCCCTCCTCCATGACCATCACCCCCCTTCCCCTTTCCCCCTCCCCCTTCAGCCCTCAGTTTGTTTTCAGTATTCAAGAGTCTCTCATGATTTGCCTCCCTCCCTCTCCCCAACTCTCCCCCCTCCCCATGGTCCTCTGTTAGGTTACTCCTGTTAGACCTAGGAGTGAAAACATATGGTATCTGTCCTTCTCCGCCTGACTTATTTCACTTAGCATGACACCCTTGAGGTCCATCCACTTTGCTACAAATGGCCAGATTTCATTCTTTCTCATTGCCATGTAGTATTCCATTGTATATATAAACCACATCTTCTTGATCCATTCATCAGTTGATGGACATTTAGGCTCTTTCTGTGATTTGGCTATTGTTGAAAGTGAACTATTTTAATTTAAAGAAGACTTCAAGGAGAATTGTCAGGGATAAAAAGGAACATTACAAAATGATAAAGAGGTCAATTCTCTAAGAAACATAACAATCCTTCACATATATGCATGTGAAGCATCATAATACATAAAGCAAAGACTGATAGAATTACATATAAAAAATAGATGAATAAAGAATTCAAAATCTGTCTATCAGTAATTAATAGACCCAATAGGAGAAAAAAAATAGTAAGGATGTAGTTGAACTGAATAACACTATCAAGAAGATCTAACTGACATGTATAGAATACTTCATATTCTAAATATAGCAGAATACACAGTTTTCTCAAGTTCATGGAGAACATTCACCATGAGAGACCACATTCTGAACCACAAAACACAGCTTAACGAATTGAAAACAAACAAAAATGATACACTGTATGCTCTCATACCACAATGAAATTAAACTGGACCTCAAAAACAGAAAGATACCTGGAAACCCTCAACATTTGGAGACTAAACACTTATAAATAATACATGGGCCAAAGAATTTTCAAGAGAGCTTTAAATGTACTTTAAACTAAATGAAATGAAAATATAACACAAAGTTTGTGGAATGAAGTGAAAGCCATGCTTAGGAAGTGTATATAGCATTGAATGAATGATCTAAAATCAGTAATTGAAGCTTCCACATTAAAAAAACTGGAAAAGGAATGGCAAATCAAACATAAAAGCAGCAGAAGAAAATAAATAATAAAAATGAGAACATAAATCAATGAAATTCAAACCAGGAAATTGATAGAGAAAATCAATGAAACTGAAAGCTGGTTCTTTGAAATGATCAACAAAATTGATAAGCCTCTATCTAGCTAGTTAAGAAAACGGAAGACACAAATTACCTATATCAGTATAACAGCAGTGAACAGTTGGAACTTTAAAAACACAATAACACTATGTCAGTACAAAAAATTAAATACTTAGGTATAAATCTAATAAAATATATATAAGATCTGAGGAAATAAAGAACTGAATAAATGGAGAGATCATGTTCATGTATTGTCAAGATGTTAGTTTTTCACAACTTGATCTACAGATTCAATATAGTCCCAGTTAAAATCCCAAGAAGTTATTTTGTGGTTATTGAAAAAGTGATTCTAAAAGTTGACATGGAGACACAAAAGGCCCAGAATAGCCAACATAATATTGAAGAACAAAGTTGGAGGACAGATATTACCCATGTTTAAGACTTACTCTCAAACTACAGGAATCAAGATTGTGGTATTGGTGAAAGAATAGACAATTATATCAGTGAAGCAGTAGAGAGAGCCCAGAAATAGACCCAGATAGTCAACTGGTCTTTGATAAAAGAAAAAAGGCAATTCAATGGAGAAAGGATAGTATTTTTAACAAGTGGTACTGGAACAAAAAGTGGACATCCACATGTAAAAAAACTAATCTAGACCCAGACCGTAAACCTTTCACAAAAATTAACTCAAGCCACAGAGTGGGAGTAAATCTTTACGAAACATATCTGATAAAGGACTGGTATCAAATATGGAAAGAATTTTTAAAACTCAAAAATAAGAAAGCAACTAAACTTAAAAACGGGCAAAAGGTAACAGATACCTCACCAAAGGAGATGTACAGTTGGTAAATAAACACATCAAAAGATGCTCAACAACATGTCATTAGGGAATTGCAAATTTAAACAGTAAGACACTACCAAAAATGGCTAAAATCCAAAACACTGACTATACCAAATGCTGGGGGGGAAATGGAATAACAGGAACTCTCATCCATTGCTGGTGGAAATGCAGAATGGTAATTTGGAAGGCAGCTGGGTGGTTTCTTGCAAAACTAAGTATACAATCCTTGGTATCTACCCAAATGAATTGGAAACTTATGTCCACACAAAACCTGTGCATGAATGTTTATAATAGCTTTATTCATGATTGCCCAAACTTGGAAGCAACCAAGATGTTCATCAATAGATGAATGCATAAATAAGCTGTGATACATCCACACAATGGAATATTATTTAGTGCTAAAAAGAGATAAGCTATCAGACTGCAAAAAGACAGGGAGGAACTTTAAATGCATATTTCTAAGTGAAAGAAGCCAATCTGAAAAGCCTACATGCTGTATGATTTGAACTGTATGATACTCAAAAAAAAAAAAAAACTTACAATTACGGAGACAAGATCACTGGTTGCCAGGGGTTAGATGGAGGAAGGGATGAATAGGTGAGAGCACAGAGGATTTTTAGAGCAGTGAAACTATTCTGCATGATACTATGATGGTGGATAAATTTGTCAAAATCCACTGAATGTATAACGTAAGAGTGAACCCTAATGTGAACTGTGGACTTCAGTTAAAAATAATATATCAACATTGGCTCATCAGTTGCAACAAATGTCCCATACTAGTGCAGGATGTTAATAATAGGAGAAATTGTGTGTGGAAGGGGCTTTATGGGAACTTTTTTCTTTGCACTCAATTTTTCTGTAATCCTAAAACTGCTCTAAAGTCCATTGTTTTCTAAAAAATGAAAAAATTAACTTTGAACAAGATTATTTAATATGAACCTAAAATGTATTGTGTGCATCATAAAAATCAGGATTCTTGTGAAGATTGGCTAACACTTCCACTTGACCCACAATGAAAGGGGTAACTTGGAATTGCTTTCAATGAGATAAATGTATTATGCCGTCATTAATTCAATGGAGAAAAGCTGATACAACAGCCAGTTGAAGCTTTTAAGTATAACAGGACTCAAGTATATGTACTAATATTTGAATGTCTTAGTGGAACAATGGGAGACACCAAAACTGCTTTGCGATGAAAAGCAAATAAAACATAGAAATAATTTTACAGTCTTTTGAATCCTTTGATTTACATCATTCGTCATTTTAAAAATTACTCAAATAACATTATGTACTCTCCTTACAAATATGTTAGTCATCACTGAGTAACTTAAATGTTATTTTTTTCTGGCTAAGTAATTGCAAAGATGCAAAATGTAATAAATACAAAAAGGTTTTATTCAGGGGCACCTGGATGGCTCAGTCAGTTAAGCGACACTCTTGATTTCAGCTCATGTCATCATCTCACTCACAGTTCATGAGCTCAAGGTCCACGTTGGACTCTGCACTGGCAACATGGACCCCTGCTTGGGGTTCTTTCTCTACCCTCCCCCACTCATGCTTTCTCTCTCAAAATAAATAAATTTAAAAAAAATTTTTTTAAACAAAACAAAAAGTATTCAGAAACTCTCAGTTGGCTGATGGATTTATGTAGCAATTTTGGCTTTTAAATATAAGAAGTCATTAATTACGGGTGAAATTTATTTTACATATATAGTACATGTATTATGTTGTTGTTGTTGTTTGCTAGGTTATTAACCCAGCAAAGCCAAGGAAGAAATGTGTTGAACAGTCTTACAAATTAATTAAAACCAGCAAGGCTGGTTTGGCTTCCCTCTGGAAAACATCAGTTGAGGTTAACTACATGGAGGAACATACCCCAGTGTTTAAAGTAATCTCTAGGTTGACTGAAAAGCAATAGACATTTATTTGCATAACAGAGACAGTAACCTGTTGACAAAATCGAGGTGGGGTTTCCCTCTTTCTTTAGAGGGTTGCCTCTGAGCAAGGATAACATTTTTCTCAGTACAAAATCTTTATCCAAATTCCAGCTTGGGATAAGACCCTAGAGAGTTCTGCACATATAGCAAGGAAGATATTAAAGCAGATGTAAACAGACATCTGCAGGGAGGAGATGGTGCTAGAGGAGCTTTGGAAACTATTACTCCCACTTAGAAGGTGTGATTTTCTGATTTTGAGTAGCATTGCCTGCCAGGCCTAAGGATGGAGGAGATGAGTTAATCATCTGGTACATTAATCAGGTAGACATACTCAAGGATATTCTGCTTCTCCAATCTCTGTTTTGCAGAACTCAAGTACACTCACTAAACCACACCCCAGACCTACATGAAGCCCTGATAGGTCCTGCTGGCTTCAGTCCCAGAGCAAAGGTACCTGCTGAAATCTACACCATCGCCTCAGACTGAGCTGGCCATCTCCCCACTGTTCACAGCGAGCTGCTCCTGGACACTCCAGTCCAGTTTCACAATCCTGCCAGATGCCCAGGTGATGCCAACCTGGCCATCGTCCTCTCCTTTTCCTGCCAAAAGTAACTTTCTTTAGCCAGTTACCAAAGCGGAGAGGGTTTTCTTCATAATGTCTTTCCCATTGGCCCCTTCCCTTGAACTCCTGCAGTCTGGGATGGTCATGATCTTTTACCAGGCTTCTCTGCCTCCACTTTCTGGTATATTCAGTTCCTGAGCACCTGTCTTTCAGCTTATTGTCCCTAAGCAGCACTTTATAAAAGTAGCAAGAACAGAAGTGAATACATATTTTTTATTTAAAAATTTTTAAGTTTATTTATTTTGAGACAGAGAGAGAGAGAGAGAGAGAGAGAGCAAGCAGCAGAGGGGCAGAGAGAGAGGAAGAGAGAGAATCCCAAGCAGTGCAGGGCTTGAACTCACAAGATGTGAGATCATGACCTGAGCTGAAACCAAGAGTTGGACACTTAACTGACTGAGCCACCCGGGTGCCCTGAAGTTAATACACATTAATGCTTACATGTGCTGGGCACGCTATGTTTTCAAGCTTTTCTCATTAATCCTCACAGTGCCCTATGAAATAACTGTCGGTATCCCTGTTTGGCACGTAAGTAAGTGGAGGCACTGAGAGGTTAAGTAATTTACCCAAGGTTGCACAGTTAGTATGGTTAAAAACCATGCAGGCATAATTAATTTGAGTCTAAGCAGTAGGTCACTCCTTTCCTCTTTCCATCTATCTGCCTCCCATACCTGCTCACAAACTCACTGCTCATAGAATATCATTCTTGACCTGGGACTCATCTTCCACGCGATTTGTTTGACCTGCTGCTTTTAATGTTTTGACCCCAGCTGTCTGTTCCCTCCTGTCCAGCAAGATTGGTGCTCATTGGTAGTCACCTTATGTTATTTATATTCTATACATGTTACGTCTCCCAAATTGGAGTGTAAGTTCCTAGAGTATGGGCCACATCTTCGTCCAACACCATGTACACCTGAGGCAGTAAGGCTGATAATCGGTGTGTGAAAATGCACTGGAAATCCTCATCTGATCCTAAAATAGCCTCAATTCCATGTTCTGCTAATAGCAGCACTTTCCAGAGGAAGAAACTGAGCCCTCCAATGCTAAGTGACTGGCTAAGGAGCAAATCCTCTAGTCGATGTTTTTTTTCTTTCTGTAACATTTATTGTGTGCTGGCCACCAGCCACAGGAGGGAAGACAGAGAAGACATAGAAAGATGAACAAGACACAGTTCCCTTTTCTCCGGATGCTGACATCACGGTGAGAAGAAAACATCCACGATTAGGATGCAGTGTGGAAAGTTCTACGTACCCTCCTATTCTTGAATTCTAGGAAGCACTGAGTAGCAATGCGAAGGAGGCGATGCCTGCATTGAGGTTGGCTGGATGAGTAGGGGCTGATCCAGCACTTGAGGCTTTCCAAGCAGAGAGGTCTGCGTGTAAAAAGGCTCTGAGGTGCGCCAGAGCCCAGATTATTTAGGAAGAGGAAACTCCAGGTCAGCGTGGCTGGAACAAAGACTGAGTCCATGGGGAAAGAAAAGAGCTGAGGTTAGTGGAAAAATAGGACTTGGGTCTGTAAGTCAAGTCCTTGAATGGCAAGAAGTTTGGGATCACAGGAACTGAGGAGCTGTTGATGAATTTTGTCCAGAGAAAATCCAGGCCAAGTTGTTGTTGTAATTGGGAGCAATAAGGGAAAGGGACCGGAGGTGAGTGAGATCAGATAGGGACCAGTTAGAAGTAAAAAACAGAGAGGTGACCAAAGGTCAAGGAGGGTCACAGAAGTGAGGATGGAGAAGAGGGGGTGGGCTCAGGAGATGCAAGAGATGATCTGGAAGACAGGGTGAGTGGATGAGGAGAATGGGCACCTCTGGCAGGGGTGATGAGGGAGGTACTTAGCCATAGGGCCCAGTGGCATTCTGGGAAAGGAGGCTGGAGCCCACTATTCTCCCTCTGCTTTTCCCTTTCTTGTTTTGTGATAGGTTTTAGAGGCTCACCCATGATTCTGATGCCCTCTAACGTTTTAGAACGACTGCTATAGAAAGATGCAGTGGTGACATGAGGCTGAACACAAAATGGTCTCACCCTCAGGGTTTCTGATTGAATAGGCCTGGGGTGGGGCGTGAACATTTGATTTCTTGCAGGATCCCCGGTGCTGCTAAAGCTGCTGCTCCAGGGACCAGACTTTGAGAACCCCTGCTGTATCACATTGACATGTGCCATTTCCCTTAAAACTCTCCTCCTTTGTCATCCTGTCCCATCTTTTTCCTGCAGGCCCACCCCTTACGCTGGAAAACACTGGGGCGAGAATGCAGACTTCCTACGTGCAAAGTTTTAAAGTTTAGCGATCAAGCTACCGATCTCCTCAGAGTTTCCCACAAAATCACGGCATCTTGAGAAGTGGGCCCCAGCCTTGTAAACCCTGCTTCTCCTCCCACGTGGGCTCTGTGCTATGCGGCACTTGGCGGGGCCTCTCTCCAAGTGTGCCGACACCCCTGCCCACTATTCGAGCCCCTCTACCTGCAACCCAACCACCACCAGATAGCCACCCCATAGACAGAGGGATCCACCTTCAAAGGACAACCAGGGGAAGAGGCCACGCAGGACCTCAGAGCCTCCTCAGAGCAATCCCAGGGTCCCAGGACCTAGGGCTTTGGCTACAAGGGGTTGCCCAGGATTTCGGTGGGCCTCGCCCTGTGGGGAGGGACACAGCCAGAGGAGGAGCAGCATAGGGCCACAAGAAGGTCAGGCCCAGACTTAGGGCCAAGAGTGACCCTGCTTTCCTGACCACACTCCAGCTGCACCTGCCAGCTTCCATCATCGGCTCAGATGTCTGTGCCCCCAGGGTTCTGGCCCTCCACACCAGAGGTTCTTCATTTGAAGAGGTGTCATTGGGAATACATGTCAATCCACTCAGAAGGTGTACAAAGTCTTGAATGTATGAGCATCCACTTTTCTTGGGGGGAAAAAATAAACCATTTTCATTCTGTTCTCGAAAGGGTCAGTGACTGCTCCTTGTGAAAAAGATACCAACATGCAGTAATGGCCTCTCCTTGGAATCCCAGATCTGGTGATCAAGCTTTTCTAAATCAGTGTCTTTTATACCTCGTTCTGAAAGCTAACACCAAGTCTGTCTTCTCCCCAAAGCTGTTCTGTGCTTCCTGTGTTCTCTACTTCAGGGCATTGCCTCAAATAAACACCCTGAACTCCTGTGTTTTCTGCCTCCCTCCCTCCCACCAGTAGGTCCAGAACGGACTCCCCTAATTCTTTCTCAAAATCACCGCTGTACTAACTCCAATAATAACTCCTCAATCCCTCATCGGAGGAAAGTTGGAGGGCTTAGATCAGTACTGTTTTCTACTTCTTGGCATGGCTCTGGGTGCAAAGTGGACCTGGAAAGTCAAGCTGAAGAAAAGGACTTTGGAAAACAAATCAGAATTGGTCCAGGAATGTCTGCATCATGGCTAATAAGTCTATGACCGACCTTTACAATTAGAGGTAGTGATGCATTTAAATTCCTTTTGTCAGTTTGATTACAACGGTGCCAACATTACTGTGAATTTTTCAACCCTAGCAGCTCTTAAAAGTGGTATTATTCCCATTCCTGGGTCAATATAATAAGCTCAGATAATAAGGAGCATTAATACTTCATTAGGACACACCCAAAAAATCAATGTAGATGGTATCTGGACTGTTTTCACCATCCTAAAATTGATTTTAGTTTTTACGAAAATGAAGGCAAACACAATGGAGAGATACCATCTTACATGAAATAATGGTGGGGGGGGGGGAGAAGGAGGGATACAGGGGCTGAATAGTGCCTGTGAGTGGGGGGAGACTTAAAACGATCATTTGCTCCATCAAAAATTCTTCTGCTTTGAATTAAATTATGTACAAGCTAAAGAGAATTGTGCATTTGCAAAGGGCGGTTCTCAGAATTATGTACAAACAGCATTTTTAAAATGTAAATACCAAAAGAAGTCTGAACTTTACAAAAAAATTTTCTGTGAAAAATACGACCTCCTAACAAGCGAGTCCGACGCAAGTTACAATTCTCCAAGTCTCTGGACCACGAATTCATCTGGAAAGCGTGGTTTCCACTGCCTCAAAGAATGTCACCTAGACTTCGGGGCTCATTTCACAGACGGTGAACCAGATTCCCAAAAAGGGAGAAGTTAGTTTCCCAAGGTTAGGCAGAGCTCAAAGTGAAGCAGATTTTCGGTTTTGAGTCCAGTCATCTCAGTGGAACACAAGAGGTTGTGAAATAATCACAGAGCTTGTTCAGACTTCTCTAGGATCAATCCAACCAGAGGACATTTGTGAGGACGGTAGAAACTTGGAATGTGCTTCCGGTTTAAGCCTATGTGTGCAGGCCTCTCGGCCTCGAGCGTTACCTTCCGCCTCGCCTCGTAGAAAGGTGCGACGACACAGTCCGGGAGAGTGTCGGGAATTCAGTTCCGACCTCCTGTAAAAATACCCCACAGGAAGACTTAAACTTCCAAGCGCTGGGAGGCACCAGAACACTGCTTGATCTAAAGGAGCGCAAGACTTCACCGACCGGAAGTTCTCTTGCCCCCAACAAAGAGGGCGCCCGGTCACGTGAGCCAATCAGATCGCTCTACGCAAAGTGGGCCTTCTGCCATCTCTGCCGGAGAGCCGACTCCAAGAATGCTGACGTAGCCAATCAGCGCGGCCCTACGTCGGCGTGCGTCTGGCGTCAGAGGCGGGGGGTGGAGCCAAGTTGGAATTTTGGCGGGTCTGGCTGTAGGACCGGGAGGAGTGCTGAGTACGGTAAGCGGCTGGGATCTGGGTGTGTGGGTGACCCTCCGGCGGTGAGGTAGGGGGTCCGGGTGTGTGGGTGGCCCTCCGGGGGTGAGGCAGGGGGCCCGCCACGCGGGTCTGCGGGAGAGTTTGGAGAGCTCCGAGGACGAGAGGCGCGGAGCCAGAGGCGGTCAGGTGGGCGAGCGCGGTATCCGCGCGGCCGGGTGGGCTCTGGGTGCGCGGCGACCGAAAGGTAGGGGCCCCTCAGAGGCACCAAGGAGGTACCAGGCGTCGGGCCATCCTCTCTGCTTAAGGGACCGGGTTCGGTTTCTTTCTAAAGTAACCTTTTAAAATGCATGCCGTAGAGACTTTTATTTTTTGACTTTTTTAAAAAATTCATCGTTTGCTAAAAGTCACTGAAGGCGTGCCGTGTTCAGGCCTCCACACATACATTACTTATCCTCGCGTGAAGCTTAGACTCTAAAGAGAATAACAGATAATAAGTACAGCGCAGCAGAAAGTGCAGTAGAGTCAGGAAAAGGATGAGGTGTGAGAGGGCGCCACCGGCTTCGAACACTCCATGCTCAAAGGGAAACAGAAGAGTGAGAAAGGAGCCTAGGGGAGCACTTTCCAAATCAGGCCTGAGAGCACCCTGTGTTCCAGAAGTTGAAGGCAGGCTAGTCCGAGTAGAAGTAGGCAAGAGAGAGCGTATCCACTGCCTCATAGACTTCTGAATTTTGTCCTAATGACCATGAAAAGTCATTAAAGGATTTTAGTTAAGGGAATACTACGATCTGGTTTATGTTCCTTGAAGATGACTAAGGAAAGAAAAGACTGCTGCGGCTGCTGTATGGAGAAGAGATTACAGAGAGACAGAGACCAAGACAGGAAGCTCATGCTGCAGGCAAAAGATTGAGCACTATTTTGGAGATAGAACAAAAGCAGTTTGTTGGGAGGTCCTGGATGTGGGAGGGGGAGTGGGGAGGTTGGTTATAGAGATAAGACCTTTTGCTAACCCTCAAGAAGCTTACAATCCAGCAGATTTCCCAGGGGACAACACAGTGTGGAGCACACAGTAGGTCCGTGGAAATATTTGTGGAATAAATAAAAAGGAAGCATTGTAATTAATACTTGACACTGGACTTACTGAAGTCAGCTGTAGAAGCTTGTATTAGTTAAATAAGAGCCTAGGAAAAATGTATGCTTTTTTTCTTGCAGTTCCTAAAATCAGTTCAATGAAAAAAAGGAAAGTGCACACAATAATAGGAATTTACCCTAATTAGCTCTGCCACCTCTGAGTTTCGCTAAGTAGTATTGAATCGAAATCCTGATGTGACTAAGGTTGCAACTGAGTAGAGCCACACACTGGACTGCTGTGGATAAGGGAGCCATCAAATGTGTCACAGTAAACAACATGGGACAGTAGCCCTAATATTTAGATCGTCCTCAATAATACTTGTTGACAGTCTCATCCATGTGCTCTAGTACCCAACAAACTGCTCTATAGCTCAACTGAATTTCTATAACCATAGTTTGAAGACCAGATAGAGGGCGATGGTGTTGGTGGTGGGGGTGAGAAATAGTCAGACTTTGGACGAATCCTCAGCTTCAAGCCCGTAGAATTTGTGACATCCTAGGTTCGTTGCATAGGAGATGTGAGAAAGCGGGAACAATTGAGGGTGACTTTTCTAATGTTGATTTCGTAGCGGAGATTTGAGATTCGACAAGATTCGAGATTCGACGTTACTGCCATCTCCTGGGCACCTGATTCTCTGTCAACGTTGTCTATCACAACTGTGCTCTTGACAGCATGGATGGTAAGTTCTGGCAGTTTTCTCAAGTTCTTTGTGTTTCATGGAAAACCACCCTTTTGTCCGTGGACTTGTTATTTGTTCTACTTGCAAAATACTGCAAATAGCTACCTCACCCTCAAGTATTGTCTCAGTGGTTCAGAAAAGATCTCACTTCAACCAGAGAATATTATTTGCTTTTTTTGGTTTTTGTTTTTTAATGTTTATTTATTTTTGAGAGAGAGAGAGAGAGAGAGAGAGAGGACAGAGTGTGAGCAGTGGAGGGGCAGGGAGAGATGGAGACACAGAATCCGAAGCAGGCTCTAGGCTCTGAACTGTCAGCTCAGAACCCAACGTTGGTCTCAAACTCATGAACTGTGAGATCATGAGCTGAGCTGAAGTTGGAGGCTTAACCCACTGAGCCACCCAGGTGCCCCAAGAATGTTACTTGTTAATCAGTTGGGATTTTTTTTTTCTCCTGGCAGCAGTGATTGTCTTTGATAAGAATGATAGTTGGCATGTACTTACAATGTGCCAAGCCCTGTTTTAAGCTCTGTTCCCTACTTATTATGTATTAACTGCTTTAGTCCTCTGAGCAGCGGTATTTTTTAGACCAGGAGACAGATGTTTAGTAATTTTTCCCAGGTGAAACTGCCAGAACAGGGAATTGAACCCAGGCAGCCTGACTTCAGAGTTCACAATTAATGTTGAAGTCTGTTGGAGTCGTTTCAGTGTAGCTCTGAGTTAAATTCTTGTAGTCCTTTCTCATTTTGTTTATTTCGCAGAGGTGTGTGCAAAATATTTACCTAACAAAGAGAGGCTACTCTGATTAGCAGAGCTTAGCCCGGGAAAAGCACAGCAGTGATTGTGCTCGCTGTAAAAGGACCCTGACAAATAAAATGTGGTTTTTTTCTGGTTGCATAATCGAGCTCATTATCTGAAACTAGATTCTGTCTTTGAATCCAAGTTTATTGCACTCTTCCCTTTTCAAAAAAGTAGAACCATGTATTATTGAAATTCTTCATACTGTGATAACATGTGACATTGATTGTACCTTTGGTATGATAACAGCATCCTGTTTCCTAAAATCATCAAATTACCTTCAGGGCAGTTAGTGTAATATAAAGTATAATTATTTGCTATGAGACAGTTATGAAAATAAGTGGTGAATGGGGATGTGTCCTATAAGAAATCACTGTATCTAATAAATGTTCATTTGGTTGGCACAGTGTTAACAGTTTGGTCCACTATAGACGAAATCTGAAAAAAACGTTTACTGGGTCTAGAGAAGCAGCTGAACAACATTCCTTCTTCCATTCTGGTACAGAAAGTAAGATAAGAACAAATGAGTAGGAAGATAACAGGTAGTTGGTAACTGAAAGTGAAAGAATTTGTATGCGGAGGGGAATGCTCCAGAAGATAGGGAATCATGGGTGATGTGGGGAGGGGAGCTGGCGATTGTGGGCTGATGTTGGGGAGTTGAGAGGAAGAGGGTCCATCATGTAAATGAAGCAGGGAGATTGGGTCAGCATAACATGGAGAAGACAGGGTTATTGTTGGTGACTGAGTTGAGCCAGGCTGGGAGGCATCACAGATTAGGTCTTGGCAACATTTATCGTCAACTATGGGTGGTGTGAGCCAAAGCCTCTTCTTCGGGTGTGTTCTCTTCAGCAGCTAGGAAGGCCTCTTGTCTCCCTCGAGGGAAGGTGACAGTCTCACCCAGAGCACAGGGAGCCGGAGGGCCTCTTCGCTCTTGCTGCACCCTCCAGTTTTGCAGTCGTTGTTGAGTAAGAAGTTGCAGCAGATCAGTATTAACTTTAAGCCTTAGACCCTTTCATCAGATTCTAGGCCATGAATTTGGCCATTGGCTTTTTTCTGTCTGGTAAGCGAGTGTAGGGTGGTGGAAAGAATATTGGTTTGCTGGTCTAGAGGTCTCCATCCTAAGCCAGGCTCCCGTGCTGACCTGTGTCACCATATGGTCCTGAACAGACCCTTCACCTCTCTGGACTTTAACTCTTGTCTTTCAAGTGAAAGGGGGTGGGAGGGAGTGCTTGAAATATCCTAAATGTCTTTGCTTTAAAGTGACTCAGATTTTATAAAGGATTAAAACCCAAACAGGAAAAAAAAAAAAAATTAAGAAAGAAGAAATCCTAAGGGCCAATAAACATAAACAATTACTTACCTCATGAGATTTGTGGAAATGCAAATCAAAACAGTGAGATGCCTTTTAAAATCCTCCATCAGCCTAACAAAAAATTTTAATTAATATCAGATATTGGTGAGGTGGTAGAGAGAAATGGCACTCGCATACCGTGCTGGTGAGTAGTAACCATTTCGGGAGCAGTTCAGCAGTATATGGGCAAGTCGGAAAATGTGCACACCCAGCAGCCCAGCAATTCCACTCGTAATGGGTATTCCTAGGAAACTGTTCCATATATGCAAGACAAAGTCATGATTGCTGCATAGTTTGTGGTGGGAAGGAATTGGAAATAGCCCATATGTTCTTTATTGGAATATGGGTGAATAAAATGTGATAGTCTTACAATATAGCAATTGAAAGAAATAAACTAGAACTATATGTTTTGATTCAAATGCGTCTTACGTGCAATGTTGAATGAAACCAGAATACAAAGGAATACATACAGGGTGAAACAATTTATGAAAATATTTTATTTTACTTTTTAATATTTATTTATTTTTGAGAGAGAGACAGAGCATGAGTGGAGGAGGGACAGAGAGAGGGACACAGAACTCGAAGCAGGCTCCAGGCTCTGAGCTGTCAGCATAGAGCTTGACATGGGGCTCAAACTCACAGACCGCAAGATCATTACCTGAGCCAAAGTAAGACGCCTAACCAATTGAGCCACCCAGGCGCCCTGAAAATATGTTAAATCAATTAAATACTGTGTATTGATTATGAATACTTATGTATTTATGTTAAAAATTTGAAAAATGGAATAGAATGATATACCAAAATTAGGATACTTATTGTAATAGGGCATGGAGGCAGTGGTTAGGAATTGTGATAAGATTTGGCATGATTAAAAACAAAAACACATATACACATTAAACAAAAGATTTGGCATGATAAACTTTATAAACTTTTTTAAGTTACCTAACGTAAAGGCGAGAAGCAAATATGATAAATGGCTAATTCTGGGTGATGAAATATAAGTACTTTTTATATAATTCTTTGTACCTTTTTTATATTTGAAATTTTTTTTACCCCTCAAACAATTTTAAAAAAGCCTAAGTGCATGTTTAGTGTATTTTTGGGTTATTCCCTTATGGGTTGGATTTCACAGAGGATGGTATGCAGGAAGTTATCTCATTTGCTGAAATAGCACAGGTAGAAAGATCAGCTCAGTGCATGGCCCAGCGTGGTCACTATGCAGATGTCGGCCCATTTCTCCTTAGCCCAGTGCCCTCTAAGCACTTGGGAGGAGGAAAGGTGGACACAGAGTCAACAATTTTACCAGGCAAAATGGTGAGTCATTTTAATTGCCTTATTAATGTTGAATGTTTTAATTAACTGTGCTTGTCATTAGCAGTTTTTCTCAGGTAGGTTTACTTTCTGTCCATCGTCTTTTTCCCCAGGGGAGGAAGATGATTTGTCTCTGCTGACAGCATTGCTGGAGGAGAATGAGTCAGCCTTGGACTGTAATTTAGAAGAGAGTCACCCTTTGACCCAGGAAGATGGCAAACCTGATGCATTTGATGAGCTCTTTGATGCAGATGATGATGGTGAATCTTACTCAGAGGAGGCTGCTGATGGAGAACTGGGAGAGGCTGAGGACCAAAAGGAAAATCTGGCCACTCTCTTTGGAGATGTGGGGGACTTAACAGATGAAGAAGAAGTTCCCACATGGCAATCACCTAAAAACAGAGTCCCCACTCCTCCTCCCAGTCAAGGGAAAACTAATCAAGAGTTGCAAGGTGCCCTAACTACTTGCTTTTCTAATTTCTTCAAGGTAGACTAGATGGAGCCGGACAGTTTTCATCAAAATAGCTGCTGAGTCAAGAGGGGAGATAAATATAAATGTCTTGGCAAAAAAAAAAAAAACCAAAAAACTCGTGGGAGTTCGTAGAGGAGACATTCACAGCCAGCATGTCAGCATGCAGAGGCCCCCTGTCCCAGGGTCTGCGAGCAGTTATCGGTCCCTCCCAGAATGGCTCTAACGTCTTTCGTGCCTGTTACAGAAAAATCTTACTTAGAGACTTAATATGCATGTGGAGGCCAACGATGAGACGGCAGACTTCTCCATGTTCTTTTTGGGCACGAGACCATTTCTGAACAGAAGCTTTGTGGAGTGCCCTTTTCTTATTCATGGCATTGTGTCTTACAGATTTTAAAATTATAGTAAAATTCAGTGGTGGGCTGTTTCTTCTAATGCAAGAGCCAGCATTATATTAATTATGGTATTTGGTTTATGAAATACTAATCATTCTTCTTGATACCTAAAAACTTGTTAACTGGGGATATGTATCTGTGATATTTGTCAGTAGAGCAAATTCATAACTAGCTTAGGTATTAGTGACCTGATTACTGAAAATACGAAGTTTATTTCTCTAAGGGACCTCTTGAAGTGCAAAAGTCAATGGTGAGTTCTCAGTATGTGATTATATTGTGGCTCTTGGTGTTTCGGGGTGGGGGAGTAGACACCAAACGTAATTCTAGCATTTTTATCATGTATAATATTTTTTCTGCTCTGGGTCTTAAATCAATATATTTTTCTTTCCTAGATGAATTAAAGAAGTTGCAAGAGCAGATGAAATCCTTACAAGAACAGCTAAAAATAGCAACAATTACACAGCCTGCAAGTCCAGCCCTTCTGCATAAATCTCCTGGTAATCAGACTGTAATTCTAGGAATAGTGTACATCTCTGTTAGTAAGAAATTATAGGGGCACCTGGGTGGCTCAGTCAGTTAAGCGTGCAACTCTTGATTTCGGCTCAGGTCATGATCTCATGGGTTGTGAGTTCAAGCCCCTCATCAGACTCTGCACTGACAGTGACAAGCCTGCTTGGGATTCATTCTCTCTCTCTTCCTCCCTCTTTCCCTCCCTCTCCCCTCACCCCCCCGCCCGTGCTCGCACACATGCACGATCTCTCTCTCTCTCTCTCTCTCTCTCTCAAATATTTAAAAAGGCAGAAAGAAATATAGCATTACTTCTGCATTCAGCTGCTGGTAAAATAGCCTTTGAGTTCCTTTCTAGATTTTCTTGTTAATTTCTTTTCCTTTTAATAATGTAGCTAAGTCTCCACGTCCCCCTCTCAAGGAGAAGAAAGTTCAGAGAATTCAGGAGTCAGCGTGCTTTTCTGCAGAGCTTGATGTCCCTGCTCTACTGAAAACCAAGCGGGTGGCTCGGACACCGAAGGTTTCACCTGCAGGTATAGTCCTTAGTACCTCCCTGGTTTTTCACTACTCTGGCTCTGTTTAAAATTCAGTTCGGCATCATCATACCTGCAGGGGACGGCTGGGGTCTTTCTTAATCTGCCCATTGAGAAAAGTAAGTTTGTTTGGGAATGACAGCCATATGCTCTATTTTGTAATTTTTCTCTACATCTCAAGGTGCTTAGAGAACCGTCAGGTACAAAATAGGTATCTACTAAAACAATGAATTAAATGTTTTTGAAGCTCTACAGTCCTGTAGTTGAATTGTAGTAAGTAGAACCACTGGATTGAGTTCTTGTGCAATCCAGATGGAGTCTTCAGGCTTGTGAGTTCAAAGCACAGATTCCTTTTAATGGCCAGGTTTTATGTGAAATGCGGTTATATTAAAACAGAGGGTTCATTCTTTAGAAAAGTGCAGAGCGTGCTTTAGATTCTCTGTCTCCCTCTCTCTCTCTGCCCCTCCCTCGCCCACACGCGTGCTGTCTTAAAAAAAAAAAATTAAAAAATATTTAAGTGCTTAAAAAAATAATTCTTTGGAAGATCTAAGACAAAATGGTCTGGATAACCTAGCTCAGAGTTAGCAGCATGCTGCTAATCACTTAGGTTCCAAAAGGCCCTTTCGAATAGCGGTGGTGTATGACTCCATAGTAGGGAATAGCAGCCCTGCATGTTCATATTATTTAACACAAATTGTGTATTTTGTGTATCCGTTTATGAAAGGCATCCATCCCTTTAGGACCTTTGACATTACTATGTCATTACGCAGTGTCCTAAGTTTAGTTTTGAGGGAGTGGTGCATGGGCATGCTCTCTAGAGATTCTCAAGTTCTCGGGTTGCCCTGCTTCCTAGCCTAGGAGCACTAATCCAAAGTCACTTTGAGGGTAAACAACACAGTCTTAGTTAAGAGTGTGAAATTGTATTAAGGAAAAATATCCAAGTTTTCTGACCTTCGGGAACATTATCAAGTGCTTCTAAAAATAAGAATAGTGACCACATCAGGGATATTTAATGCAAGCAAGTCAGTACAATACCATGGTCCCCCTAGGGCCCCCTGTCCTACCCTATAAATAAAATGAAATGGAACCAAATGGAATGAGATGAAACGAGAAACAAAGAAAGGGGACTTTGGATTTTCTTCAGGTAGAAGTTGATCTGTACACAGATCACTAATCATTGATCCCTGAAGAAGGGCTCTTACTCCCTTATGGAATCTACCACACCGCTCTGTGTATAAGGAATGCTCAGTGTCATTGCACAAAGAAACTGTGTTTCAGAGCAGCACTGTAATACAGCTGCCACTAGCCACGTGTGGCTATTTACATTTATATTAAAGTAAAATTAGACATTCATTTGATTGGAAGCACTTGTGGCCACCATATCAGACAGCATGGATATAAGATATTTCCATTGTCTCAGGAAGTTCTTTTCAGACTGCACTGCAGAGATCTGGAGGGTAGTACAGAAATGGTCTTGTGGGCTTCCTTTGTTCTCTCAAGATTTGGTTATTGCATATTGATTTAAAAAGAATTCTGTAAAAACAAATTTTGTAGGAGTCAGTGTGGTTTTCCTTTCGCTTAATTTTTATGTTAATTTTCTAGAGCCCAGAAGCTTTTCTTCAGGGACAACAGGTACACTCTCCCAACCACTCCGAACTACTCCTGGAAACAAGCCGAGTGGGTTGACCAGAGATCAGAACGCAGCGACCTCCAGGAGTTCTGGAGAACTGGCTCAGACAGTGGTCTCTGTGGAAGCCTTCTCGGGCCTGAGGCTCAGGTCAGTAACTGTAAAGGCCTCTCACTCTGTTCTCATGCCCCACCAGATGCCTTGTCCTCCTTGCCAAGGACTGAGCCTTCTAGAAATAATGTTTGTATAGCAGATCCACTTAACACCAACAGCTCTTGAATTTGGCAATACTTGGCAGTAAGACTAACCATAACATACAGTAGTTTGCATGTGAAATGTTTAAAGAAGACTTTCTTATTTACATGGTGAGTGAAAGATAATGTATCTATAAAAGGGAAATTGGCAAATAAAAGGGTGTTTAATCAGAAACAGTGGTAGAGACTACTTTTAAATACATAAAGGTATTCACAGTTTAACTAGAATAGTAGTATCTTGTAATTAATGTTAAGAAAAATACCTATGCTCTTTTTCTTTCTAATAAATTTTAAGGCAAGTTTATGTCCTTTGCTTTGATTATAGGGAGAAATTAAGATTTTCTGTTAAAATAGGAGTAAATCCAAGGATCAATTCAGTTCAAAGCCTGGACTCTTTAAGTCTTCTGTGCTCCACGCCACTAGTCCAGTGCATCTCCATGAACACTTCTATCGAAGCCCAGGGCAGGGCAATAATCCTTACTGTGAGACCAGATGGCTTTTAGTACAGTCCATCTGAGTAGCTAGGTGCTATACTTCTGGAACACCTAACCCTTGTCAATCTAAACTAAAACTGCTAAGATCTTAAATTGCACATTATTGGGGGTGGGGGGCGGGAGCAGGTAGGGGCCGCCACACAGTAGAAGTGTATTTAAGGACTCCGTACTCTCCCAAATTGGAAGAAAGTACTCAGTGTCTTAATGACATCTGGGAAAGTCTGTGGGATGGAATACAGCAAAAGCTGTGGTTCTCACTGAAGGTGCTGGCAAGGTTTCTTCCAGGATAAAAGTCCCCCTCCCAAGACGATCCTGTCTGCTGCAACAAGTTCTAGGTTGAAACCACCACAGATAAAGATGTTGCCAATGTGAGTGCACTGTACCTGTTAACTTACAGAAATCAGGCACGAAAAGTGTTTCTCCACCAACATCAATGTTTTTCTCTGATTGCTTCAGAGTTAGCTCTATAGCTTTCCATGCCTAAAGGCCTTTGAAATAGTCAAAAGGCATGTTTTTTTTGTTTTCTCTTGTCCTTGAATATACAGTATTCAAATAGGGAATAGATATGCATAGATATTAATATTCTAATGTCCACATTAATATTCTAAAAAACAACTTTTGCAAGTCCACAGTGTTTGGTCAGTCATTAGGAATAAGAATATATTAATTGAAGCCTTTATTTATTGTTCTATGAAAATGTTGGGTTAAAAAAATCCTAGTTAGAAATTGTAGACCCTGTGAGATTCTTGCAGAATTGATGAAATTAAAATATCTTATTTTGTAATACCAATTTATGACTTTGTATTATAGTCATAGAGATCACTTTTAAAAGAATATCATAACATACATTATAAGAAAAGAGTGTATGATCTTTTCTTGTTTTCTATATAAGCCCCACTTCTTTATCAAAGGAAGCACAAACCTAGCTTTAACAATTATCTTATTTTTATTTATCTGCCATAAAAACCTTTAATTTGTGAGTGCCTAGCTGGCTCAGTTGGAAGAGCGTGCAACTCTTGATCTCAGGGACGTGAGTTGGAGCTTGGAGCTCCATGTCAGACATGGAGCCTACTTAAAAAAAAATCTTTGCCTTGTCCATACTACATAACTAAGCCTCCCTGAGAACAGGGGCTTTAGAGAAGATTTCTGCCCATAACATCTCTTCCAACCAACCTGCTACAGTGCCAGGTAATCTCTTCTTAGAATAATAATCTGATAATTGCTGGTTTCTTGACCCAGGCGGCCTCGAGTGTCCTCCACAGAGATGAACAAGAAAATGATTGGCCGAAAACTGATGAGGCTTTCTCAGCTCAAGGAAAAGATGGCAAGTGAGAAGCTGGAAGAAATAGACTGGGTGACTTTTGGGGTTATATTGAAGAAAATCACTCCACAGAGTTGTAATAGTGTAAGCATCTTACTGATTCTTAGCTGCTCAGTTACAAATTGACAGTGGGGACTCATGTTCTTGCTTTTCTAGTTCAAGCCCATCAGTATTTCATTTTGAAATAGCTGCTCGTAAGTTCCCAGGTTGCCTCACTTTGGTTGGATTGCTGTCTGAGGGGGTAAAGAATGCCCTACTTATAGAAGATCTGGTTGTACAAGGTCCTTGGGCTTTTCACTGTATTGTTTTTGCTGCATTTCACTTGTCATTGTTTTGGTGACACATATGGTTGCCCCAGTGATATTGTAATCCCACTTGAGGACAAGCCAAGTTCACAGACACTCCGGACAGCCTGATGAAGTAAGAGGGCAACTGCAGAAATTCTGAAATTGCCGACCTTGTGAGCACAGTGGATATTACAAAAGATCTAACAAGTTCTAAAATCACAGTTGACAGGGGCATAACAAGAAAATTACCTTGTGACCTGGCGAGTCACAAGATCTGGGTTCTAAGCCTTATTCTCCCTTTAACTTTGTGGACTTAGGGGGACCTTTAATATTTAAGGACTTCCATTTCCTTATTTATAAGAGGAAAGAACTGGCTTTGGATTCTCTCAGAATTCTCTCCCACCTCTCAAAATAATATGCTTGATGATGCTTAATACTGATTTCGTTCTCTATTTGAGATCTTGGACAACCTTGGATTTTTCTAAAAGGCCTGGCCTCTTCAACAAGGAGTTGAGTTTTAGATGAGTGAGTCCTGCTCTAGCCCTATTAATGTCGAGGTGAAGGCGAATACCGCTGGTTCATTTGATTAGGTTCAGTGTTGTGTTATAAGTGGCTACAGTGACATCGAAAGAAAGGCATTGTACAAATCCATGGAAAACTAGAACACTCAAATCCAGGCAGTGGCTCACCATAACCTATAACCACACCCACTCTAGGTTGCCTCTGTGAAACAGCTTGATTGTGTATTTAAATTATTTTGTTTAAAAAATAAATAAATAAATAAATTGTTTTGTTTAAAAAAAAAACTGTGAAAGTGGAAGTTGTTGATATAGTCAGCATTTTAAGTTATATTTCTTCAGGTATATGATAATACTTTTGAAATTTTACCATTAAACACAACCAGTTGTCTTTAAATGATGCTTTTGTTTTTCTTCTAAGCTAGACAAAGATTTTAATAGCATAGAGCTGACACTTCTTTATTAATGTTAATATCATCAGTGATAAATAATAGATCCACTAAATTTATATCAGTAAGTTATTAAATGATAGTGCCACCCTTCCAGTTGTCCTTTTAACACTGTGTGTATGTAGTTAGAAAGGTGGTACTATCCCATTGAGTATTTAGACCTGAAACTAGAGGCTTCACTAACACGTGTGCCATTGGCTTGCCTTACTTCACCTTCATTTCTAAAATGAGAACAGTGGGGGTGCCTGGGTAGCTCAATTAGTTAAGCGTCCAACTTCGGCTCAGGCCATGATCTCATGGTTCGTGGGTTCAAACCTCGCATCAGGCTCTGTGCTGACAGATCAGAGCCTGGAGTCTGCTTCAGATTCTGTGTCTTTCTCTTTCTCTGTTCCTCCCCTGCTCACGCTCTATCTCTCTCTCTCTCTCTCTCTCTCTCAAAAATAATCATTTTTTAAAAATGAGAAAGGTAATACATACTAAAGCCTAGAGAGAAGATTAATTTGTAATTAACACATTCTCAAGATTATATATTCAGGGCGGATTATATTTGTATATTTTTCAACAATAGAGCACTTGAACCATACATGGAGATATTAGAGCCCATTGTGTAAAACTTAGTAAAAATAAGGGGTGCCTGGGTGGTTCAGTTGGTTGAGCTTCGGACTTCGGCTCAGGTCATGATATTGTGGTTCATGGGTTCGAGTCCCCTGTCAGGCTCTGTGCTGACAGCTTGGAGCCTGGAGCCTGCTTCAGATTCTGTGTCTCCTTCTCTTTCTGCCCCTCTCTCACTAATTCTCTCTCTCTCTCTCTCTCTCACGCTCGCTTGCTCGCTCATTCAAAAATGAATAGAACATTAAAAAATTTTTAAAAATTTTTAGTAAAAATAAGAATAAATATTTGTTCCAGGGGAAAACATTTAGTATCTGGCGACTGAATGATCTCCGTGACCTGACGCGGTGTGTGTCGTTGTTCTTGTTTGGAGAAGTTCACAAACAACTCTGGAAGACTGAACAGGGTACTGTCATAGGGTTGCTCAATGCTAACCCCATGAAGCCCAGGGATGGTTCTGAGGAGGTAAGAATCTTCCCATGGTTTTCTTTCTTTGCTTTGTGGTTTTGTTTTCGTTTTTTAGTCTTTGCAGCTTATCCAAGGTTTATGAAAAAACATTTTGTACTGCTCCACCCCTGCGTGCTGAGTCATACTTTTATGTTCTACTCATCTGGTGTTTTGTTTGTTCTTCACCCACCAATATGCTGAACTTCCACCTACTCTTAAGTGTTATCTTTCCAAATTAGTTCCAAGGTTCCTGGAGTGTTTTGAATTGTTATGTTCAGATCTCCTTAGGTCTTTTCCATAGATTTCTGTGGCTGCATTAAGAAGGCAGGATTTTATAGGTGAGGGGACTTGGCTCTATTTGTTAGTACAGCCATAGCTGCAGCTCAGAATCAGAGTGAAGTCATCTTCTCAAGCAGCAGTAGAGCAAACCAAGATCTCCTGCGAAGAGCAGCAGACCTTCTCTCCACCTGGTCCGCAAGAAGCATCATTTTGTTGTTACTACATATTATCATTAATATAATACCAGAGAGTGAGAGGCAAAGTTACTGCTTTCCTTTCACCAGAGAATGGCAACAGATCTTCATCTGTTGGTTCAAAAGTGTTTGCAAGTAACAGAAAAACTTCTCTACTAATTCTTTTAATGGTAAACAGTGGGGTTTGTTTTTCTCACATAATACATAAACCCAATATAGGCAATATAGTGATGTCAGGGTCAGTGTCTGTGAGTCTCTCAGCTGTCTCTTCTTGGTCACTGGATGGCTTTGAAGCTCTCGCCCTCACATCGCCTTTGAAGGCAGGAAGTGAACCAGACCCCCTCTGCTTTTGTTCGGAACTCCTGCCTCAGTCTGTTGGCCAGAACACAGTCACATGACCATCACTAGCTGCCAGGGATGCTGGGGAAAAAAACAGGATCCGTCACCAGAGGCTGAGCATTGGCCAGCCCACAGGAAATGTGGATTCTACAGCAAAGACTCAGGAGAGAATGGAGACTGCGTAGAGACCTGAACGTGTCTTCTCTACCTCCCATTCCTAAAGCTGTTTTTTAGGGTCCTGGCTTCCAATTCCTATAGACTGCTAATGCCTTGCTAACTTCCACCAACCAGCTTCTTACTCACTCTTGCCGATGAAAGGCCATACCTTTGTCCATTTTTAAGTCCCTCCCTGTGTCTTCTCTGCAGGTGTGTTTGTCTGTTGATCATCCTCAGAAGATCTTAATCATGGGTGAAGCTCTTGACCTGGGAACCTGTAAAGCAAAGAAGAAGAGTGGACAGCCGTGTACACAGACTGTTAATTTGGTTGGTTTTTGTTCTGTTGGGATGGTTTCTGCTAAGGACAGGAGCTAATAGGAATAGATTGTAGATAGTGTAGCGGTAACGACCAACTTGGAACTGAGTTTCCTACATAACAGAAAGCACCAAAGTAAGAAAATCCAGTGTGTGGTTAATAACTGCCAGTTTAAATAACTAAGGATGAGGGAGGGATTTAACCTCATAGGAAAGTGCTCTTTTATTGCCAGCTGACTAGGAGGTATGAGGAAGACGGGATTTCAGTTTGCCCTCAATTCTGAGTAGTGCCAGAGATCAAACACTAAGATGAAATACACTGAAAACTTTATTTTAGTCTGTTAACGTCAACATGTATTTTCTTAGAGCATTTTTTTCAATGTTTGTTTATTTAAATTTTTTTTAACGTTTATTTATTTTTGGGAGAGAGGGAGACACAGAATCCGAAGCAGGCTCCATGCTCCGAATTGTTAGCACAGAGCCCGACGCAGAGCTCAAACCCATGAACTTTGAGATCATGACCTGAGTCGAAGTCAGATGCTTGACTGACTGAGCCACCCAGGTGTCCCATGTTTATTTATTTTGAGAGAGAGAGAGAGAGTGTGTGCAAGCAGGAGAGAAGGGCGACAGAGAGTGTCCTAGGCAGGCTTCACACTCAGCACAGAGCCCAACATGGGGCTCTATCTCATGACTGAGATCATGACCTGAGCTGAAATCAAGAGTTGGTTGCTAACCAGCTGAACCAGAACTTTTTAAGAAATAGTAATTATAATTTGAGATATAATTCACAAACCATACAATTCACCCTTTTAAAGTGGACAATTCAGTAGTTTGAATACTGAGTTGCAATCATTAGCACTATGTAATTTCAGAACTTTTTCAGTACTCCCCCCCTCCACACACACAAGAAAAACCAAACCCATACCCATTAGCAGTCACTCCCCATTACCCTCTTCCCTCAACCCCTGGTAAGCACTACTCTACTTTCTCTCTCTCTGGATTTGCCTCTTCTGGACATGTCACATAATGGAATTATACAATATGTATATGCTTTTGTGTCTGGCTTCTTTCACTTAGTATCATGCCTTCAGGATTCATTTGTGTTATAGCATGTGTCAGTACCTCATTCTCTTTTTGTGGTTGGATAATATTGCATTGTGTGGATATATCGGTTTTGTTTATTCATTAGTCAATTGGGCGTGTTAGGAATACTGCTGCTATAGGCATTCATGTAGCAGTTTCTGTGGATGTATGTTTTCAGTTTCCCTGGGTATGTACCTGGAATGTCCACGTTGCATGGTAACCCTGTGTTTCGGCTTTTGAGGAACCACCAGACTGGTTTCCAAAGTGTCTTTTGCATTCTCACCAGTGGAGAGAGGGTCTCCATTTTCTCCACATCCCTGTCAGCACCTGTTTCTATCTCTGATGACAGCCATCCCTAGTGGGGGTGACATGGGGCTACTTTGAGCTCTCTGGAAGGGTTAAATGGCAAGTTTCATTTTCATTTAGTTCCTCATTCCTGCCTAACAGATAAACTGCTGAGCAGGAAATAGCAGGAGGTGGGGAGTTGGAAAAAGAGGTCTCAGAGTGAAGTGCCTTCCAGATCTCCACACAGGAACACAATCATTAAAATTCCATTGTCCCTGCATCTAAAGGCTCACCCTGTAGAACATTAGCACGTTGTTTTCCTTTTTCCTTTTTTTTTTTAATTTTTTAATGTTTTATTTATTTTTGAGAGACAGAGAGAGACAGCGTGAGCAGGGGAGGATCAGAGAGAGAGGGAGACACAGAATCCGAAGACAGGCTCTAGGCTCTGAGCTAGCTGTCAGCACAGAGCCTGACCCGGGGCTCGAACCCATGAACCGTGAGATCATGACCTGAGCCGAAGTCGGACACTTAACCGACTGAGCCACCCAGGCGCCCATGTTTTCTTTTTTTTTCTTCACTTAAGAAGTAACATTCTTCCAAGAGGCAACCAGAGGAATACAAAAGTTTCGCTGGCGCGGATGTTGGTATATTCTTGTATCAGTGCGTATTGAGGTAAAATTCGCATAACCTACAGTTAAGCGTTTTAAAATGTACACTTGAGTGACACTCCTCATGTTGACTCTTGTGCAACCACCTGCTGTCTAGTTTCAGAATCTTCAGTCCCCACAAAAATACCCATACCTGTTAAGGAACCTCTCCCTGTCCTCCACATCTCCATCCCCTCGTGATGTGGCCTTTTGTGTCTAACCTCTTTCACTTAGCATAATGTTTTCGAGGTTCATTCTAGAAGCTGATGTTCTTTCCATTGTAGAAAGAGGGCATATGGGGTGAACAGCATCACTTTTTCTTTCATCGGACTAGAGCTTTTAAGTATAATTCCAGTAAGTCTCCGCATACCTGCCCTTTAGGAATGGCCTTGGAGGTCAACAGGGAGGTTCTGCGCTTAGAATAATGCCCCATGAGGCCACCTGCAGGGGTGCTCGGTCGGGTAAGCATCCAGCTCTTGATTTCGGCTCAGGTCATGATTTCCCGGTTTCATGAGTTCAAGCCCCACATTGGGCTCTGCGCTGGTAGCACAGAGCCTGTTTGGGGTTCTCTCTCCCTCCCTCCCTCCTTCCCCCACTCGTGCTTTTTCTCTCTCTGAAAATAAATAAATAAACTTAAAAACGGAAAATAATAGTGCACCTCAAAACTGGGCAAAAGGACCAGTGTTTATTGATGCAGTCCCTCCGTGTGTGTCCCTAATCCTGATGCCACTGCCCTTCCTTTTGCAGAATGACTGTGAGTACTGCCAGTACCACATCCAGACCCAGTACAAGAAGCTGAGCGCCAGGCGAGCCGACCTGCAGTCAACCTTCTCCGGGGGACGAATTCCAAAGAAGTTTGCCCGCAAAGGCACCGGCCTGAGAGAACGGCTGTGTCAGGATGGTTTTTACTACGGAGGGGTTTCTTCTGAGTCGTACGCAGCCTCCATGTAAGACATTCTCCAGGGTGTCTTTTGGGACAGGGATTTTGCTTGTCTCCTTATAAGAAGAAACCTAGGGGTTGTACTTTTCTGTCATGGTCCTGGGAGCCTTGTACAGGTTTTATCTTTCATAACTCACTGCCCAGAACAAGGTAGACAAGGACCTCCTCTATTCCCAGATAGAGAGGAGAACACGGGAAAAATTAGGTAAATCGTGTCATGATGGTCTTTACCTTGGAGCCCACACTTCTTCTTTGGCTTCTAATGGACATAGTGCATCTTTGTCAAGGGCTGGCTGTATGGCTGTTAAAAGTATGTTAGTCATAGTGTTGGCCTCCTGGAAGTCATTTCCCTCACAAGTGAGCTGGTAAACCTCTTTGAGCCCACATTTAACTCCGTGAATCGATAGCAACGAAGCCTTAGGAGTGGAGTGCTGCCGAGGCAAACATCCATGGCCTCTCTTCTGGGTGCTCAGACCCTCCATAGAGTCCCTAAACTAGGTGATCGATGGCAGTGTCACTGTGTTGTAGGCATATCTGAGGACAGGTGGGGACCTGACATAAGGGAGCTACCGTTGGTCCAAGAACAACAGATTTTGTTCCCAGTCTCACGGAAATTGGGCAAGAGGACTCTCACATCCTGCCCAGCTTATCATATGAAGCACATTTTTAAGATTTAAAATAATTTGTTTTTTTACAAACTGCAAAAAGCAATACCTCTACGTTATAAAATATATATATGTATATATGTAGTTCAGCCAAAAAGAGACAATAAAAACCATGTATAATCCCACTACCTGGATAACCGTTAGTTCCTTGCTGTATATGAATACGCACACACGCACGCACACACACACGAAGCTGGGTAGGCTTCTAGGTGTTTCTTTCCCAGATATATCAATTCCTAGTAATATAAAATGAGATACCTATACTTAGTAACTTTTTTCCCCACATAAAATACTTAACACTTTCCTTATCGAATGTACACTTAACATGCATTATTTTTAGTGCCTGTGTAGTATGCTTTTAGGTGACTCAGTGATAAAACAATTCCCTGTGGATAAACATTAATGGTGTTTCTGACTTTTAACATTACAAACAATATTTTATCCTGTTAGGAACCTGAGTTTTTGCATAGTCCTTAATTATTTTAAGATTAATTCCTAGACTGCTTGATCTAAGTATTGGCATATTTTTTTAATGTTTATTTACTTTTGAGAGAGAGAGTGAGAGAGTGCGAGTGGAGGAGGAGCGGAGAAGGAGTTGTAGAATCCGAAGCAGGCTCCAAGCTCTGAGCTGTCAGCCCAGAGCCCGATGCGGGGCTCGAACCCACAGACCGTGAGATCATGACCTGAGCTGAAGTTGGACGCTTAGCCGACTGAGCCATCCAGGCGCCCCCAAGTATTGGGATATTTTTTATTTCTTTTGCCATATTGCTTGTCCAGAGTGGCCTCAACTGGAGTTGCAGGTTGCCTGACGTCATGCATTTACCAGCTGCACTGTAGGACCATGGTATCAAGGCAGTTTCCTTAGACAGTTCTGTGAGAAACTTCTGACAGTTTGTAATAAATGAACACGTCTGTGCCTTTACCTCACAAAACACTGAAGTGTCGTGACTTTGCTTTTGGGGGTGACTCTTGTCATTTCAGTGCAGCCGCTGTTGCTCCTAAAAAGAAGATACAAACCACTCTGACTAATATGGTCGTCAAGGGGACAGACTTGATCATTCAGGAAACCCGACAAAAACTTGGTAACTTTGTTTCTCTTTTTTCCCCCTTTACAGTTTATTATCAAGTTGGTTTCTCTATAACACCCAGTGCTCATCCCAACAAGTGCCCTCCTCCATGCCCATCACCCCTCTTCCCCTCTCCCCCACCCCCATTAGCCCTCAGTTCTCAGTATTCAAGAGTCTCTCATGGTTTGCCTCCCTCCCTAGTAACTTTGTTTCTTGATGCTCTATTTCTTTCTGCAGTTTAATTATCTAGTCTTTAGAATTGAAAGTTGTCTTGGTTCATACCCTAAGTCATAAATATTCCCTCATCAGTATACTAAGTGAGTGATGTGGCCTAAACTGAAGGGATCAGGCTTGGCTGGCAGCATCTTAAGAGAAAATCAGCATAGTATCATGACTGAGTCTTTGCCTGGTATGCTTTGTAAATTTTCTTGATGTGTCTGGTTTTAACTCCTAATGTCCAGCATTAGAATCTGTAGTATCCAGTTCCTGGTGAAACTCATCAGTTACCTTTTCATTAAAACAAGTCTAAGTCAAAGAATGGCACCTCTGGCCTTTTCACTTGGGGCTTTGTTCCTAACAGTGGTGAGGGCCCTGCACGGACCCTACCCATAGTGCACATTCCAGACATGCATGAAACAAGACAACAGACACCAGTGGTATTCGTCACTAGAATTAAGATCTATTTGTCCTGCCTTTGGAAGCCCTACTAGTCTGATGTTAGAGAATAAGAATTCTTTTTTCTTTTGGCATTCCATCTACTTCATTTTACAAATGACTGAGTTGTGAATCCAGAGATTAAAAAGTGACAAGTCACAAGAGGTGCCCAGCTGGCTCGGTTGGTAGAGCACACCACTCTTGACCTCAGGGTTGTGAATTCAAGTCCCACATTGGGCATGGAGCCTACTTTAAAAAAAAAAAAAAAAGTGGCATCAGATGACCTCAAACTGTCTGAACTAAAGTCCTCTAAAGCTGATGTTTGTATATTCCAGGAATACCCCAGAAGAGCTTATCTTGCTCTGAGGAATTCAGGGAACTGATGGACTTGCCTACATTTGGAGCCAGAAACCTGAAACAACATTTAGCCAAAGCCAGGTCGTCAGGTAGAGTCAGCCTTCCCCTGCTCTGGTGCCCACACCTGCATCCCCGCAGCCCCTCGGAGTGCCTCAGCTTGTGGCTTGTGTTTTAGGGCTGACAGGGAGCCTGAAACCCGCTTTCCAGTCTGTCTCGGCGTCAGCCCTCTTGAAGCAGCAGAAGCAGCACATGCTGGAGATGAGGAAAAAGAGATCAGAAGAAATACAGAAACGGTAAGAACAGGTTTGATATTCCATTCAGATAACTCCTCTCAGGGATCCTCAGTGTCTTAATAGATTTCCAACATGTGGCTTTAGAGTTTTGATGGTTGGCTACCTTTTTAATTTTAACCTAACCTAAGAAGAAAGCATTTCAAGTTCTAGATTTCTGACTCATGCAAATGAGTCTGAGACCAGGTGGCACAGGTTCTAGTAACTACCACCCGGGAAGAAGAGAAAGAAAAAAACGCTTGAAGGGGGTTTTGTGCAAGGGGTCCTGTTCCCTCTCATTTCTTAGTTCTGCCACAATTAGTGCTGTAAGTACAGGCAAAGCCAATGAGCAGATTTTGCAGTTGTTCAGGTAAATGATAAAAATGAGGCAGGGAAAGTAGAGTCATTTTAGAGGCAAAAACAAATAGAAATGGGTGCAGAAGGTAAACACGTCAGAGAATTTTGAACTCAAGTTCTCGGAATAGTGAAAGGAGTGAGGCTCACAGATGCCCGGCAGGTATGGAGCGCCATGCTGTACCCTTTGTAAACAGTGTGTCACGCATCCCTTACGTGGATCTGTGAGGTGCTCTTTTCCTAGGGTTTTTTTTTTTGTTTTTTTTTTAATGTTTATTTTATTTGAGAGAGAGAGAGACAGAATCCGAAGCAGGCTCTGGGCCCCAAGCTGTCAGCACAGAGTATCTTGGTTTTGTGAGTGATATAGCTGAGTGCCAAAGAGCTGGTGGGTGATGGAGGTTTGGACGCACCCCTGTTCTCCAGTTTGAACCATTACACTGTCCCAAATCTGGGCCACTAAAAGGCAGATGGTTCAATGAACAGGAGAGTCAACTTTAAGTCACGAGGAAATTCTTTGGAAAAATCTGAGCATACATTTGGCCTCAGGCAGGTGAGTTTGAGCTGCTGATGGAATATCTTTAGAAGTGTGTCTCATGTGGCTACAGACGAGCCGAATAGTTAATATGGGAGTATAGTGGCCTTGTGTGAAACAGGGGCGCTGTCCTTTTAAAGGTATTACAGTTGGGGCACCTGGTTGGCCCACATCTCACCTTCAGGGCTGCCTTCTGTAGAGGCACCCGCTAGAGAGCTAGTTGGCAAAAACACTTATCAGTTCTAGGGTGAAGTAGAGCATATTCAATGAAAAATTAGTTAAACCAGAGTTAGTAAAGCCAGTGTTTTTCTTCCTATGTGCTAATCTGAATTATTGACCAAGGAGGGGAATTATTTTACAAACAACCACTTACCTGCTGGTCGCCTGCCTGCACATTGTGTGACTGTGTATTTCTTTAAAGATTTCTCCAAAGCTCAAGTGAGGTCGAGAGCCCGGCTCTGCCACCCTCTTCTCAACGGGCCCCTTCTCTGTCTCCGCAAACGGGGGATGAGTTCCCCAAACTGGAAGGAACACCAGCCACACCGATGCCCAAGCTTGGGCGAGGCATCTCAGAAGGAGATGATGTTCTCTTTTTTGATGAGTCACCACCACCAAGACCAAAACTGAGCGCCTTAGCAGAAGCCAAAAAGGTAAGTGGCATCTTTTTTCAACATTTGAATTTGCATTCTGTAGGACATCACTGGAGTTGCAAACTTTATGTATCTGTGACCAGGAAAGACAGACAGTACTAGCTCTTTGTTGATCATGATAATTAGCATCAAAAGAATTTTAAGCAATAATGGTATCAACATAATGCCGTTAATCTATGGCTGACGGAGATTGCTTAAGTACTGGCCTGAGAGAGATAGACTCCAGGAATTGTGGAGGCAACACTGTAAAATGGTGGTTTGAAGAATCCTTCTTTAAAAGAACTCTTACATAGGAGCTCAGTTGTTCTGATTGATGTAGGAGTTGAGAGTGCTCAGAATCTCCCCTCCCCATTTCCTTCCTGAGTCACCCTGAGCCCCAACTTGAACCTGTCTTCTCTTTGTTCTCATTAGCAGCTATAACCACAGGAAGGGCAAAAGCTAGTCATAGCCTAAGCTGTACCTGCAGTAATAATAATGATAAACAATTGCTTGTGTGCCTGTGATCTATACACATGTGCCATGTCCTATATATAGGTTCATGTTTTGCATGCATTCTCTCATTCCATCCACACTGGCTAGGTAAATGCTGCAATCTCCATGTTATAGATGTAGAAACAGACTGAAAAATTAATTTGCATAAGGTTACAAGCTAGTAAGTGGCAGAGCTAAAATTCTATCCTAATTCTATTTGATTCCTTTTTGTTGTTGTTATTTATTTGGAGAGAGGGAGAGAGCGTGAACCGGGGAGGGGCAGAGAGACAGAGGAGAGAGAATCCCAAGCAGGCTCCACACTATCAGCGCAGAACCCGACATGGGACTTGATTCCACAAACCTTAGATCATGACCTGAACCGAAATCAAGAGTCGGATGCTTAACCGACTGAGCCACGCAGGCGCCCCTCATTCTGTCTGATTCTAAAACAAACTTCCAAAATGTTTATGTGATTCCTCTATAGGTCTTGAAGCCCACAGTGTAGCTGATAGGAAACTATTGATATTTAAATAAGCTGAAACTTTATTTATTAGCTCATAGACGTGTCTCCATGCTTTAAAATAATTGGGTTAATAATGCTAAGCAAAGAGAAGGTATATTTTGCCAGTTTCTATGTGAGAACAGAATTCACTGGCTAATAACCAGAAAAGGAATTTAGGGTTATAGATACCAATCCCATCTTTAAGATTTTAATCTCCTTTTCCTCCTTTTTTCTAGTTAGCTGCTATAACCAAATTAAGGGCAAAAGGTCAGATTCTTACAAAAACAGACCCAAACAGCATTAAAAAGAAGCAGAAGGATCTCCAGGATGTCCTGGAAGTGAAGGAACGTGTAGAAAAGAACAACACGTTTTCTCCTCAAGGTACTGTGGATTTCATAGTTAGCAGTGGGAATGAAGCCGACTGTAAGGAGATGTTCTAAACCATAACCACCAACCCTGATATCAAGTCATTATTTTATTTAAATTTACCTCTCTGTACAATACCTAGATAGAATTTCTACAACTGTAACTAACCGTTTTCTATAATCGCATTAAATTGAAATGAAATTAGGCACAATCTAAGAGCTGGAAAAAAGGCTCCTCATTGGATCTTTGTACAGATATATTAGTATAAAGATTTGCTTTCAAAGGAGTAGAATTTCTTAGCAAATTGCCCTGTTTTTATTTTTAAAACTCTGAAGTTGGCAGCGACATTTTACCATCAGTTTGTAAAAAGGATTTTTGTTGATGTTACCTGTCATCAGAGCTCCTATTTTAAGGAAAGGAGATTCTAATTCAGTGGTCAAATCTGCCATACCTCGTATTCTAGGCTCTACTTCTCAGCCACACTCCTTAAGAGTTTTCCTCTGTTGGTACCTAGCGGGGTAAATTATGTTTGAAGGGCCTGGTAGGCAGAGATGGAGAGGATGGGGGTAGCTGAGTCCACAAGGCTCACTGGCTTCCTGAAATTCCTCTGTAATGGCCATCGTTTTTCCTTGCTGCTCTAGCTGAAGATGAAATGGAGCCTGCCAGGAAAAAAAGAAGAGAACAACTTGCCTACCTGGAATCTGAGGAATTTCAGAAAATCCTAAAAGCAAAATCAAAGCACACAGGGCTTCTAAAAGAGGTAAGAGCTCAAAAGGTCAAAGATGACACAGGTGGCCTTCAGACTTGAGGCATTTTATTGTGGGACTCACCCAAGACATAGTTATATGTCTGAGTTGACTTTGAAGAACAGGAATGTTTCTGATAGAATTTAGCTTTGCCTTTGTCCTTGAATTGACTATCACGTAACATTATTTTAATGGGCCTCAGTATTATAAAAACGTCGTCTTGTAGTTATGGCTTTGAAGTAACGTTTAGGTGGTTCACCAGTATTATTTTCTGCCTTGCCTTATGGGAAGAGATTTTTCCATTCGAATATGTTTTATTATTATTTTAAGAGACAGAGACAGAGCATGACAGGGGGTGGGGCAGAGAGAGAGAGGGAGACACAGAATCCGAAGTAGGCTCCGGGCTCTGAGCTGTCGGCACAGAGCCCGATGCGGGGCTTGAACCCATAAACTATGAGATCATGACCTGAGCCAAAGTTGGACACTTAACCGACTGAGCCACCCAGGCACCCTAGCCTTATTTTCACATTGGAATTTCAAATACTGTAAATCAGTAGTTACCAACCCATTGGGCATAGTTGCTTCCAATACTTTGTATTTTGGATTGATCCTATATTATCCTGTAATAAAATTCTTGGATAGTATAAATAACCTAATTAGAAACTTCAGGGACATCAGTGTAATATCCTACCTGTCATGTAAGAAAAGTAGGAGGTGTTTATATTAAAAATATATATATTTCCTTATGTAAATGTGTAGACACAACTATCCCAAAAGAAATAATGAAGTAGTCAGAGCGGTGGATGATAGATATAATTGAGACAAGTAGAAATGAAGACTCTCGGTTTGGTTTTTTGGTAACTTAAATACCATGGGTCTGTTTCTTTGTGTGTGTGTGTGTGTGTTTACTCTCGGTTTGGTTTTTTGGTAACTTAAATACCATGGGTCTGTTTCTGTGTGTGTGTGTGTGTGTTTGTGTGTGTGTGTTTAAACCGGGAATAACCCAAGGAACCTTTAGAAGATAACAAACTACAGTTGTTCCTCTGTATACACAGGAGTTGTCTAGTTGCACACTTGGAATATTCAATGTATATCTGAGCCATGCACAAATACTATAGAGTTCTTTAAAATTTTTTAAATTATTAATGTTTGTTTTTGAGAGAGAGAGAGAGAGAGAGGAGTAAGTAAGTAGAAGAGGGGTAGAGAGCGAGAAGGAGACAGAATCCGAAGCAGGCTCCAGGCTCCGAACTGTCAGCACAGAGCCTGACATGGGGCTTGAACTCACGAACCATGAGATCATGACCTGAGCTGGAGTCGGACACTTAACTGACTGAACCACCCAGCACCCCTATTGTAGAGTTGTTTATAAAGCAGTTAGGTTTGAGAGCTATTACTGGGTTTTTCATCCACATGGGTGCCTTCTAGAATAGTCAGAAGAATCCCTTGATGTAGAGGGACTATTGTGCACCACAAGTATAGCATCCCTGGTCCCTGCCAGTAGCGGAAGTAGCAATCATTGGGATAACAAAAAAAAAGTACTCCCACCAGTTTTCACAGTGTCCCCATGGGGACAGTTCTGTCCCCATTTAGTGTCAGTATTCTGAATGCTCTGCTCTTGTGGTAAACTACTGACTAATGAGATAGTTACATATTCCACCGTTCTACTAGACCTGAAACTTGGTCGGGAGAGATGCTCGAGCCAGCCCAGGAAGGCTGTGGGGCTGAGCTTCTGTGGCCACCAAAGGCCTTGGACCCTGTGCTGCTGCGCTAGCTGCAGAGCTGTGACCACGTTCTGCTGTAAATCTCTCTCTCCCCTCCTGCCTACCCTCTGTTAGTCTAAACAACCAGGGATTATTCCAGCCAAGTGCTTGGTCTGGAAAATAGTATCGAATAGCCTGGGCTGTCCTAAGTGGGAAGGCACTGAATACCTTCCATAGCTTGAGTCTGTATTGGAACAGTAGAAATAATTCTATTCTGGTGCACATTTGACGTGTTCTGTTTCTTAGTCCTGGATGCTTTCCCACTGTTTTCTGGAAAATTAATTGCTTGTGTCTACTTACGATCATCTTTTGGTTTGCAGTTCATTGAGGTCTTATCAGATGTCATCATAACAGTTAGCTTGGCTCTTCAGTTTTTATTATTACTGAACTGGGGCCTTGAGTATGTGTCGGATTTGGTACAAGGTCTTCTGTGTGCCTTGTCATTCCAGGCAGAGGCTGAGCTGCAGGAACGCTATTTTGAGCCACTGGTGAAAAAAGAGCAAATGGAAGAAAAGATGAGAAGCATTAGAGAAGTGAAATGTCGAGTAGTAACATGCAAGACGGTGAGTGGAGGAGATGGTTCTAACCTTGGGCCCTGTTTTGAGCTGCTGTGACTCAGCAGAACAGAGAGAATGTGGAATATGGGGCCGTGTCTTGTGACTGGAGTCCTGCATGGGTCATTTCATTAGATTGGAAACCAAACCACTCACAACAGCCAAGGGCCTGGCTGCCTGCTGACTTGGCCTCCGGGCTTTGGTGGCAGAGCGTTGGTAGTGACAGTCTTCTCTCATCTGACCTCAGCTCCTGGTTCTACAGACAAGCCTCTAACTTCTCTTCCCCTTTGTCCTTTGGACCCCAGTTATTTTTCTGTGTCCTTCTCTAGTTTCTAGCACATCCTCAGTCCCTGGTTCAGTCCTGGGACCTTGCCTGAATGATTTCCTTTGGCATCACATGTTATGACCAACTATTGCCCCTTTCTACTCAGAGCTTAACCTACTACATTGCATCTCAAGGCGAAGTGTAAATTGCATTGTATTCTTTGGAGATTTTTTACCCTTAGTCTCTTAGAAAATGATAAATCCCCTGGTCCTTCAACATTAATAAAATAGGACCAAAAAAAGTTCTTGCAGAACAGTATCCTGGCATCAGAACTCATTTTATCCCTCCTGGCGAATCCCCCTTAGAAGCACTTGTAAGAGGATGAGGAGACTGAGCTCACCCAGTACCATTTTCTCTGTCTTTATCCCTTTTCAGACTGTAGACTCTCTTTACATTTAGGGGACAGCCCTGAACTGGCTGTCACCAAAAAGCAGGGCTTTCTTGAGAAAGTTCAGAATAGGTGAAGGTTTTACCTCAGGTAAGAGCTTTTATTTACTCCGCCAAAACAGCAAACCTAAGGACATAGATGGTGTGTTAGTTTTCTGTTGCTGCCCTAACAAATAACCCCCAACTTGATAGTTTCAACAACACAGCTTCGGTCAGCCAGAAGTCTCTGTGGGTCTTCACAGAGCTAAAATCCAGGTGTGGCAGGACTGCATTCCTTCTGGAGGCTCTAGGGGGAATCCATTTCCTGCCCTTTCCCAGCTGCTAGATCCCACCTGAGTTCTTTGGCTTGCAACCCCTTCTTCCATCTTCAGAGCCCCCAGTCACATGGTCAATCCCAATCTTATGGTCAACTAACGACCCTGACCCATCTTTGTCGTGTAACCTGATGTGCCCACAGGTTCCCCAGAGGTAGGGGGGTGTATGTCTCGGTGGGGTTGCTATTCTGCACACCGCTCTGCTCTGTGTTTTCTGAGGCTCGGAACTGAAAGTCACTTATCTAGACTCTTGATTACCAGAAATCACATTGGTCTGTCCCAGCCCCTGTTATGATATTCATCCACCATTTCCTTCTTTCTTTTTTTTTTTTTTTCCTTTGACGTATCATACAATTCCATTTATACAAAGTACAAAACTAGGCAGATTAGTTCTGTTCGAAAGCAGGGTAGTGAAACTCCTGGGGTGCGAATGGAGCAGTGCCTAGACAGGGCACCGGGAGGGCTTCCCTCGTGCTGGGGACCTTCTGTTCCTTAGTCTTCATGCTGTTTATTGTTCCCTATTCTCTTCAGCCCTTTTGAGGGTCAAAATTACAAGTGAATGACTTCGTATCTCTGACTTGGTTTTGCTGCTTATGAAAGACGAGTAGTAATAAGCTTACATCCTTCCCTGAGGCCTTTTAAGAAGAAACAAAAGGGCTATTGAACAGGCCCCAGTGTCCGTCCTATAACTGAGCGACTGCAGCGAATTTAGAATTTAGGATAGATCTGACGAAGCAATTGAGAGGTTTACATTGTTTTTGTTTTTCCCTTACTATGGATGTTCCAGAAAGTCATTATGTACTTCATGCCCGACCGAAACTTGTGGCCAATAGGAGAGGAAGTGGTATCATTACTTGGGACTCCAGAAACCACAGGGGTCCCTGGAGCTAGTAGTTAAGGTGGTTACTCTGCTCCCAGCTGCCTGGCTGGTGGCGAGAAAAGGGAAGTCCGCGTGGAACAGATTGGCCTCCTAGCAGCTGGCCGGTTTCTCCTTCCAAGCCCCTGATCACATGTGTGCCCTCCTGTTGGTTCCATGCAGTGTGCCTACACCCACTTCAAGCCTTTGGAGACCTGCGTCAGTGAGCAGCACAACTACCACTGGCATGACGGCATTAAGAGGTTTTTCAAGTGTCCCTGTGGAAACCGAAGCATCTCCCTTGACCGGCTCCCCAAAAAGCACTGCAGGTAGGAGAATTGATTCTTGAACCCTTTTTCCCATTCCTGTGTGATGCCGTTCTAGTGGAACATCCAACGATCCTTTTTTGAGATTCAGGCCTTATTTCTGTGCCTTGTAGAGCTCCCAGCTATCCCTAAAATCTCCTGGACGGAAGGGACCTCACCGTCTTCACTGTTTCATCCCCACTATGTAGTACAATCCCCAGCCCGCAGTGAGCCCTCACAAATGTTTGTTCAGTGAAAGACAGAAGTCCTATCTCTGAAAGTACTATAGTTGCTGCGACAAGAACGAGGGAACCAGAATTGGGGTAGAATCTTAGAGCGATGAGCTAACCCCTGTAGCCACTTTTGCCCTTTGAGCATCAGCAGACTCTAGGTGGGTGGGGGGCCGAGGGTGTGGGTCTTGCCCTGATGGAGGACCACCAGCAGAACTGTCGATGGAGATTGGGGCTCTCCAATAGTGGTTGGTATCTGTATTAGGATATCTGTGTTTCATTCACTTTTTCTAGCTGTTCTCAGAGCACTGGTCTAAGGACCATCCCGCTCAGAAGTAGAATCCCTGATTAGGATCATGTTAAATGAATGAAATAATTTTGTGGGGGCTAGTTTCTTTTACCTATGAAATCATCCATTTTTAAGATCATGGAATATCTTTCCATTTATTCACCTCATCCTCTATGGCTTTTATTGATTTTTAAAATTATCTCCCCTGAGATGTTGAGTATTCTTAATTAATTCTTAGATGTGTCATAATTTTTGCTGATACTGTGAATGTAACTTATTTTCTAGTATATTTTTTAGTTTTTTGTTGGTGGTGTAGAGAAATGTTACTACTTTTTTATAAGTTGATCTTGCGTCTGGCAAGCTTATTGAACTCTTATTCCAGACGTAGTTGATAATCCATGAATAAAGATAATTTTACCTGTTTTGTTCCCACCCTTAATACCCTCTATTTCTTTGTCTTTCCTGATAGGGTTGGCCAGACCTCCAATACTGTTAAATAGTAGTGATGATAGTGGGCTTCCATTTCTTGATCTTTATCTTAAAGTGAATACATCCCTCATAAATTTCTCCTCCAAGTATAACCCTTACCAACATAAGGAAGGTCCTTTTATTTTCAGTTTACTATGATTGTTAGTAGATGCCTTTTCTTCATCGTACGATCTTATTCTTTACCTTACCAATGTGTTGTTATTAAGTTGACTGACTTTATATATTTTGAATATTAACCTCTCATCTGATAAATGGTTTGTAAAGATTTTCTCCAGTTTTATAGGTCGTCTTTTCATTTCGTTACTTATTAATTTCACTGTGCAGAAGCTTTCGAGTTTGATGTGGTCCCATTTACTGATTTTGACTTTCGTTGCTTGAGCTCTTGGCATCATGTTCAAAAATTCATTGCCAAGACCAATATCGATGAGCTTTTCTTCTACATTTTCTTCTAAGAGTTTTAGGTCTATGTTTAAGTATTTCATCCATTTCAAGGTAGTTTTTGTGAGGGAGGTGCAATAATGGTCCAATTTCGTTGTCATGTGTGTTTCTCCAGCATTCCTAGCACTGTTTATGTTTTTCTTTTATAGTTTATTGTCAAGTTGGTTTCCATATAACATCCAGCGTTCATCCCAACAAGTGCCCTCCTCCATGCCCATCACCCCCCTTCCCCTATCCCCTCCCCCATCAGCCCTCAGTTTGTTCTCAGTATTCAGGAGTCTCTCATGGTTTGCCTCCCTCTCCCCAACTATTTTTTTTTCCCCTTCCCCTCCCCCATGGTCCTCTGTTAAGTTTCTTCTGTTACATTTATGAGTGAAAATATATGGTATCTGTCCTTCTCTGCCTGACTTATTTCACTTAGCATGACACCTTCAAGTTCCATCCACGTTGCTACAAATGGCCAGATTTCATTCTTTGTCATTGCCACGTAGTATTCCATTGTATAGATAAACCACATCTTCTTGATCCATTCATCAGTTGATGGACATTTAGGCTCTTTCCATGATTTGGCTATTGTTGAAAGTGCTGCTGTGAACATTGGGATACATGTGCCCCTATGCATCAGCCCTTCTGTATCCCTTTTGTAGCACTGTTTAAAAGACTATCCTTTCCCCATTGGGTATTCTTGGCTCCCTTGTTGAACATTAGTTGAAACATTAGTTAATCGTATATACTGAGTTAGATCTGTGCTTTCTATTCTGTTTTATTGGTCCCTATATCTATTTTTGTTCCGGTACCATACTGTTTGTATTACTGTGGCTTTCTAGTATAGTTTGAAATCTGTAAGCAGACACCTCCAGCTTTGTTCTTTTTTCTCAGCATTGCTTTGACTCTTCAGGGTCTTCTGAATATTCATGGTCTACACAAATATTAAGGTTGTTTCTTCTCCTTTTATTGAAAAATGCCTTTGGTATTTTGATGAGGATTGCATTAAATCTCTGTAGATGGCTTTGGGTAGTATTGCTATTATAAGAATATTAATTTTTTCAGATCCATGAACTTGGGGTATCTTCATTCATTTGTGTCTTCAGTGTCTTTCAGGAGAGTCTTGTAGATTTCCATTCACTTGGTTAAATTTATTACTAAGCCTTTAATTTTTTTTTTTGATGCTATTGTGAATGGGATAGTTTTTTTTATTTCTTTTTCAGGTACTTTATCATGAATGTTAAAGAATGCAATTGATTTTTGTCTGTTGATTTTGTATCCTGCTATTCTGCTGAAATCATTGATTAACTCCAACAATTTTTTGATTCTTTGGGATTTTCTTTATATGTAAGATTATATTATCAGCAAATAGCAACAATTTTACTTCTTTCCACAGTGGATGCTTTTTATTTCTTTTTCTTGTCTAGTTGCTCTAGCAAGGACTTCCAGTGCTCTACTGAATAGGAGTGGTGAGAGTGGGCATCCTTGTCTTCTTCCTGATCTTAGAGGAAATGCTTTCATTTTATCGCCTTTGAGTATGTTAACTGTGAGTTTATCACATGGGACCTTTATTATGTTGAGGTTTTTCCTTCTGTACCCAGTATGTTAAGGGTTTTTATCACTAAAGTGTGTTGTATTTTGTGAAAAAGCTTTCTCTGTATCTATTGAGATGATTAGGTGATTTTTATTTTCATTTTATTGATGTGATGTATTACATTTATTGATTTGCATATGTTGAACCATCCTGGCATCCCAGGGATGAATCCCACTTGGTCATAGCGTATGATCCTTTTAATGTGTTCTTGAATATGATTTGCTATTGTTTTGTTGAGAATTTTTGCATCTGCATTCATCAGAGATAATGTCTACCTTTTGATTTTCTTGCGTATCCTTATCTAGTTTTGGCATCAAAGTGATAATAGGTTTGTAGAAAGAGTTTGGAATTATTCCCTCCTCCTCAATGTTTTGAAAGTTTAAGGAGGATTAGTGTTAATTCTGTAAATATTTGGTAGAATTATCCATTGAAGCCATCTGGTCCTGGAGTTTTCTGTGTTGGGAGTTTTTTTGATTACTGATTTAATGTCTTCATTATTGGTCTGTTCAGATTTTCAGTTTCTTTTTGATTCAGCCTTAGGTTTCTAGAAATGTATTCTAGTATATGTAATTTGTTGGCATATAATCTTTCGTAGTCCTTTCATGATTCTGTTTCTTTTTTTTATGTTTTTATTTATTTTTGAGAGAAAATGCAAGCAGGGAAGGGGCAGAGAGAGAGTGGGGAGACAGAGGATCTGAAGGAAGTGCTGAGCTGACAGCAGCAAGGCTGCTGTGGGACTCAAACTCATGAACCATGAGATCATGACCTGAGCTGAAGTCGGATGCTCAACTGACTGAGCCACCCAGGCATCCCTAATTCTGTGTATTTCTCTAGTATCAGTTGCAAGGTCTCCTCTTTGATTTCTAATTTTGAGTCTTCTCTTTTTTTTTTCTTAGTCTAGCTAAAGGTTTGTCAATTTTGTTTATCTTTTCAAAGAATCAGCTCTTAGTCTCAATCCTTTCTGTTGTTTTTCTGGTCTCTAATTTCTTCTGATCTTTGTTACTTTCTTCCTTCTGCTAACTTTGGGCTTAGTTCTTTTTTTTTTTTTCCTAGTCCTCAACGTGTAAAATTAGGTTGTTTGAGGTCTAATTTATTTTTTTAGTGTTTATTTCTTTTGAGAGAGAGAGAGCATGAGTAGGGGGAGGGGCAAAGAGAGAGGACAGATAGAATACCAAGCAGGCTCCATGCTCTCAACACGGAGCCCGATGTGGGCCTTGATCCCATGAACCGTGAGATCATGGCTAGAGCTGAAATCAAGAGTCAATGCTTAACCAACTGAGCCACCCAGATGCCCCTGAGTATATTATTTCTTTAAT
Organism: Cryptoprocta ferox; assembly: GCA_028646485.1. Classification (NCBI taxonomy): domain Eukaryota; kingdom Metazoa; phylum Chordata; class Mammalia; order Carnivora; family Eupleridae; genus Cryptoprocta; species Cryptoprocta ferox. Next base: position 120,543,835 of record CM053571.1, read on the forward strand.
GCCTTTGATGACTTCCTGTTTCACCCAAGGGTTAGTAATGTTTAATTTTCCAATATATGGGATTGATTTTTAGACATCTTTTTCTTTTTATAAATTTCTGACTTTATTGGATTATCCTTAATAGAATTTTTATGATAATGAATATTTGGAATTTGAGGCAATTCCAAGATCACCTTCAGTTTCCCAAGAATGTCTTGGGGCGCCTGGGTGGCTCAGTTGGTTGAGCGTCCAACTTCGGCTCAGGTCATGATCTCACGGTTTGTGGGTTCAAGCACCACATCGGGCTCTGTGCTAACCACTAGCTCAGAGCCTGGAGCCTGCTTCGTATTCTGTGTCTGTTTCTCTCTCTGCCCCTCCCCTGTTCATGCTCTGTCTCTGTCTCTCAAAAATAAATTAATATTTTTTTTAAAAAAAGTCTCACCAGGATATTCTCAACACCTATTTCTTTGCTTGTTTTGGGTTTTGTTTAATTCCTAGAACCCATACTTCACTCCACGTTTCTCCAGGGCTGATTGGGGTAGAGGAGGGGACCCGGACCCCATGCTACTTAATTACCTGGTCAGGAGCTGCTACGTGAAATTGTTATGATCTGGATGATAATTTTTTTTAAGTATTTATCTGTGTATTGATACTTGACTTCTGCCAAATATTTTAACAGCAAAAGCTTATGTAAAACGTTTGAGTATCAGAAAAATTCTGTTAATAAGCAGTAGGTCAACTCACAAATGCAAGAGCAAGATGCTTTTTATATCCTGGGGCACCTGGCTGGTTAGTATGTTACCGGTCTAACTCTTGATTTCTGCTTAGGTCATGATCTTGCGGTTCATGAGTTCAAGCCCTGCATAGGGCTCCACACTGATAGTGCAAAGCCTGCTTGTGATTCTTTCTCTCTCTCTCTCTCTCTCTCTCTCTCTCTCTCTCTCTCACTGCCTCTCCACATCTAGGGCACATGCGCACTCTCTCTCTCTCTCTCTCTCTCTCTCTCAAATAAACTTTTTAAGATGCATCTTCATCCTCCAGGTGGCGCTGTTATTTTTGTAACGACTGTTTTCCTGGACCTTTTCTTGTCAATTCTTGATCTAGAGTAGAAGAGGACAATTTTTTTCTGTCAAAGGCCAGATAGTAAATATGTTACATTTCATAAACCACATGGTCTGTGTCATAACTACTCGGCTTTGGTGTTAGAGCTCAAAAGCAACCACAGGTAATACAGGAACAAAAGGACATGGCTGTGTACAAATAAAACTTAATTTACAAAAACAGGTGGCAGGCTGGATTTGGCCCATGGGATGTAATTTACTGACCCCTGACTAGAAATTTGTATATATGATTTTGTCATTGATCTACTAGTAGTCTAGAAAATTTCTCTCAACAGATATTGAGCCAGTGTCGAGACAGGGAAGGTGGTGGAGAAGCTTAGAGCTAAGGCCACTGGAGTGCTGACTCTCAGGGTAGGAATAGAGTCTGGATTTTCAGGAGGAAGGATGAGGCAGGTAGGGCAATCCTTATGCCCTAGAGCATCTCAAATCCAAGGGTACTGGAAGTCATATTTTCACGAGTTGATTGTTTTGTTTGTTTCAACAGAGTGAACTTTGTGTGAAAGTAAGTTTTCTTGGGATGCCTGGGTGGCTCAGTCAGTTAAGTGTCCAACTTTGGCTCAGGTCATGCATGATCTCACCACTTGTGAATTCGAGCCCTGCATCTGGCTCTAGGCTGACAGCTCAGAACTTGGAGCCTGCTTCAGATTCTGTGTCTGTGTCTCTGCCCCTCCCCCACCTCCCTCCCTCCATCTCTCTCTCTCTCTCTCTCAAAAATAAATAAAATCTTTTTTAAAAATTAGGGTTTCTCTGTAGTGGCCTCATCTCTTCTCAGGACTGAACTCCCTGACCATGTTAAAAAAAAAAATGAGAACAAGTATCTCTAGACCCTTTGAACAAGGGAGTAAATGTCTTTTTGGAAAAGGGGGAAGGATTGTCCAGACCAGAAGGAAGATTAATCCTTTTTTATCACAAACTTTTAGTTCCAGAAAAGGGGGAAAGGGGAAATCTCTAGACTGCATGGTGGCCGAGGACTAGCTTCCTCTTCTGAGTCTCGATGCCCGTCAGGAGAAACCAAGCTTGTGTTCGTCACCTGCCGTGTGTGCACGCTGTTATACTTTCATTATGTTACACCTCTAAAGGGTCTAGCTTTTTACAGATTTGCAGGCTGTTTCTCAAATCAGTGGAGTGTGTATTTTCAGTAGCTTTAGAGCACAGCCCAAAATTATGAGTGTTACCTTGATCAGCTTCTTTTCGAATGGCAGATACTCTTCTGTGAGTGCAGCGAACCCGGTTGTCTCTGTGTCCACCCGTACCTCACCACTGAGTAAATCCCATCTTTTCTTGTTTCAGTAATTGTGGCCTCTTCAAGTGGGAACGAGATGGAATGCTAAAGGTAGGTCATTTGCAAGGTGACCAATTTTAGTGATCTGTGCAAATAATGTTGACCCCTTTTTTTTTTTTTTTTTTTTACTAAACTGTTTTCATTTTTCTAGGAAAAATCAGGCCCAAAGATAGGAGGCGAAACCCTGTTACCAAGAGGAGAAGAACATGCCAAATTCCTGAATAGCCTTAAATAGCCCTAACTTCAAACAGGTATCCATGACCTATGTTGCTTCTTGTGGCTCTGGAAGAGCAAGGGTGTTGGCTCTGTATTGCCCATGATCTGATTGGCACAGTCTAAACACTTACTATGCCTACACGTTCTGCCTACCTGTTTTCTGTTGGGTTGTCTTGACACCAAATTTAACCCTGGCTTTTCAGTGGTAAATTTCAGAGCCAAAAGAATTAATTTAGCTTCTGGGCTTCAGTTTTCTTACCTGGAAAATGAGGAGGCTTGGAGTCCATGATCTTTGAAGTATATCTTTCAGGACCCTAATTTTACAAATAATTTTTCCTAGAAAAGAAATTATCTTTTTCCTGTGTAATTATTTACAGTCATGACCCTGGACATAGTCTTGATACATTGATATTAGAGCCAGGTTCCTTCGTTCGTTTTTATTGTTACCTCCCTCTCAGGTTTTTCAAATTGATTAATTCACTGAATCATGTGGCATTTAATTCATATTTAGATGACTCTCTGTGCCCTTACAATATTATAGTACTCAAAGCTATGCTATTTTTTTTATAATTTTTTTAATGTTTTATTTATTTTTGAGAGAGAGAGAGACAGCGTGAGCAGGGGAGGGTCAGAGAGAGAGGGAGACACAGAATCTGAAGACAGGCTCCAGGCTCTGAGCTAGCTGTCAGCACAGAGCTTGACGCAGGGCCCGAACCCACAAACCACGAGATCATGACATGAGCAGAAGCTGGACGCTCAACCAACTGAGTCACCCAGGTGCCCCAAAGCTATGCTGTTTTTAATGGCTCATTTAGAGTAGATTTGTTTGTCCCATAAGCTTGAAAGAGAGCTATGTATTTGAAGAAGGTCACAATGGAGTGGCTGCTGAGGACTTGAACTAAAGGCTGCACCCTGAGCAGTCCCCTTCCTATGAAAGACACATGCTCCTGTTTGAACCAAGGGTGCCATTAGCATTCCCGTTCCCTTGTATATCATTGTATATTGTACGTAAGTACTGTAATGTTCTTGTGACGGTTGATGGTGAGCTGAATCTGGATGCCTTCCTTTTTTATAATTAGATTTTTTAATTTTTAAATAATTTTAAAATATTGTTTAAATACTTCTCAGTTACTCTAGATCTTGGGGGAGCTTTCATTTGAAGTGTTCGTGTGTGTGCTTTCTCAGAGTATTCAGGGATAAGAAGGGGTGGGTGGCCCAGAAGGGGGACTTACTTGCTTGCTGAAGATAGAATTCATCATTGAAATCAATCTTTTAATATTATCCTTTTTATCAATGTATTAAATGCTTTTATATGAATCCAAAATATGTGTTTAATTTTTCCTTACCCTGCCGGTGGCAGTGTAGGGCTTAGGGCTTATTATATAATCATAGGCCATACAAACAGAGGAAGTAGGCAGAGATCTAAATTAGCAAACAAAAACTGTGTATCTCACAGAGAAGTAGTTGATCTGAATGTTCTGATTGTCACAGCAGATTAAGTTTCAACCTTTGAAAATTTTTAACTTTTCAACTTTTAAAGACATTACAAATTGGGGGCGCCTGGGTGTCTCGGTTAAGCATCCTACTTTTGATTTCGGCTCAGGTCATGCTCTCACAGTTCATGAGTTCAAGCCCCACATCGGGCTCTGTGCTAACAGTGCAGTGCCTGCTTGGGATTCTCTCTCTCTGCCTCTCCTGCTCGCTCACTGTCTCTCTCTCTCTCTCTCTCTCTCTGTCTCTCAAAATAAATAAACTTTAAAAAATATATGTAAATAAATGATAAAAAGCAAAGTTGACAGGAAAGGATTGCATAAATTGGGTTTTTGTGTAAAAGTTGATGGGGGCACCTGGGTGGCTCAGTTGGTTGGGCATCCAACTTAGGCTCAGGTCATGGTCTAAGGTTTGTGAGTTCAAGCGCCGCATCGGGCTCTGCTGACAGCTCAGAGCCTAGAGCCTGCTTTGGATTCTGTGTCTCCCTCTCTGCCCCTCCCTCACTTGTGCTCTGTATCTCTTTCTCAAAAATAAACAAACATTTAAAAAGTTGATGATGATACAAGTGAAGTTTGATGTTTATAGCAGATTAAATGTGTCTGATAATGTTGATTTTTAAGTCAGGAGAGGAAATCTGTTTGCCTAAGTGTGTCACTCATAGCAGCCCATTGGAGTTCTGCTTTACAAGTAAAATAGACATGTTTGATCCCATGAGTAGAGATTTGGAAACAATACAGCTCTCAAAAATGGATGGGTCAAAAAATGAAATTCTCGGGCACCTGGGTGGCTTTGGCCCAAGTCATGATCTCACAGTTTAGGAGTTTGAGCCCCACGTTGGGCTCTGTGCTAACAGCTCAGAGCCTGAAGCCTGCTTCAGATTCTGTCTCCCTTCTCTGCCCCTTCCCCTCTCACACTCTGTCTCCCTCTGTCTCAAAAATAAATAAATGTTTAAAAAAATCGTTTATTAACTGAAATTCTGTATTTGTCATATAGCCACACAGCCAAACTCTGTGGATCAAAATGGGAAAGAGCCTTACTGTGCCCTGCACAGGCGAGACCATAGGTCCTAAACTGACTGACATTCAGGAGAAAAGCTAGTGATGGTAATCAAGGTGGTAAAAACTCAAAGCCATTTCATCCAAAAAAGGGCAAAAAGAACTTATAATATTTGTAGTTTACTTTTGTTATTCACGGTAATAATTATTTTTTCTGAAGTCATCACTAACTGATTAACCACATACTGGATCACTGTTCCTAGAGAGAATATGGAGTTGGGTTTCTGAGAGCCTCTGGTCAGATCTTTGTCAGTAGATCAATATATAACCTAGTCTTATGTGTGCTTCTGTTTAAAGACACTGTGTTTAATATATGTTGTTGACACGTTAACATGGCACCCCAGCCAGCAGTGCCGTAACTCATGAGTACGCTGAGTTGTCCTAGCACGCGTGTCTTCTCCAGCTGCCACAGCGCTTCAGCCTTACATTTTGTGCCATTCTAAACAGCAAGATCGCCAACAGAAAGCACAAAAATGTGAAAAACATGGCACAAAAAGGAATTTGCTTCCAGTATCCGGGCTGCAACAAGCAAGAATGTCACGTTGTTTGAGCCCAGCTGGGAATGTGTGCGTTGGGCAGCTCCTGTATTTCATTGCTCTGCACATGTCCAAAGTGACCAAAAAGACACCACAAGTATTGACTTTAGAGTTACTAATACATTTTAGCAATTAGGCGAGTCCACAAATAATAAGCAACTGTATAATTTTTCCCCAAACAACACCAGATTGGGAGTATCCCCACTTTGCATATTAAGAAATTGATTAAGTGATTTGAAAATATGAGTTGAGGGGCGCCTGGGTAGCTCAGTTGGTTGAGCGTCTGACTTCCACTCAGGTCATGATCTCGTGGTTTGTGGGTTCAAGCCCCACGTCGGGCTCTGTGCTGACAGCTAGCTCAGAGCCTGGAACCCGCTTCATATTCTGTATCTCCCTCTCTCTCTGACCCTCCCCTGCTCACGCTATCTCTCTCTCTCTCAAAAATAAAACATTAGAAAAAAAATTGAAAAAAAGAAAATATGAGTTGAAAGTCGGATTGGAACCAAGTCTGTGGTAATGTGGCCTAAGCAAAGACTTAGAAAAGTCTTTGGTATTGGTATTTTTCCTTCCAGTTTTAGTACATGCGCTTCTGAAGCAAGCACCTGTTGGTATTTTTCTTAACTTGATTAAGGTCTAAATTTTAGACAGAAAAAGGCACACATTTTAACTATGATTCAATCAATTTTGATGAACATATACACCCAGGTAAGCACCACCACAAGCAAGAGTTGGGACATTTGCATCCCATCATTGGCTTGTGCCATTTCCCTGGCAGTCCACACACACACATCGCTCCCCCCAACACCCCCGATCTGTTTTCTATCGCTGTAATTTCGACCTATCTTTCTTAGAGCGTCACAGAAATAGAAAGAATCATGCAGAATACACTCTTGGATCTGGCTTCCTTCATTCGGCATATTTTGAAATGCATCCATGTTGTTGCCTGTATCAGTTCGTTTTTTTTTTTTTTTTTTCTTTTATTGTTGAGTATCTTGCTCTATGGATACACCCCACAAATTATTTATCTACCTGTTGATGGACATCTGAGTTGGATTATTCCCAGTTTGGGGCTATTATGAATAAACCCTCTACCAATATTCAGGTAGAAATCTTTCTGTGGATACATGTATTTGTTTCTCAGGTAAATAACCAGGAATGGGATTTCCAGGTCAAATGGTAAATGTATGTTTAGCTTTATAAGAAACTGCTAAACTATTTTTTAAAGACATTGTACCATTTTACACACCCATTAATAATGTATGAGAATTCCATTTGCTTCATGTTTTCATCAGTATTTGATACTGTCAGTGTTTTTAATTGAACCATTCTAATACGTGTTTGGTGGTATCATTGCAGTTGTAATTGGCATTTTCCTCAAGACTTTATATTGGACATCTTTTCATACACTGTTGTCCATTCCTGTATCCTCATTGGTGAAGTGTTTGTTTACTTATTTATTGAGTTGAGTAAGAATTCTTCTTGCATTCTCAATACATGTGTTTTGCCAACAGATGTATGATGAATATTTACTCCCAGTTTGTGGCTTACCTGTTCATTTTTTTTTAACAGTGTCTTTGAAAGAACAGGTTTCCATTTTTTTTTTTTTTATCAGTTGAGTCCCTTTTGGTTCATGCATTTTGTCTTCTAACTAAGAAATTTTTACCTGCCTTAAACTCACAAAGATGTTCTTACAGAATATTTTATTTAGTTTTAGCTTTTACTTTTTCATCAGTGACCCATTTCCAGTTAATCATTGTATAAGCTGTGAGATATAAGGGTTGGGGTTCATTGTTTTCCAAAAGAACCTTCAGTTGTTACAGCATCATTCAGTGACAATATTATCATTTCCCCCATTAGATTATCTTACCTTCTTTGTGGAAAATTAGTTCGCTGTATATTTGGGGGTCGTCTTCTCGACTGTTCTGTTACAGTAATGACATATTCATACTATGTGCCAGTACACACCGTCTTAATCACTAGAACTCTAACAACTCTTGGAATCAGATAGTGTTAGTCCTTCAGCTTTGTTCTTTTTTAAATTTGTTTTGAGTGTTCTGGGTCCTTTGCATTTCCATGTAAATTTTAGAAGCAGCCTGTTGATTTCATCTCAAAAAACTTTTGCTGGAATTGGTATTATGACTAATCTGTGGATCGATTTGAAGGGATTGACATCTTAAGACTTCAGGTGAACATAACACATCTTTCCATTTATTTAGATCTTTAATTTTTCTCAGCAGTGTTTAATAGTAATGGTGCCTGCCTCAGCCTTTGAGTAACCAGTGTTGTGGTTGGACTGGCCGTTGTGATTCCTGTTATGATTCCAAGATGCCCTTCAGCAATAACCATCACTAACCTTTGAAAAAGTAAAGGTTTGTTAATTACAAGACCTGGAAATTACATAGCACCCTGGGACCAAACAGCCAGGTCTCAGGTAGAAGGATTGTATGTGGGCCAGGGGCTCCTCTTTCATGGAGGTCAAGAGTGGGGACCTGTGATTTCATAGGCTCACACTTCACTGGTGAATTTAAAACATAAAGTATTCGGAGGGAAAAACCAAGTGGTCAGTTACAGAAATAAACCGAAATCTCTAAAACAAAGGACTGGCCTGGGGGAGGTGGCCTGGCTCTTGAATCTACTGATGAAGCTGGCACTGTGTTTTTCTGAGATGGTTGTCTTTGAAGTGGGTGTCTCATTTAAGTTTAAGTCAGGCACTTGGATTGCAGAAAAGAAAGCACCTGTCAAAGTTTACACTACACATAGTTTTCGTGTACAGATCGTGTATGTATTCTGTCATGTTTACTTCTAAACATCGTACAGTCTTGATGATATTGTAAGGGCTACTTTTTGCATTGTAATTCCCACTTACTACTTGTTAGTATATAGAAATGCAATGCATTTTTGTCAGTTGGCCTTGTATCCTGGGACCGTGTTAAACTTGCATATTAGTTTAACAACTTTTTTGTAGATTCCTTGGGATTTTCTGTGTTGGATCATGTTTCCTGAGAAGTTTTAACTCTTCAATTCCTATCTATGACTGATTGTGGTTTTTGTTCTCAATCTAAAGAGGAAGGCATTTTCTTTCACCATTAAGTATTATGGACATATTCTGAGTAAGGGTTGGACAAGAAAATCTATAAATAATAGTGTGTTTGTCTTCTGATACCTTCCCTAGTGATCAGTTGAGTACCAGTGGGAGGGACCTTGAGAAGAGGGAGGCCATGTCAAGTCCTGGGTTGAGTACATTTTCAGGTTGTGATGAACTTTATCTTAACATAATTATCACACCAAAATAAACAGTGGTGTCTGTGTCATTCAAGCACCTTGCGTTTAAGGTGGTATATTTGGGTTATCTTACAAAACAGAAAACATCTTGCCCCTTGGTACCACGATTTGGTGCTGGCTGCGTGACAGACAACCAAACACAAGCTAATAAAATCCTAAGCCAGGGCACCCTGACCTCACTGCCTTACATTAATGAGGTTGCTGGTTTTATTTAGGAAAGTTTTAAGTTTGGGGGTCTCCTCCCTAAATAATTCAGACTCACTAGAGTATTTTTTGAGACTCGTTACTATTGGTCTAAATTAATGAGAAATTACGAGAAAAAATACTTTTCCCCTTTGTTTTACATATTAAGTGAATGTTCTTTTCAGACATATCTCCTCAAACATTATCATTCTCTTACAAACCTCTCTCTTTACAAAGCTTTGTGAAAACTTCTTCAAGAAAGCTTTGTGAAAGTTTTTTTTTTTTTAAGTTTACTGAGGTTGAAAGAGCACAAGTAGGGGGGAGGGGCAGAGGGAGAGAGAGACAATCCCAAGGTGACAGTGCAGAGCCCAATGCAGGGCTTGAACCCACAAATCGCGGGATCATGACCTGAGCCAAAGTTGGACGCTTAACTGACTGAGCCACCCAAGTGCCCCAACTTTGTGAAAACTTATTAACTCTAACTATACAGATTTTTTTTAATGGTAGAAAATAGGCTAAACAAATAAAGCGGGCATCATTGGTCAAAAATGAGTTTTATTGAGACACCTGGGTAGCTTAGTCGGTTAAGCCTCCAACTTCACCTCCATGATCTCGTGGAGCCCCACGTCGGACTCTGTGCTGACAGCTTGGAGCCTGGAGCCTGCCTCAGATTCTGTGTCTCCCTCTCTCTCTGCTCCTCCCCTATTCGTGTTCTCTCTGTTTCTCAAAAATAAACATTAAAAAAATTAAAAATAAAAAAAAATAAGAGTGTCCAAAAGGCCACGCTTTTGACAAGGCCAGTCTCTAAAAATACAGATAGCTCCATTACTAATTTCCTAGTAAATGTGACTGCCCAGATTCCCGCTCATGTTACATTTGGCATGTTACTCCCTGCCCAGCAAGAATGAGTGAGATTGGCTTTTAATGAAAGAATTCTGGGTGGAATTTGAAATCGCCAAGGCATAACTGAGCCCTTGTTAAGGATAGGGGTAAAACGAGGTAATAGATTTCTGATTTCCACCACAGTGCTTTATCTAGAGTCAGCATGCCAAGCATAGCCATTGAAGAGACAAAGACAAGCTGTTTTGTTCTTTCAAACCAGTCACTCACCCAGACCATTGTTGATGCTCATTCTCTGTCTGTCTCTCTCTCAAAAATAAATAAACATTTAAAAAAATTTTTTTTAAAAATCTGCAGGCGGCCTGAGATTCCCCCCTACCCCAGCTCTCAAAAATTCTCATGTTCTTGCTTCAGTGGAGTTGAGTGTCGTGTCATTCCTCTGGTGTAATAGTCCTAGAAAAGGCTTCCTTGCCTGTTATCTTTGTCTTTTGCAATTTTAACTTGGACAAGGGCATTGATTCACCCTATCACCCAATCCACCTGGGTCTGTGGGCGTAACTGGTGTAGGTGGAAATGAACCTTGGGAACAGTGTGTCCAGGCAAATAAGATTACTAGATGTTATGGCCTGTGGTGTTTTTCCAGAATAAATATGTAAAGGTCCAACTTCTGTACCTGACTGACATCAAGAATACATTACTCTCGGGGCGCCTGGGTGGCTCAGTCAGTTAAGCATCCCACTTCAGCTCAGGTCATGATCTCACAGCTTGTGAGTTGGAGCCCCGCCTTGGGCTCTGTGCTGACAGCTCAGAGCCTGGAGCCTGCTTCGCTTCTGTGTCTCCCTCTCTCTCTCTGCCCCTCCCCCGTTCACTCTGTCTCTCTCTCTCTCAACAATAAAAAAAAATTTTTTTTTAATGAATACATTATGTTCTTTCATGTTACTTCATTCTCAATGTACTAATTATGTTCCTGAGCCCTTTCCCCCTGCCCGTTTGGTAGGGTGAGTGAAGGATTATATCAAAAGGGGGACTCATGACCCTTGGAACCAGGAGCTCCCTGGAACTCAACTTCCTCAGGAGCCCCCATAGCAGATAGAGGTGAACACTTTCCCTGCCACGTCCTCAGGTCTCAGGAGCAGTGAGAAGCAAACACATTAGATATGAAAAGGCAGGCTTGTTTGTTGGACAAGAGAGTGACAGCTTGCAAACTCAGACTCAACTCATTTGATGTCCCTCTGGAGCCAAATGTGTTGACACTGGAGGGTGTGGAGAATGAGGGCTTCGTGAGTCGGGACAACATTTCTAAAACCTCTCTGGTTTATTTTCCCGTAAAAGCCATTCATTTTTCTAAGCACCTCGCCAGGGTGTCGTGGGGCTTCTTACAGCTTTTCCCCTCACATGCTGCAGAGAAGTGTCATCAGTCCCTATGAAGATGGTCCCTACAGGTCTCCCTGTGGAATTAAGTCTGACAGGGCATGTCTCCATTCAGGAAAAGGGATGGAACATTCTAGAGCTGCATAGAATACTGCCATGAGATCACCCATATCTGGGTTGCTATTCAGTAGACAAGCCCTGTAATGGCTCCAAAATCACTAAAATAGTAAAATACTTTCTTATTAGTGGATAAATAGCCACTTTCCTGAGCCATCTTCCCAATGCCCTCTACTGCCCCAGTGCCCCAGGCTCTCCCTCAGAACCCCATTTTCCACAATCCATTCTCTAAAAGGGTGATGCTTGGGCGCCTGGGTAGCTCAGTCGTTAAGCATCTGACTTCGGCTCAGGTCATGATCTCACGATTCGAGAGTTTGAGTCCCACATGGGGTGAACTCAAGCCCCACTTTGGGTGAGCTCGAGCCCTGCTTCGGGTGAACATGAGCCCCACTTCGGGTAAAATATGAGCCCCGCTTCTCTCTCTCCCTCTCCTCCTCTCTCTCTCTCTGTCCCTCGCTCACTTGTGCCCTCTCTCTCTCAAATAAATAAATAAAGGGGTTATGTTTGGCCCAGCAGGAAACCTCCAGAACCCTGCCATGCTCCCACAACTAGCCTCGATTCTGACTGATCAGTGCCTGTCTTATGCCAGCTAAATGTATTTCTTATCACTCTGAATTCGGGGCTTTCTAATAACTCACTGTTCCTGTGAACTTGCCTTATGTATTGTCCACCTCTCCTTACCTACTGCCTCTATTCTGTTTTCCGTATGAAGTACCACCCCCACCCACCAGCAGAAATCCCGTTTCTACTGCAAAGCCCTTGTACAAGGAGGTTTATAGTATATGTAAACTGTATACATTGTGAAATCATCATCATGATCAAACTAATTAACATATCCATCACCCCAGCCTCTAAGGTTCTTGTTCAGTTTATGTGGGGTCGAGCATCAGTATTTTTTACAAACATTTCGGGTGGTTATAACGAACAGCTAAGGCTGAGAACCGCTCGTGCAAGGATGTATATACTGATCATGCATATGTACAGATGCACGTGCATATATGTACCCATATTCACATACTCATGCAATTTTTTATTTAAAAAAATATACATGCTTTGAAAAAAACTTGTGATCGGAGTGGTCTTAATTTTCTTCCTTTAGTTTTTTGGGGTTTCTGTTTCAAGTTTTGTACAGTGATCATGCAGTCATTTATAATCACTAGGAAAGAAGCCAAAAGTGCTATCTTTTAAATAACTTTACTGATCTTTCTAGACCCAGCTCAGCTCTCTGTATGAGCCGCTTCAACACCCACCTGTGTTTACTCCCCCGGATTCCTCCCAGCCTGTGACCAGCCCAGTCATTTAGCACTTCACAGAGACTCCAGACACTTCCTTTTTGTCCCATGCTGGTATCGTGCCTCCCCCCAGCCAAGGAGTGCCTGGAGGGCAGGGTCTGGCACATCTGTGCAGGGACAGGGGTATTATTGATAACCTGGGCCTGGAGTTGTTCATTTCTCTCAACAAAGACTTTCTTTCTCTCTCTCTCTCTCTCTCTCTCTCTCTCTCTCTCTCTCTCTCTCTCTCTCCTCTTTCTCGATGAAACCCAGAACACCTTTCTGGTCTCCGCACGGGCTATCTAGGAGAATGGAACGGAAAGGCTACATTGGCAAGGCCCGTGGAAGAACATACAAGTGAGGTCTGTGGGACAAGAAGCATGAGCCAAGCTGGCCAGGGTCCCTGTCTGTCCAGGAATCTGGTGAATGTATGGTTTATATTCAGTTCTCCACAGCTCTGGGCGGCTCAGCATGATTTAAGGCAGACCCAGGGAGGAAAGGAACTGAGTCAGCCCAGGAAGCCTAGGCAAGGGCGAGCCGTGCCAAAGGAAAACAGGCGCACAGGCCCCAGTCTTGCCAGCCTCCTGGGGACGGCTTTGAAGGCAAGCCTCTGTGGGTGCTCTGCTAGGCTAAGTCCTACATGACAGGCCTCGGAAACCAAAAGGACTGGAAAATGACAGGTAAGACCCCTGGCCTTCCTCCTAGTAGATGTCAAAATGCGTTTTACTTGGAAAAAGAAAGCATTATCCTATGTGACTCCCCAGTTCCACCCTAGCACTGGGGAATATATTAGGATGTACCTTCCATGAAGTTCGGACAGCACTAGCACTACAAGATGCTCTGAAAGGATCCCAGGGACAAATAAGTTTGGGAACTACTAGACTGTCCCCCTCCTCTCTACCAGATTCACAACGCAGGAACAAATTAAAGGCTCTGACAAATCCTGCAGCTGGAAGACTGCAGCATCCCTCCAGACTTAATTGACCATCCATCTTTATTCATGGAGCACCTGTTAACATCCAGGGCCTGTTTTGGGAAGATCTGAATTGGTTACTTTATGGCAAGAGAGCCTGTAGCTAGAATGATATTTGTCATCATGAAGGATGAACACGGAGGGCAGGAGAAACATCCTAGACGGGTTATTGGTCTTACCTTTTGATAAAGAAAAAAAAAATCCACCGCAGGAAGGACCGATATAGGTATGGACACACAAAAGAAGGAAAGTCATGCCCTGCCCTCCCTATGTCCAACTTTGGACCAAATTGGAAAGATTCTGAATTCAGGGTCATCTGTTCTGACCAGAGAGACAATGTCAGGGAAAAATGGCGTCTGGTCCTATGAGCAAGGCAGACTCCAATTAACACCCTTTTGAAAAACAGCCCAGGTTAGGGCATTCCAGAGCAAAAGTCACTCTTCATTTGCATATAAACAAAGCCTTAGGCATATAGTAACTCTGTCCTGGAAACAGCAGCACATGACATACCATTATGTGCATACTGTATTTCTGTGTCATCAGCTCTCCAGACATCTCTGGGAGCTAAGCTGTGGCTGTCATTGCCAGGGCAGGATCCTGCTGCAGCTTGCTGCCGCTGGACAGTCCCCAAGGAAGGCTGACGGCCTTCTCCCTAGCTCAGGAGTTCGGCTCTTACTTTGTTTTGATTTGTTTTCTGTTTTCACTGAAGTTAAAACAAGGGAAGTAGCTACTCTAAGACCTTACAGTGTCGTAACAGCATGAATTGTCAATGCAGGTGGAATTATTAAAATTAAAAAAGAAAGTCCCCCTGCCCCCAAATCTTTGCCACTTGCACTTTTTGGCACTGCTGATTCCTGGGAGGGCAGCTAGTGATGGACAGGTAGAGAAGCAGCCTCTAGAAGCCTGGGCGGGAGGGGGCCTGATCCTTGAGGCTCTCACCCTTATAGAAATAGCTGGGGACTGGGGCACCTGGTGGCTCAGTCGATTAAGTATCCGACTTCAGCTCAGGTCATGATCTTGTAGTTCGTGAGTTCGAGCCCCGTGTTGGGCTCTGCTGACAGCTCAGAGCCTGGAGCCTGCTTTGGGTTCTGTCTCACTCTCTGCCTCTCTGCCACTCACGATCTCTCTCTCTCTGTCTCAGAAATAAATATTTAAATTAAAAAAAATAAAATCTACATTAAAAAAATAGCTGGGGACCGAGAGACTGGCTATTGTGTGGCACAAAAGAGGGTAAGGGACACAATTCTCCAAGCATAGGAATCGCTGTCCAAGGAAAAGATGAGAAGGAGCTAATGTATGGTAGCCTGTGGGTCTGTGCGGCACCAGACCCAGAATTAGCACATTTGATTCTGACTACAACCCTCAACCCCATGGAGGGACAGTTGCAGTTATCCCCATTTCAGAGATAAGATTGTTGAGGGCCCCCTTTTTCTCACTGAGATCCTAGACGAATTAAAGAATAAAATAGAGCAGTAGGTGAAGGTTACAACTCAAAATCTAGAGTGCGATGAGCCAGCAATGTATATGCGTTCCAGTTCTCTACATCTTCTCCAACATCTGATGACATTACTGTTTTTAATTTAGCTGGGCGAGCGAGTGTTAATAAAATCATCTTACACTATGGTTTCAGTTTGCATTTCCCTGACGACGAAGGATGTTGAGCGCTTTCTCATGTTCTTCTTGGCCATTTGTGTGTATTCCTTTGCAAAGTTTCTGTTCAAGTCTCTTGCTCATTTTTTTTATTGGTTTTTCTTTTTATTATAGACTGTTCATGTTCTTGATACAATATTTTGTCAGATATAAATGTTTAATGCGTTTTTAAATATTTTGCCAGTAAATATATCAGGTCTGTGGCTTGTCTACTTATTTTCATAGCTGTGTTTTGATGAGCAGCAGTTTTTTGTTTTCGTTTGTTTAATGTTTGTTTATTTTTGAGAATGAGAGAAACAGAGCATGAGCGTCGGGGGGTGGGGGGCAGAGACAGAGGGACACACAGAATCTGAAGCAGGCTCCAGGCTCTCAGCTGTCAGCACAGAGCCCAATGCGGGGCTCAAACCCCTGAACCATGAGATCATGACCTGAGCCAAAGTCGGACTCTTAACCTACTGAGCCAACCAGGCACCCCCAGCAGATTTTAACCTTAACAGAGTATGATTAGTGCATTTTTTTTTATGGTTTGTGCATTCTATGGTCTAAGAGCTCTTCACCTATTCCAAGGTTTCAAAGATTTCCTCCATATTCTTATACAAGTGTTATGTTTAGATCAATAATTCACCTTGAACTGATTTTTGCGTATGGTATGAGATAGGAGTCAACATTTATTTCTTCTCCTTAGGGGTATCCAATTCTTCCAGCACATTTGATGAAAAACATTTTCCGTTCCCCCGTAGGATTTTTTGACAATCAGCTAACCATGTATCTGTGGGATTATTCTGTTCCATTGATCCCTTCGTCTCCCTTTATGTCAATACACAATTCTCTTGATTTCTATAGCTTTTTATGTCTTAAAATCACGTAGCAGAAGATCTCCAACTGTGTTCTTCTTTTGCCGTTCTACATTCTTTCTACTTCCATAAACATTTCAGAAGTACTCTCGGGAGATTAATTTCTGGAAAACTGCAATCCTAAGAATATTGGGTCTTCCAGTCAATGGGCATAATGCCTTTAATGTCTCTGAGCAATGTTTTATACTGTTCACAGAGGCTCTGCACAGCTTTTGTTGAATTTATTCTTAAGTAATTTAAGATTTTTTAGGTGGAATTTAAATTTTTTTGTTTTCTGATTGTTTGCTGCTAATACACACAGATGCTATACACTTTTGTGTATTGACCTTTTATCCTGTCCTCTTGTTAAATCCCCTTATAGTAGGCTTTTATAGACCCTTGAGGATTTTCGTGTTTGTGAATGAAACCGTTTTCCTTCCTTCTTTCTTTTTTTTTATTCTGTTAATGTGATGGATTACATTGATTGACTTCCAAATGTGAAACTCTTATGTTCCCCGGGTAAACCCCACTTAATTGTATTGGATTATCCTTATTATTTACTGCTGAATTCTACTGCTCATATTTTCTTAGAGTTCTTTCCTCTGTGTTTAAGGCTATTGGTCTGTGGTTACTTTGTAATAACTTCTTTTTTTTAAGTTTATTTATTTATTTTGAGAGAAAGACAGTGTGAGCAGGGGAAGGGCAGAGAGAGAGAGAATCCTAAGCAGGCTCCACACTGTCAGCACAGAACCCAAAGCTGGGCTCTAACTCACGAAACCCCCGTGAGATCATGCCCTGAGGCAAAACCGAGAGTCCCATGCTTCACCAACTCAGCCACCCAGGTGCCCCTACTTTGTAATACCTTTTAAAGATTGTCTTGGTGTTATGGTAACGCTGGCCTCCTAGAATGAGTTAGGGAGTCTTTTCTCCTCCTCTGCTTTCTCAAATACTGTGTGTAAGATTCATATTATTTCTTCTTTAAATGTTTGATAAAATCCACCAGTGAAGACATCAGAGCTTAGAGTTTTCTCTGAGCCTGGAGTTTTGTGGAAATTTTTAAATTACAGCTTCAGGGGCGCCTGGGTGGCTCAGTCGGCTAAACATCTAACTTCAGCTCAGGTCATGATCTCACGGTACGTGGGTTCAAGCCCCATGTTGGGCTCTGTGCTGACAGCTCCGAGCCTGGAGCCTGTTTCAGATTCTCTGTTTCAAATTCTGTCTCCGATTCTCTTTGTCCCTCTCGGCTTGTGCCCTCTCTCTCTCTCTCTCTCAAAAATAAATAAACCAACATTTAAATAAATTACAGCTTCAGTTTCTTAAATATACATAATGTGTGTGTATACACACACACACACACACACACACACACACACACGCAGGTATTCACATCTTCTGTTTAACCCAAGCTGCCAAATGTATTGGTAGAAAGCTGTACATAGTACCCTGTTCTTTAACCTGTTTGCTTTCTGTGCTGTGTATTGAGGTCCCCTCTTTCATTCCTAAAATTGGAAACTCACATTTTCTCTTTTTGTCAGTTTGCTAGGGGTTTTTTGATTTTATTCCTCTTTTAGAAGAACCAGCTTTTGTTTTCATTGATTTTTCCCCCTGTTGCTTGTCCATTTTCTACTTAATTGACTTATATTCTTTATTATTTCTTTTCCCTTTTTTTTTTGTCTGTCTTGTTTTTTCTAGCTTCTTAAGAAGAAGCTTAAATCACTGATCTAAGGAGCTTTCTTCTTTTCTCATGTAAACATTGAAAGTCGTAGGTTTCCCTGTCAACACTGCTTTAGTTCTGTTACCAGGGACTTTGATATGTTGTGTTTTTGTCCTTGGTTTCTAAAGGTTTTCTAATCTCCCCTGTGACCTCTTTTGACCCCAAATGGTTGGGGATTTTCCAGAGAACTCTTCCTGATAAATTTGATGGTCAGAGAATCTATTTAGTAGGATTTCAGCCCTTTGAAATTTATGGAGTCTGTCCAGTATTTGGTGTGTGTTGATAAAAATTTGGGTTCACTTTGATTTCTGCAGTTGTTGAGTGTCATGTTTTATCAGGATCAATGTCTAAAAAAAATACTTTGGGGAGCTCCTGGCTGGCCCAGTCAGTAGAGCATGCAACCCTTGATCTCAGGGTCACGAGCTCAAGCCCAGGTTGGGCATAGAGCCCACTTAAAAAAGTTTGACGGGCAAAAACTATGATTCTCTTCACACATTTTAAGGTGGTAGCTGCAGTTTGCTCAGAAGTTTAAATAATTGCAAGGGATTTTAGGCATATTATAGACATGCATATTTTTAAGTGAAGCTACTGTATTGCTCTTTTAAATTTATCCAAGGGAATCCAAATACAGTAGTGATTTTATAGCCACCATCATCCATTTCTTTATAACATGCATGAATAGAGACTTCTTTAACAGTTGGAAATGTGACATATTTTCCTCTTTCTCTTTGAACTCTTACTTTCAGTCCGTTGGGATGAAATGGCAAGTCCTGAGATCCTAGAGCCTTTCCATTCCACTTCTTCACACACCATTCTCCTAATGCAGTATATCTTTAAGCCTGTAAGCCATTCATTTATCACCCGGTCATACTTGTCTGCCTGTGTTTCGTTGTGTGGTGGTCTTTTTTTCTGAAACCATAATTCCTAGTGTTAGGATGTTTTCTTCTGGATTGCTTTGTCATTACAGTCACTATTAGTGCATACCTGACCAAGCAACATAATTCCTATTTATTACACTAGAAAGAACCGATGATTATTTGTAGATGTTAGTCATTTCCTTGTGAAGTGAGTGTGTTGTTTGCAGATCAGGTTGTTTGTGTGTGGCTGACTGTTACTGCTACATTGGGACAAAATCAGCAAAAGTATTCTTCCTGGGTTTTTTTTTTCTTTTCATTTTTATTGATAGAAGAGCTGATGAAACTTTGTCTTGTAAATAGATAGATGAAGCAACGAGTTTTAGTATAGTAGCTGTCGCCCAATTCTTTTAAAGTTTCCTTAGCTATGAGCCATAAATCACATAGTGATGTATCATCAAATACTATTTGTAGAGGCGCCTAGGTGGCTCAGTTGGTTAAGCATCTGACTCATCTTAAATTTTTTTTAAATGTTTTATTTTTGAGAGAGAGAGAGAGAGAGAGAGAGAGAGAGAAATGGGGGAGGGGCAAAGAGAGAGGGAGACACAGAATCCAAAGAAGGCTCCAGGCTCTGAGCTGTCGGCACAGAGCCTGACGCAGGGCTCAAACTCATGAACTGCGAGATCATGACCTGAACCAAAGTCAGATGCTTAACTGACTGAGCCACCCAGGTGCCCCTTAAATGTCCGACACTTGCTTTCGACTCAGGTCATGATCTCATGATTTGTGAGACCGAGCCTCGTGCTGGGCTCTGTGCTGAGTGTGGAGCCTGCTTCGGATTCTCTCTCTCCCTCTGCCCCTCTCCCCATCATGCACTCTTTCTATGAAATGAAATGAAATGAAATGAAATTAATAAAAATATCATTTGTTAAGACCTATCAGCTGACAGATCTATTAGACCTTCTTTCAATTTTGATGAAAGCCAAAAATTGGAACCACTGGAGTTGGAAAAGGATTTGTTACCTGTCATTAAAGTCATTTGCTCTCTCAGCTTCTGGAAAATAAAATAAGGAATTTATCAAGTCTTCTAAAATTGTTTGTTATTAAACACTTGCTAATAAAATATTTTAACAAAAACATCATCGTAAGCATCCCTTCTGTTAATGTCACCAACTGCTGGACCTACAGATTTTACTCCCTGCTTCAGGGGGCGTTCCATCTCACCAGATCACAGAGGACATCACGCGGCCCCACTGTAAACTCAAAACAGCCCCCCGCAGACTTCCTGTCATCAAAAGTCTGACTTTTTTTTTTCCAGATTAAATAAATCTGCTAATACACCTCCTGGGACAACCTTCTTCTGAATTCTGCTTCTAAGATAAAGAGATCAGGCACAGAGCCTCGCCTCGAGTTTGCCTCTGCGAAGAAATCAATCCCCTCGCCTAAAGATTGTCTCCCCGACATTCTCTTTGCTTTCTTCTCCCCTGCCTTTCCTCAGAAGGAGATAATCTTGGAGTGTTTTACTCCCTGGAGCGATGAATCTCAATAAGGTTCAGAAGCCTTTTGGAAGGAGGTGCTGGTCTTTTGTTAGAAGTGGAAAGGAGAGGCCACACCTCCGTGTAGGCACATTGTGGGACACAATAGCTCTGGGAGGAGAACCTGAGGAGAACGAGGTCCTAGGTCTTGATCCTCTTAAAACTACACCTAGCAAGACTCCAGGCACCCCTGTCTGAAGTTCTCTGGCCTCACAAATGCGTAGAGAAGCAAAATAGCTGTGAGACGCTTCAGGCAGGTGCCGATTTAAAGATGAGAGACAGGAAGAGGAACTAGCTGGGGAGGTTGGGTTACAAGATTCAAAAGAGGGAGGTGAGTTCATGGCAGAAGGAAACACACGCTTCTGCCTCCAGTCAAACACGGGCACTCATTCTCCAAGGGTTTGGAAAGCCCTTCTTTTGGAGAGTTTCAGAGTGGGTTTGCTGAGGTCTCTCAGGTAAATTTGGCACAGGAAAGTGAGTGCCCCACAGGGCTAGGGGTCAATCACCTGGCCTCCTCTTTCTCCCTCATGGCCTATTGGACTTCCATCTCTTCCATGTCTTTATGTATGTATGTATTTTGAGAGTCAGGGAGGGACAGAGAGAGAGAGAGAGAGAGAGAATCCCAAGCAGGCTCGGCATCATCCCTGCAGAGCCCGATGCAGGGCTTGAATTCATGAAGCGTGAGATCATGACCTGAGCCGAAGTCAGACACTTAACCGACTGAGCCACCCAGGCGCTCCCATCTCCTCCATGTCTTAAACAGCATCCACTCTTGTCCCTTTCCCTCTGAATGCTTTTGTCCTGATAGAGACTGCCATTTCACACCTCCAACTCTGGCTTTCCTGCCTCTAGTCTCATTTCTCTCTCTTACTTACCCTGAAGACTATTGTCAGAGTCACTGCTCTGCACTGCAAGAGTGATTGCATCCCACCGCCTCCCACCAGCGATGCAGGGCACAGTGCTGGTGGCTGCCACCCCCTTCTTTGCCAGCAGAGTCAAGATTTCGTCCCCATCCTCTGTCAGTCGTGGGCTTCCGGGACCCCTGGACTCCCATCTCCAGCCCCAGAGGACGGGTCTCAATTGGTCAGGCCAGGCAAGTAAATCTTCTTGCTAATCCTTGATTTGGGAAACGGCTTATGAACTCAAGGGGTGAAAGGAAACTGGCTGGAATGGGGGAGATTCTGGGACAGGATTCCTAGTTTTTAAAAAGAGACACAACAAAAGGATGAAAAGGAGACACAAAAAAGAGAGGTAATTCTTTCCTGCCTCTGGATGCTGTGTGAGGATGCGGTGCAGGCTGCAACCATTTTGTGATCGTGAGCAACGTGATGAAGATGGAGTGGGAAACAGGTGAGAACATCTGGGTGACACTGAGCATATTGTGCCCTTGTTCTGGGCTTCCAGTTATAGGAGTTACTCCAGTTCATTCTTGGTTAAACCTCCAGAATCAACCTTTTCTGTTACCTGCCCCGAAAAGCATCCTGAGTGCCTCAGCACTGAATAGTGAATAAATTCCAAATGACTTCATACAGCGGAAAAGTGTTTTCCTCATGTATCCTTTTAACCCCCCAACACCGTCCCCCCACCCCACCCCCATCTTCCCCTCTGTGCCCTGGCAAATCACACCTGTCCATCCCTACAAATTCTCCCTCTCTTCACAGTCTCTCCAGTAAGCAACATCCTCTCCTTCCCCCCGCCCCCCGGCAAAGTCTTTCTCATTTTTCCAGATGATTCTCCAGTGCCTGTCTGTCCCCACCTCTCCAGATAAGAGAGACCTTCTCTTCCTGTGGCCTCACTTCTCCTTCTTTCCCCCTTTGCCATCCCTTTTCCTTGTCCCCACCTCTCTGTTTTAGGACCAACCTCAGCCCAGGCATTTAGATTTTCCCACAGTTCCCCTTCCCCATCCCCCTTCCCCAGTAGACTGAGTTCCCTGAGAGCAAAGACCACCTCTTCCTCATTTCTGTTGCTCCCAGGGGGTCACGACAGTGCCCAGCGTGGCATGGTCACGCCATGGATATTTGTTGCAGGGGATTTATGTGGAGAACTTGGAGGACGGCCCAAGCAGCAGCAACAGTGTCCAGACAGAAGCCTGGAATGCGGGGGTGAGGCACGAGTGTGCGGGCGCTCGCGCACGTGTTGGCCGCCATCTGGGTTTCTCTGTTGAGAGAACTCATGAAAGGGTGTCTGTGTGGACAGTACAAGTGTCAACAGGCGGGTGAATGTGGGCTTGTGTGAGTGCAGTCTTCTGTGTAAGGATGTGTGAAAGGGAGTTTGTTCGTGCGACTGGGGGCGTCTGTGAGGCTGTTTGGAGCGCAGTTCGGAGGGGTGAGTCATAAGTGTGGCAGGAACATATGTAAACTTTTCACATCACTCAAGAGCGTGGTCAGCCCTAAGATCTTCTAAAGCTGTCTTTGCCATCTTGTAAGTCCTAGTTCCCAATCCTCTGATTATCTCATTCCCATGCCCCTTGTCCCAATTTTCACATCCTTTCCAAGTCACCTGAATTTAATGAGGCAAAATGTCCAAATAATAAGGAGATCATCGCCTATCATATATATATACTTGGTATTTAAAAATATGTAATGAGGAGCAGATGGGAATAAACTGAGGATCTCCCGAACACTGGGTGACAGAAGATACGTGTTTTTGCTTTTGTTGTATTTGTTTGGAGGAAGATTCCTGGTCCCATCAGAGCAAAGAGGAACCAACAGAAGATTAGGGGTCCATGGGTCACCCTGACAAGTGCTGATCTGAGGCACTCCTTTCCCTGCCAGGTTCTAACAATATCCTAGTTATAGTTGTTATTGATTTGGGGGTGGTTTTCTTTGTTTTCAGTGGCAACTTGGGCCTCATCTTTAAGATCTTTGGTCTTATTTCATCTTCAAGACCACCCCATGGAGCTCCATCTCTAAATGAAGAAACTGAGGTCTAGAGATACTGAGTAACGTACACAGTGTGTAAATAACAACTAGGATTCCACCTCTGGCCTGTCTGAGGGAGGTCCTTAAGGGAATCCCCGAGGAAAACCAAGTGCTGTTCTGGTTTTGTTTTTGCTTCTTTGGCCCTGGCCTTGGTCTGGGAAATGCTCACAGACCAGGAAATGTGTGTTTAAGACCAAGAGGAGATTCTAGAAGTGTTTCTTTAGAGGGTGAGCCATGCCTCCGGTGACCAGAGCCCCAGGACTGAATCACAAAGCCCCCAGAATCAGTGCTGAACTGTGTGCAGGACAGACTGGCCTCACTCTGCTCGGGACTGACTGGAGGGGCCCAGCCAAGGGTGGGTGGCCCATTCTAGTCTTTCCCAGTGCAGAGAAGCGATTTGTCAGATTACTACAGTTGGGTGTATACTCCTTTCTAGTACCTTAGGAAATGTGGGTGTGTTTTCTTTTTTCAGTGTGAACATTTTTTTGTTTTTATTTTATAAGATTTTGGTAAGATGCACATAATGGAGAAGTTGCCACTACCGTTACATTAACGTTACCATGAAAGTCTTAGCCATTAGGCTTAACTAAATCTACACCCATCACCACCATCCATGTGCAGACCTCTTCTCTTCCCAAACTGAAACTGTGTTGCCATTAAACGCTAACTCCCCATCCTCCCTCCCTCCAGGCCCTGGCCACCGCCATTCTGCTTTCTGTCTCTGTGTCCCTCATATGGGTGCATCATACAATATTGTCCTTTTGTGGCAGGTGGATCTTCCTTGGCATAATGTCCTCATGGTGCCTCTATGCTGTAGCATGAGTCAGGATTTCCTTCCTTTTTAAGGCTGAATAATATTCTATTGTATGTGTAAACGTTTTGTTTATCCGCTCATCTCTTGATGAACACAGTTGCTTCTGCCTTTTGGTTACTGTAAGTAATGCGTCTGTGAACATAGGTGTATAGATATATGAACCGTCAGCACAGAGCCTGATGCGAGGCTTAAACTCACGAACTGTGAGATCATGACATGAGCCAAAAACAAGAGTTGGATGCTTAGCTGACTGAGCCACCCAGGTACCCCTGTATTTAAGAGTCTCTTATTGGGGCACCTGGGTGGCTCAGTCGGTTAAGCCTCCGACTTCAGCTCAGGTCACGATCTCACATTCGTGGGTTCGAGCCCCGCGTTGGGCTCTGTGCTGACAGCTCAGAGCCTGGAGCCTACTTCAGATTCTGTATCTCCCTGTCTCTCTGCCCCTCCCCCTCTCATGCTCTGTCTTTCTCTGTCTCAAAAATAAATAAAACATTAAAAAAAAGAATCTATTTCAAAATAAAATAAAATAAAAGTCTCTTATGGTTTGCCTCCCTCTCTGTTTTTACCTTTTTTTCCCTTCCCTTCCCCTTTGTTCATCTATTGTGTTTCTTAAATTCCACGTATGAGTGAAATCGGCTGTTATTTGACTCATTTCATTTTGCATAATACACTGTAGTTCCATCCACATTATTGCAAATGGCCAGATTTCATTCTTTTTGATCGCCGAGTAGTATTCTTCAAGACAGTATGGTACTGGCACAAAAACAGACACATAGATCAATGGAATAGAATAGAGAACCTAGAAATGGACCCACAGTCCATTTTTTTTATTTCTTTTGCATTTATTATTATGTTTTTTTAAAATTTACATCCAAGTTAGTTAGGGTATAATGCAATAATGATTTCAGGAGTAGAATCCAGTGATTCATCCCCTATGTATAACACCCAGTGCTCATCCCAACGAGTGTCTTCTTTAATGCCCCTTACCCATTTGGCCCGTCCTCCCCCACCCACAATCCCTCCAACAACCCTCAGTTTGTTCTCTATTTAAGAGTCTCTATGTTTTGTCCCCCTCCCTGTTTTTATATTATTTTTGCTTCCCTTCCCTTATGTTCATCTGTTTTGTGTCTTAAATTGCACATGAGTGAAGTCATATGATATTTGTCTTTCTCTGACTAATGTTGCTTAGCATAACACACTCTAGTTCCATCCATGTTGTTGCAAATGGCAAGATTTCATTCTTTTTGGTTGCCGAGTAATACTCCATTGTATATATGTACCGCTTCTTCTTTATCCATTCATCTGTCGACAGACATTCGGACTCTTTCCATACTTTGGCTATTGTCGATAGCTCTGCTATAAACATTGGGGGGTGTGTGCCCCTTTGAAACAGTACTCTTGTGTCCTTTAGATAAATACCTAGTAGTGCAATTGCTGGGTCGTAGGGTACTTCTATTTTTAACTTTTTGAGGAACCTCCATACTGTTTTCCGTAGTGGCTACATCAGTTTGCATTCCTACCAACAGTACAAGGGGGTTCCTATTTCCCCACATCCTCACCAACACTTGCTGTTTCTTGTATTTTTTTTTTATTTTCATCATTCTGAGGTGCTATCTCATTGTAGCTTTAATTTGCATTTTCCTGATGATGAGTAAAGTTGAGCATCTTTCCATGTGTCTGTTGGCCATTCTGGATGTCTGCTTTGGAGAAATGTCGGTTCATTTCTTCTGCCCATTTTTAAATTGGATTATTTGTTCTTTGGGTGTTGAGTTATAGAAGTTCTTCATATATTTTGGGTTTAAAAATATTTTTTCTTAATGTTTATTTATTTTTGAGAGAGAGAGAGAGAGAGCACACAAGCAGGGAAGGAACAGAAAGAGAGAGAAAGAGAATCCAAAGCAGGCTCCAGGCTCTAAACTGTCAGCACAGAGCCCAATGCAGGGCTCAAACCCACGAAGTATGAGATCATGACCTGAGCTGAAATTGGACGCTCAGCTACCTGAGCCATCCAGGCACACCTCTTTATATATTTTGGATACTAGCTCTTTGTCAGAGATGTTGTTTGCAAATATCTTCTCGCATTCTGTAGGTTGCCTTTTAGTTTTAGTGATTGTTTCCTTCACTGTGCAGAAGCTTTTTATTTTAATGTAGTCCCTATCGTTATTTTTGCTTTTATTTCCCTTGCCTCAGGACACATACCTAGAAAGAATTTGCAAATGTCAGAGACATTACTGCCTCAGCTCTCTTCTATGATTTTACTGGTTTCCTGTTTCACATTTAGGTCTTTCATCCATTTTGAGTTTATTTTTGTGTATGGTGTAAGAAAGGGTCCCCTTTCATTCTTTTCCATGTTGCTGTCCAGTTTTCCTAACACCGTTTGTTGAAGAGACTGTCTTTTTTCCCATTGCATATGCTTCCCTGCTTTATCGAAGATTAATTGACCATATAATTGTGGTTTATTTCTGGGTTTTCTGTTCTGTTCCATTGATCTATGTGTCTGTTTTTATGCCAGCACCATACTGTTTTGATGACTTCAGCTTTGTAATATAACTTGAAGTCCGGAACTGTGATGTCTCCAGTTTTGTTTTTCTGTTTCAAAATTGTTTTGGCTACTCAGGGTCTTCTGTGGTTCCATATAAATTTTAGGATTGTGTGTTCTAGTTCTGTGAGAAATGCTGCTGGTATTTGATGGGGGTTGCAAGGCATCTGGAATTGAAGCTGAGATTTTCACTATGTGTCTACTCTGTTGACCAGGGGACAGGGGGGAGACCTAAACTCAGAACTGGTGGTGAAAGCCCATTTCCAGCCTCGTTGGGACTCAGGAGAAATGGATCTGTGGGGAGAGAGGATGAGGCAGCTGCTGGCGGAGATCTAGATTCCCTGAAGCACTCTACCCCTGGCCAACTCTCTAGATGTCGTGAAGTGCCCTGGGATCCTTATCATAAAGGTCCCATTGTGCCCAAACTGGTTCCTGCAACCAAAGCTCACTCAACCAAACGCCCACGCCCAACTTAACAGATTTTGGATACAGTGATTTGTTTCTGTATTAGTATCTGCTATTTTCAGTAGGACCAAAAAAACCTTCAAACCTCTTTGTTTATTAGCCCAATTAAATACATTGTGGTTTTACTACCAAGAGTAATTTGCATGAGCTTTTAAAAATTAATTTTCGGGGCGCCTGGGTGGCTCAGTCAGCTGAGCATCCAACTTCGGCTCAGGTCATGATCTCACAGTTCGTGGGTTTGAGCCCCGCGCCGGGCTCTGTGCTGACAACTCAGAGCCTGGAGCCTGCTTCAGATTCTGTGTCTCCCTCTCTCTCTGCCCCTTCCCAACTCGTGCTCTCTCTCTGTCTCAAAAATAAACCATAAAGAAAAAATTTTAAAAATAAGTAAATAAAAATAAAAATTAATTTTCAATTACAGTAATTTATGAATATATTCTCTTTATAGAAACTAAACTATTATAGACATTTTAAGGTCATAAAGTATTGTGAAGGGTTTTTAATTCTCATTTCTTGGTTAGCAGTCTTTAAATTGCAGACACATGTATCAGCGTAAAGCTCCTTTGAGCTCAGGGCTCATAGCCCAGAGGGCAGTTCCTTCAAGTCAGAAAGCATGTCCTAATCCTGTTTATGTGCTTCACACACAGCATGTACTCTCAAAAAGTGCCCAGAGTAGGGGCACCTGGGTGGTTCAGTCAGGTAAGCGTTTGACTCTTGATTTGGGCTCAGGTCTTGGGTTTGAACCCCACGTCAGGCTCTGCACTGACAGCACGGAGCCTGCTTGGGATTCTCTCTCTTGCTCTCCGTCCCTCCCTTGCTCATGTTCTCTCTCTCTAAATAAATAAATAAATAAATAAATAAACGTGTTAAAAAGTGCACAGAATTTTGATAATTGAATGAATGAATGAAATCAGGCGATTGGACTACATGATTCATAACACCCTCTCTTTTATGTTCTGTGTATTCTGATTTATAAACTGCTCGCTTGCCCGCGATTACTTAGCAGCAGGGTGCTGGCACAGTTTCTGTGCGTGTGGTAGAATCCCTTTACAACACCAACTTCCATAACACGATCAAAACTATCTATATAAAAGATCATCTAAAAGAGTATCTTTGTAAAAGATTACTCACTACCACTGTTGCATTTCCAGAAATATAAGTTAAATTGTATACTAGCTGAAATTTTGGAAAAAGGTAGTGAAAAACTTCACTAAAAATGTATAAATGATCTTTTAGTGCGTTATTCCAATGAGGAAGGGACAAAGACTCCGCAGCCCAACTGCTGGGGTTGAAATCCTGGCTCCAGCACTTCCTGGCTGTGTGATCTTAAGCAAGTTACTTAACCTCTCTGCGCCTGAGTCGTCTCATCGGTAAAATGGGGATAATGACTGTGTTTCGCCGGTAGAGTCATGAGAATTAAAAGCACCCATACAAGTTAAGTGCTCACAACGGTGTGGGTCATATAGTAAGGCGTGATGCAAGTGTTAGCTGCTACTGCTGTTACCAAAGGAGAAATGGCTATTATCCAAACATAATTGGCTGCCCAGGCCCCCCCATACCTGGTGCAGACTGCAGTCTCAGAGGCTGACCTCTCCAGCAAATGCCCGAAGGGCTGGAAACGCAAGCCAGAAGGGCAGAGTGTCCTACCTTGGGAGAGGGGGAACGACTTGGCAGTTACATTCATCGCTCACCTCTCCTCCTACGGCAATGACTCCAGGGAGCCTTTGCTTAAATGCCCCGTGCCTATGCAACAGTGTCACACCGGCCAACTGGCATTCACTCCCTCCCCTCTCCTGCCTCACGCCCCTGCCCTCACTCTTGTTCCCTGGGATTTCGCTCCCCTGTAAAGAGTTGGGACATCCGCTGCTGCCTCCAGCCCTGATATTGAAGGAATTAGGGCTAAGGGAAACGTTTCCCGTGGCAGACCCCCTCAAGCTTCACCAAGGAAACGAAACCACAGTCCCCGATTTTCTTTGCCATTGTGAGGAAAGGGCAGGAGCAGGTAGTCTGAGTGTGGTGTGATAGAAAATGCCTGGGCCCGGGGCGCGTGGGTGGCTCAGTCGGTTGAGCGTCCCGCTTCAGCTCAGGTCATGATCCCGCGGTTTGTGGGTTCGAGCCCCGCGTCGGGCTCTGTGCTGACAGCTCGGAGCCTGGAGCCTGTCTTCGGATTCTGTGTCTCCCTCTCTCTCTGACCCTCCTCTGCTCGCGCTGTCTCTCTCTCTCAAAAATAAAAAAATTAAAATAAAAAAAAAAAACCTTGAGAATGCCTGGGCTGGGAATCAGAACTCCTCTGCCTGCCGGTCTTATCTCTTGCACAAACTAAATCAAAATAAATTACTTTTCAGAGAACATATTACCATAAAATGGAGCAACATATGTTTGACCTCTCTGCCCGTTTGTGAGGGTCAGTATTGTATTACAACTAGCACTTACTGGGCACCTCCTGTACTATATGATTCCCTGGTATTGCACCAACAAACTGGATAGCTTTATTTGAAAAGACAAGCCTTGGGGCACCTGGGTGGCTCAATCGGTTAAGTGTCTGACTCTTGACTTCAGCTCAGGTCATGATCTCCCAGTTCGTGAGTTCAAGCCCCACATCAGGCTCTGTGTTGAGAGCACAGAACCTGGTTGGGATTCTATCTCCCTCTCTCTGTGCCTCCTCTGGTGGCTCTCTATATATCTCTCTCAAATAAAAATAAGCTTTAAAAATTAAAAAAAAAAAAAAAAAGACGGGTCTTCTCCCTTCCAGTTTTCAAACGAACACTGTAAGACCCAGAGAGGTTAAGTAATTTACCCAAGGCCACACAGCTCATTAGTATCAGAGCCAGGAATTAAATGCAGCTTTATGTGATCTCCAAGCTCATTATCTTTCCGCGGTGCTTTTCTGCTTGTCCAAGGAACAAAAACGCATGGGAAAAGATGTCAAACTCCATAAGAATAATGTACTAATAAATGCATAGTAAAAGGCACTCTGGAAGTTGAAGACACTGTTAACCACATTTATTCTCAGAAAGCCCGTGTTCTTTGAGGCATTTTGCTCAGGAAATAAGACACAAAAGTCAGGGTCTTAGGAAGACAAAAGTTATTTCTATCCTCTTGGCCCCAACTCCTTCTTTCTCCTACAAGTATCTCCAAACCATCCTTGCCATAATTCTTCAGGTTGTCTCAGGCCACTAACAAAGATTGGCACTCTCTGAGCTGAAAGAGGCATAAACAATACCAAGAAATACCAATTCTACCAAAAGGA
The DNA here is from genome assembly GCA_028646485.1 of Cryptoprocta ferox. Classification (NCBI taxonomy): domain Eukaryota; kingdom Metazoa; phylum Chordata; class Mammalia; order Carnivora; family Eupleridae; genus Cryptoprocta; species Cryptoprocta ferox. Next base: position 120,574,124 of record CM053571.1, read on the forward strand.
AAAGAATCTGGATGCTGGAAAAATAAAGACATGTATGAAAAGTATAATGGTGTTTGGAAGCAGGCTACCAAAGAGAACAGAAATAAGGCTGATGCTTCATTGTCTGCCTGGGAGCTTCAAGGTGTGTGTTAGGGGCTGATGTGCTTCCCTGACTTCCTAACCCCCAGTAGCTCTGAATGTGACTGTATTTGGAGACAGGGTCACTAACGAGGCAGTTAGGCTTAAATAAGGGCCCTAATCCAATGTGACTGGTGTCACGAAGACACAGGGAGAAGACAGCCAGCTACAGGCCAAGGAGAGAGGCCTCAGAACACACAGCCTACCTGCACCTTGACCTCAGCCTTCTAGCCTCCAGCACTAGGAGGCTGTGTGATGAAGCCGCTCATCTGGGGTCCATGCGAGGGCAGCTGGAGTGCACTAATACAGTGTGGGGGTCACGGACAAGACTACCAGGCTCCACACTCGGTGACTACAGTCAAGAGTAGGAAATCCATTTTGCATCATGACCCGAGTTACACACGCACATTTATTTTTTTTGATGTTTAATTTTTAGAGAGAGAGAGGAGAGCGGGAGCGCAGGAGCAGGGGAGGGGCAGAGAGAGAGACACAGAGGATCCGAAGCAGGCTCCGTGCTGCAGCACAGAGCCCGATGCTGGACGTGAACTCATGAACCGTGAGATCATGACCTGAGCCGAAGTCGTTGCTTGACGGACCGAGCCACCCGGGGGCCCCCTACACCACGCACATTTAAAACAGCAGCACGGCTTTCTCTCACCTTATGCGGCGCTCTCCGATTTTCTCTTCTGTTTTTTCATTCTGTTCTTTGATATTCTTTTATTTAGAAATTGAGGGTGTGACCTCCAGAAGTACTGACAGTGACCCTGGGTCACCACCGCAGCCCGAGGAGCGCTGCCCCAGGCCAGAGCTGCTGAGGACCCCAGCGTGATTCCTGGCTGATGAGCGATGAGCCTGTGTCACGTGAGGGCTGAGACAGGCCCGAGAGAGTCAGTCAGAACACAGCCCTTCCCTTCATGGAGTTCAGAATGGGCTTTACGTTTCCCATGCAGGCAAGCTATGCAATCCAGATGTGTGGGGGGCAAGCTGGAAGGGTGTTGTAGCGGACGATGGCATTTGGTCTGTCTTGCTTTCTTTTTGCAACCCTGTCCCACCCCACCTTGATGTGTGTGTGGTCTTAGTGTATGCAGGTGGTAACATCAGAAAGCACAGAACCAGAAAGGCGCAAGTTCTGTCTGTTTCCGCCTCTGTCCCCAGAACCTGTCCCCAGGGCTTTGATTACAGAGCAGGAGCCCCAGGGATGGGGGCATGGTGGGGGCAGGAACAACATCCATCAGCATAATCACTGGCGTAGCCTGTCCCTTTGTACGGTGCCCTTTTCGGCTGGACACCTGGCCCCCCCGCCACACGGCATTTCCCTGAGCTCTGGAGAGCCGCTAATAGACGGTTGTCTGGTTCCCATGGTTGGGAAACCATGTCTGGGTCCTGTGGTTTGCAGCCAAGATGTCTGATGGATACTAACGTGTGTATTTAAGCGGAGTCCTTGAGTATTGTAGATCAGTATCTCCCACCCCGTGTCACAGCAGACGCTTTCTGGGCTACAAATCACACCAGAGATTTATGGTGTGTCTTCACACCTTCTTCACATGGTGTCTCGAAATTAATCTAGATTAACAACTGGCCACATTAACGGGAAAAAAAAACTGCTTTACACTCGGCAGGGCCGGGCTCATTGCACCTTCCCTGCTTGTCTCGAAGAAACAGCAGGGTGTGCTGAAGCAAAGCTTCCACTGTGCCAGGTGCTCTTTGCCAAGGTACAAGGTACTTGTTTGCAGTAGTAAATGTATGTATTCATCCAGCGCAGGGCAGGTAAACAAGAGCTCCACGGTCAAATCTGGAAGACTGCCTGTTTTTGTAAATAGAGTTTCACTTAGTCATAGCCTACCTATCCATTTGCATGTTGTCTCTGGCTGCCTTCCTGGGGCATTAGCAGGGCTGACTAGTTGTAACAGAGAAAGCACAGCCTGCAAAGCAGAAAATATTTACTATCTGGCTCTTGGAAGAAAAGGATCACTGACTCCCAACCTAGGACAGAAATCCCCAAACCAACCAAGAGAAAGGCTTGATTCCTGAGTGTCCAGTTTCTGGGTCGCTCACAATTTCTTTCTGTTCATTTGTGTACACACACACACACACACACACACACTGCACACAGTACATATATGTATGTATGTATGTATGTAACAGTCAGGTGTATAGCTCTATAATTCGATCTCTGTATACACTACACTGTGATCACTATTACAGACCAAGTTACTATCCATCACCACACAGTTGGCCTCCTTCAACACCATTTTGCCTACTCCCCACCCCCCTTCTCCTCTGGTACCCACTAGTCTTTTCTCTGTGTCTTTGAATTTAACTTTTTCTTTTTTTAGATTCCACATATGAGTGAAATATGGTATTTGTCTTTCTCTATCTGACTTCTTTTACTTAACAGAATACTCTCAAGTTCCACGTATGTTGTTGCAAATGGTAAGATTTCATTCCCTTTTTTAGGGTTGAGTAATATTCCATTATATAAATATATCACGTCTTCTTTATCTGTTCATCTATTGATGAACACTTAGGTTGTTTCCATATCTTGGCTATTGTAAATAATGCTGCAGAGAACATAAAGGTGGATATCTTTTTGAATTAATGTTTTTGTGATCTTTGGATAAATACCCAGAAGTGGAATAGGTGGGTCGTATCGCAGTTTTGTTCTTACGTTTTTGAGGAGCCTCCATAGTGTTTTCCATAGTGGCTGCACTACTTTACAATCTCACCAGCAGTGCACGAGGGTTCCTTTCCTCTCTCCTTTTTTTTTTTTATTTCACCTTAATAAAGTTTATTTAAAAAAATATATGTATATACTCTCCAATTCAGAATAATATGATAGAACCTCCCATAGTGTAACAAAATCTTTATATAAAATATTAATTCAGTCTCCTTTTAACAAGTCTAATGAATGGAAATATTTATTCTATATAAATTTTATGTATTTCTCATTTTTAAATCTTACTTAAAAAAAAAAAAAAGCTGTGTCCCCAAGCCAGAACTGCAGAACACCCTTGGGGGGGAAATGGCACGCGTGTCCGGACTCAGCACAGACAGCACGAGAGAGGGCAGGAGGGACAATGTGAGAACAAGATTCAGTTTTAGTACATCAGGCCAGGGGCCACTGTTCAATTTCCCTAACAGTATCTATATTTTGGGGGTCTAACTCTTTAAACATTTCTACACTGACCCCAAGGGGGGGGGTCAATGAAAAATGTCTACTTCCTTCATTGAAATATTAGATGATGTATTTCAATGTCACACCAAACTCTGTATGTGTGTAAAGAGACTGAGAAAAGACAACATAATTTTTTTAAACTTGATACTTACTGTTGAGGCATACTGTAGCAGTAAAAAACACAGTTTTCTGGGATAATGAGAAATATAGCAAAAGTGGTCCTGCATAACCTACAACTGTAACATCGTTTAAAAAATAAAAATCAAGTTAAGAGCCTCTGAGGCTACTTCTTCCCAGTCACCAGTTTTTTTAACCCAATACTGAAATATTGCCATACACAGTTGTGTGTTTGAGGGATCACATTTAAATATTTAAAATATATCTACAGTATGTCTTAGTCTTCTTTATATTTGAGATAATCTTAGACTCTTGAGTGTGAAAATGTAAAAATAGTCACAAATGTCTCTACCAGAAATGAGAACACACCTAGGGTAGCCAGCAAATTCAAAGCGAAGCAAAGGTTTCATAGTCACATACTAATACTGAGGTCTGTAAGCAGAGTGGGATGAGTAATAAACTTACAAGATATATTAGTTCCAATACTAATGGTATTGAGAAAAATTCTGTTATACAATCAAGATAGGCTGACACTGATAACTATTACATGTAAAAATAGTGCACTGTTCTTCTTTTGCAAAGCGAATTTGCATCCTAAAAGCTGGTAAACACTTTTTGTGTTCAAAATACAGAAAAAGGTGAGACTTAAAAAAAAAATTAAATGAAGGCATTCAAAATGGGTAAAGTTGACTATCATGAAGCATTAGGAAACTGGTAGAATTAACTTCAAATGGCTTGTTACAGTAACTGCTTAACCATGATCATGCAGTTTCCATGGGGCACACACGAGTGATACAGACTCAAACGTTATGGCTTTTTACACAAGTGCATAGTTGCAGCTGCAGTGTGTTATGATATCTGATTGCTGTGTATAAAAAAATAAATGGGACATCTGAAGAACCCTCTTGCAGTAATACAGTACTTATATATGTGTGTGTGTGCATACATATATACGCATATTATATATAGAGAGAGACATATACATATATGCACACGCACACACAGTATAATGGTCACTTCGTAAAGGTGCAGTCTCCATCACTGTAGTGGACTCCATTCCCAGACTCTTCTGGTAAATGTGCTGGTGAAACCTTTCTGTTGAAGCTGAAAAGATGATTTCTTTAAACTTTAACTCTTCTCAATCTTTTTGTGCAATGTAGTGTGAGTGACTGCCAAGAGAGCTGTGTGGAACAACTCTGGAAGATGCATATGATATTCTTACTCTATTAACAAATCATTGTTGGTTCAACTTGTTGCTCCAAAGGAGGGCAGAAAATCTCCCAGATTTATAATTTATATTGCAGGACTAAAGGGAGATATATATATAT
>CM053571.1:120579360-120824855 GCA_028646485.1 Cryptoprocta ferox
GACTTGGCCGTCTAATAATAGACTGGTTTTGTTGTATCTTCATTGAAGTTCTGGGAGATGACCGTGCAAAGGGGTCTGGAGCTGGAGGCTTTTTAGGTATCTTTTTCACCAACCAACTAACCCACTTTTGCTGCTCTTCTGTAGAATGTGCTAATAACAACAGATTCTTTGCCGTCGAAATATCGTAATAAACTTTGCAGGGTGCTATAATCTCCTCCTTTTTGTCCATGTGATCTTTATGACATTTAATATGGCAGCGACGGCACTCTAACGCAGGAGGGGGTTTAAACATATGCCACAATGGCTTCATGCAAGCCTCACAGTTGGTTGGGAAATGATAGAGGGCAGGGATAAATTCATGTCCCTAATGGCAAATATAATTTGATTTTTCTCCCACTGGCTCCACTGGAAATTCTTGTTCCTTCTTACTTTCTCCTTCATTGGCATACAGCATCTGAAATATCCTTGGAATTTCTTTAGCATCTGCTCTATATACATCTGCTTGTGTAACTGGTCGGTCATGAAATAATTTGTCTATATCTAAAACCATGTAAGGATTAGATTGTTCTTTATCTTGTTCACTGTCATAGAAAAGAATCTTCTTACTGCTTACAATCACATACTTTTTAACCCATCCAAATTTCTTAGTGTTATTTCTCACAGGCAATGAAAGCCATCCTTCTAGTCTTGATTCTGGAAAGCCGTCATCTGCCTCAGCATCCCCTGGCCCACTGCCTATACTGGAACTATCCAGACCAATATGCAAGGCCTGGAGCTGTGACCGCAGCTCCAAAACTTGTTATTTCTTGTCTTTTTTGTAATAGCCATTGTAACAGGGGTTAGGTGATACCTCACTTGTGGTTCTGATTTGCATTTCCCTAATAATTACTGATGTTGTGCACTTTTCAAGTGCCTTTTGGTCACCTCTCTTCTTTGGAGAAATGTCTATTCAGATCCTCTATGCATTTTTCCATCAGTGTCTTTTTGTTGTTGAGTTATCTGAATTCCTTATGTATTTTGGATATTAACCTCTTATCAGATATGTGCTTTGCAAATATCTTCTCCCATTTGGCAAGTTGCCTTTTCATGCTGCTGATGGTTTCCTTTGCTAAGCAGATTTTAATTTAATTTTTTAATGTTTATTTTTGAGAGAGAGATGGAGACAGAGTGTGAGTGGGGGAGGGGCAGAGAGCGAGGGAGACACAGAATCCAAAGCAGGCTCCAGGCTCTGAGCTGTCAGCACAGAGCTCGACGCAGGGCGTGAACCCACAAACTGCGAGATCATGACCTGAGCCGAAGTCAGACGCTCAACCGACTGAGCCACCCAGGTGCCCCGAGCAGAAGGTTTGTAGTTTGATGTAGTCCCACTTGTTTATTTTTGCTTTTGTTTCCCTTGCCTTTGGAGTCAGACCCACAAAGAACTCACTAAGGCTCATGTCAAGGAGTTTACCACCTTTGTTTTCTGCTAGGAATTTTATGGTTTCAGGTCTTACATTTAAGTCTTCAATCCATTTTGAGTTAACTTTTGTGTATGGTGTAAGAAAGTGGCCCAGTTTCACTCAGTGATATTTGGGACTCTCCACCCTGTGTACTTTGGCTTGTTTCTCGAGGCAGCCCTGAAAAGGAAAACAGACAAACACACAGGGAACAAAAGCACGCAAACGCACAGACAAATCAAACAAACAAGCAAACAAAAAGGGGAAAGGAAGTAAATAACAGGAAAGTAAAGAAAAGAAAAGAAAAAACAAAAAACAAGGGGAGGGGGACAGGGACAGCAAAAGATTATGGACAGTCTAAAAGCATATAACCAGCCAAGAGGAGAGATAAGAATAAGGGAAAATATATCTGGATGGCACGAGAAAAAAAGAAGCAAAGAAAAAAGGAAAAAACAAAAGGCAGCTCTCCCATGCGGATGGGCGTGCTTTGGTGTAGGTAGGTCTGGGGTTGGGGGGGAGCTGCTCTCCGAGGCCCCGCCTTGGTGGCTGCGGGGCGAAGAATGGCGGCGCCCCAAGCTCTGTTGGAACCAAGCGTCGCAAGCCGCTCTTCTGAGTCCGATCTCCCTGTGCCGCGGGCGAGCCAAACTGTATTTTCCAAGCTCAGCTTCACTTCCAAATCCCAGTCCATGCAGTTCCACACTGTCACTGGGGATGAGATGCGCGCCTGCTGGCGGCCGGCCTCCCAGCCGGGGTCTCGCAGGTGGCAGGGGCCGCCTTTCCCGGTGCCGCCTGGAATGGATGCAGCCACCGCTGCACCCGAGGAAGCATTCGCCAGGCAGATGGGACGGATTTCTCTCCCCACGCCCGGCGGTTATATATGGGGAGACAATGTCTCTCTCCGTCCTGGGGTGGGTTTTTTATCTCTTCTTTAGAGACAGTTCTATGAGCGTTTTCGTCTTTCTCTTCCCCTTGTCTCTCCGGGGCACAGCGAGCTCTCCCTGTGTTGGGCTGGGGCTCCCACCCCTGCGCACCTTGTTGGTGTATAATTGATTGGGGTGGGCTTTTATGACCCTTTGTATTTTCTATGGTATTGGTTATAGCTTTTCCTTTTTCATTTCTGATTTTGTTTATTTAAGCTTTCTCTTTTTTCTTGGTTAGTCTAGCTAGACTTTATCTTTTCAAAGGATCAGCTCTAGTTTCATCGATATTCTTTATTGTCATTTTAATCTGTATTTCCTTTATTTCTGCTCTGATCTTTATCGTATCTTTCCTTCTACTAATTTTGGGCTTTTTCTTTTTATAGTTCCTTTAAATGTAAAGTGATATTGTTTTTTTGAGATATTTCTTGTTTTGAGGTAGGCCTATATTGCTATGGCCTTCCCTCTTAGAATCACTTTTGCTGCCTCTTACAAATTTTGGTATGTTGTATTTCTGTTTTCATTTGTCTCTACGTATTTTTTAATTTTTCCTTTGATTTCTTTGATGACCCATTGGTTGTTCAGTAGCGTGTTGTTTAATCTCCACATTTTTGTGGGTTTTCCTGTTTTCTTTTTGTAATTAACTTTTAGTTTCATACCATCGTGGGTTGGAAAAGAAACTTGATATGATTTAAATTTTCTTGAATTTATTGAGACTTGTTTTGTGTCCTAACATACGCTCTATCTTAGAGAATGTTCCATGTTCCCTGCTGCTTTGGGGTAGAATGTTTTGGATGTAAGTTCATCTGGTCTAATGTGTCAGTTATGGCCACTGTTTCCTTATTGATTTTTTTCTCTGGATGATGTATCCAGTACTCACCTACCTTGTATAAAGGTGCCTGGGTATTACTCTGAGTTAGGTACCAGGGAGGGAGAGCAGGGGGGTATGCTGCTCTGGAAATACCGAGCCAGCCTGAATGACCCAGGTCCCAACCTGCCACTGGGACCAGCCTTCCCTGAGAGACTTCTAGAGTCTGGCCACTTTCCTGGGGTGCTTCCAGTGAGCCTGAGGTACCCACTGCTCAGGAACTTCACAAACTGTCAAGAGGTGCCATATCCCTGTCTGCACGATGCCTAATTAATGGTGCCCTTGTTATGTATTTGAAACATCACCCCTGCACAAACCCTTGTCCTCACCCTCCTTTTCCCCTACCTTCCAGGACACATATCAGCACCCCTCAATGGGTTTAGGACTTGATATCACATTCTGTTTCTATTAAAATCCCTGAGGCTGAAAATTACAACATGAAGGTCAGGCCTACAATAAATGAGAAGGAAAAGTAAGCTTAATCTCTCAAGACATTCAAGCCATGTATGGCTATTTGAAATCTTTTCTACAGCCTTTATAGAAGAAGGAATGTGTAGGACGAAGAAGAGACTAGCATTTAGTAGTCAGTCACAGAAAGCCTCTAAAGATAAGAAAAATCCTCAATCTCATTATCAAATACATGCAAATTCTAATAATCTTTTACATATTGCTTTTATTAGGTCATGAAAAATTAAAATGATTTAGACCATCTAATGCTGGCAGAGTGTACAAAATAGGCACAGTGAGAGCCTCTGTGAAATGGGATGACCCTTTAGAGGTGCCTTGAGTTGGGCTAAGAAGTCTCAGCCTTCATGCCCCCCACACTGTACCAGGCAATGGACATAGGGAAGGGACGTGACCTTGGCCAAGGCAGCTCTGTGGCCGAGGCCCTCCCTGGAGGGCTGAGAGGGCTGACAGCTTAAGGACATTTGCAGACAGCACATCCAACATCTGGATATATATTTTTTATTCCTGAAAGGGGTCTGAGCTATGCAGCAGCGGCCCAGGTAGTGTATCTACTGTTTATCCCCTACTCTCACCCTAGAAGACAGTCATAACTGTGGCTACCTTAGCAATGAGGAGACAGGCTCAGGGAGCTTAACTTGCTAGGAAGTGGCAGAGCCAGAATCCCAAAGCCCTACCCCTTCCTGTGAAACGCCCCTTCCTCCAAAGCATCCGAGAGGACCGCCTGTCTTCAGGGAGGGGGGACACCAGAATTACTGCTCCAGTGTTTCATTCGCAAGGCACTCCTCCTTCGAGTCAACGCGAAATCTTCCCTGCTTTATCCGCATGAGCAATAAACACAGAAAACGGCTTTTTAAACTTACCATCACCTCCTTAACACCAGCTCAATCTTTTTCATATCTCTAATCCTCTAGCTTAAATTTGTCTTCAAAATGAGCTCATCACTGAGTCATTGTGAAGTCACAGTTAACATTCAGTTGTCCTTAGAGGTATGCACTCAGAGGGGTGCCTGAGTGGCTCAGTCGGTTAACCCGGTTGTCCCACTTTGCATCCCACTTCGGCTCAGGTCATGATCTCAATGGTTCACGAGTTCAAGCCCTGTGTTGGCCTCTGCGCTGACAGCACAGAGCCTGCTTGGGATTCTTTCTCCCTCCCTCTCTTTCTCTGCCCCTCCCCCACTCATGTTCTTTCTCTCTCAAAATAAATAAACTTTAAAAAATGCATGAGAAAAAAACAAATTGTGCTGTCTGGTTGTGAACAGGGGAGGGGCAGAGAGAGAAAGAGACACAGAATCTGAAGCAGGCGCCAGGCTCTGAGCTAGCTGTCAGCAAAGAGCCTGGTGTGGGGCTCAAACCCACAAACCGTGAGATCATGACCTGAGCCGAAGTCGGATACTCAACCAACTGAGCCACCCAGGTGCCCCGGGTTTTTCTACTGAAGTTTATTTTTTCAGATTTATTTTAAATGTGAAATGAGTTTGAAAAGTATTTTGTGGAATGGTGCTCCATACGTGCTGTCTACACGGGCATTTCTTATGTCCATTTTATGTCCAATTATTCCATAATCCAGTTTCCTTAAACCATGTCAGCAATAGTCTTGCCTTCTCCAGTTTCCTGCTGGAACTGAGTTTACACCGCGTGTCTTCACAAAGAAACTGACAAAAACAGTGAAACTGGTTTAGGAAGATTTGTGTTTAAATTTGTGTGTTTCAGCTGCCTTACTCAAAAAAAAAAAATAGATGAAGTTACCTCTGCCTTCATTCTTTAGGAATAGAAAAAAGGACTTAGAAAGATCCAGTTAATTTTTTATAAGTTTATTTATTTTGAGGGAGAGAGAGAGCGTGCTAAAGGGGCAGAGAGAGAGAGGGAGGGAGAGACAATCACAAGCAGACTTTATACCATCAGTAAGGAGCCTGATGTGGGGTTTGAACTCACGACCTGGGCCAACATCGAGAGTCCAATGCTCAATGGACTTGAACCCCCCAGGCACCCCCAGCCTAGTTTTTTTTTAAGGAGGCTTGTTGGGTTGGAGAAGCCATGGAAGAAATCTGGTGTCCAAGCATGAGTGTCCATCCTTATTTGTACTCCACGATGCCCTTCATTAAACGTGCCTGTGCTAGACATTGTTCTCGATTTGCTAAGTCTCTCGTGCCATGAAAATGCTGGCTGGTGGGTTTTCCAGAAGAGGTATGCAAAAACCAGCACACCCTGAGTTTCAAAGCATTTCTTTCTGCTTGGTCAAAGGGCTAAGTGAATGCAAGAAACAGATTTAACACACTTAAATTAGGCATCAATCGGCTCTGTTAGTTGCAACCCTAAGTTAGTTCTCCTTAAAACAGCAGTATGTCCCTGTTAGTGTTCATTCATCCATCAAAGCAACACCACTGTGTGCAGAAGTGATCATATGTCCCGAAGTACCTGACGCGTGCACTGCGATTTGGTTAACAAGTGATGGAAAAGATCACCACAGCTCGCTAGTAAACCATGCTCCCTAGGCACCTTGATTAATTTTGCTTTTCTCTCAAAGAGCTCCAGCAAAGGGCTGTTTCAGAGGTTGGACCTCTCTCCTTTCACCAGCTGTACGTGTAATCTGTAAAGATCCTGGAAACAAAGCCAAACACAAGGAGTTGATGGAACGAACCCTGAGAATCTTGTCTGTTTAGCACAAGACAAAGTAGATTTCTAGCATTTACAAATGCCTACAATAGTGTTGAAGAAACTAAGAGAACAGAGTCCCCAAACGCGTAGGCCGTGTTATTTCGTGCTCCTGTGGTCTATAGGGATCATGGACTGGCGGGGCACCGTATTTGGTCACAACGCCCAACACGCCCCATGGTGCTGCCCCGTTTAGAGTGATCTGCTCCTTAGTGAAAAGAGTGTCACGAGTTACAGGTTTATTTGTTCTTTCCTCTTTGTTCTGAATAAAACAACTCCATCTTTCTTATTGCTTATTTTTGAACAAAGAGCAAGGTATGACAGGAAGAACGATTGTGGAACTTCATCTGACTCCAAAATCCAGCTCTGTTACTCAGGTCCGGTAAGCCAACCTCTTGGACTTTTTGACTTTCTCATTAATAGCACGGAGCCAGGGGCGCCTGGGTGGCTCAGTCGGTTGAGCCTCCAGCTCTTGATTTCGGCTCTGGTCATGACCCCACGGTTTCGTGAGTCCCAGCCCCACTTGGGCTCTGCTGACAGTGCAGAGCCTGCTTCAGATTCTCCCTCTCTCTCTGCCCTCCCTCGCTTGCAGCCTCTCTCTCTGTCTCTCTCTCAAAATAAGTAATATTTTTTAAAAAGATCATTAAAAATTACTTAAAAATTTTTAAAAATAAATAAACATTTGCTTAACTGTTACTTGCTATCATTTAAAAAATAAAATAAAGCTCCGAGTGTTGCACAGAGGGCCCGCTGGACAAAATATGATGCCTTTGTAAAGCTTTTTAAGTACTGGACAAAGGGGAGAAGGACAAGACTTTCTACAATCTCCAAACGTGAAGTTAGTGCCTTTTCAAGGGCCAAGGGAGAAGTAAGATTCTTAAACTGAGAAGGAGTTTCAGAAGATGGACTCCCAGACGCCTGGTTGGTCACTTAGCATTGGTGTCCAGTGCTCTTCGCAGGACTGGAAGGCCCAGAGTTATCAGTACACTCAGGCTATTTGGGGCCATGTCACCTCCATAAGGAGATGCTTGCATTTACGATTAATGCACATTTAAAAATAGGATCAGCCTCTTGGTTCAGAAGCTAAAACGTACTTTGTCTAGAAAGCAAACATGTTTATTTTTTTTAATGTTTATTTTTGAGAGAGAGAGACAGAGAGACAGAGAGACAGAGGACAAGCTGGGGAGGGGCAGAGAGAGAGGGAGACACAGAATCAGAAGCAGGCTCCAAGTTCTGAGCTGTCAGGACAGAGCCTGACATGGGGCTCGAACCCACGAACCGTGAGATCATGACCTGAGCCGAAGTCAGATGCTTAACCGACTGAGCCACCCAGGCGCCCCCAAACATGTTTATTTATTTGCTTTCACTATAATTTGTCCAGTGATCATCATCAGCGTTGAACGTCCACTAGTTAAAACCGAATAATTTACAAGTGATGTGTACTCATTCGGAGAGCATATGAAATATGGTCTCATACCCCCTTATCGGGAAGCATCAGTGATTTTTGATGTCTGTTCCACCCAAGCTGTGCCTCTCATGACACTCCAGAGGCTAACTGACCCAAACAGAAACCTGCTTGAGAATTGCTTCCTGGGAGTCTTATTGGATTTACATTAAGTGTAGATACTCCCTCCAAACCTTTCACTTTTCCTTATGTGCGTTCAGGTGGTAGCCTTTGTCCGTCACTTCCTCTCCTCCACATCTGTTTTAATGTTGCCTTTCCTACCGTCAGTCCTGGAACAGGACAGCCTGCCTACCAAAGACACAAAGAAGCACGTGGTGCTCGGGTCCCCCACACTGGGGAAGCAAGAACAAATTGAAATTTTCCACTGTCATTGTCAGCGGATCTCAGCAAGGCACTCTAAAAAAGCACTCTCTATTTTTAAAGGAAATCAGGTATGAGAATTATTAAGCATCTGAAGAAGAAGAGGGGAGAGAAAAGGTCTTTACCTGTCATCCCATACAAACGTACCTGCAGGCTGGTGTCTTTTGGAATTCCAAATTTTTTATGCATTACGTGTATGACATCCTTCTCGATGATTTCTTGACTGGTGCCTTTCACATCAATGTAGTGGCAGTCGGCACTGGCGAAATGGCAGGAAATTGCCTGTGCCAAGTGAGATGATTAATACTGGGGAAGACAAAACATTCCACGAACACCAGCAACCAAAGAAGGAGACTTGTGAAGGAAAGTGTGATTTCTAGATCAAAAGATACTCCATGGTATCCTGTATTAATCTCTTCAATGTTCAGTATCTTTTTCCCCAAGTACAGTTAAAGGCTGATTGAGAAATTACAAGAGGTTTTTATGTTTTATCTTTATTTATTAATTTTTTAAAACTTTTTAGAAGTTTTTTTTTTTTTTATTTTGAGAGGGAGAGAGAGAAAAAATGAGCTGGGCAGGGGCAGGGAGAGGGGGGACAGAGGATCCTAAGGGGGCTCTATGCTGACAGCAGAGAGCCTGAAGCAGGGCTCGACCTCACAAACCATGAGATGGTGCCCTGAGCTGAAGTCGGCTTAACCAATTGAACCACCCAGGTGCTCCTACAAGAGGTTTTTAGCTACCTGTGATACTTGTTCTCAAAATGAGCAGGGAACACAATGACATGGGAAGGGGACTTTAACGTATTAGCATGTGATTCTTCTAAAGAGTGGATGTCCTTAAGTCCTAAAAAGGAATGTGTTCCAAAGTTACTTGGTCACAGAAGTTACTCAGCTGAGTCTGTGATGAGTTGTTATTTCAATGGCTACAGATCATGAAAGAAGAAAACACAAAAATACCTTGCAAAGGGAAATAAGACACACACCCACCCCTTTCAAATCAAAAGGACATGTGAAGTCCAATAGCATTCACATACGATACCCATCTTGTTTCCTTCTGAAGGTGAGATGAAGGACACTTGGTTCTCCCCATTCTTGAAAAAGTTATAAACAGAGCTAAACTTGAAACTCACAGGGCACCTGGGTGGCTCAGTCGGTTAAGTGTGCAACTCTTGGTCTCGGCTCAGGTCATGATCTCAGGGTTCATGGGATCAAGCCCCATGTCAGACTCTGCGCTAACAGCACGGAGCCTGCTTCAGATTCTGTGTCTCCTTCTCTCTCTGCCCCTTCCCTGCTTGCACTCTGTGTGTGTCTCTCTCAAAAATAAACATTAAAAAATTTTTAATAAAACACAAAAATAATAAATAAAATAAAAAAGATTTCATTTTTTTAAGTAATTTCTATTCTCTATACCCAACATGAGACTCAAACTCACAACTCCGAAAACAAGTTACATGCTCCATCGACTGAGCCAGCCAGGTGCCCCTGATCTAGTCTTTATTTAAAATTTTGGCGGGGCACCTGGCTGGCTCAGTCGGTTGAATGTCCAACCTCAGCTCAGGTCATGATCTCACAGTCTATGGGTTCGAGCTCTGCATCGAGCTCTGTGCTGACAGCTCAGAGCCTGGAGCCTGCTTCAGATTCTATGTCTCCTTCTCTCTCTGCCCCTCCCCCACTCTCACTCTCTCTCTCTCTCTCTCTCAAAAAGTAAATAAACATAATAAAATAAAATAAAATAAAATTTTGGCATTGTCTTCACCATGGATATTTTCGCATTAATTTTTATTTTTTAAATACTACATTAAATATCGTTTAACTTGATTGTTGAAGGGTTTTTTTTAGCACCTTCCCCTCATCCTTAAATTTGGCTCCAGAGGAGAGTGCCTTCTTGCCTCACATCCTCATCTTGGCCCTGATAGAAATATGAATGAATAGAAGATGACCAATGACCTGAGGGAGACAAGAGGGGTTGGTGTGACAAACTGGAAGACCTCACTCAGCCCCAAAGAAACCCCCCATATTTAGTATTAAACCCATGTTATCATGGGGGAAATGTGAATCCACAGAACCGTCAGATCTGCCGACTTTTCAAGAAGCAAGAAATCTGGGAATATGAGAAATGTTGGTCAAATTTTAACGTAAGCAATGAAATCATTAGGTTTAAAACGTTCTGGGGCTACGGGATGAAAAATATGGCTACCTGCTATCTGACTTCTGGGAAGCCAATTCAGAAATTTGGTTTAGAACCAATAATATTTTCCCCAATAACAATGCTATTATAATCTTTCCTTTTATATGGTTACTATGAACTATATAGAGTCCAAATTTTATTATTTTAGTATGTCAGTCATTATTTTTGCCTCCAGAAGCACAGGTTGTGGGCTAATAAGTAAGCTCTTTCTTTCCCTGAAGCAATTCTATGAATTTGCGTAATTCAGTTATCAAGAGGATTGGAGTCCTAAAGTCACTTGGCTTCTTACTGATATGAGCAAAAAGGCATGAGGTAGCAAATAGATTTCATGGTAAATAAACAAGACTAAAGGCCAGTTTAGTTAAAGGTCACACATCTCATAAATTTTAACATATCTTGACATTTTTGTTTCTAATCTATTCATCTTTGGAAACTACAGGGATGTTATTGCATACCTTCCGGTATCCTTGAGTTTTGTTCCAACCAGATCCATGTATGAGCAAAGGATGAAAAAAAACAGTGTCTCCCTTCTCCATCAGAAGGTGAACTCGGGGGCTGTTTTCATCATAGTCCTGGATCCCATAGTACAAAATGTTAACTCCTCCCTAGAACGCAGAAGAGAACCCAAGTCAGTATTTGTAGAACCCAATAATTAAAAACTCTATCAATGACTCATCAGGAAAAGCAAAGGTTTCCTAACTTCTTCCAAGAGAAAGAGGTAAATAGATTATTAAAAGAAATTGTAAATATACAAAAGCTTCTCAGATGTTTGGTTTTAAAAGTCACATTTTGATATTAAAATCATAGATTTGGGGGGCCAAATAAAGAATCTGAAATTACCACTTACCCTTCATTACTAAATTATAAATGAAGATCTAGATCAACTTCGCATTTTGTGGAGTTAACACAGGAGATTACTGTTCCAGCCTGAATCCGTAATCATTCTTTCCCAATACGACAGTCTCCTAACTTGGAACTTTGCATAAATCATTCTTCTACAACTCAGGAGTACCTCTGAGAAACTAAATGTTCTCCAAAACCAGGGGAGAGAAAATGTTCAATTTGTCCCAACTCACAAAGCACTCAGGTCACATCCAGAGGAAAAAGAAAGAATCGTATATTAAAACATTGTGGATTTTTTAAAATAACTATTTCCAAAGTTGGTTATTGCTTTGAGTAATGGTTATGGGGGAGGACAGCATCCCATTCCCCTTCCTAAGACTATCCCACATTCTTTGGGGGAAGGACAGCTCTTCTGCTGGATTGTGTTGGGACCTCTCTCCTGGCCAGGGTGGATGTGTGAGCTAAGCTACGTAGCTAAGCACTCTAAGTCACTTTGAATCTGAGCAGAGAATTGAAGGGACGAGAGATAGTCAAGGTTCAACTGCCTACACCAACTGCCCCTCCCTCACTCTTCCCACTGAGACTCTCAGTGAGTCTCAAGAAAGACTCTCACTTTCCCTTCCCTCCTGCTCACCAAGGCCAACCAGCCTTTCCACATTCACCATGTGCCTGTGACCCTCCAAAACACTTCCTCTGGCTTAAGTCAGCCATAGCCCACTTCTGTTGTCTGCACCAAACTTTCCCTAAACCTCAATTCAATTGATATATCTCACAATTTCAGGTTTTATATCAGGATCCAGACTCAAATGTTTTCTTTTTTTTTTTAAATCTTTTTAGTGCTTTGTATTTATTTTTGAAAGAGAGAGAGAGAGAGAGTGAGAGAGAGAATGAGCAGGGGAGGGGCAGAGAGAGAGGGAGACACAGAATCTGAAGCAGGCTTCAGTTCTGAGCTGTCAGCACAGAGCCCGATAGGGGGTTTGAACTCACAAATCGCAAGATCGTGACCTGAGCCGAAGGTGGACGGTTAACTGACTGAGCCACCCAGGTGCCCCCAGACTCAAATGTTTTCACTTGGCACTAATACTCAGTGCAAGAATTCTAATTGAGACATAAATCCTTAAAGCCGTATTCTTGACTTCCTACAGAACCGCATTCATTCTTCCTGCCTTCTCACTCTTCTCATTCTATCATTATGAGAGTTCAAGACCTTATTGCCTGATACCTAAAACACTAATAGTCTCTTCTCTGGTTTCTCTGCCTTTGGACTCCTTACCTCCAGTATATCTTGCTCTAGACCTCAAAATTATGATTTTTTTTTTAAAGCAGGCTTCATGTCCAGCATGGAGCCCAACGTGGGGCTTTAACTCACGACCCCAAGATCAAGACCTGAGCTGAGATCGAGAGTCAGATGTTTAAGCCATCCAGGTGCCCCAAGATTATGATTCTTGAATTTGATTTCACCATTTGACTTGGTTTCACCATTCACGGGTTCAAAAACATTTAAAAGTCCTCAACCAACAATAGCTGAGTCAATTGAACCATGGAATGGCCATGCAATGGAAAGGCCTTCCCCAGAGCCTTCACTGGTCTCTCTAGTGGGAAAGAGATAATCCCTCCTTCTTCTTTATCCTAAGACTCATCAATCAGTGTGTAAGACTTACTTGGCGCTAGACACATGCATCTGGTGTTGCAAGTGTTTATATGTGTTACCTCTGCAATTAGGCTTTATAATCGATCCTATACAGCACCTACCAAAGTTCTCCACGCTGGTCAGATTTTCAACCCTTGTTGAAGGAAAAATGATTATTCCGTCTGACACCCTTGAATTTTCCCTGACCCTAATTCCAAATCTTAAAACAACGTCTTGCTAAGAAAGGACATGCCATCTCATTGTTAAAGCTCTTTATGTATACCGGCGTGAAATCAAAACAATAAATTTTCCAATCAGATGTATTCTCTAGGCAGACATACCTCCCACGGGGGATAATCGTGTGGCCTCAGGTAGCCTTTGTGTGTGCCTGGGACCACAGACAGGCAGCCATTGTCCTGGGTCACCTGCTCCATGGCCGTCCATGCAGCAACAATCTTATTACTAGGTCTGAAGGGGAAATAGTGTAGATCTTGGTGCAAAGGATGACGGGTTGTCTTTTTGCCTGAAACAGAACCTGCTGTTAAAAGATACTTGCATCTCAGAATTCTTCTTCTTTGCCTGAACAATGACCTATCCCTAAAAAACCTAACAAGTGAAACAACACTATAGAAAATCAGCCTCAAGAGATAAGCCCCAAAGTGAAATATCATATCAACAGAGCGACTCCAGATCCTGTACTTTTTTCTGGGTTTCTAGTAGCTGAGTGCTTACTTACACCATTTTCTAGCAATTCCTACATATGCCATGATCTCTACTGTGCTTTGTTCCTTTGTAACTCTGGTTTGGCCACAGAGCCTAACCAAAAAAAAAAAAGTTTGATTAATTGAACACAGTGACCAAATCTGAAGTCCCCTGTTAGCCTTCGAAGGGGCTAATGTAAAAAATATCAATCAACTAAATAAAAAGCCTCTGAGAAGGTCCTCACTGAACTAGAAGCAGTTGGCGTAGAGTCGCTGTGTAGATCCAGAGCTCACGGAACGACATGAACACTTTTTCCTGTTTTGCAATTTGAACCTGGTGTTCTCCCGCCCCCAACCCTGACCTCTCTACGCAAGACATTCAGGGTGGGAGAGCTTTGGTGATGTTAAGCTATGGGCCTGTCACATAAACCGCTCCTGGCCTCTTTTTCTTCAGAAAAAGTAGAAAAGGATAATGAATCTTGAAGGGCCAGTTGATTACTGCTGGTATAGCAGAATTTCTCAGCATGGCCAAAGAACATCTGCATTAGACTCTGGGGATGGCATAAAAATGCAGATTCCTGGGTTCTAGCTTCCAAATCAGGTTCTCTGGGAGTGAGATCTTAGAAGCTACATTTTAGGGACGCCTGGATGGCTCAGGCGGTTGAGCATCTGACTCTTGATCTTGGCTCAGATCATGATCCCAGGGTCATGGGATCCCAGGGTCAAGCAGGCACGGAATCTGCTTGAGATTCTCTCTCTCTCCCGCTCTGCCCCTCTCCCCGACTTGCTCTCTCTCTTTCTAAAATTAAAAAAAAAATTTTTTTTTATGTTTATTTATTTTGGAGAGAAAGAGAGAGAGGGAGGGGGAGGGGCAGAGAGAGAAGGAGACAGAAGATCCAAAGCAGGCGATGTGCTGACAGCAGAGAGCCTGTTGTGGGGCTCAAAGTCATGAACCGTGAGATCACGACCTAGGCCGAAGTCAGACGCTTAACTGACTGAGCCACCCAGGCGCCCCACGATGGAAGCTATCTTAAGACTTAAATAAAAGTATATCTATATTCATTTATCAAAGTTTAGCAGTTATATGCACAGCTATAGTTAGGATGCTTGAAACTTTTTTCTTTCTTCTCAACAGATAGGAGCCCTTTACCAGAATCTGGAGGTTTGTTTATCAGCATTGTGTGCACGGCCATAATATTGGGTCCAGTGAAACACTCCACATATTTCAAAATCTAAGAGAAAAGGGGAAACAAAATTTCATGAGAAATCAAATGCACAGGTGAGTGGCACAACATCCAATGATCTAGAGAAGAACCAAGGTGCCAATAGTTCAAAAAAACATCTGGGATTTCACAACACTGCAAACAAAACATGCAAAGGTCAGCAAGTGGAAATCTGCAACCCTCTGAATTAAACAGGCTTTTTTGAGCCAGTTGGAAACTTAACCACTTTTCTGCAAGAAAGATAGGAGTTTTTTGGAGATGTCAGCTGGGAAGAAGGACAGGAGTCCCCATCTTTCAACTGAAGCGTCCGTAGTTGCCCGGTGACAATGCAACTTCCTTTTCCCCTCACGGAGACGATTCACAGGAAGGGACCATGAGGGGCGCCTGGCTGGCTCAAGTGGCGCATGCAATTCTTGATCTCGGGGTCATGAGTTCAAGCCCCACGTTGGGCAGAGAATCTACTTAAAAAAAATAAAGAAGAAGGGACCACGAGAGGTCCCAACATATGTGTAGCTGCAGGCACAGCCCAGAGGAAGGAAGGGAAGGACACTTCATGATCAGAGCACCTTCTATTCCACAGCTCCTTACTGAGGGCAAGGAACCAGACAGAGTGACAGGAAATGGGGGCACAGCGGGGAACGAGATGAACAGATCCCTGCCCTTGTCCTTGTCTGTATTCTGGTGGGAGGAGGTGAACAAATAATGACACGGGCACGTGTGCCTGCAATGCAGTTTATGAGAACACATGACACAGATGGCAGGATCAGGCCTGGGGTCCAGCAGCTGGGTCGCTGCTTCCTGCATCTAACCCACGTGGGAAGGGGCAAACAGCACAAGGGGCCCTGTGTGCCTCCAACCTGCCAGGGACTTTGGCACCCCCCCATTTAGACCTCACAAAAGTCCCGAAAAATAATGCCCCCATGAATGAATCATCTTTTAAAGTGGACGCCCCACATGCATAAGCCTGGGGCTAAGAAACTGGTCAAGGTGGTCCTCAATCTCCAGTTGGGCCGGACTCCAAAACACGAAGCATTCTCTGGCGCTTTCTCACTATTTGATCTCCTGTATAAGGGATATTGGCAGCCTGAGCATGAAACGCTCAACTCCTAGGAGTCAGGCCTCATATATATATATATATATATATATATATATATTTTTTTTTTTTTTTTTTTTTACAAAGCATGTCACTCTTTGGTATTCCCTTAAAATTTTTTTTTTAATATTTATTTTTGAAGGAGAGAAAGACAAAGGGTGAGCGGGGGAGGGACAGAGAGAGAGGGAGACACAGGATCCAAAGCAGGCTCCAGGCTCTGAGCTGTCAGCACACAGCCCGATGTGGGGCTCGAACTCATGAGCTGTGAGATCATGACCTGAGCCGAAGTCGGACGCCCAACCAAATGCGCCACCCACGTGCCCCTTTGGTATTCCCTTAGACCTGTATTGTCTTTTTTCTTTTTTAAGTCATCTCTACTCCCAGCGTGGGGCTCAAACAAACTCATGACCCCAAGATCAATAGTCACATGCTCTACTGACTAAGCCAGCCAGGCGCCCCAGACCAGTATTTTCTAAACCTCAGGGATCAAAAGCCATGTCACCATTTCTTTCATACTTTACAGAACTGTCCAATATATAGCCAGTAATTTTCCTAAATTAACTCATGTCTTACCCTAATAATATTCTTTTCTTAATGTTTATTTATTTTTGAGAGAGAGAGCGAGCACAAGTGAAGGAGGGGAGAGAGAGAGGGAGAGAGAGAATCCCAAGCAGGCCAAACAAAAGGCTTGATCCCACAAACCATGAAACTATGACCTGAGCCAAAATCCAGAGTTGGACGCTCAGCCAACTGAACCACACAGGCGTCCCCTGATTTATATTCTTGGGGCACCTTGGTGGCTCAGTTGGTTAAGTGTCTGACTTTGGCTTAGCGTTCGACTTCTCTGTTGTCAGCACAGAGCCCCGTTTGGATCCTCTGTCTCCCTCTCTCTCTGCCCCTCCCCTGCTTGTGCTCTCTCTCTCAAAAATTAAAAAAAAAAAAAAAATTTAAAAATTTAATAATATTCTTGAAGTTGTAGGTTCGATGTGCTCGTTATTTTTTCAAATACACATTAAGATAAATACCCAACTACTAAAATCATGCCTACCTCCTAAAACTCACTGCATGAACCAGCAGGGGCCTGGCTCACACTTTAGAGAGGTGGAAACCTGGAAGTCCTGGTCGTGCTCAAACTACCACAAGTTGCCTCTAATGTCAAGTTTTTCCTCCTTGATCCAGGCTCACAACTTCTATTTCCATAGCAGGACTTGACGCTGAGAAGAATGGATGGTTCAGAGGGGCCACGCCCCCTCTTGTCTCCAGCCCAAAGGGCCTGGACACTGTAGGTGGCTTTACCTGTATGGTCTTTTTTCACGAGGCAAATTTTCTTTCATTATTATTATTTTTTAAAGATTTTTTAAATTTTATGTTTATTTATTTTGAGAGAGAGAGAGTGTGTGTGAGCAAGGGAGGGGCAGAGAAAGAAACTCAACTGGGCTCTGCACTGTCAGCGCTGAGCTCAAAGTGGGGCTCAAGCCCACAAACCATGAGATCATGACCTGAGCTGAAATCAAGAGTCAGATGCTTAACCAACCGAGCCACCCAGGCGCCCCAAAGATTTTTTTTTTTTAAGTAACCTCCACACCCAACCTGGAGTTTTGAACCACAACCCCTGTGATCAAGAGTTGCATGCTTTACCAACTGAGCCAGCCAGGCACCCCCATGAGGCAAATTTTCTAACAGCACTTGGGGTTATCATTTCTAACAAGTATTATATGCAAAGTGTCCTTTAAAGCCATTCTAAATAAATGATTCATAAACTATGGTGCCTTTACGCAACGGGATGCTAGGCAGTAGTTTAAAAGGATGATATAGGTTGCGGCCCCTGTCTAGTTTAGCCAGTAGATCTCCTGGGGTGGTGAGGTTTAGCCCCACGTTGGGGGTACAGATTACTTAAATAAATACAACTTTAAAAATAAACAAATAAATAAAAGCATGTAATAGATTAATAGATATGTGATATGGAAAGATGTCTAAGATCTCCTAGAAGTGGAGAAGACACGGTGACAACCAGAACGTTCCCATGTTACAAAAAGGAGGAGTATGCAGATGCACTTGCATATCCACGAAAGAATTCCCACCGGATACACCAAAAAGCTCAGCAGTGAGCGCAGTTGCGGGGTGGGAGCCTTTATTTTTCATTTCATGCCCTTCTGCACTACGTGCTACCTTCATCAATATTAATTAAAGAGTAATAACTGTTTGTTTATTTATTTTTGAGAGCATGCGAGTGGGAGAGGGGCAGAAAGATGGGGACCGAAGATCTGAAGCGGGCTCTGAGCTGACAGCAGCGAGCCCAACGCAGGGCTCGAACTCACGAACCGTGAGATCATGACCTGAGCCAAAGTCAGACGCTCAACTGACTGAGCCGCCCAGGTGCCCCGAGTAGGAATTAAAAAAAAACAAAAAAACAAGTTTAAATCGAAACATAAACTTAAACCGCTATGGACCAGATTCACCAAACTTTTAAAAAGAACAAAATAAACGGATGTACAGTGAATAGCCTCCGGGGTGTCACTCCTGTTGATACGCCCATATGGAGGGTGAGAGAGGGTCTCTCTAACACAGGTCCCGCCCTTCTCAGCCAACAGTAAGTACCAGACTCCAGAGCAGGGCTTCTCCATCTGGGCACTGCTGACATTTGGGGCTGGGTAAATCATCATCTTGGGAGGGAGGAGGCTATTTTAGAGGATCCCCGGCCTCCACCCATCAGAAGCCAGGGCACACCCCCCACCCTGGCTGCAGGTACTGCCAAATGTCCGCCTCGGGTGGAGAACCACCGCTCTGCAGCCGCAAGGGAAGGGGGCCAGAGAAAGCAAAAGCGGCCGTTCCAGGGGGCACCTAAGGGGTTCAGGCGGTTAAGCGTCTGACTTCGGCTCAGGTCATGATCTCAGGGCTCGTGGGTTCGAGCCCCGCGTCGGGCTCTGTGCTGACAGCTCAGAGCCTGGAGCCTGCTTCGGATTCTGTCTCCTTCTTGCTCTCTCTCTCTCTCTCTCTCTCAAAATAAATAAATAAATAAATAATAAAAATATAAATATAAAAAAATTCAAAAGCGGCAATTCCAGAGGCAAGCATGCAGGTGCGCTATTAACTGAAAGAAAGAGAAAATGCAGGAAGGTCTTGCACCTCAGGGAGCGTGCAGTATCTGAAGAGCTCCTCATCCTCATAGAAATTCTGGACCTTTGTGACCATCTTTTCACTTGGAATAAACTCTGATTTTTCAGTGGTTATATCTCTCATTATCATCATCCTGTTGGCTTTCACTTCCTCTCTGCAGATCCTTCCAAACTCGTTCCTAGAAAATTAAATTGGCAGAAGGCGTCACCACCCCAGGCTCCGAGCACCTGCCTGGCCCATTCTGTGAGAAGCTTCTCTAAGACCGAGGGTGTGGCTTCAGTGTGCCACAGGTTGACCTCCAGCCCAGGGTGAGTAGTTCTGAGTACGGGGGGGGGGGGGGGGGGATGGCCGACTCAGAAGCCCTTGCCTCCTCACTGTGAGGCCAGAATGCAGTGCTATAACTCAAATATTCCTTAGCCTAACAGAACAGTGGGGGGAAATCTGTGATTTGGTGGCATCTGGGTAATGATGGCAAACACTTCTCTCACACTTCCCATGGGCCAGGCCCCTTTTGCAGTACTCTGTGGATTTTACCTTATTCAGTCCTCACAACAACACTAGGGCAGAAATATTATTATTATACCCATTTTACAGATGTGAAAACAGAGGCATGGAAAGTAAGTTGGCCCAGGACACACGACATTAAGTAGAAGGGCTAAGATTAAAGCCAGCCAGTCTGACTCCAGAGTTCATGCTTCTAACCACTTCCTAGTAAACCCATCACCGAAAAATATCTGAACAGGTGCACGCTAATCTTATTCAGGTTCGTGTATGCATATAACATCTTTGTGTAAAAGAACAAAGTGTCACTGTACCTAAAACGTGTAATATCAGCATCAGATACCAAATTTTTAATGACGAGAAACCCATTTTCTTCATAAAATTTTCTCTGTTCTAGGCTTAGAACATCATTATCCTTAGTATACCTAAAGGAGGGAAAAAAAATCTCAAATAAGTCCAACTTAAAATCCCAACCCAACAATATGTGTCAAGAACCCGAGAGATGCTCATACTTTTCCAACTGGCATTTCTATTTTGTATTTACTCTAAGAAAATAATCTAAACATTTTTTTTAAACACGTCTTTGGGGTTTTTTTTAAGTTTATTTTTTTTTTTTTTTAGTAATCTCTATACCTAATGTGGGGCTCAAACTCATGACCCTGAGATCAAGAGTCATATGCTCTTCCAACTGAGCCAGCCAGGTGCCCCTAATCTGAGTATTTTTTAAAAAGGTTTAAATCCAAAGCATGAACTGTCAACAAAAAACAGAAGGATAATTAATTAATTATATCCACTCAATGAGACAAGCATTAAAAATGAAGAGGAGGACGCCTGGGTGGCTCAGTCAGTGGAACGTCCAACTTCGGTTCGGGTCATGATCTCGCGGTTTGTGGGTTCGAGCCCCGCGTCGGGCTCTGTGCTGACAGCTCAGAGCCTGGCGCCTGTGTCAGATTCTGTCTCTCTCTCACTCTGCCCCTCTCCTGCTCGCACACTGTCTCTCTCTCTCAAATATAAGTGAACATTAAAAAATTGTTTTAAATGAAGAGCATACCATAGGATTGCTTACTATAATAAAATATGGTTAGACTTGCGTAAAACCAAATTTTTTACTACTTGTAAAAAACGCAGAGAAATACAAAAAAGTGATTGCCTCTATGTAATGGAACTGTGGATGATTTTTTTTTTAATTCCTTTTGTTTCTCTGATTTTAACATTTATTCTGTAATGAATATGTATGGTTTTTCAGGTGGCAAACGAATTCAATAGAGTTTATATTTCAGATGGTCTAGCTCATACATTCTCAGAGGAAATCAAAGTGACAAAATCCAAATAAGTGTACAGCATACGCACAAACCCAAATCACCCAGTCCATTTTTCTAGATCGGAATTGTGGCTCTATGAGAATTTTCTATGGAGATCAATGTCTTCCCCTACAAAGGTAATTTAAGATAAACCAAAGATACTAGCTAATATAACAATATGACCGGACTACAGGCTGCCTTAAATGAGGTATACCGTGCGTGAATTTGAAGGCAAAAAAAGATCAGATTACACACTTCTGGTATTTTTTTCTCTTTTCCAAATCTCAAAGTACATATAAAAATTAAAGTCCAGGTCTTCACAATTTTCCACAGTTCTAATTAGAACAGGTCCTGGCCACAGAGGATTTGTATAATGAATTTTCCCAGGCAATATCATATATTGTATTTTATATCTTAGTTACCACTAGAAAAAGCTTTATATACATTTTATGGTTAGAAATGAAAATTAGCTCTACTTACTGGAATTGTGGAAGATGGAAACTGGAAGGAGAAACAGCTCTTGAGGTGGGGTGAGCTATCTAGGATGTGAATTAAGGCAAATAAAATTAAAAAAATTTTTTTACCATTTATTTATTTTTGAGAGAGAGAGAGAGAGAGAGAGCAGGGAAGGGGCAGAGAGAGAGAAAGAGAGAGACAATCCCAAGCAGGCTCTGCACTGCCAGCTCAGAGCCTGACGCAGGGCTGGAACTCACAAACCATGAGATCATGACCCGAGCTAAAATCAAGAGTCCAGCACTTAATGGACTGAGCCACCGGGGCGCCCCCACATCTGTCTATTTAAATGGAAGAGAATAAAATGACACCTGCACTAGCCTATTTCAAGAGCTCAACGGCCCCATGTGTCCAGCAGTTACCAACTATACTGGACAGTGCTGGGAGAGATGAACATTCCTACCATCACAGAAAGTTGTACTGGATAGTGCTGTGCGAGCAAATACAGATGAAAAAAAAAAAAAAAAGTTCTAACCCCAACACCATCAGAGCAAGAACCAGCAGGATCAGAATTATCAAATTTCAAAAGTAGTAACAGCCGGTGCTAGGAGACCTGAATTCTGGTTCCAGTTATCCCTGGTCCCACGATGTTGGAGGGTTTCACCCTCCCGCATGAATCAGAAACAAGTGAGACCAGCTTGCTGGTATTTGAGTCAAAGAGAAGCCTGAGACTCTGCGCGACTAACAAGTTTCCAGGGGACGCCGATGTTCGCGGGCCCAGGGAGCACACTTTGACAACCACCGCTCTGAGTTAAATGACCTTGGCCAAGGGTTTTGATCTCTCCTCGCCTCACGCTTTGTTTTCTCCCCCTGTGAAAGGAGATAATCACGTTTATCGGGATTTTAAGTTTATGGACCATCGGCTGCGTGGAACTCGGCCGGGAGGGCACTCGTAAAAGTTAAACGAAACAACTAGTACAGTCGTGTTTATGAAAGGTTGCAGGATCCCGCCCACAGCGGAACAAAGCTTAATCACGTCCCATAAGGAATAATCCCAGGCAGTGTTTTTCCACACGCTTCCAAAACTTACCCCCTGCATGAGAACACTTAATCGGAGCAGGAGAAACAATTCTCTAAAGCAATTGGAGGGGGCGCCTGGGTGGCTCAGTCGGTTGAGCCTCAAACTTCCGCTCAGGTCATGATCTTGAAGTTCGTGGGTTCGAGCCCCGCGTCGGGCTCTGTGCCGACCGCTCAGAGCCTGGAACCTGCTTTGGACTCTGTGTCTCCCGCTCTCTGCCCCTCCCCCACTTGCGCTCTGTCTCTCAAAAGTGAAATCAACGTTTAAAAATTAAAAAAAAAAAATAATAATAATAAAGCAGTTGGATTTACGCGTCATAGAGTGACATCTTGCCGGAGCCAAGCCCGGCGGCGCGCGCACTGCCTCTGAGATGAACTTCGAAAGGTCAAGTCGGGAGAGGCGGCGTGGACGCCTGGAGGGCTCCAGCTGCGGAGGCCCGGGGTGCCGCCAGAGGGGGTGCCGCCAGAGGGGGGTCCCGCCAGAGGGGGTGCCGCCAGAGGGGGGTCCCGCCAGAGGGGGGGGCTCTGCGCGGCGGCTCTGCGCTCGCGTTTACGGGGCGGCCCTGCTTCGCGTTTCTCGGGCTCCGGGCGGCCCGGGCACGAGCGGCCGAGTGCAGAAAACGCCCAAGTAGCTGAGAGCAGGCCCCTCAGTAACGACCTCCAGACTCCCCTCCCGCAAAGCAAGGAAACGAGAGGCCCCGGGAAGGCCCGGAACGCCGGAGCGGCCTACATCCGCCGCCCACCGAGGCCGGCGCTGTCACGCTCCCGCCGAGCGAGCAGGTCCCCGCCGGGGGCTCGGGGCCACCGGCGCCGGGATGTCCCCCGCCCCCTACCCCGGCCCCTCGCCGACCCCCGCCCGGCCCCTCGCCCCCGGAAGAGCTGCGACCCTGACGGGGACGCGGAGGAAGGGGAAGAGCCCCGGAGGCCGCCGCTCTTGCAGCCCGAGCCCCGCGCAGCCCCAAGGATACGGCGGCCCCGGGGGAGCGTCGGCCGAGGTGGCTCAGCAAGGTGCGCAGGCGGGCGGCCGCGCGGCTCTGCTCCATGGCTGCGGCGAGCGGACTCGTGAGGCCTCGGTCCCGTCTCCGGGCGGCGCGCCCAGCGACCGGCGGAGGCGACTCCCGGGAAGCGCCGCCCCCGCCCCGCCTGCGCGGAGAAGCTCCTGCCTCCCGGGTCCACGCCCCGGGCTACCTTACGGTGCGGACTTGCTGCCCGCACACCCTGCTTCTAAGCGGTCACAAAGAGCATCCCTGCCGCACAGAGCAGGAAAGCTAGTTTTGTAGGGCTCAGTGGGTTAAGGTCGCCCCATGAGAAATGAGCCATAACGTGATCCGGAACCTGACCCACATTCCCAACGGCATAGTTTTGATCTTAACTTCGCGCGGCCGTGGCTTTCACTATGCAGCTGAAGGATTAATTGAGATGTTCAGCCCTGAAAGTAGCATGTGCTGTTCAAAAGAGGCGTTTAATTTATTGGCAATCCCGTCTGAAATATTAGAAACGTATTAAAAAAAAAAAAGGTACATGAGATAAATGACTCTGTGTAACGTCTGATCCGCAGAGTCTAGTATTATTTTAAATTTCGTAAAGAACTAGAAATTCTTTTCCTTTCTTCCCTCCTTCCTCTCTTCCTTCCTTCCGTTCTTTTTTTCTTTCCTTTTCCTTTTTTCCTTCCTTCCTCCCTCCCTCCTTCCCTCTCTCCCTCCCTCCCCTCTTTCTTTCTTTCTTTCTTTCCTTCTTTCTTTCTTTCTTTTCTTTTCTTTCTTTCTTTCTTTCTTTCTTTCTTTCTTTCTTTCTTTCTTTTCTTTCTTCCTTTTCTTTTCTTTCTTTTTCTTTCTTTCTTTCTTTCTTTCTTTCTTTCTTTCTTACTATTCAATTATTTTAGGGATAAGTCCCCATGATACTGCCACCATCATCAAGGTCATAAACATCCATCACCTCTCAAAGTTCCCTCCCACACTCTTTACCTCAGTATTTTGGGTGTTTGTGGTAAGAACACAGCATGAGATCTTCTCTCTAAGCAAATTTGAAGTATATAAGACAGCACTGTTAGCTGCAGACACTGTGCTGTATTGTAGGTGTCCAGAACTATTTATGTAGCATCACTGAAACTTTGTACCTTACACCATCACCCCTCCACACCTCTCTGTAACCCCTGGTAACCACCATTCTCTCTGCTTCTATGAGTTTGACTCTTCAACTCCTCCTAGAAGTGGTATCATGTAGTATTAGTCCTTCTGTGACTGGCTGAGTTCACTTACCGTAAGGTCCTCAAGCTGCGTCCATGTTGTCACAATGGCAGGATTTCTTTCCTTATTAAAACTGGAGCATATTCCATTGTATGTATAGAGACCACGTTTTCTTTATCCATTCATTTGCTGACAGACACGTAGGTTGTTTCCATATCTTGGCTATTGTGAATGCTGCATTGAACATTAAAGTGCAGATGTCTTTTCCAAATCTCATTTCAATTGCTTTGGATCTATACCCAGAAGTGGGATTGCTGGCTCATATGGTAGTTCTGTTTTTAATTTTTTTTGAGGAACTTCCATACTGTTTTCCATAATGACCATAAGAACTAGAAATTCTTTCTGTACGATCTTCTCCATCCACAGTCTGCAGATGATTGACGTAGCATCTCATTGTTTCTTTTTTCTCCCTCCTTTTTCTCATTGTTTCTTTGTCTTAAAGTTACTTCCAGAATGTCTCACTTTATAAACATGTTATCATTTCTTTTTTATTTTTATTTTTTTTGAGTGTGTGTGTGTGAGAGAGAGAGAGAGAGAGAGAGAGATTTAGTGCAAGCAGGGGAGGGGAAGAGAGAGAGGAAGAGAAGGAGGGAGAGAGAGAGAATCCCAAGCAGGCTCTGCACTGTCAGCGTGGAGCCCAACACCAGGCTCAAACTCAAGACCTGCGAGATCGTCACCTGAGTCGAAACCAAGAGCCAGACGCTCAACGGACTGAGCCACCCAGGCACCCCAACATGTTTTCATTTCTTAAGTGATGTCTTCATATAATGTGGTGAATCTGCCATACTCAGGAAGAAATGCAGGTCTGGATTCAGAATTATTAGCTGCTGCCTGTTTCCTCTCAGGTAGGGAGGAGAAAGCATCCAAAGCAAGGCTTGCTCTTGGACCTTCATCTTTAGGGTCTCTATTCTTTTTCCACAATTCCTTCTTGCCAAGACTCCCAGATTTTTTTAGGCTAACAGAAATGTCTTAGGTCTTCCCTCATTAGCTCTTAGCCTCATCCCCGACAAACTGATCATCGCACGGTTGGAACCTGACCCTGAAATCGTCGATCAGGTTGCCAGGAGTTTTCGGAAGAGGCACTTATGTGTATCATAGTTTAAAATGAAGTATCTGGCCTTTGGCACGTACAGGAAAGAGAATCTCTTTCTGCTTCTGAGAAAAAGGATCAGAATGGGCATGGGTGAATGGGTGTCTCCTTACTGCCCTCGCCTGGTGGAAAGTGGGCACTGCTAGGAGGAGGAAAATGTAAATTAAATTCATCCCAACGCCATTATTTATATGTCAAGACCTTTACCTTCACAGGCCTGAAAGGTACTGGCTTTCCTGACCATTGGGAAATACAGTTAGGTGACTGTACCTACACCTGTAGTTTTAACGGTCCTCCCAAATACCCTTGTTTTACAGGTGTGTGGAATGCCCTGCCCTACCCTAAGGCATTCACAATGGAGGTGTTTAAAGTTTATGGTTGTGGGGGTGCCTGGGTGACTCAGTCGGGTAAGCATCTGACTTTGGCTCAGGTCATGATCTTGCAGTCCGTGAGTTTGAGCCCCACCGTCGTCGGGCTCTGTGCTGACAGCTCGAGCCTGGAGCCTGCTTCGGATTCTGTGTCTCCTGCTCTCTCTGCCCCTCCCCCGCTCCCACTTTGTCTCTCTCTCAAAAATAAAAAAAAAAAAATAAAAAAAATTTTTAAATAAAGTTTATGGTTGTTAAAAGAGATGAAGGAAATCCTTGAATGTTTCCACTTCTTATCTGCCTTTTTTAAAATTAGAGGATGCTGGGTTTAAAATTTTTCATTTAAGATCCCATGGGGAATTAAGACAATAATTTCCCCTTAGGTAAAGAGGTAATTTACTAGTTTTTAAAAATAGCAGTTTGGGGAAAACTGGGTGGCTCAGTTGGTTAAGCATCCAACTCTCAATTTTGGCTCAGATCGTGATATCACTGTTTGTGGGCTCGAGCCCTGCATCAGGCTCTAGGCACTGATGCACATAGCCTGCTTGGGATTCCCTCTCTCTTTCTCTCTCTCTCTTCTCTCTCCCTCTCTCTCTCTCTGCCCCTCCCCCATGTCTCAAAATAAATAAATAAATTTGAAAAAATAGTAATTTGGATTATTTGGAAATTTCTTAAGTAGGCAATTTTAGCAATTGTGTTATTAAAGTAAAAATATCTTGGAATGATTGAAATGGAACATTAATGGAGCACAAACATTATCACAAGAAAAATTTCTCCTCCAGCACTTGGTGTTTATTCATGTCTTGTTAAAGCTGGAATTGTGGGGGCGCCTGGGTGACTCGGTCGGTGAAGTGTCCAACTATGGCTCAGGTCATGATCTCACAGTTCGTGGGTTCGAGCCCCGCGTCGGGCTCTATGCTGACAGCTCAGAGTCTGGAGGCTGCTTCGATTCTGTGTCTTCCTCTCTCTCTCTGCCCCTCCCCTGATCACACTGTCTCTCTCTGTCTCTCAAAAATAAATAAATGTTAAAAATTTTTTTTAAAAAAGCTGGAATTGTGAAGATTATTTTAAAATTATCTTTTTCCCTCCCCTTCAAGCAATGTGCTTGGTTTGCTCAAACACTGAAAGTAACCTTGAAGACAAATATTGAGACACAATGATTTTCTAAACCATCTAAGGAATAGTTCTCCCCAAATGTATAAGAAGTTAAAGAAAATGATTTTTTTAAATTTTTTCTGTTTATTTATTACTGAGACAGAGAGAAACAGAGCATGAGTAGGGGAGGGGCAGAGAGAGAGGGAGACACAGAATCGGAAGACAGGCTCCAGGCTCTGAGCTGTCAGCACAGAGCCCAACGCGGGGCTCGAACCCAGGAACTGTGAGATCATGACCTGAACCGAAGTCGCTTGCTTAACCGACTGAGCCACCCAGGCACCCCAAGAAAATGATTTTTAACAATAGCCATAGTGGAGTGGCTAAGAAAAAATTGTCTGACCTCAGACCTCAGAACCTTGAATTAAATTGCTCACGGGTTGTGCACACTTACAACAATTCCATTACATGAGTGACAAATTGCAATCAATCCCAGATTCAAAATGCCATTCCTTCTGAGGAGACTAGATGATCGCAGCCAAGTGGTTTAGTAGCAAGGTCTATTTATTTATTTAACTTTTTAATGTTTACTTATTTTTTGAGAGAGACAGTGACAGAGCACGAGCAGGGGAGGGGCAGAGAGAGAGGGAGACACAGAATCCGAAGCAGGCTCCAGGTTCCCAGCTGTCAGCACAGAGCCCGATGCGGGGCTCGAACTCACGAACTGTGAAATCATGACCTGAGCTGAAGTCAGACGCTTAACTGGCTGAGCCCCCCAGGCGCCCCGGGAGCAAGTTTTAAAGTTCATTGAATGCATTCATGCACCAAACAGAAGCCAGCTCCTTGGCCATCCCCCCAAAAATCTGCCCGCACTCCGCCTTCCGCTAAGGTAGGGCAGTCCAGCGCTCCCAGCAAAAGCCAGCCCTCCCCTTGTGCCCTAACTCCCACTTCCTGTCTTGACTACTCCAGAACCTTGTTCCAGCGATTCTCCTCGCCCTCTCCGCCTTGTTGGCTCTCCCCTGCCCCCCATCGGCAGATGCGCACGCGCTGTTCCCCTAGCTTGCAACAGCTCCCTCATATTCCCACTCACACATTTCTCCATTCTTTTTGCAGCAAAACTTGAAAAAAACTACAAATTCACTGCCTCCCGTTTTTCGCCTCTCATTTTCTTTGGAAGCCAATCCATCTTTTACCCTCCCCATTCCACCGGAACTGCTCTTCTCAATTCATCAGGGATCGCCATGTGGGGCACCCACCGGTCGATTCTCATCTTGAAGCTTATTAGACCCCCAAGCATCATTGGACCCAGTGAGACACTGACACTTCACTCCCTGCTCCTTCTCAGCCTCCTTTGCTGGCTCACTCTCATTTCCCAGGCTCCTTTGACATCTCTTTTCTATACACAAGGGTTTCCTCAGTAATCTCCTCCAGTCTTCTTGACTATAAGCTCTGATGATCCCCAAATTTAAATCCCTGGCCTGGACCCTTTGAAATTCCAGACTCTGCATGCAACTGCCTGCTTTCACGTCATCACCATGATTTCTTTCTTTCTTTTCTTTTTTTCTTTAGTGTTTAGTTATTTATTTTGAGAGAGAGAACATGTGAGTGGAGGAGGGGCAGAGAGAGAGAATCCCAATAGATTCTGTGCCGGCAGCGTAGAGCCTGACACAGGGCTCGAACTCACAAACTGTGACATCGTGATCTGAGCTGAAATGAAGAGTTGGTAGCTTAACCAACTGAGCTGCCCAGGCGCCCGATCACCAGAATTTCTAACAGACATTTCAAAACAGAATTCCTGACCTACCACCCCCCAAAATCATGCCCCCTCCCACCAAAATAAAAACTATGTGTCTATATCCTAATCCCAGGAAAGGGTAAATGTGATCTTGTTTGGAAAAAGGGTCTTTCCAGATATGATTAAGGATCTCAAAATGAATTCATCCCGGATTATTTGAGTGAACCCTAAACCCAGGGAAAAATCTTTCCAGGTGACTGACATCTCACTACCCCCCAACTCCTATCCTGTTGAGAAGCACTGATCTCTGGTATTTTGTGGTGAAGGCAGGGTAGAGAGGAAGGAAACAAGAAAAAAGTCACACCCACACACACCCACCCACCCACCCCCACACACACACCCTACTCATTTCCATTCCTTTAGACCTGAATTGCAATTTCAGAATCTGTCCCATAAAGATCTCAGTCTTCTCTTATGAAAATAATTGAAGAAAAACAGGATAAAGATATTTTTTAGGATAAAAATATTTCCAAGAGCCCAAATATAAATAAACTGTGTGCTGTAGTTATAAGACAAACTTTCTATAAATCACTTCCACACGAAGAGAAGCAAGCATATTTTCTCCAAGCCCGTTTCTGATGTCAGCCATAATTAAAACAAGTCTGAAGAACCACCACGGTGTGCAGCGCAGAGATCTGTAATCTTTCAGCACAAACTAGAATCTCAAATATATGTACGCATATATCCAGCAGAAGAGGAAAGGACAAAATTATCACTTATGGGATTGTGTGGATTGAGGAATGTCAAAAGGACAGGGGTAAATTATCTAGCAGGAAATGAGGATAGATCAGCCAACGAAGCTTTGCACACTTCTTTTTTGGTGCGGGGGGGAGGGGTTCCTGTGTCTACTTCTTGTATCTAATCATTTTTTTTTAATTTACATCCAAGTTAGTTAGCACATAGTGCAGCAATGATTTCAGGAGTAGATTCCTTAATGCCCCTCACCCACTTAGCCCATCCCCCCTCCCACAGCCCCTCCAGTAACCCTCTGTTTGTTCTCCATCTTTAAGAGTCTCTTATGTTTTGTCCCCCTCCCTGTTTTTATATATTTTTTTGCTTCCCTTCCCTTATGTTCATTGGTTTTGTATCTTAAGGTCTTATGAGTGAAGTTATATGATATTTGACTTTCTCTGACTCATTTCACTTAGCAAAATACCCTCTAGTTCCATCCACGTAGTTGTAAATGGCAAGATTTCATTCTTTTTGATCACTGGGTAATTCTCCATTGTATATAGGGTAGGGGCGCCTGGTTGGCTCAGTCGGCTAATCGCTGACCTTGGCTCAGGTCAGGATCTCATGGTTTGTGAGTTCGAACACCCGCATTGGGCTCTGTGCCAACAGCTCAGAGGCTGAAGCCGGCTTCGGATTCTGTATCTCCCTCTCTCTCTGCTGCTCTCTCTCTCTGCCCCTTCCGCACTCATGCTCTGTCTCTCTCTGTCTCTCAAAAATAAATAAACATTAGGGGCGCCTGGGTGGTTCAGTCGGTTAAGTGTTGGGCTTCGGCTCAGGTCATGATCTCATGGTTCGTGGGTTCGAGCCCCGCGTCGGGCTCTGTGCTGACAGCTCAGAGCCTGGAGCCTGCTTCAGATTCTGTGTTTCCCTCTCTCTCTGACCCTCCCCTGCTCACACTGTCTCTCTCTGTCTCTCAAAAATAAATAAAAAACATAAAAACATAAAAAATAAACATTAAAAAAATACCCCATTGTATATATACACCACATCTTCTTTATCCATTCATCCATCGATGGACATTTGGGGTCTTTCCATACTTTGGCTATTGTTGATAGTGCTGCTATAAACATTGGGGTGCATGTGCCCCTTCAAAACAGCACACTTATATCCCTTGGATAAATACCTAGTAGTGCAATTTCTAAATCATAGGGTAGTTTTATTTTTAATTTTTTGAGGAACCTCCACACTGTTTTCCAGAGTGGCTGCACAAGTTTGCATTCCCACCAGCAGTGCAAAAGAGATCCTCTTTCTCCGCATCCTCGCCAACACCTGTTGCCTGAGTTGTTATTGTTAGCCATTCTGACAGGTGTGAGGTGGTATCTCATTGTGGTTTTGATTTGCATTTCCCTGATGATGAGTGATGTTAAGCATTTTTTATGTGTCAGCTGGCCACCTGGATGTCTTCTTTGGAGAAGTGTCTATTCATGTCTTTTGCCCATGTCTTCACTGGATTATTTGTTTTTTGGGTGTTGAGTTTGATAAGTTCTTTATAGATTTTGGATACTAACCCTTTATCTGATATGTCGTTTGCAAATATCTTCTCCCATTCCGTCGGTTGCCTTTTAGTTTAGCTGATTATTCCCTTTGCTGTGTAGAAGATTTTTATTTTGATGAGGTCCCAATAGTTCATTTTTGTCTTTGTTTCCCTTGCCTCCGGAGATGTGTTAAGTAAGAAGTTGCTGCGGCCGCCTGCCTTCTCCTCGAGGATTTTGATGGCTTCCTGTCTTATCTTTAGGTCTTTCATCCATTTTGAGTTGATTTTTGTGTATGGTGTAAGAAAGTGGTCCACGTTCATTTTTCTGCATGCATGACACTGTCCAGTGTTCCCAGCACCACTTGCTGAAGAGACTGTCTTTATTCCATTGGATATTCTTTCCTGCTTTGTCAAAGATGAGTTGGCCATATGTTTGTGGGTCCATTTCTGGGTTCTTTCTTCTGTTCCTCTGATCTGAGTGTCTGTCCTTGGGCCAGTACCATACTGTCTTGATGATTAAAGCTTTGTAATACAGCTTGAAGTCTGGGAGTGTGATGCCTCCATCTTTGGTTTTCTTTTTAAAGATTGCTTTGGCTATTTGGGATCTTTTCTGGTTCCATGCAAATTTTAGAATTGTTTGTTCTAGCTCTGTGAAGAATGCTCGTGTTATTTTGATAGGTATTGCATTGAATATGTGAATTGCTTTGGTAGTATTCACATTTTAACAATATTTGTGCTTCCAATCCAGGAGCATGGAATATTTTTCCACTTTTTTTGTGTCTTCTTCAATCTTTCTTTTGAAAGCTTGAAGCCTTCTTTCATAAGCTTTCTATAGTTTTCAGTGTATAGATTTTTCACCTCTTTGGTTAGATTTATTCCTAGGTATTTTATGTTTTTGGGTGCAATTGTAAATGGGATCGTTTCCTTGATTTCTCTTTCTGTTGCTTCATTATTGGTGTATAGGAATGCAACCTATTTCTGTGCATTGATTTTATATCCTGCAACTTTGCTGAATTCAAGGATTTGTTCCAGCAGTTTTTTGGTGGCATGTTTTGGGTTTTCCATATAGAGTATCATGTCATCTGTGAAAAGTGAAATCTTGGCCTCCTCCTGGCCAATTTGAATGCCTTTTATTTCTTTGTGTTGTCCGATTGCTGAGGCTAAGACTTCCAATACTATGTTGAATAACAATGGTGGGAGTGGACATCCCTGCCTTGTTCCTGACCTTAGGGGGAAAGCTCTGTTTTCCCTCATTGAGGATGATATTAGGCTTGGGGCTTTCATAAATGGCTTTTATGATCTCAAGGTATGATCCTTCTATCCCTACTTTCTTAAGGGTTTTTATCAAGAAAGGATGCTGTATTTTGTCAAATGCTTTCTGTTGAGAGGATCATGTGGTTTCTGTCCTTTCTTTTATTGATGTGATGAATCACATTGATTGTTTTATGGGTATTGAACCAGCCCTGCATCCCAGGTATAAATCCCACTTGGTCGTGGTGAATAATTTTTTTAATGTATTGTTGGATCCGGTTGGCTAATACCTTGTTGAGGATTTTTGCATCCACGTTCACCAGAGAAACCGGTCTATAGTTCTCCTTTTTCATCGGATCTTTGGTTTTGGAATCAAGGTAATTCTGGCTTCATAGAAAGAGTTTGGAAGTCTTCCTTCCATTTCTATTTTTTGGAACAGCTTCAAGAGAATAGGTGTTAACTCTTCCTTAAATGTTTGATAGAATTCCCCTGGAAAGCCATCTGGCCCTGGACTCTTGTTTTTTGAGAGATTTTTGATTACTAATTCGATTTCTTTACTGGTTATGGGTCTGTTCAAATTTTCTATTTCTTGCTGTTTCAGTTTTTTTAGTTTATATGTTTCTAGGAATTTTCCAGTTTCTTCCAGATTGCCCATTTTGTTGGCATATAATTGGTCATAATATTCTCTTATTGTTGTTTGTATTTCTGCTGTGTTGGTTTTGATCTCTCTTCTTTCATTCTTGATTTTATTTCTTTGGGTCCTTTCCTTTTTCTTTTTGATCATACTGGCTAGGGGTTTAACAATTTTGTTAATTCTTTCAAAGAAACTTCTGGTTTCATTTTTCTTTTTTTGTTTGTTTGTTTTTTTATTGTTTGTTTTTTGGTTTCAGTAGCATTGATTTCTGCTCTAATCTTTATTTACCGTTCTTGTACCAGCTCTTAACGGGGTAAGGTTAGGTTGTGTCTCTGAGACCTTTCTTCCTTCTTTAGGAAGGCCTGGATTGCTATATACTTCCCTCTTATGACCTCCTTTGCTGCATCCCAGAGGTTTTTGGCTGCAGTGTTATCATTTTCATTGGCTTCCATGTATTTTTTAATTTCCTTTTTAACTTCTTGGTTAGCCCATTCATTCTTTAGTAGGATGTCCTTTAGTCTCCAAGTATTTGTTATCTTTCCAAATTTTTTCATGTGGTTGATTTCAAGTTTCATAGCATTGTGGTCTGAAAATATGCATGGTATGATTTCGACTGATTTGTGTCTCAGTATGTGATTTATCCTGGAGAATGTTCATGTGCACTGGAGAAGACTGTGTATTCTTCTGCTTCAGGATTAAACGTTCTGAATATATCTGTTAAGTCCATCTGGTCCAGTGTGTCATTCAAAGCCACTGTTTCCTTGTTGATTTTCTGTTTAGATGATCTGTCCATTGCTGTAAGTGGGGTGTTGAAGCCCCCTACTATTATGGTATTATCAATGAATTCCTTTATGTTTGCAATTAATTGATTTCTATATTGGGTGCTGCCACATTTGGAGCATAAATGTTTACAATTGTTAGGGGTTCTTGGTGGATAGACCCCTTAATTATGATATAATGCTCTTCTTCGTCTCTTGTTAGTCTTTATTTTAAAGTCTAGATTGTCTAAGAATGGCTACTCTGGCTTTCTTTAGTTGACCATTAGCATAATAATTGGTTCTCCATCTGCTTACTTTTGATCTGAAGGTGTCTTCAGGTCTAAAGTTGGTTTCTTGTAAATAGCATATAGATAGATCTTGTTTTTTTATTTATTTTTATTTATTTTTGAGAGTGAGACAGAGAGAGACAGAGTGTGAGCAGGGGAGAGGCAGACACAGAATCTGAAACGAGTTCCAGGCTCCGAGCTGTCAGCATAGAGCCTGACACGGGGATCGAACCCATGAACTGTGAGATCATGACCTGAGCTGAAGTCGGACGCTTAACTGACTGAACCACCCAGGCGCTCCGGATCTTGTTTTCTTATCGATTCTGTTACCCTATGTCTTTTGATTGGAGCATTTAGTCCATTGACACTTAGAGTGAGTACTGAAAGATATGAATTTATTGCCATTATGTTGGTTGTAGAGTTGGAGCTTCTGGTGGTGTTCTCTTGTCTTTTCTAGTCTTTGTTGCTTTTCGTCTTTTCTTTTTGTTTTTCTTCTGTCTTTTCTCTCCTCAGAGAGTTCCCCTTAAAATTTCTTGCAGGGCTGCTTCAGTGGTCATGAACTCCTTTAATTTTTTGTTTGTCTGAGAAACATTTTATCTCTCCTTCTATTTTGAATGACAGCCTTGCTGGATAAAGAATTCTTGGCTGCATATTTTTCCAATTCAGCACATTGAATATATCCTACCAATCCTTTCTGGCCTGCCAAGTTTCTGTAGATAGGTCTGCTGCAAACCTTATCTGTCCTCCCTTGTGGGTTTAAGAGTTTTTTCCCCTTGCTGCTTTCATGATTCTTTCCTTGCCTGAGTATTTTATGAATTTGACTATGCTATGCCTTGTTGACGGTCGGTTTTTATTGAATCTAGTGGGAGTCCTCTGTGCTTCCTGGATTTTGATGTCTGTGTCTTTCCCCAGGTTAGGAAAGTCTTCTGGTATGGTTTGCTCAAATAAATTTTCTGCCCCTTTTTCTCTCTCTTCATCTTCTGGGACCCCTATGATTCTGATGTCATTCCTTTTTAATGAGTCACTGAGTTCTCTAATTCTTAAATCGTGCTCTTTTGCTTTAGTCTCCCTCTTTTTCTCTGCTTCATTATTCCCCATAAGTTTGTCCTCTATATTGCTAATATATTACTCTGCCTCATCCATCCTTGCCACCGTGGCATCCATTTGAGATTGTAGCTCAGTTATAGCATTTTAAGTTTCATCCTGACTAGGTTTTACTTCTTTTATCTCCACAGAAAGGGATTCTAATCTATTTTCAGCCCCAGCTAGTATTCTTATCGTGATTCTAAATTCTGGTTCAGACGTCTTGCTTGTGTCTGTGTTGGTTAAGTCCCTGGCTGTCATTTCTTCCTGTTCTTTCTTCTGGGGTGAATTTCTTCATTTTGTAGTTTTGAAGGAAGAAATGGAATTAATAAAGTAAAAAATATTAAAATTAAAAAATTAAAAGCAACACAAATAAATCAAATAAAGGATGCTAGATCCTAGGTGTGTTTTGGTCTGCTTGTGAAACGAAACTTGATAGATTAGAGAAAAAAGGGAAAGATAAGAAAAGAAAAAGAAAGGAAAAAAAGAAGACAATGTTGGAAAATTTGAAAAAATGAATACAATAAAATATAATGAAATGATGAAAGTAAAATAGAATTTTAAAAATTTACAAAAAAGTAAAGAATATAGTAGAAAAATTTAAGGAAAAAACTTTACGGAAATTTTTTTTCTCTTTTTGTATTCAAGAATAATAGAAGTTAAAAAATTGAATAAAAGGACCAGAGAACAGAATGAAGTACGATCGAAATTACATCGGATTCCCCTAGAAGTCAAACTACGACGCTAAACTAAGCAGGTGGAGAGACTTGTGTTTGTCAAGAGCGCTGTAGGCCTAATTGGGGGGGCTTTAGTGTAGTGACTCCGTTCTCCACGAGGCGGCGCTGCTTAGCTTACTGGGGTGGATTGTTGTGGAGCTTGTAGGTGTGCATGCACATGCGCGGGAGGGGTGAAAATGGTGTCACCCAGCAACCCAGTCTCTAGTATGAGAGCTCTGTTCTCCCTGATCAGCAATCATGCACCCGTCCTTTGTCGCCGGCTTCCGTCCACCCTCTACTTTTACACTGGCTGTGACCAAGCCGCCGGACTGCCAGGCGGCACCTCCCTCCTTTTATCTCAGGCCCGGCTGTGCTTCGCGACCCCTCACTTCCGAGGGCCTGCGGCTTTGACCCGCTCAGACCTTCTGGGGGAGGGTCTCCCCGAGCAGGTGCCAGGTGCCCGCCGCACCCAGGAGCGGCCCGTGCCGCTGCCGCTGCCCAGAGACTGCGGCCGGGTGCCCGCCCGCCCCAGAAAAAGTTCCCGCGGTCGTGTAGCAGCGGCGTTTCAGGGACTGGAAAGTCACAACACCCTGCGGGCACCAGGCTCCCCCCTTATCGCCCTAGTTCCGGCGCCAGCGAATGTGGCTGTTCTCTGGGGTCCGCTGGGGGCGGCCCGCAGTGTCTGCCACGTGTCCTTCCAGCAGTGGAACCGCTTCTCCCCGTGTGGCCCGAAGGCCTCCCGCGCCCGCTCTGCCCCTGGGGCTTCGCCCTTCCCGCCACAGCCCTGCCAGGTACGGAGCCGCGGGCGGACGTTCAGACTCGGGGCTCCCCGGTTGTGAGGTCGGGAGGGAACCGAGACCCTCTGCTTTCTCCGTCCTCCCTGTTTACTTCAGTGCTGCGGCTGTTTCCACTTTTCCACCGTCTCTGCAGCTGCTTTTGGGGGAGGGGGGGCTCTTCCCAGACTCTCCGCCCGTCGCCGTCCTCCCTCCGCAAGCGAAAACAGCTCCCTGCCCCGCGGGCTGCACCTCTCCGCCCCGTACCT
Organism: Cryptoprocta ferox; assembly: GCA_028646485.1. Classification (NCBI taxonomy): domain Eukaryota; kingdom Metazoa; phylum Chordata; class Mammalia; order Carnivora; family Eupleridae; genus Cryptoprocta; species Cryptoprocta ferox. The sequence continues at coordinate 120,616,217 of CM053571.1, forward strand.
GCCGAGTTCTGTGGTTCAGGTTGTGCAGATTGTTGTGTTAATCCTCACATCAGCTGTCTGGGTGTGCAGGATGGTTTAGTGTTGATCTGGCTGCCTTTCAGGGATGAGACATGTAAAAACCTGCTCGGCCATGTTGGCCCCTCCCCAAGGTTTGCCCGGTGCTCGAGGGCCCCAGCCGTGCAGGGCTGTGTACGAAGTTCAGAGGAAAACAGAAAGCGTACAGCCATGTTTCCGGTTAGCAAGGGGTTCACAGTCTAGCTGGAGAGGAAGACAGCACGCACCTAGCAGCAGGGAGTGTGTGTGGCGTGATGCCGGTCGGCCCCGGAATGAACAAAGAAAGGGGCCTGTCAGTCCTGCTGGAAAAATCTGGGCCTTCCATAGCGCCTTGTGTATACTCCATCTTGGCGTCAATCATGTTCATGTACATATGTAGATACGTGTATATAATCAACAAGGACATATATGTTGACACGGTCTCATGTTTTGTGGTCGAACATAGTCCATATGTGTTGTAGAAAAATTGAAAATAGAGAAGGAAGTTTTAGAAACTAAAATTCTCTCACGCGGGGCACCTGGGCGCTCAAGTCCGTTGAGTGTCTGACTCCTGATCTGACGATTCGTGAGATCCATCCACAGGTTGGTCTCTACTCTGACAGCGGGAAGCCTGCTTGGGGTTCTCGGTCTCTGTCTCTCTCAAAATAAATAAACTTCAAAAAATAGTACATCAATACACTTTGAAAAATAATAAACATTCAAATAAATAAAATTCGCTCCTACTCCTGCTTTCCAGGAGAAAATTGGAAAAAATCCATGTATTCTTCTCCATTCACATATAGTTGGCATATATGCATATGTATATATTTTACAAAATCAGTATCTTTTTCACCTTATATTATAGTGTAAGCATTTTGCCATCAATATATATTCTCCCAAAACACGATTTCCTGGGATGTAGAGTTACAGATTATTTTTTCTCCCCGTCTTATTGAGGTATAATTGACAAAATTATATATATTTAAAGTGTACAATGGGATGACTTGATATACATATACACTGTGAAATGGTAACATAGCATCATCTCACATAGTTATCTGTGTTTTTTTAGAGATTTTATTAAAAAAATTTTTTTAATGTTTATTTATTCTGAGAGGCAGAGAGTGCAGGCGGGAGAGGGGAAGAGAGGGAGGGAGACACAGAATCTGAAGCAGGCTCCGAGCTCCATGCTGTTAACACAGAGCCGGACGAGGAGCTCAAACTCACGAATCGGGACATCATGACCTGAGCTGAGGTTGGACACTCAACCAGCTGAGCCACCCAGGCGCCCCAAGATTTTCATTTGTGATTAATCTCTGCATCCAACATGAGGCTCAAACTCATGACCCCAAGATCAAGAGTCGAGTGCTCTGTTGACTGAGCCAGCCGGGCGCCCCTCACATAGTTATCTCTGGATGTATGCGTGTGTGGTGAGAAGTCTACTCTCAGCAAATTTCAAGTGTACATTTTTGTTAATATAGTCACTATGCTATATGCTAAATCCCCAGAACCTATTATTTGAGGTTGGTACCCTTTGGGGCACCTGGGTGACTCAGCTGGTTGAGTGTCCAACTTCAGCTCAGGTCATGATGTCGTGGTTTGTGAGTTTGAGCCCCGTGTTGGGCTCTGTGCTGTCAGCTTGGAGTCTGGAGGCTGCTTTGGATTCTGGGTCTCCCTTTCTCTCTGCCGCCCCCCCCTCCCGCCCTCCGGCTTGTACGCTGTCTCTCAAAAACAAATGCTAAAAAAATAAAAAAATAAAAAAATAGGGGGCGCCTGGGTGGCTCAGTCAGTTGAGCGTCCAACTTCAGCTCAGGTCATGATCTCACGGTTCGTGGGATCGAGCCCCACGTTGAGCTCTATGCAGACCGCTAGCTCAGAGCCTGGAGCCTATCTTCTGTTTCTGTGTCTCTTTCTCTCTCGGCTCCTCCCCTGTTCATGCTCTGTCTCTCTCTGTCTCTCAAAAATAAGTAACTGTAAAAAAAAATTTTTTTTAAATAAAAAAAATGTAAAAAAAAGAGAAGTTGGTACCCTTTGACCAATATCGTCCAATTTCCCTTATTTCTAGCCCCTGGCAACCACCATCCTACTCTCTGGAGTTATTACAGATAATTCTTAAAATTTTTATTGTTTTTCAAGCATTTGACAGTAATCATGAGCACTGATAAGAAAACCCTGGACTTTATCCATTTTTAAATCGTTGCCAATTATGGAAGTTAAAAAAACCAACAACTTCATATTGTTGTCTTAATTTGCCTGCCTGGTGAGAATGAATGAGATTCTATGTCTACACTGGTGTTAGCCTTTCTGTGACTCACCTGTAGATTTCTGTATTTGGGTAGGTTCAGCTATACTGTAGGAACAAGCACATCCTGAAATCTTAGTGGCGCAACAAAGTACAGTTTGCCTCTCAATCATGTCACCATTAATGTGAATCAGCAACTCTCATTTGCACAGAGATTCAGGGGTCCCCACATCTGCTCTGTGATGCTGCCACCCCAAACCTGCGCCCCTTGAGGACACCATTGGGAGGCAAGCGACCATAATGGTGGCCCCTGACAATTGGAGAGACTGGGGCCAGCTCCACCCTCTGAGAACCAGGAGTCAAGTTGAAGGGTCAACCAGTGACTTGGGAAGCTTGTGGGCCACAGGGAAATACCATAAACCCAGGGAGGGAAGGATACCTCAGGGATATGTCATGTCCAGAATTTCCCTGCTGTTTTCTGATTCAGATATATGGGGATTGGACATTTCTCTAAAAATTCCTGCCTGAAATCCGTTAGCTTTCCTTGTACTACTGGAAAGCAAATTATGCCACAGTCTGCCTGGAGGCCTGGGATACAGGGCTTGGCAACCAGTGATTGTGACATCTTCCTCCCTGCTGGCCCCACTCAGCAGACCCAGGACGCAATTTGTTTTAAAAGTTTTTCTTTATTTATTTTGAGAGAAAGAGAGAGCAAGCAGGGGAAGGGAAGAGAGAGAATCCCAAGCAGACTCCACACTGTCAGCACAAAGCCCGATGCGGGGCTCTAACTCACCAGTTGTGAGATCCTGACCTGAGCCAAAACCAAGAGTTGGACGCTTGACAGACTGAGCCACCCAGGCACCCCAACAATTCTTGTTAATATTCTACTTAATTTTATTCTACAGTTAATGGTCTTGTTCTATTATATGAGAAATCCTTTACAGATGTATATCTGATTCATTTGTATTTTTTTTATGTTTATTTATTTTTGAGAGAGAGAAATAGTGTGAATGGGGAAGGGGCAGTGAGAGAGGAAGACACAGAATCTGAAGCAGGCTCCAGGTTCTAAGCTGTCAGCACAGAGCCCGATGCAGGATTGAACCCAGGAGCCACGAGATCATGACCTGACCCGAAGACGGACGCTAAACTGACTAAGCCACCCAGGTGCCCCTTAATGTTTATTTATTTATTTTGCGGCGGGGGGGGGGGCACAAGCAGAGGAGGGACAGAGAGGGAGACAGAGAGGGAGACAGAGAATCCCAAGCAGACTGTGCTACCAGTGTGGAGCCTGATGCAGGGCTCGAACTCACGACTAAGATCATGACCTGAGCTGAAACCAGGAGTCGGACACTTAACTGACTGAGCCACCCAGGTGCCCCATGATTCCTTTGTATTATTTCTTAATGTACTAGAAATGAAATCTAGCCTTTATTTAAAAAAATTTTTAATGTTTATTTTTGAGAATGAGAGAGACCAAGCATGACCAGGGGGAGGGGCAGAGAGAAAGGGAGACACAGAATCCAAAGCAGGCTCCAGGCTCTGAGCTGTCAGCTCAGAGCCCAACGTGGGGCTCGAACCCATGAACTGTGAGATCATGACCTGAGCTGAAGTTGGATTCTCAACTGACTGAGCCACCCAGCCACCCTTTCTAGCCTTTTATTTAAAAAAGAAAAACAGGAGGGCTCATGGATGGACCTGGAGGGTATTATGCTAAGAGAAAGACCTACCATATGATTTCCTTTCTATGTGGAATCTAAAACAAACAAAAAGCAGAAGCAGACCCATAAATACAGAGAACTGACAGTTGCCAGAGGGGAGAGGGGTGGGGGGATGGGCAAAGTGGGTTGCAGGGGGGTGGGAGGTACAAGCTTCCCATTATGGAAAGGGCAGGACACAGGGGTGAAAGGCACAACATGTGGAATACAGTCAATGGTGTTGATATAGTGACAGATGTAAGCATAGCATGAGCAACAGAGTGGGGTTCGACTACTAGAATTTTCTTATTTTTCAAAATGGACCAAAGCAGGGCCATGTTCTAGACATCCATTTTATACAATTCTCCTTTAAGAACTAGGCAAAATATAAGACTTGATAACTAACTTACCATTTCACAGATCTCCATCAACTTCTATGTGCCTATGTTTGTGTTCTTGAAATGCAGAGCACAAAATACATTGGCTCTTCTGCAACCAGATCACTGGTGGCGTGGATTTTCTAGTTCCTTCCACAGAGTTTTGATGGGCTTCATTAGATGCGGTCCTCCCAAGCAGGAAGCCCCCTCCACAGGCAAGAGGGCTGGAAGGACAATCCGAAACCACCGAAGACATCAATTGTGAATCCTGAGTTGGACATCAATTATTTAAGAACTTAAATAGAGGAAATATGGGAAACCCTGCAGAGAACAGGCCCAAGACCTACTCACCCAATGTTCACTGACCTACTGAAAGTCACTGGCCAGGGCCAGCTTGGATTCTAGCAACTCTTGAGCACATCTAGACATCGACGAGCACCCTGTGCTACCAATGGTTTCATTCAACGAAGGCCGAGCAAAACCACGGTTCACTTCATTGAACCATGTTTAGGTTTAAGACAAGGAGACTGAACCAACCAGAGGCAAAGTGATATTCCCGTGCTCCACTTTTGAGAATAGGTTTTTTGAATCTGTTGGTTTTCCCTGTGGACCCTGGCACGTTTAAAAATTGCATCGTTCATGGGGCATCTGGGTGCCTCGGTTGGTTGAGCGTCTGACTTCAGCTCAAGTCATGATCCCCATGGCTGGTGAGTTCAAGCCCTGCTTGGGGCTCTGTGCTGACAGCTCAGAGCCTGGAGCCTGCTTCGGATTCTGTGTCTCTGTCTCTCTCTGGCCCTTCCCTGATCACTCTCTCTCAAAAATAAACCTTAAAAAAAATTTTTTTTTTAAATTGCATCACTCATATGCAGACATTTAATGAGAAAAGGTACACGTTACTATTGAAACTAAGTTATATTGTCTATGTAACCATTACCTCATCTAGAGAAAAAGGGTGCTGAGCAGGGGAAACGAGCTCAAGGAGGTAGAGAGAGATGTCTCTACACACACACGCACACGACATTTAAGTATCTGAAGCATCATCATCTATGCTTGCTTTATTACTTCTGAAAAAAAAAAAAAAGTAAAGTATCATATAGCTATTCTGGTCTCTCTTTACAGAGCAAGACTGGAAAACTTAGAATTCAGATAGAATTCTTTTAAAGGCAACACTAAATTCAGACGGAAACCGCAGGCTCGTACATCTAAAATCAGAACAACTTAAAACACTCGCGTTTATTCATCATGAGGCATGCAGAAGTTGGAGACTACAATATACTAAGTGATTTAAAAAACATTTAGCCAAAAAGTACATATTGCTTACACAATATTTCAGTTTCTCTTCCTGGACAGACTTACAGTAAATGTTTCAACACAGCCTGTGCAAATAACAAGCGAGGCTTTGATATTCCTTGGCAAGTGACTCCTATTGCCCGAGGGAGTAAGTGACCTCACCAGGGCCCGGCCTCTCCAGGCTGTATGAAACAACTCTGTGTATTTTAACAAGCTGTAGTTTTGGATGCAACTGCATCGTAGGATTTAAAGAAAATAAATCGCTGTACCCAAGATCAATGGGAAGTGCTAAAGGGCTACAGGAAGCCAAAGTACTGTCTGTTAACTCTTCACCAAATTTGAAGATATTTACAGAGATTTTGCTACGAAGTCAAAAATCCAATCACTTGACCCTTCAAGGAAATTTCAAAATACTTGGGTTGGTCTGGGTTTTGCTGGGCCCAGATGGCAATAAACAGAGTGGCCAAAATTTGAAAGAAAAATTCCTTTAAAAGCATATTGTGAAAGCAGCTCCTTCCTTCCTCCCTTCGCCTCCCCTGGCCTTTTGTGACACCCCTTTAGATCTACCCTCCCTGGAAGCTGCCATTTGGGGTGCCTATGAAAGACGGATTCCCTAGTCCTCCAGAATCCGGATTCTGCCTGTCTGGGGCAGGGCGTGTGACAAGCATCCCCAGGTGATCCTAGTGCAGGTCATCTGCATTGTTCTCCAAGAACCCCCCCCTTTTTACCAGTCCTTCCTCCTCGAGATCACACCAATTACACAACCCTCCTTGTTCCCAGCGTTTTCTAGCCAAGAATCTTCACGAACATGATATCCTCAGCATTCACATGATTAACATTAAAAAGAGTTCAGATCTAGTCATCCCTGGTGTATCAAAAAAAAAAAAAAAAAAGGCTCAACAGTATGTTCACCTTACTCAGAGGTTTCCAACACATTTTATTTTGTAGACCACTGGTTTGTAGCTTTTGAGGACCAACATCTGTATAAATGCCTACAAAACGTCCAATCAGTGTCAGTTCCGAAGCGGCCCTTGAGGTCCCGCACACCCGCACGTATGGCTTGAGTTCCAGTCATGCCTGCAAAACAGCTGCCCTCTGGCTCCTGGCGGAGGGCGCGTCCACGGCGAAGCCTCTTCTGGGGGCGTCCTCTCTCGAGGGGTGGTTTCCTTTGGCAAGAAGAGGGTCTGTTCTCACGGCTTGGGTGCCTGTAAGCAGGAGGCATTCAGAAACTCGCAGGGACGGGGGTGCTTTTTCTCTTAGGCAGACACTTGAGCCGTCAGTGCGCTTGTGCTTAATGAGACCAATCCCCTCCTTACTGTTTGGTGGGTTAAGACAGAAGGAAGCCTCTGTTTTTAGGTAACACAGATAAACACCTTTTTAGATCGCCTATTTGTTCTAGAACTACAAAATTTAATTCAAGAAAATATAGGTCCCGTGAAAGACTTAAAAGTTTTATAAAACTAAAATCTAGTTTTCCCCAATAAATTGTACTTTTAGCCAAAACCCTCCCAACGCTTCTAAAATAATACTAAAGGGGGCATCTGATTATACAAGAGCAATAAAAAAAAAATTAAATATTTATTTGAATAACAAGTTTAAGTTCAAGCTGCGATGTTGGCAATGCAGATTTTTAACACATCACAAAAAGCGTGCACAAAAATATACTGGCGCCAAGGACGAAATAATGCTAAGAATTAGGCTAAATAACTGCCGATTTTAAGAAAACAAGAGGCCTGAATCACTATACAAAATATAAAATGTATTAAACACTACCATCCACAGAACAGTCTTTATTATGGATTATATTTAAAAATTATTTGTGTAGTTAATTATAATATTGAATTGTAAATGAGTATTATACATGAACCCCCTTTCGGGAGGCAATTCCTTGTTGCACTATAGAACATCTAATTACATCGCAAAAAGTATCCTTTTTTGCGGTCAATAAAGAAAACAGTTAATGGTATTACTGTAAATATTAGGAAGGCTACAAAAAAGAAATTAGATTTCTTTTTTGTCTTCAAAGTGCTTTCCATGCAGAGTTAAGCACTTGCCTTGTTTAACTGAATGCGCTATCGGGAAAATGTCCTGGGTCAGAGATGCTCTCGAATGAGGAGACCGGGCTTTACAAAGCAAAGACTGGAAGCAATCACGCAACCCTCTCACTACTGGGCTACCACTGTGTCACTTACCAATTCCATCTTTCCAGAATCCCATTCAAGACACTTAAAAAAAGACCAGACCGAGAACGATAAATACACACAAAATGAAAAAGACACCAACTGCTATTTGACACCACAACTGGCAATGTCTGTGCTACGTGAAAGCACCTTTAAAAAGAGCCTATGCGGCAAGAGATAAGTGTCTAAAGATTCAAAATGAATCAACAGTATTGGATAACAATATAATTCTCAACTCAGAAGCTGCCTCAAGATTAGGTGCATCTTCAGTTAATGTAACAGGAAAAAAAGGCAATGGATTTTATTTTATTAATTGCATCCACTCACAAATCGACCTAAGGTCACCAGATGTGTAGACACAATGAGATTTTTGTTGTCGTTTATAGTCTTTAATTGAAATGATGAAAAAGGAGAAAAATCTATGTAAAAAGAAAACCAAATAGCTAGTTGGGTCTAGATTAAGAGGTGGCCCCCGGGGTGGGGTTCACGTTCTGAGTGGCCACCTGTGGTGCGACTTCGATGATCCGGGGCTTGTCTATGATTCTGGCTGTGCGGTTGCCCTTCTCTACGATCCCAATAATCCATGCTTGGTGACCTTCCCCGTATTTGGGAGACTTTATCTCTGCACAGAATCGAGCAGCTTGCTCACGCGGTAAACAGATTAGGAGGCCTCCTGGCAGAGAGAGAGAGAGAGAAAAAAGGGATTATCTTCAGTGCTCTGCCATGGTCTTTCCTCTGCACTTCCGGTCTTTCCACTGCACTTCCACCCAGATGCCGTTCAGCCAATAATTCTCTTCTCTCTCTCCAAGAGCCGCCCTTTCCAGTCAACTGAGAATCCCACAGATTGCACTGCCCAGCAATTAGCGACTTCTTGGGAAGCTGCTATATTAAAAAGCACACAATAAACTTTAAAACAGTGAAAATGAGCTAGGTGTGACTCACTTAACACTGGGTAGGGTAGGAGTAAGGTATTTGAGGCCTCAATAACATACGTGGTAGCTACAGTTTTCTTGCTTTACAAGAAATATTTAAACCAAAAGAGAACTTTTCCTTTTTGACTTTTCTACATGGATTCCTCATTTTACAAAAAGGGCTTTTTGCATTTTTTTTTTTAACTTAAAACTTAAGATCATGAAGGAGTGTATGCCTCAGAGCATATAGGTCCTGTCACTGGCTCTGTCATCTTCAAAACAGAAAAAGCAAAAAATATGTTACAGAAACCTTCATCAAAAGGTCAGTAGCTAAGACAGAAAATTTTATGTATTTGTAAGTAGAACTAACACAGGAAAACATATGTAACTGTACTTTTGCAAAAAAGTAAAAACTTCTCATTTTTGAATAAAGGAAACAAACAGAACTTGCCAGTGATATTGGTTTAATTCATTCAACACTTCCTCCAGGCCCACCAGGTGGCAGGCACTCTTCTGGCCAGACAGGGAACCAACAGTTCAGTTGCCCTCTTGGAATTTTTTTCTAGGAAATGGATTTTAGTTTTTTGTTGTTTTTTTAAACACAGGAAATTAAAGGGTCCTCTATAGAGGCTGTGGGACACCTACCAGAGAATTGCAAGTCCTCTTACAGAGCTGACACGTGGGCAGGGCTCTGGGGTCCTCGCCTCTGGCTGCACCCCAGAATCCTCTGGGGGCACTGTTAGAATTACTGCTGACCAGGCCCACCCCAGACTGGCTTCCTGGGGGTCAGGTCTAGGCACTGGCATTTTATTTTTTTGGTTATTTTTAAGTTTTTATTTATTTATTTTGAGAGAGAGAGAGAGAGAGAGAGTGAGAGAGAGAGAGAGAGAAAGAGATGAGAAGCTTAAGCAGGCTCCGCGCTGTCAGCACGGAGCCTGATGTGGCTCAAAACCATGAATCATGAGATCTTGGACCTGAGTTGAAACCAAGAGTCGGACGCTTAACCAACTGAGCCACCCAGACACCTGTAGCCATTGGCATTTTTAAATCCCCAGATGATCTGACCCTTTTCTCAGAGTAGGGAAACTCCTGAGTTAGCGAGAAGACAGAAATAAGAAAAGCTGAAAAAAGACAGGATGTACAAGATGAAATGCAAGCGTTAAGGGGCACTGGGAAACATAAAATACTCTCATTCTTAAAATTGCAATTTTAGACTTTTTCTTCAAGGAAAAAACAGAGCTTGTTCAATGTAACCTACAGGTGTCACAGTTAATTCACATTCTCCCCGCCTTCCGTCATGACACCAAACAGAAGCACTGAATTTAACGCTGCTCTCGATCACGCACAGAACGGCAGGAGACGGGTGACCTACCGCACCGAGGGGCCTGAGAACATTCGTGTCAAGAAGGCCAAGGTGACCTCCCAGCACTGGCCTCACACAAAGTGGGGTCGTGCCCAAGCGCCTGGCCGCGCCCTCGTCAGGACACTTCGTCAGCCTCACTCGCGAGGCCCGCGGGGCCCTCAGACCTAGGCCCAGGACCCTCGTACCTGATGTCTCCGGGCAGGTCCCATGCATGAGGCCGAACATGTTTCCGCAGGCCTTGCTCACAGCAGCCATCTTGGCCAGGACGGGAAGGTTGTGAATCACAAAGGACACCTCATTCCTCTGCTGCTTGGCCAGGTTCTGCGCGTGGCCCAAAATTCCAAAGCCTGTGATGTCGGTGGCAGCGTGGGCATTGAACGTGTGCATGAGTCCTGCAGCTGAGAGAGGACAGAGGACCCATTTATCACCTGGTGAAATAGATGAAGACTGAGAACAGAAAACCACCTTTCCTTGGGGCGCCTGGGTGGCTCAGTCGGTTGAACGTCTGACTTTGGCTCAGGTGATGATCTCCCGGCTTGTGAGTTCGAGCCCCGCGTTCCAGCCTGCTTCGGATTCTGTGTCTCCCTCTCTCGCTCTGCCCCACCCCCGCTCATGCGGTGTCTCTAAGAATCAATAAACATTAAAAAAAAACACCTTTCCTCATCTAAAAATGTTAAATAAACTTTGATTTCGATACTCCTAATTCCTTAGGGAGATGACCTATTGGAAGAAGAAAAAGTAATTTCTCAAAAACCCCACAAAAACCAGAGTGAAATTCTGAAAGTTGGTTTCTTTTTTAATTCTTTTTAATGTTTATTTATTTTTGAGAGAGACAGAGACAGAGCGCAAGGGGGAGGTGCAGAGAGGGAAACAGAATCCGAAGCAGGCTCTGGTCTCTGAGCTGTCAGCACAGAACCTGACGTGGGTGGGGCTCGACCTCATGGACTGGGAGATCCTGACCTGAGCCGAAGTCAGGCGCTTAACCAACCGAGGCACCCAGGTGCTCCTGAGAGTTAATTTCTTATTCTACTTGAACCATTTAGAACTATCAGCAGCTTTGGTCTGCAGTAATTCTCCAGTGAATGAAAAAAGAATTACTATCTCAACGGAAGTTAAACCGGTCAAAGGCATCCTAAAATCAAAGAATAAGACTTTTTAAGATGGACCTAAATTCAAGGCATTCTCACTACAAGTGCATTACCCAAATTAAGGTTAATTTTTGAATTAATAAAAAAAGTTTCAAAGTACTTTTAGGTTTGAAGAAAGAGCAGAAAGTACAGGAGGTTCCTACATACTCCCTGCCCCCCCTTCTCTTATTATTTAAAAAAAATTTTTTTAAAGGTTTTTATTTATTATTGAGAGACAGAGCATGAGCATGGGAGGGACAGAGAGAGGAGACACAGAATTTGAAGAAGGCTCCAGGCTCTGAGCTGTCAGCACAGAGCCCAACGTGGGGCTCGAACTCACAAACCGTGAGGTCATACCCTGAACAGAAGTCGGATGCTTAACCGACTGAGCCCCCCCCAGGCGCCCCACCCCCTTCTCTTATTAGCATCTAGCATTGGGTGGTAGATTTGTTACAAGGGAAGAGCCGTTACTAACACGTTATTAACTGAAGTTCACAGTTTACGCTATTGTGTAAACACACAGTACACTTGTTATGTTGACAAATGTAGGACATGCATCCATCATTAGTATCATAGAGTATTTTCACTGCCCTAAAAATCCTGTGCTGCACCCATCCATCCCACCCTGCCCCCCAGCTCCTGCAACCACTGCTCCTTTCACTGTCTCCATAGTTTTCCCTTTGCAGAGTTGGAATCCTAAGAGTCTTTGGTCTTTTCAGAAGGTCTTCTCGCTCAGAAATAGGCTTTTAAGTTTCCTCCATGTCTTTTATGGCTTTACAGCTCATTTTATTTTTTAAAAATGTTTATTTATTTTGAGAGAGAGGGACTATGAGCAGAGGAGGAGCAGAGAGAGAGGGAGAGACAATCCCAAGCAGGCGCCATTGAACTGTCCCTGCTCCGTTGTCAAAGATCAAACGATATTTATGTGGGTCCCGTCCTGGACTCTGCATTCTGTCTACTAACACGGTATCACACTGGTGACGACTGTAATTATACTGTCTTGAAGCTGGGCGGCGTCAGTCCTCCAGCTGCCCTCAGCACCATGTCGGCTGTCCTGGGGCATCTGCGTCTCCACACAGACTCAGAATCAGTTTGTCAATGTCCACAAAATCACTGGCTACGACTGCGTGGAGTTCCATTCACATATCAAGTTGGGAAGAACGGACATCTTGATGATGATATTGTCTATCTCCGTACCTGGAATACTTCTCCATTTATTTATTGCTTCTTTGACTTCTACCATCAGTTTTATAGTTTTCCTCATACACAGCATGCGTGATTCATACTGAAGTAGTTCATTTGGAGGGGAGTAAGTAATTTTTAAAAAATATTTCTTTCTCACGAAACGAAATACACTCCCTGTTTACAGGAGTACTCTGGAGTGAATGTATTTTTTGGTTCATTTTCTGTTTAGACTAAGATCTCTTTTACTTAAGTGCATTCTCAACAACACAGGTGGAGAGAAGAATTTCTAGTCCATGATGGTGGTTAAGCAACTAGACATCCATGATGGTGGTTAAGCAACTAGACATCCATTCTGTGAGCACATCTGCACCCAGGACAGTGGGGCAGCCAATGACATTTCCACCAGCGGAGACCTGCAGTTCAGCAGCTCTTCCCAGTGCCATCTTGGATGAGCTTAGAGGACCAGAGTACACAAGAGGACACAGCAAATCCCAGCCAGTAATCAGGGCTCCGTTTTTAACGTACTGATCACCATTTTGTCCCTCCCTGCACAGGGAGTAACTGTTGCTGATTTTACTATGGGAATTTTAACGAATCACAATGAACTCCTTCCTGTGTACCCAACAAAACCCAGCTTCAACCACTACCACCTTTCCGCTGGGGTCTTATCAATTCCCACCTACTTGTTGGGGGATGTGGGTGGGGTGGGTAACTTGAAAGCAAACCCCAGTCATACTACTTCACCTGTAAATATTCCAGTATCTAACTCTAAAAGATTAAAAAAAGGGGGTGCCCTGGGTGGCTCAGTCAAACGTCTGACTCTTGATTTCCGCTCAAGTCACAATCTCAGTTTGTGGATTAAGCCCTGCATTGGGCTCCGAGCTGAAAGCGCAGAGCCTGCTTGGGAGTCTCCTGCTTAGGAGTCTCTCTCTCAACTCTCTCTTTAACTACAATACCATTATTGTTATTGTACGTAATAGATCTCTCCTAAACCTCTAAATTTTTAACAGGTTCCTCTTCTTCTCCCCCATGCCATTTGTTTGTTGTGGAGATAGTCACTTGTTCTGTGGCAGTTCCTGCATGCTGGATTTGGCTGTCTTCCCTGATGATGACAGGTTCTACCACGCTGGCAGCCAGGTTCAAGGCCTGCTGAGATTCAAGTTCAGTTTCTCTGGCAAGAGTGCTTCATTGATGGTCAGGGCGGGGGTAGGGGGGACACTTATCATGGTTTTTAGCAGCTGTTGATGTTTGCTGTTGAGGTTCATTAAATCAAGGGGGCAGCAAAAACGGCAAATGTGGGATTCATTCTTCCAGCATTTATTACAAGTGACTGTTCTAAAGAATTTAAAATACAATTTATTTGGATTTCCCAAAATATACTCCATACAAGAAAGGTAAAATGTGTGACTAATTCCTTTATTTTCATAATGGATTGCTGCTCTAGCAACTTCCAAAGGTGGCCCAGAAGTTTCAACTCTCATTATGATCTCATTGGTTTTCAGACACTCCATAGGCTTCAGCTGACTTCAGTCACTCTTCCTTTTGACATTCAAACTGCCCCCTTCCCAGTCTGACCGGGTGTGCCCAGTCCTGGTGCAGTGACAGGACCCTGTTAGCTGCCAACAGCTCCACTACTTTCAGGCACAGGAGGTCCCAAGCTTATCTTCTACATTTCCTTTCCCAGAGTTGAAATCAAGCCATTTCCCCAAGGAGTCCTGGCCCTTTTTCGTGGGAAATGTTAATTTTCAGATCACAATCTGGGCACTGAGAGGTCGTTACTGCCAGGTTATCACTGCTCCCAGGCTTTTCAGTTGGCTTGGAAAGAAGCATTTTTAGGAAAATAAAATCCTGAGTTCATACTGGTAATTCCAAAGTAAAGATTATAGTTTATTTTTAATGTTTATTTATTTATTTCGAGAGAGAGACAGAGACAGAGACAGAGACCACTAGTGGGGGAGGGGCAAAGAAAGAGGGAGAGAGAGAATCCCAAGCAGGATCCTCACTGTCAGCACAGAGCCCGACGCAGGGCTTGAATTCATGAACCATGAGATCATGACGATCTGAGCCGAAATCAAGAGTTGGACATTTAACTGACTGAGCCCTCAGGCGCCCCAAGATTACAGTTTATAATTCTGCTTCTTTGATCTTATTTCTTTTTATTCTTAAAATTTGTTCCCAACTATACTAACTTATTTCTTTTATCATACGATACCAATATTCTTCTAAACACAAATCCACCTGATACAATGACACATCTTTGTGAGTTTTTGTCCTGAGGATATATATTGAAAATAGCAGGCTCAAATTGACTTGAAATAATTCTTCCCCACGTGGTTTTGCTACTATTTAACTTGATATATATTAGGCAAATTAAAAAAAATACTTTTAATGTTTATCTTTGAGAGAGAGAGAGACAAAGCGTGAGTGGGGGAAGGGTAGAGAGAGACAGAGACACAGAATCTGAAGCAGGCACCAGGCTCTGAGCTGTCAGCACAGAGCCTGACACGGGGCTCGAACCCATGAACAGTGAGATGAAGAGTTGAGCCGAAGTCAGATGCCCACCAACTGAGCTACCCAGGTGCCCCTATATGAGGCAACTCTAAAGAAGCAAAGAGCTGCCAAGAATAAAGATCTTTCATTCCTTTTAATGGCTGCATAGTATTCCACTGTGAGCACGTAGACTAGATCACTCAGTAACCTACTGACGGATATCTGGGTTGTTTCCTTCTTTTGCAGTTATAAACAGGCTTCAATGAATAACAGCCTTGCACATATGTCATTTCATCAGTCACAGAGGCAGGACCGCTAGGTCTAAATGTACACATAATTTTGCTAGATATGATCAAATACTCCCCCATAAGCTTCTGCCATATTGTATTCCTCCCAACATACAAACAGTAACGACTGGGAATCTCAAATGCTTAAATACAAGCAAACTGAAAATGCATACAAATAAAAATCTGTAAAAATCACTTTCTTACTGTTTAATGACTTAATTTGAAGGACCAAGAAAAAGGGAGAAAGACTCCTTAAGCAGTTTGAGTGGCACTTGAACAGAGAAACATAAATGGAAAGTCTCAGTCATAAGTGAGGAGAGCAACTGAGGACAAAGAATTAAATAATTACAATTTGACTTTCGAATATAGCCAAAGAAACTATTCCTGGAACACAGAAACAAACTCTGGAAAAATCTGATACCCACCCCCAACCCCAAATTCAGGGGCGGACAAAAGGCAAATTAATTATGGTGTTATCTCTGGCAGACCACTCAGGCACTAAGAATTATGTGTTCTAAGATGATATAATGTGAAAAAAAAAAAAAAAGAATTCAGTAACGTTAAATAAAAACAGATGCCAAATACAAATAAAATGCATGATAACCACTAGTTGAAAACGTGAATAATAAAACAACAGTAAATCACCAGCCAATCATAGAAAAAAATTCTGGAAGAAAACAAATGTGTTAACAGAAGCTGTCTTGAGTGGTGGGACTATGGACAATGTTTCTTCTCTCCTTTTTCCATTTTCTAAAAACTTCTATAATGAGCGTATCATTTTTTACAGTAAAAAATATATATAAAATAAATGGGAAAATATACGACAGAAAGGTTTTGAAGGCAGCACATCACTGTAAGCCGTGGCGCGCAGGCGCCCTCGGCTGCGATGAGCACCGCCTAGAAACGCCGAGGCAGCACTGACCTCCTGTGCCGGCCCGGAAGCCCGGGCCGAGGAAGGTCTCAGCAGGGGCCCGGACGCCCGCCAGCACTGGGCCAGGAAGTCCGTGACCGAGCGGACAACTGCACAGCGATGGAAACGAATTACGTTCCTCTATACACACCCGGAATAACACTCAGGAATGATAAGTGTGCACAGAACAGCAAGAAAAAGACAAGAGGTATGATTCAGTGAAGCCGAAACTACAAAACCCAACTAACTGCCTCAAGATACAAGTCTTTGTGACAAACATATTTTAAAATACATGAGGGAGCACCTGGGTGGCTCAGTAGGTTGGGCATCCGACTCTTGATTGTCTCAGGTCATGATCCCAGGGTTATGGGATCGAGTCCCAAGTCAGGCTCCACACGGAGCATGGAATCTCCTTAAGGTTCTCTCTCCCCCTCTTGCTCTAAAATTAACAACAACAACAACAACAACAACAATAATGAAATACATGAGATTCAGAGCAGGAGCTGCTCCTACGCAGAGTGCGGGGACACCTCTGGGGCTCCCAAGGCCATGTTCTGTTTCTCATACGAGACGGTGGGCTCATGGGTGCTGTAATCTTTAAGCCCTGCACATATTTTATAGAATTCTTTTGTATCAATTTGACATCTCATGAAAATTTGTTCTAATGTTTATTTTTGAGAGAGCGTGTGTGTGTTGTGTGTGTGCGCGCGCACACGTGCGTGCTTGAGTGGGGTAGGGGCAGAGATAAAAGAGGGACACAGAGGATCTGAAGCAGGCTCTGTGCTGAAGCAGAGGGCCCAGTGAGGGGCTCAAACTTACCAACTGTGAGATCATGACCTGAGGTGAAGTCGGACGCTCAACCAACTGAGCCACCCAGGTGCCCCAACATCTCATAAAAATTTTTAACTTTTAAAAGGGGAGAATGGCAAATTTTGAAGGAAAAAAATAGTGTTTTCACAGTTTTGTAAGTTAGTTTATTTAGTTATTTTTGAGAGAGAGAGAGAGAGAGAGGGAGAGAGGGAGAGAGAGAGAGAGCACGAGGATCCAAAGTGGGCTTTGAGCTGTCAGCACAGAACCCGACATGGGGCTCAAACTCATGAACCACAAGATCATGACTTGAGCCAAAGCTGGATGTTCAACCAACTGAGCCACCCAGGTGCCCCAAGTTTATTTATTTTTAAGAGACAGAAACAGAGAGAGAGAGAGAGAGCGCGTGCATGAGCACGCGCCCTCGCATGCGAGCTGGGGAGGGGCAGAGAGAGAGAGGGTCCCAAGTGGGCTCTGCGCTTCGAGTGCAAGGCTCCATCCTGAAACCGTGAGGTCATGACCAGAGCCGAAATCAAGAGCTGGACACTTAAATGACTGAGCCACCCAGGCACCTCATATTGTCACATTCTGAAGTAACTCAGAGTGTCAGGCAACATCTTTTAAGATCCCCTGGTCAACCCCACCATTTCTTCTTTTTTTAAATAATTGAGGAGTTCATTGGCTTACGTATCACATCTATTTGGTTCAGTCATTTGGGGGAAACTGCAGGATAGAGGGGAGAGGACGAAGAAAATACATTCGAATCGGTTCCTGACTGTTTGCTCAGGGAACTCTGAAAAACTGAATGAAGAGTCACTTTTTTAAGGAAAAAATTTTTGAACTTCATCTTCAAAGTTCCAGGATGGGACGCCCCACCACCCAAGTCCTTATAGCATGCAATTAAGGGGGAGAAAGAACACCGGTATTTCTAGAAAAAAATTGTATGACCCTCCATCACTGGCTTATGTTGATGGGATTTGTGGTACTGGAGAAAGAGCAATTTTTGTAGTTAGATTTAGGATTGAGAACAGGATCTGCCTGCACTTAGGTGCTTCCTTTTGGCCAAAAGGGAGAAATAGGATCCAGTTCACAGAATTATGAAAAAGAAAATATCCGTGAAGTACCGAAAAGAAAGCTAGCAGGTGGCAAAGTTAGCTCACTCGCTGTAAGGAGAACCTATCCCACGCCCCCGAGTTCTTCTAAGCTCTGGGGACACCACGGTGAACAAAACAAACAAAACTGTCTGCCCTCTTGGAGCTGATGTTCTGAATGCTGGTCTGCTTCCAAATCATCTGCACAGATGCTTTTCTAAAGACAGTTGCTCTGGCACATCAGAGGTTAGGACTTCAAAGACCCACAAGAAGAGCGTTCTTCTTAATTATACACTATGCCTGGCATTTTCTATCTACATATGAAAGGCAGGAAAAAGGGGAGTATAAGATGCTTGAACTCTATGAAGTAATTCCCTCGGCAAGCCTTGCTGCTTTCCAGAAGATGAATTCTGCTTCTGGAACTTTCCTGTTTTATTTTATTATTTTAATTAAAAATTTTTTTTTAATGTTTATTTATTGTTGAGAGAGAGAGAGGAAGGGGCACAGAGAGGGAGACACAGAATCTGAAGCAGGCTCCAGGGGGCTCAAACCCACGAACTGTGAGATCATGACCTGAGCCAAAATAGGATGCTTAACCGACTGAGCCACCCAGGCGCCCCTTTCCTGTTTTATTTTAATCTCCTTTTAAAACTTTGTATAGTACCAAAGTATCCACTCAATTACCACGCATAGAGACTGTGAAGTAGCCTCAATTTCTTACTAAAGTGGTCAGAAAGGAATAGACTGTTAATACTTAAAAGCATTATAAGCAGTAGTTTCAAATCCTGGTCCCCACTGATTAGCTGTGGGACCCTGAAGAAGTTAGTAGCTACCTCATAAGGTTGTCCTAAGAATTAAACAGGAACATAGGTCAAGTTCCTGATACACAAGAATTACTAAATAAATGGTAATCACTATTTTTACATTTTGTCAGTATTAGGAAGCTAGACAAGAAATGAAATGTAGAAAAAAATTATGACGTCATTACACATTTATACACACAAACGTGGGAATTAAAATAACAATGAGAACAACCTTGAAATAATAAGCCAAATGCTTTTTTTTTTTTTTTTTGAGAGAGATCGAGAGAGCACGTGCAAGCTTGAGTGGGGGAGAGGGACAGAGGGAGAGGGAGAGACGATCTTAGGCAGGCTCCATGCTCAGCGTGGAGGCAGACACGGGGCTCGACCCCACGACCCTGGGATCATGACCTGAGCCGCAATCTAGAGTCAGACACTCAACAGACGGAGCCGCCCAGGCGCCCCACTAAGTCAAATACTTTTGAAAATATGCCATATAAATTTCATTTCCATTTAATTGGGGTGCAGAGGAAGTCAATACTACTGCCCATAATCACGGAAATTTAGGACTGGGAGGAATAGAGAAAATATGACCTCAGCTCTTCTGTGCGCCTGGCACCGCTGTCACCGTGAGGGGATCTAAGGAAGCAGGGGATCAGAGGTGCCGGCGGAGCCAAAGCACCCTGGAACCCCAGGCACAGAGCAAAGTGGGCTGCAGGAAGAGCTTTCATGCCCTCACAACCTCGTCTGAGGTCCCGTTTCGCCAGTCCTCAGTCGTCCATTTTCTCTAATGTCAGTCACGTTTAAAATGCATTTCCGTCAGGAACACATAGTGTACCTGGTTTCCCGCTAGTGATCCCTGACCCCAAACCAGGCACCCAGAGAAGGGTCTGCAATACTGGTCGAGACCGGACGTGGCCTTGTGGCCAAAAATGTTTCCCACCCGGCTGAGCCCCGCAGAGACAAGCCTCCGGCCCTACCTGTTCTGTTGAGCCTTGCCATGTTCATCATCGCCTCCTGGTACGCCAGCTCCACATCTTCCTGGGTGACCACTAGTTTGATCTTATTCCATTTTTCAGGCTAGTAACGGGACAGAGGTCAGGAGGAAAAGAGAAGGGAAAAAATGTGATTAACCTTCCCATCACTGAAAGAGTGTATTTTTCCCTGTCATCTTCTGGGGGTTTCACTGATCTGATTTTGTACACAAAGGTTAAGTTTTCCAACTTTCTCCTGTGACCAGTGGTTCAGGTGCCCCGTCAGACAGAGAATCATGCACTTTCCTGGTCTCGACCCCTCACTTCTGTGGTCCAGGCCTGCAGCGTGCTGGCCACGGAAAGCCAGCAGGACCCGTGGCCGCAGCGCACGGTGAGGCTGTGCTGACGCGGGTGCTGTTCTCGCCTGCGGCAGGGCGCAGGCCGCGCTGTGAACAGTCCCAAGTGTCCTCCGCTCGTCCTCCCCACCTCCTCTAATGAGCCGATGGCTTTCCTTTTCATAAATTATACTTTTGCTGACTTTACCTAAACTCTGCATCAAGCCATCTGGATGGACAATCGAATATGAAAACAGCTTCGGGGCGCCTGGGTGGCTCAGTCAGCTGAGTAACCCACTCTTGGTTTTGGCTTGGGTCGTGGTCTCACAGTTCTTGGGATCGAGCCCCGCATCAGGCTCTGTGCTGAGAGCACGGAGCCTACTTGGGATTCGGTCTCCCTCCCTCTGCCCCTACACCATTCGTGTGCGTATATGCGTGAGTGCTCTCTCTCTCAAAACTAAACTTAAAATAAAATTAAAGAAAGAAAACGACTTTGATGGCATGCACCCCAAGGACAGCCTAGGGTGACCACAGAGGAGATCAAGAAGGTCAGGGGAAAAGAGACTCCCCTTTTCTCCTCAGTCTGATTTCCAATGCATCCAGCGTCACGACGTGGGTTCACGACATGCGATCATCACGCTCCGTTAGCGGCCATCATCCAGGCGTCACTGGTTTCTCGTGATACCCAATAAGCTACCACCCAGTGAGGTAACTCAAGTCCATCCCTGTGATCCTCCCCCGGCCCACAGCTTCCCGTCCTCCCCCAGAGTCGTCCACTCCTCATTCTCCTGCCACACAAAATAGAGTACGCTCATACACACAGACGCCAGGACAACATACTCTTGGGTTGCTTCTGACCTTTACGAAAGGGTACTATGCTGTTACGTAATCTTTCCATTTTTCTTTTTTCAATTCTGAGCATTAAAAAAAATAAAAAAGGACAGGTGGTGTCAGGTTGGGGGTAGGGAGCAGGGTTCCACGGCCCTCATCTGGCAGGCTCCTTTGGCAAACTTGCGGAATCACTCAGACCCGGGTGGCCGAATGGAAAGTCACTGAGGATTACTGGCCTGACGGGAGA
The DNA here is from genome assembly GCA_028646485.1 of Cryptoprocta ferox. Classification (NCBI taxonomy): domain Eukaryota; kingdom Metazoa; phylum Chordata; class Mammalia; order Carnivora; family Eupleridae; genus Cryptoprocta; species Cryptoprocta ferox. Next base: position 120,637,391 of record CM053571.1, read on the forward strand.
TCCCCCCTCGTCACAGGACGGGAGGGACAAAGAACTGAAGAACATGGCTGAGAGTCTGCTGTATCAAGCGAGATATCGCTGGTTGATAAATGACATAAAATTACTATTCTTTTTCAACTGTTTCTCAGGAATCGTAGTCCGGATGACAGTTGCAGAAATGAAAAGCACCATGATATGTGAGGCCAGGCCACAACCATATTAATTTTTGAATTGTTATGGCAAGGAGAAAATTTCCAAATGAAGTATGATTACAGCTCCGTGGAAAAGTGACTCGGGATAAAAATCTTCATATTCTAGATGCTTCCTCCATGACATAAATATTTATCAAAATGTTTCCAGTCACTAGTTAGTTTTAAAGACACACAATAATCAAAACCAGAAACCTCAAGACTAAAATAAATTGTCAACAACCGTGCCCGTATTTATACCCCAAACGCTACACTTTCTGTACGTTCTCCTGTTTTTCAGTGATGCTTACGATGCAAAGGATAACGCACTTAATACGAGGAACCGTCCTCACTGAAGGACGACAGACGGTTCCTAGCACTTCTGTAAGGACGTGGCCGATGACACACTCGCTGGCAGTGCGACTACACTGAGAAGACGGACTGGGGCCGTGTGGAGGCTCTGGGTCTGCGAGGTGTGCAGACGCGCGCAAGGGGACGGGCTCACTCCCGGACGGGACGCGGCGCTCGCTCTGGACCAGGCACAGCTTCTCGAGAAGCGAGCGCGGGGGCTAGCAGGCTAGCGAGACGCGCAGCCGACCGGGCGTGCGAGGGGAGCGCCTGGCCTCCAGCTGCCCCCACCGCCGACGACAATGGCCACGACAGCGGCCTCGGTCCCCAGCATGCGCTGCAGCCCCCACCCCCCACGATGGCAGGCGGCGGTTCACTCACGATGTCCAGCCACTGGTGCACGGCCACGGCCACCTGCGTCCCCAGGGGCTTCGTCAGCACAAGCACGTCCCCCGGTACCGCGTTATCTGGCCTGCAGAAGAGAACAAGGCAGGTTCGAGTCTGGGTCATGGAAGAGACAGACTCGCTATCAGCAGAACAGGGGCCAGAAGAGGCTGGTAACAACGTACCCGTGTTCGCCAACGCTTCCTTCAACTCAAGCCCAACAGCACCAGGGGAGCAGAACCTTGCAACTGAGCGCTGAGGCTACGGCTGGGCCGGAAACACTGGCGGACCTGGAGCGCGCCACTTCCCCCCGAACAGTGTACGAAGACGGAAATCACTTAGCCTTTAGCCCCGCTCGTGTGTGATTCTCAGTACGGAGCCAACGTGGTTCCGGGGCAACAAGACTTCTGACACCAGGGCTGTTTTTCGCAAGCACTTACAAGGTAGACACGCAGTGGGACGTGGCTCCAATCTGGGGGTCTAAGGTTCTGGCAATTTCAGCAAAGTTCTCAAACTCACACTGTTCAAAAGTTAAGTTTCCTACCTGTTCCAGACACAATCCTTGGTCGTACCTATTTTTTTTGTTTTTGTTTTTTTTTAAATAAACTTATTTTTTTAAAAATCTTTAACGTTTATTTATTTTTGAGAGAGACAGAGACAGAGCAAGTGGGAGAGGTGCAGAGAGAGAGGGAGACACAGAATCTGAAGCAGCTCAGAGCCTAACGTGGGGATCGAACTCACGTGACCTGAGCCGAAGTCAGCTGCTTAACCCACTGAGCCACCCAGGCGCCACCCCCCCCGACTTTTTAAAAATTTTTAATGTTTATTTATCTTTTTTTTTAAGTTTATTTAGAGAATGAAAGCGTACACGTATACATGCGTGCTTGCGACCGGGGGAGGGGCCGAGGAGGAGAGAGAGACCCAGGCAGGCTCTGGGCTGTCAGCACGGAGCCCGATGCAGGTGAGATCATGACCTGAGCTGAAATCGAGTCAGACGCTTAACCGACTGAGCCACCCGGGCGCCCGATGATTCCGTCTTAAAGACAGAAGGCAAATGCTGAAAACACGAAGAGCGATCCCCCACGCCAAACTCCCTCTCCGCTGCATCCTCACTGCGGGAGGCACCCGTGTCCTCCCCATCTCGGCTCACCCAGCTGCTCTATCCTCCGACGGCACACAACTCACTCACCCACGTAGATGACAAAGCCCGAAGCACAGACTTAAAATCACCAAATGGCTCCCCAACTCATCCTATGTCTGTATCCGCTGCTAGGTCTGAAAACCGTTAATTCTCCAGCAATTCCCAAGAAACTCTCTGTCCAGAAACTAGACCTTAAAAAGAGTCTTCAGTTCTGACTCCGCCACACCTCAACGCTGATACGTTCTTGCACATCACAGGTCACGTGCGACCCATAAAAATTACTATCAGCAAGTTACACGCAATAAAACTAATGGGTTATTTTGAAGTTTATGGGCACTATTTTGTGAAATAGAATCATGTGTATACGCTCATTCCTATTTTACAAACTAAACATACGTGCTGTTGACCAAGAAAATCCACTGAAGCTTGTTTTATTATTTTCCCTCTCTCATTTCTGCAACCGCTAAGTGCTTTTTCCATTGAAAAGTTGAAATGTGTGAGAGGAAGAGGGACTTTCGGGGTCTTCTGTCCTTTCTATGTGAAAAGTCTGAGAACTGCCAACATTAAAAGATAGGAAAACAAAACTCTGACAGAAGTGAAAGGCAAGCCCCTTAACATGAAAGCTGTCAGATAACATCTCTAAAAGGAGCTCCCATCAATTAAAAAATGGGCAAAAGACATGAACATATGAAAAATATGCTCAACTTTCCTCACGAAGAAATAAGGTTTAAGCCACCAAACGGACCGGCAAAGAACAAGAGGTCTGTGACATCTCCGCGGGTTAGGATTCGGGGAACGTGGCGCCCCATTCATCGCTGACAGAGTCGAGGGCGGCCTGGAGGGACCGACCGCAGTTACTCTGCACACACACACTGGACCTAGCAATTCTATTTTGAAAAATTTCTTACCAAGAGCTACACACATGCAAAATGCTCTATGTATAAGGTTACATACTGAAGTACTGTTTATGATGTCAAAATAATTGAAAATAATCTAAACGTCCATAGTAAATTGGTTAAAAACTGGAAAAAGTGGTTGCCTCGTCCAGGAAGGGAAACTGGTGATAAGGAATGGGGGAGGGACTCTGCATTGTAGATCTTTCTATACCTTTTGAATTCTGAACCATGAGAACACGGTGCCTAATAGTGTTTACTCATATAAAAGGGTAAACAAACGGAGTTTCAAATCCTTCAGAAAAGAGGACAGGGTAGCTTTTCTTAACAAGATGTCAAACATGAAAAGTTAACAATTTGCATTTAAGAGAGACTCTTTCAGAGAGAGAGAGAGAGAAGGGGAGAGAATCTTTCCCAAGATCTAGAAATGGCCAGAAAACACATGAAAAGATGCTCACCAAGATCCAGAAATGGCATGAACAGATGCTGGTATTATTAGCTACCAAGGAAATGCCGATGTCACTCAGGGACACAGCACCTCCCACCCACGAGGACGGCTCCCATCACACATGCAGACAAGAACCAGGCCTAGCGAGCACGTGCACGTTCTCCTACGCCGCTGCCTTGAATGTGAAATGGTGTCACTGCTGGGAAACCAGTGTGGTGGTTGCTCATGACACACAGTTGCCACAGGACCCAGTGACCCGTGGGAAATGGAGTGTGTGTCCACACAAAATTCACGGCAGTACCATTCGTTAACAGGTGGAAACAACCCAAAGGTCCGTCAACTGTGAACACACGAATGTCTAAAATGGGCAAATTCACAAACAGAAAGTAGATCAGTGGTTTCCAGGACCCGGGGGTGGGAGGGAATTGAGCGTGAGCCCTTAAAGACACAGAGTTTCTCTCTGGAGTGATCAGAATGTTCTGGTATTGGACAGTCGTGATGGACGCACAACCTTGTGAACACGAAAAACCAATGAAGTGCATACCTTAAAAAAGTTCAATTTTATGTGATGTGAAACTTCTTTAAATAAATTATACTTTAATAAAGTACTGATACATGTTACAAAATGGATGAACCTTAAAACTGTCATGCTAATGTTACGTGAAATGACAGAAGCCAGAGGGGGAGCAGGGGGATGTGACCGGACATTGAAGGAGGGCGGGTTTCTAGCGAGGGTGATGAAATGTTCTAAAATCAACTCTGGTGATGGAGGCGTCCCTCTGTGAATACACTGAAGACCACTGATCGGTGTGCTCTACAGGCGTGAGCTGCATGGGATGTCAATCAGTGTCTCAAGACACCTTTGCCAACAAATCAAAAAGGGGGAAGCAGGCAGGTGACGTGAAACAAAAATCAACTTACATGATAAATTCGTTGGGCTGGCAGACAGTTGTAGCCACTCCTCCCAAAACAATCCAGGGATTTAACACCGTTTGGCCACCCGTCACAGACGTCCCTGCCTCCTCGGCTGCGTCTTTAAAACCCTGTATAATTAGGGGCATCACTTTATCCCTTTCCTAGGGTTTAAAAGAACACAAATTAAATGTCACATAATTCAGTTCAAAACCCAGAAAAGAAAATCTACCCTGTGTTATAATAAAAGATTTAGGGGCGCCTAGGTGGCTCAGTCGGTTAAGTGTCCGACTTCAGCTCAGGTCATGATCTCCTGGTTCACGAGTTCGAGCCCTGTGTCGGGCTCTGTGCTCACAGCTTGGAGCCTGGAGCCTGCTTCAGATTCTGTGTCTCCCTCTCTCTCTGCCCCTTCCCTGCTCACGCTCAGTCTCTGTCTGTCTCTCTCTCAAATAAATAAAAACATTAAGAAAATCTTTTTTTAAATAATAAAAGATTGTAAAACCCTAAACGAAGTTCTGGAAGCTTACAGATGGGGTAGAGCATAACAGAAAGAAGTAGGGAACAGTTTACATTGTAGCCATTTTATCAAAAGTTAGAAGTTGTTCTAGGTTACGACATGAATGAAGCCTAGACAACAGAGAATTAAAAACTGGGATATGACTCGCACACAGGTCTGCCCTAAATCTGAGCCAGCTCCTTAAAGGATCCTGAAGAATTCCAAGACTAGTTTCAAAAAAATAAAATTAAAAAAGCTCCAAAACTAGCTTAATATGCATCCGCAGGCCCTTCTCCAGAGCCCATTAAGTCACGACCCAAGTGCATGCCGTGGGGGCAGAAAAGAACCCATGGAAAACTTAGGAGGCAGGGCAAAACTTCCTCTGCGGGGACAAAAACGATCTAAATGGAAATCCTCTCCGTGTCAAACAAGAGGCACTGGCAGCAAGGCCACAGACACTGGGGACACCAGTCTCTTCCCTGTCCACATCAGCGACCCGACCAGCAAGCCACGGCAGACGGCTGGCCCACGTGCCACACGCCGTGGTTCTGTAAGGCTGGGCTCGGTCCACACGCCCGGCATGGAGGTGCCATTGCTGTGGCCTAGACTTTATCAAAGCAAACAAACAGGATTGTTTTGGCTTCGGTCTACCTGGAAGAGGGAACGGGAAGCAGGTGGTGGAAATGAAAATAAGAATAGGCCAGACTCTATTTTAATTCACGGAGAGCTGCCAAAAAATAAACGGGGAGCCTGATGGAGCACGAAAGCCGCGCTGCCTGGCCGCCTTGCTTCATGGACGAGGGACGAAGGGCGAACCAGTCAAGTGACACCCCTGAGACAACATGCTACTTACCCTGTCCGTCATCTTGTTACTGATTCCAAGGAGCATCAGCATATTGTCACATTCCGTGACCCCCATCGCGTAGAGGTCGCTGAGGACATTGGCACATGCTATCCTGCCCTGGAAGAGAGGGGAGGCATGAGAAGGGACAAGTAGGGGACTTTCCGTGTGTGCCTACAGGGAGGGCATGTCCCAGAACTCGGGGACTTTCCAGCGACGTGGTCCCCGTTTTCTGTGTCCTTCATTCGATCACAGAACCACTAGGCCATTCCTGCAGTCTTTCTCAGACATTCCTGCAGAACAAGTAATTTCCATGTTCTTTCCTGTTCTAAAATGTTGGGAGAAATCTGCGATTTCTGTAGGTGGGGAATGGGGCGGGGGCAGGTGCTGGGGGGGCGAGGCTGGAGCTGAGGGGTCTGGGAGGAGAGCTACGGAATGAGAAAGTTTGAAAACAACCGTCCTAAAGCAGTCTTGGACACGGCCATGTGTCCTAAATGGACACGAACAATGTTGACTTTATATAGAGAAGATGTTTTTTATAATACGGGGGGGGGGCAGAATTTTGGTAGCTTCTTTTCAAGGCTGTAGAAGGTAAACAGGAAAAACATCTTGGTTGAGAAATCAAAAATAGAAGAGATTAGAAAAAACATCCAGGCCCTAAGTCAGATTGTTTTCTAAAGAAAATAAACATTTCCAGTGAACTGTATTATTTAATAAGGACTTTAAAATAATTCAACAGAAATGTGATAAGATTTTTTTAATCATCACTGGAGATTTTTTAAATAGAAGTTGTCGGGGCGCCTGGCTGGCTCAGGCGGTAGAGCATGCAACTCTTGATCTCAAAGTTGTGAGTCTGACCCCCATGTTGGGTGTAGAGATGACTTAGAAATAAAATTTTAAAAAATAAGTAAAATAAATGTTAAGTTGTCATTTCTAGAGAGTGAGGAAAAAATAACAAATTTTTCTTCTGCTATAAGGATAATCAAACTCCCAAGTATTATCATTTTCAGCTGCTGGTTCATGGCTTGTTGAGGTTTTCTTACAGCTTCTTGGCCCATTGGCAGTGAGCTCCGAAGCAACAACAGCAAGGGCCACAGGTGTTCTGCACCCTGGTGTGTCTGCCACTGCTTAGAGCTGCAGCAACCTTCGGTCCCTTCTGTCCTGGGCTCTCTCATGTGCTTTTAAGAGATGCTGGATAAAGGATGAATTCTGGTCCAGCCACCTCTGCCGCTGGCGAGGTGGGGCGCCTGGGGTTGGCATAGTTCAGGCTCAGAGGTACTGCTCGAGAGAGGACAGACAGACGTGCAGAGGCCAGACCAGGTTTCTGGCAAATTGTGTATGTGTGGCTGGCACCTGAGGTGACCTTCCTCTTCCCCCCACTTAGCTGTCTCATGGCCTAAGTCCCTATGTGTATGGCTTGATTCCAGTACCCACGGCCCACAGGGAGGACCATTTCCTAACAATGGGACGTTTCTAGTCGCTTCATTGGCTCCGTGTCTGGTAGGGTGGGGGTTCAAGTTGGTTAGACCAAGCGGTTGCTGGCGTAAGCACGCACAGAACAGTGGATAATGTATCTAGGTAGGCCACCAACAGTAGCTAGAAACTTCAACACAGCAGTGCGGATACGTATTCTACACGGTGGCCCCTAACACACCGAGGGGGATAGTGACCAGAATCAGAATGAATGGTCAAGAAGCTTAACTGTGGGGAGATGCTAAGCTGTTTACTTCCGGAAGGAAACATCTAGGATCAGTCCTGCTACAGAGTATGGTAACGCCTCTAAGCCTGAAACACAGGAGTGTGGAGTCGACAAACGTCAAAGAGAGAAAGAAAGATGAAAACCACAAACACGTCAGTCAACAGAAATGCACAGACACACACCAAGGTATCAGAGCGGCGGAGGGGCTCCCCACATCTGCCTCGACCGCCTTCCGCACGGTCCCAAGTGCGAGCGGGGCACAGATCCCCTGGCTCCAAGAGCAGAAGGCCGGGCAGGGCGGGATGACGACAGTTTGGGTGTGACAGAAACAAAATCCCCAGCCGCAGCCCCAAACCCAACCAACAAGCTGTCCCAGGTGTAAAAACGCACCAGGGTCAAACTCACCATCATGTAAGGGTCATCGACGATAGGATAAATGTAATCCGTGGTTTGCACCAAAGACAGACCGCCGTGTCTCAACGGAATGACACAAGTATCCATTCCAATGCCTGCGAAGATGAAAGTTACCGTCACCCAAAAATCAAATGGAAAAGCCGCTTCAGTTCACACCACTGGTGTTCCGAGAACGGTAGTGTGCACGGCACCGAGGGAACGGGGCACCTGCCGCTAGCGCAGTAGGCTTCCTATCAAGAAGCATTAATGGAAATAAACGTGAAACATAAGTAAGCTTAAGATAGAAAGTGAGAATACAATTTGTTAGTCACGAAGACTCGACTTCTAGGTGGTACAATTTTTAGACTTTAACGATGCTTCAAATGGAGATTTTCTCTTCCTATCACCGTGTCATGTGACTGGCACCACAGAGAATTTCTCTAAAGATGAGAAAGCATAAGTGGAACTTGGGTTGTCTTATCCATAGGTGCTTTCTGAGTAGATGTTCAAGCAATTACTCTATTTCCCCAACAGAAAATCTGTAAAATCTTTTATACATATAAAGAAAATGTTATGGGGCACCTGGGTGGCTCAGTCGGCTGAGCAACCGACTTCGGCTCAGGCCATGATTTCGTGGTTCATGAGTTTGAGCCCCACAATAGGCTTGCTGCTGTCAACTTGTCAGTGCAGAGCCCGCGTGGCATCCTCTGTCCCCCTCCCTTCCCCTTCTTCTGCTTGCGCTCAAGTATTTTTAAAAATGTTATTATTACTTTTGCATCTTAGTCAATAAATAAAAATGACAAAAATACAGAGATGGCTGGCTAAGTTGGAAAAGCATGGGACTCTCGAGCTCAGAGTCACGAGTTCAAGCCCCATGCTCAGTGGAGCGATTACTTAAAAATAAATAATTTAAGAACGAGAGAGAGAGAGAAAGAGAAGGACAAAACTGGGACAGGTATTCATCGTTTCCAGTCAACCAAGTACATACTCTGTGGTACCTATGTGATCTGTTACATAGGTTCGTGAAAGCATTTTTTAAGAGGAAACAACATTTCATGTTATTCCTCTTGTGGAAAACTTGTTAATGTCACCTTTACTAACTTACGTTATGAACAGGGAAAAACAGTTTGCTAAACAGGCCTGTGGGAAACATTTCAATTCATTAAAAATTGTTTCTAGGGGCTCCTGGGTGGCTCAGTCAGTTAAGCGTCCGACTCTTGATTTCAGCTCAGGTCATGATCTCATGACAAGTGAGTGTAGGGCTCCGCACTAGTGTGAAGCTTGCTTGAGATTCTCTTCCTCCCTCTTCCCCGGTCTCTCTCAAAAAATAAAAATAAATTAAAAAAACTGTATCTAAACATTTAGGAAAATAACATGGACAACTGATGATCTAATTAGAAGTAACTCCCCTTTACTCGCATCAGTTTAGAAATTATGAAGACTGTGCTACCGTAGGCTACCTTTCTTTGAAAATCACCTGTAATGCAGGTATTCTCAAATTCAGACGGTCCTTCCCACCAAGTAAGCTGAATACGGAGTGCTTTCCTACACCTCTCTCCAGAGAGGCCCTCCTGCTCCCTTGGGATTACTTCAACTTTGCAGTGAACAGCGGAAGGTGGAGGAAAAAATCAAGATGCAACAGCAAAGGAATTAAGTGCAGGGCGCCCTCTCAATTCAGAATTCCACACGGAATGAGAACACGGCCGATCTGCGTCACTCGGATGGATACATGAGTACCCTTCACATCTTGCTTGAGTGACATTGCTGCGGCACAAGGGCAAAGTACCCAACACAGGCCGAGTCACGGGGGCACCTTATTTCCCCAGGCCTGATGCGTTATTACGAACGCAAAAACAAAAACCAAGTTTAATAAAAAGTGGCAGGCTCTGCGAAGGCAGGCCGATTTTCGGCTACACTAGACGGCAAGGCAGGGTCTGGAGGGCCAGTCTCCTGGGCCTGGGACAACGGAGCACGCTGCCCAGGTAGCGGGTGTTCATGGCGGGACGTGAGACTGTGCACGGAAGTCCATCTCAACGACGGAGATGTGCGGCACCTCCTGGCAATTTCCCGAGGGCTGCTGTTGAGCGTTAAGTGGAAAGCGGGGAAGAACCACAATTTAACTCATACCGAGTCTCCCTAAATTGATGACACCAACGAGTTATTCTGAGGATGTTACTACCTGCTTTAGAAAAGAGCGAAACAACTGTTTTCTCTGGGGTTTTCATGTAAACTACGGGACTCCTGAAATAGACTGAACGCAGTTGCTGAATGTTAGCTTTCAATATTTCTCATCTGGTTAATCCTATTATTTGAATAAAATAAATTTGAGGGACGCCTGGGTGGCTCAGTCGGTTGAGCATCCATCTTCGGCTCAGGTCATGGTTTTGCGGTTCGTGGGTTCAAGCCCCGCGTCGGGCTCTGTGCTGACAGCTCAGAGCCTGGAGCCTGCTTCGGATTCTGTGTCTCCCTCTCTCTTTCTGCCTCTCCCTTGCTCATGTTCTCTCCCTCAAAAATAAATAAACGTTAAAAAAAATTTAAATAATAAATAATAATGAAGGACTTAATTTCTACTTATATGCAGCATCAGAGCATTCTGAGTGATGACTCTGGAAACTGTTTACCAAAAAACCTAACACTTCCTTAGTTCTAGATCAAATGGGCTTAAATGATGGTTTTTATATACAATGAATTGTATATTAAATCAAATATGTTAGAATTAATTTCTTCTGACGCTATTTTTTTTTTTTTAAAGATTCGGAAATTTGAAATTACACGCGTGGCTCACATCACATGTCTTTTGGACGGCACCGGTCCGTGGTGATCGGGGGAGAGGGACATTCAGGGAAAGAGCACGTAAGTGGTAACAGAGGAAAATGCCTGAATGGAGAAAGTCTCAAACACCAGACTGAGCGGTGTATATTTAATTATCAGTGGGTGGTGGGAAATTCTAAGCTTTCGGCGAGACGGAAAAGACTTTTCATCAAGAAAAATAACCCAACAGTTACACCACCACCACTGCCTGCAGTGATCAATACTTGATAGCTCTTAAGTACCAGGCGAGAAACCCTGATTTGAACACTTCTTTAGTTAGAATACATGTAAATAAACAAGTGTACATTTAACAATTGTTACATCTTGGAATCCAGGAGGTAGGACACTCTAGTTTAAAAACAGATAGGGGCGCCTGGGGGGCTCAGTTGGTTAAGCAACCCACTTCGGCTCAGGCAAGATCTCACAGTTTGTGAGCTCGAGCACCGCGTCGGGCTCTGTGCTGACAGCTCAGAGCCTGGAGCCTGCTTCGGATTCTGTGTCTCCCTCTCTCACTCTTGCTCATGCTGTGTCTCTCTCTTTCGAAAGTAAATATAACATTTAACAAGATTTAGAAACAGATAAATACACTTGTGTGCATATATGTTATGCGAGTATACGCACACTGATAATTTCTGGTACTTCCAACAGCTACAAACAGTTAAGTACCATTATCTCATCTTACCGACTGGGAAACTGTCACTCAGAAGGGGTAAGACAGTGCACAGATTAACATTAGTGACTAGCAAGTGACTGTTGTCAGGATATGAATCTACATCGGATTCCAAAGCAAAGTTGTGGCTATCTAGACATAACACTTTCTGTACGTGGCTTTAACACTATGCTTTCTTCAGCATCCATTTGCTGGTAACGTGGGGTCCCTCGACCCCTAGAGAAGGCCATGAACGCTAAATTTTGTGGCTGTGCATTTTCCTGGGAAAGGGCGACGGCTTCTAATTACTTCTCAAAAGCCCTGTGTGACTAGACTCCTTTGCTATTGTGTTCTCGTAACAGCTTTTTTCTACCTCTCCCCTTGCTGCTGACATCTGTCCCCTTTGCCACTGCTAGGTTGTAGCTGGTGCAGCCCCTGTCCTCACTTCAAACACGCTGGTCTTAGAGACCCGAATGACAAACAGCACGGTGGGCGGAGGAATCAGAGGAATCAGAGGACGGGGACTCCAGGTCCTGACCGCCACCAAGTGACACAGAATGACTTACTCGACCTTCCTGAGCGTCACGGGGCTGAGGGAGGGAGCGAAAGATCTGACCCATTTTCAAAATGCTTCATGTGCACGGCATGCTCGGCGAGGTCCCCGGGGAAGTGAGAAAGAGGAATTACCACTCCACACACAAGGTTTTTACTGCATTTCTTTTTGCCCATTTGGCAGCTTCTTTCCCTCGACCAAGTTATCCGACAGCTTTCTCAGTACATTCTTGTCGCTTGACAAGTACACTGACATCCGATCCAACTCACTCACGGGGTATTCCTCCGAGCTTCGACATCAGCTAGACGAGAGTGGTTTTCACAGCGGACTCCTGGGAGCCAGCCCTGCGGCCCCTAGAGCGTGGGCTGTGGGTTTTCCTCCCTCCCCACCCAAGCGGCTCTGCTTTGATACGTTCTTTGGGGAAGAAAGGAGGATGTTGGGTTGGAGGACAGAACTACACAATAAAACAAGGGGTGGAAGTAAACGAAAGGAAAACCTTCTGTAAGAAAAGCTGATCAAGTCGCACGCCACGACACCAAGCGTTCAAACTCCTGGAACACGTGCCAAAGGCTCCAAAGGCAAAGTGATCACGGTCTTTCACCGCGTCCTCAACCCACCACAGGATAAAAGCTACCAAACAATATCCAGTAGCCTAGCATTTCTTCCTGAGCTCTGTGTTTGGGAAGAGGCAAACCACGAAAACAGCAGGAACTCAGTAAAGAAAAAAAACACCACGCTCTCGATGCCAGATGACGTCCCAGGGTCAAGCACAGCCTCAGTGCAGTCTTCTCCCTCCTCCCCACAGGAGCTCGGCAAACAATGCCCAGTGCAAAGGAACCCCGAGTCCTCCCCGACCCAGTCACTGCCCCCAAAGCACCGCACAATGACGCCCAGACACCACCTTTCCTAAGGCAAAGAAGAGAATGCAGGCTTTTTAAGGAAAATTTTAGGACAGAGGCGTAAAGGAGTTAATCCTCAGCTAACTACAAAATTCCATGTAGCAAAAAATGCTCTTACTGTAATAGAATTGTCTCGACAGCATACTTAATAGCTTACCAATGGCTAGAGCACATTCCTTGATGCTTTTCAAGTATTTCCTCCAAATAAGTTACAATAATGTCATAGCTATCATTGCTTTACTCTTTGAATCCTTACAGAAATTAGATTTAAAAAAAAAAAGAAGAAGGCGGCGGCAGCAACATGGGAGGACAGAAACTTGGCTTCTGGCTCACTGACTACAACTGCAGCCAAGACGCTGTACTCGGGGAAGGAGGAAAGGAAGAACGGCTCACGTACCAAGTCTTGGCATCACTGCTCCCAGAAATTGCTCATCTTCTTGGAAGTGGTTCTCTTGTAAGGATTCCAGCAGTTTCTGCAGGACATCTTGGGGCACTTTGCAGCCGGTGCCCTTCAGTTCAGTGAATCTGGTTAGCCGGAAGCTCTTGTCCAATTCATAACTTTCCGGGTTAAAGGACTCCCGCGTAGACATGGTTCTTGGGCGCACACACCTCACAGCTGGGCTCCTCCCCTCCCTCTCCTAGCCGGCTGGTTTCTTTACAGATCCACCTAGGCATCACGGAAACACACAGACACCGTTACAAGAATGCTCACCAGCGTTTGCTAAGAATCAAGTGAATAGGACACAGTGCCCAGGAAGTAGGAAAAGAGCGGAAATCATCCAGGCCACAGGGATATGCGATCCAAGGCCACACCAGTTCATCATAGCGACGCATAAGCCAGAATAAATCACGTAAAAAACTGACTGTACCATCACAGACATCTTCTAGGGAAGCTCTGATGTCTGTGTTGCTGCAACTGTGGCTCTGACGGGCAGCCAGGACACCCCCCCTGAAGAAGGCACCACCGGCCAGCTGGCCCATGACACCAGGCCATCTTGAGCAGTAAGTCCCAGAGGCTCTTCTGGCGGCCAACATCATGGAGCAAACTTCCAGTCACTTCATCTGTCAGCCTAGAAGCGCTATGGTTTAGAAATCAAGAAGTCTTGGCTAAAGTGACTTTTCTGGAAAACCTTTTAATATCTTCTGCTGTTCTCACGCAGAAAAATAAAATGCCCATTAGACACGCTGCAGGCAAAAGGAGGCGGACGGAAACGCATCTGATGAAATTCTTCGTGATGCTCCATTCAATTTTAGAAAAAAAAAGCATGTTTTCATTCTGAGCCAGAAGTACAACGTGACCCAAAACTAAGGAAGCCTCACTAAAGAACAGAACTTGAAAGAAAAGTGGAACGGCTGTTTAACACACCGCGATTAATGTTCTCCAAGAGAGAGCGGTGGAAAGTTTTCTAACATTTTAATGCAGTGCTCTTTCCTAGAAAGCACACATCCCGCCCAACTAGTACACACACATCATGGACAAAATATGCTTGCTCCATTTCGTTGCCGAACTAAAATGAGAAATTCAACTGCACTAAATCATTAGCGTTTACGGTACTTGGTACCATTGGAAGTTTCTAGAGCAAGCCCTGCTAAGTCTCTAAGTCTTACAGGTTAAGCCAGAATCTTACACGCACTCCCAGGGTTTATGAACCTCCAGATTGATACTTTATTGGGCATAGAATTACAGACACCCCAAGTTTTAGGGTCAGTTTCCCCTATAAAATTTATGATTAAGAACATAATTCCCATTTATAGAGTTTTCTATCCCCTGAGAACCACATCACTCATTTAAAATTAATCTCTCTCTCTCACACACACACAATATAAATAAATAAAAGAAATACCACAAAGCCTGAGTTTGGGCGGTAATCCAAACTGTCTTTACAAAAAACATGTTTGGAGTGAGCAATCATTTCAGTTTGAAACCTACAACTGAACAGGAATAAATCTTCAAATAGTCCAAGAACACAACCTGCCCAAGAGGAGGGTGGCAGGAGAGCAAAGCAAATTACCTAAAGGGGCATTCTGAAGCCATTTTAGAGTTAGGAAAAGTCCCTTCACCCTCTTGACTTGCTGGAGTTTGGAACAAAACAGTCCTTTCCCCGCAAAACGCCTCGCATTTAACACCACCTCACTCCTACCAGGGGGAAAAAAAATCCAACTCACGAGGCATCCACTTATTTCCCTAGCTCCAACCCTAACCCCCCCCAAAAAAAGAGGCGGGGAATCGGGGGGGGACTAACTTCCTTTCAAACATAACTTCTATTTCCCCAGATTTTTAAGAGGAAAAATGTCTAAAACAGCTTAAGTCCAGAAAGCACTGAGAAGTTTCAAAAATTCCAAATGGAACGAGGGACACACATCACACTCACATCCGAACCTTGCAAACTCACAGTTTTGAGAGGGTGGGTGTGAGAAAATGGGGGGGGGGCGGGGGGGGAATATGTGCTTGGGGAAATCGTAATTAACGGGGGGAGTTAATTTGCATAATAAGAGGTCTTCAACTCCAACCCCAAAGCTGCATGTTTACACCTTTAAAACAATGATATGAATATTTAAAGACAACGGTTAACCCTTTCCTTCTCGGCCGCGTTTGAATTTTTTTTTTTTTTTTTTTTTTTTAAACCGAGAGCGCCAAGCGGGCCGCACAGCTCGGGGAGCACGGTAAGCGGGGACCGGAGAGGGTGCGGGCGCAGCCCCATACCTACCTCCCTACCCCCAAGCTCCTAAGCCCAAGAAACAAACAATGGGGTGGCCTCCCGGGCCGGCGCGCGGGGGCCGGGCGCTCCCCATGCGGCACGCGTCCAGGAGGCAGCCGGAGCGCCGAGGCCGGCACGCGGGGACACCTTAAATCTCAGGCTGCCGCCTTTAAAGGCAGACCGGGCCCGGGCTCTTTGTGCGGCGCGGCGCGGCGGGCTGGCCGCGGCCGGGCGGAGGCAGCGCGGCGGGGCCGCCGGCTGGGCCATGCCAGCGCGATCTCCTCGGCGGCGGCGGCGGCGGCGGCGGGAACCGCAGGGAAGGCGCGAGGCGCGCACGGCCAACCGGCCGCGGCGGGGCGGGCACGAGCGCGGCGGGACCCCGGCCCGCGGGGCCGACCCGGTCGGGGCGCCCGGGGTCAGGCGGCGCCCGCTGGCCGGAGGGCGCGCGCGTGGGGGCGGGGAGGACCTCGGAGGCGCCGCGCGCCGCGCCCCGGGACCGGGCTGGGTTCTCCCGCCGCGCGCGCGGGCCGCCGCCGCCGCCGCACAAAAATGTCGGCGGGCGAAAAAATTAACCCCTGCGTCGCCGCCGCCGCCCTCCCCCTCCACTCCTCCCCCGCCCTCTCCTCCCTCCCTCCTTCCCCGGCTCCGCGCGGCGGCGGCGGCGGCGGCGGCGCGGGCGGTGCTTCTTTTTTAAAGCGGCCCCACCAAGCCCTGGCTCTGCCCCTCTCCAGGCAGCGCTGGAGAGCGCCGGCCGTGCACGGCTCCCGGCGGGCCCGGGCGGCCCGGAGGGGGATCTGCACGGCCGCCATGGGCCTGCGGACGAATATTCCCCTTTAAGCCTGGCGTCGCGCCCCCCCCTCCCCAAGCCAGGCGCTTACCGGTTCGCTTTGCGCCCTCCTCCTCCTCCCGAAAACGGGACTCCGGCGCTCCCACAATGCACCGGGCGCGGCCGGGCTCCCTTAAGCGTCGCCTGAATAAAAATGCCGCTCCCGGCGGCGGCGGCGGCGCGGAGGGCGGGAGGGCCCGGGCCGCGCCTGGGCACCGCGGGGGCTCGGCCTGGCTCGGCGGCGGGCCCCTGCCGGGAACCGGGCCGCCGCGCTCCGCCGTGCGCCGCGAGCGAGGGGCCTTTAAGGGCCGGCTACCGCCCTTTAAGAGGCGGCGGGCCGCGGCCGGAGCGTCTCGGTGGCTGCGTGCGGCCCGGGAAGGGGGCGGGGGCGATGTGCAGGCCCGAGCGCGGCAATGATTGGTCTCGGGGGAGGGGTGGGGGGTTGCAAACCCGAGGAGCGGTGGCATCCGTTGCATGATGCAAAAAGGATTGATTTCAAAAGTTGCGAGTTGCATTGGCAGCAGCCTTTGGCGCCCGGGCCACCTACTTTTCCTCGACCCGCCGGAAGGGCCGGGAATGTTTTCCAAAACCTGGCCGGGCTCCACCGCGCCACACCCTGCGGGACGCTGTACCTGCTCCCCGAGCGCCGCCGTCGTTTCGTACTGGGAGACAATGACCGTGGAAACAGTTTGAAAAAGAGTAGGAGCAGAGGAAAAGCCGCCTCTGCCAACGAGGGAAGATTTAAAAACATAAAAGGCGTGTTTGATTAGTACTGACTCGTGTCGTCTGTCCCTTCTATTGTTTAGCCTGGCTCAGGAGTTAACGTGAGCCTTAGTGGATGTGCAGACGTGCTGCAAAGTTTCTTGAACGTTCAACGTGCTTAGTAGGGAGTCCGAGCTCAAGGTTCCTCGGTTACATTGTTTGCTCTTCACATGTCCAAGTAAACATGGCAGCCTAATTCTGTGTGTTTGAGTTAACACTGATGGAGGACAGCTTCAGCTTGCGAAAGCGCTTTCTTCGGGGTTCCAACTGTGTAAGGCACTGCTGATTAAAATAAAGCCAAATGCTTTCATAACACTACGTCTTTTAGGTCTTCCCTCACAACCAAGGAGTGTGGAGGGATGCCAACCAAACTTTTCTCCGGTGGCTCCGCATTTTCTAAATGGGTTTTGGGCCAGGAATGTTTTCGGTAACCGTAAGGTGCTTTATGTTGCGGGTCAGAGCTGCAGGCCCTGCAGAGGCCTTTTTCATTCTTAGAATTTCTGCTGGACAATTCCTCAGGGTGTTAATCTTGGTGAGGATGCAGAAGTGATGCAACGAAGCAGACTGGCTGATGCAGGCTTTTCCGCTCTGTTTTTTTCTGTGTGCCTCTACCTTAAGTTAGGAAAAAACCTAGTAGCCTGGATTCTCTAATGTGAATTTATTTATTTATTTATTTTTTTTTTTTTTAAAGAATGGCGCAGCCCTGTGGTGGGCAAACCTGGATCGGTGTCTGAATCACCTGGGAAGACGCCTGTATACACACACACCCGAGACCTCCAGAGTCAGGGTTGGAGGATGCAGCTATCTTTAGTCCTCGCATCCCCTCCCTCCCCTTTAAGATTGATTCTGTGAATTGTTGTGGGGTTTCAGTTTTAGATTGTTTTTAGGTTTTTAGATTTTTTGCGTTTTTAGCTTTTTTAAAAAAAACCAAAGTCACAACTAGAAAAAAAGATCTGGGGGATTAGGGGCTAGGTAAGTAGGGCCCTACATGAAGATGATGTGTCATGCTGAGGAGTTTGGTATTTATGCGGTAGTCTGCAGAGTTTGTCAGATTTGTTTTTTGACAAGTTGGTTTCGTAAAAAAGGCTGCCCCTCATCTGGGAGGATGCCCTCTCCCGGAGGGGAAAGCGGGCCACATCTCTAATTAGGAGGTCATTGTAATAGTGGAGCATGGTGTTGAGGGTATTTGAAATGAAGCAGCGGGAATGTAGACAAAAGAGGGGAGTTGAGGTAATTTGGTGTGTGGTTGGAGGAAGAACCATAAGACGATGCCCAGATTTCTTGTTTGGGGGGACTGGGTGGGTAGTGCTAACTGAAATAGAAACTATGGGAAGGCAAACAAGTGTAGGGGTGAGTTCAGCTTTGAAAATGTTAAATTTCAGGCACCTGCCAGATAGTCCGGGCTGAATGCAGTGGGTCACACCAGGGCTGGCGCTTGGGGTGGGGGTGGGCTCTGAGTCTGAGATGCAAATGTGGGACCATCAGCATGTAAATGGGGTTTCGAGCCTCGGAAAGAGGTGGGATCTACCGGGAAGGGGAATTCTGGAGGAAAAGTGAAAGAGACCTTGGACAGAGCCCTGCGGGGTTTCCTTGTGGAAAGGCCGGCCGTGCGATCCCTGCCGAGTCTGCGGGAGGCCAGCATCCTCAAAACCTGCTCCTTCCTCCTGCAGCACCCCCAGCCCCTGGGTGCGGAGCTCTTAGCAGCTCCCCAACAACTGGAATCAAATCCTTCTGAGCAGAGGCGGTAGACTCTTGACTGAGCCACGGACGCCTTCATTCGTATGGAGTCAGTCTCCAACCTTGGGGCCAGGCAGTCCACGGGGTCTCTCCACCCTCCTTCTCTGCCCTGAATGTGCCCCCCCCCCCCCGTGTTCGTTTCTCCCACCAGCCTTTGTCTGAGTCTTCCCCAGTGGAGCCCTCAGAGACCCCTCTTCCCTGCGCAAGTCCTACTTGCACCGACTGAAAGAAGGTCGTAGGTTCCTTTACCCGGTGGACCCTTGTTAAAAAATACCTATTTACCAGCCCTGGCTCCAAAGATTGTATCTAGCTGGCATAATGAGTTTAATTATGACAAAGATTTTTGCTCGACCAAACTTTAGCCAGGCTCCTGAACTTTCTAGGCTCAGCTGTGGACTTCCTGCTAAAATCCAGTTTTAGCAATATCCGTGTCCCCCTCCAGTATCTGATCAGGTTCCCCATCCCCCACCATCCCCCCCAGGTGATGGCTGATCCTCCTGCCTTTAGCAAGAATCCTGTTAGGTCGGTTTAGCCAGAACCCCCCATGCCCCTGTTATTTCCTCTTTCGTTCTTTTCCACCCACAGATTCCTACCCTGCTCCTTGGCTATAAATTCACTCTTGCCCATGCTCTATTCAGAGTTGAGCCCAATCTCTCTCCCTCACTGCAAAATTCTATCGCAGTGGCCCTATTGTATAAAGTCTGCCTTGTCGTGTTCAACATGTGTCATAAACTGATATTTTGTTTTTTTTTTTAATTTTTTTAAATGCTGTATTTATTTTTGAGAGAGAGAGAGAGAGAGAGAGACAGCGTGAGCAGGGGAAGGTCAGAGAGAGAGACACAGAATCTGAAGACAGGCTTCAGGCTCTGAGCTAGCTGTCAGCACAGAGCCTCACGCGGGGCTCGAACCCACGAACCGTGAAATCATGACCTGAGCCGAAGTCGGACGCTCAACCGACTGAGCCACCCAGGCGCCCCTGATATTTTCTTTAATAATTGTGTCCCCCGCCCTAAAAGATGTATGGAAGTCCTAACTTCTGGTACCTATTAACGTGGCTTTATTTGGAAGGGCCTTTGCAGATGTCATTGAGTTAAGATGTGATCGTGATAGATTAGGGTGGGCCCTAAAGCCAAAGACTTAGGAAGAAAGGGAGATGTGGGGACAGAGACGCTGGAAAAAGGCCATGTGAAGACGGAGATTGGAGTGAGGCAGTTTCAAACCAATGAACGCCAAGGATGGCTGTTGACTCCCAGAAGCGAGGAAGGCCCTTCCTTAGACCCATCAGAGAGAGCATTCCCTGCCAACAGCTTGATTCCAGACTTCTGGTCTCCCGTACTGTGAGCAAATACATTTCTGTATTCTGTATTGAGCCACCCAGTTTTGTGGTTTTTGTTACAGCAGCCCCAGGACACTGATACAGCTGGTCGCGACCCGGGTATATGTTGTGCGGGGAGGGGGTACTAAGAATCCATGCTTTTATTTATTTATTTTTTTCATGGGGTGGGGAGGGGGAAAGGGAGAAAAAGAATCTTAAGCAGAGTTCATGCTCATTGTGGAGCCCGACGTGGGACTCACTCCCACAACCCTGGGATCATGACCTGAGCCGAAACCAAGAGTTGGATGCTTAACCCACTGAGCCGCCCAGGCGCTCTGAGAATCCTTACTTTTAATGGGCTCCCTGGTGATGCGGATGCTTGGGGCGCACGGCCCTAAAGAATTCTGCTTTCTCAGAAACCCAGAGGGACAGGTGGTTGCCTGCTCCGCCTCCCGCATTCTACTAGCTCAAAAGCAGCCCCAGTCACGTTACTTTCCTTCTGTCCTGACCTTCTTACTTAGGGTTTTTGCTGTCCAACATTGCCACCATCTCTTGCTGGGATAGTCCCTCCCCTACATTGTTTGAATCTTGCCTGTTCAAAAGTGACCCCTGATTTGTCCTCACGGGGTGGGGGGGCAGGTGGGAGGACTGTCCAGTCATGACTAAGACCTGGTAGGTGATGGGTACCTCAAATCTTAACGACTTTTACCTTCTCTCCTCTGTGTCCGCGCTATACACTGTCTCTTCCCTGGGATGGCTAAGCACCGACATCCTATCTCCGATCCTGTAGCCTTCTTGTTTCTTTACAGCCGGCTGCCCACACTGCCACTGCATGGGGGCCACCAGTCTCTCAAAATGGCCCCTTTCCCCTCCGTCCAGCTGGGAGCCTTCATCAAGCTCGCCACCCTTGTTTCCTGCAGCGCCCTTCTTTGACCATATCCACCTGCAAATGTCCCCCCTCACATCCCTTCCATCCGCCATCTCCCACCCCATTGCACCCCACAGAGAAAACTCAGAGCTCAGAAATCGCCCCATGATGGATGTATGATCTCTGGTGCCAACTGGGCTTTCTCGACAGCTCAGAGTGTTCATTATTCTCCCCAGAGTCTCCACTGTGCTACCCTCAGAAGCAGATGCAGCTCAAGAAGATGGATGGGGCACCCAGGTGGTTCAGTCAGCTAAATGTCCGACTCAGTTTCGGCTCAGGTCATGATCTCCTGATTCATGAGATCGAGCCCCGCATTGGGCTGTGCGCTGGCAGTGCGGAGCCTGCTTGGGATTCTCTCTCTCCCTCTTTCTGTCTGTCCCTCCGTTGGTTGCTCTTTCTCTCTCTCTCTTAAAATAAATAAATAGAATATTCCCTGTGTTCTCCAGAAGAAAGAAAATGGAAGGGAAGGGAAGGAAAAGAAAGAAAGAGAAAGAAAGAAAGAAAGAAAAAGAAAGAAAGAAAAGAAAAAGTAAGCAGAATTCAGACGGATTGAGTAACTGGCCCAAGATCCCTGTCTTACTTTAGGTTCCTCTGAGGCTGATCTCGAGATGAGGATTTGGGGGAAGGGAGTTTATTTCGGAGGTGATCTCGGGAAGCACAAGTCAAGACGTGGGCAGAAAGAGGGAATGGAGAGAAAGCCATAAAGAATGTAAGTGAGGGGGTTACCCCCGTGGGCTCAGCCTTGTTGGCATCTATCTGAGAAACTGTGTGGAACCTGCCTGGTAGGCCGACTAGTGCCCCCGCCCCCCAAAGACGTGTGTGTCCCTGTCCCTAGAAACTGTGAGCATGTTATGCTACCAGGTAAAGGGGAATTCAGGCTGCAGATGGAGTCAAGTGTGACCTTAGGGAGGTTAGCCTGCATCACCTGCCTGGGCCCAATGTAGTTAAAGGTCCTTAAAAGCAGAAGAAAGAATCGAGAGAGACCCAGAGATGTGGCACTGTGACCAGGGTTCAGCCCCTGTGTTGTCAGGTGTGGTGACAGAGGAAGGGGCCACAAATGAGGGAAAACCGAAGCCTTCTGGCAGCTGGAAAGGGCAAGGAGACAGTCTCCCCTAGAGCCTCCAGAAAGGAAAGCCCCCCCCCCCCCCGCCACTTGGCGGACACTTTGATCTTTGCCCAGTAAGGTCCACGTCAAATTTATTCCCCGAACCATGAGATCACAAATATGTGTGTTCACAAAATTAGCGGTAATTTGTGACAGCAGCAATAGAAAACAAATACACCCTCTTATTTTTATTTTGATGTTTATTTGAAAGAGACAGAGAGAGATCGTGAGCGGGGGAGGGGCAGAGAGAGAGGGAGACACAGAATCCGAAGCAGGCTCCAGGCTCTGAGTTGTCAGCACAGGGCCCGATATGGGGCTCAAACCCATGAACTGGAAGATAATGACTTGAGCCGAAGCCGGATGCTTAACTGACTGAGCTGCCCAGGCACCCCTCTTTTTTCAAAAAAATGTTTATTTATTTATTTGTTTAGAGAGAGGGAGGCAGGGAGGGGCAGAGAGAGAGACAGGGAGAGGGAAAAATCCCAAGCCCATTCCCGACTGTCATTGCAGAGCCCAACTTGGGGCCTGAACTCGTGAACTGTGAGATCATGACCTGAGCCGAAACCAAGAGTCAGATGCTCAACCAACCATCTGAGCCACCCAGGCTCCCCGAAGTTTTTTTAAAAAATTTTTAATGTTTATTTTATTTTTGAGAGAGAGAGAAACAGAGCGCAAGCAGGGACGGTCAGAGAAGGAGACACAGAATCCAAAGCAGGCTCCAGCCTCTGAGCTGTCAGCACAGAGCCCAACGCAGGGCTCGAATCCACGAGCCATGAGATCGTGACCCGAGCCGAAGTCGGACACTCAACCTACTGAGCCACCCAGGTGCCCCTCTTTTTACTTTTTTTTTTTTTTAAAGTTTATTTATTTATTTTGCTCCTGCATGAGCATGAGCAGGGGAGGGGCAGAGAGAGGGACAGAGAGAATCCCAAGCAGACTCCGCACTGTCAGCACAGAGCCCAATGCAGGGCTCAGTCTCACCCACCTCAAGATCATGACCTGACCCGAACCTAAGCACTCAACCGACTGAGCCACCCAGGTGCCCCCTCTCATTACTTGTAACGTGGCCGCCTGGCCACTGGAAATAGCAAGGGGGCTGACAGTGCATTTCTACTGGGCAACACCGCTCTGGAACGTACCCCCAAATCTGCGTGGCCCCAGACACGGGCATTCAAGCACATACATGAGTGTCCCATAACCCCTCCCGTTCAGCAGATCCAGACCAAGATAACCATTTCCTTCCAACCCTGCCACACCCATTGCCTGTCCCCCTCATTTACTCTCTTGGTGGATGGACTATTCTCCGTGGCGTTGATCTCTAAACCCACTTTTCCAGTCTTCATTATGATCTAGCATTTCCAACCTCCTTGCTCTCTTCCCCCCCTCCACTCCCATGAAACCTGTCTTAGTGCATTTTCTCAGCTCTCACCTTGACTATTGTGGAAGTATGGGAAGTATGCCACTTTATGATCTTTCTGTTATAATTTTCACTTGCTTCCATTCAGCCCAAAGTCATTAATGCTGCCCCAATGGTGTTTATCAAAGGCAAACCTGATCGTGTGCTTTTCCTGCCTAGAATCTTTAGGTGGGTTGCATTGCCTCTGGCTCTGTTTCTCCAAGTAGGGTACTCATTCATGGGTGTGCATGGATGATTTTAAGTGACACGTGTAAGAACATTTTATTTATTTTTTTATTTAAAAATTTTTAATGTTTATTTTTGAGAGAGAGAGAGTGAGTGCGAGTGGGGGGAGGGGCAGAGAGAAGGAGACACAGAAACTGAAGCAGGGAGTAGGCTCTGAGCCGTCAGCACAGAGCCTAATGCGGGGCTTGAACCCACAAACTGAGATCATGACCTGAGCCGAAGTCAGATGCCCGACCCACTGAGCCACTCAGGTGCCCCAAGAACATTTTATTTTTATAGTTATGTAAACACACATTGGAAAGATGTAACTAACATATAAAAACCATGATTTCATGGGAATTATTCTTCAGGACAAAAAAAAATGCGTCAAAAAAAATTAAAGAAACTATAGCCCAGGTTAAAGTAATAGCATGGGTCAAGTAAATTGCAGATAAATGTCAGATTCTTTACTACGGTTAAAAAATTTTTAAGAAACCTTGGTAATCCAGCCTCTACTTTTTCTCCGTCATCTGGTCTCCAGAAGGAGCTCTCTTCCTATTCTTTGGCTGTTCAGCCAGACTGAGTGGTTGCCAACCTCCAGCCTCACCGTTTCTTTCTCTTTTCTCCTCCCAGCATGCGCCATTCCTTTGTTGGGACCACCGCGCCCCCCCTTCTGGCGAATGGGAGCTAAGCCTTTAAGATTCTGCTCCAAGGGCCTTCTCTCTCACCAGTTCTCAGGTTATTCCGGGGGAACAACTACCCCATCTTCAGGAGACAGAATCTCATCTTCGGTAGACAGAATCATGGCCCTCAAAGATGTCCTATCCTGATCACCTGTGAATATGTTTCCTTACGTGGCTGCAGGTGTGCTTTAGTTAAGGATTTTTTTTGATGAGGAGCTTATCCTGGATTATCTGGATGGACCAATGCAACCACTGGGGTCAGAGTGATCTGGGGCCACAAGCTTCTAGAAGCTGCCAAAGGCAAGGACATTGATTTTTCCCTAGAGCCTCCAGAACGAACACAGCCCTGCCAGGTCACTCATTCTGGTCCTCATCTTGGAACCTATCCTGCTGATTTGCAATTACTCCATATACCTAATCTCGCTCCCCTCCCCCAAAGCCCGAGTTCCTTGTAGAGACTGTCTTGAGTATCTTTGCCTCCCAGTGCCTAGCACATTCACTGGCATGTGGTCGGAATGGCAGGAGAGCGGTGGAGGAATTGGAGGACAAAGAATTTTAAGAAGGCAGGAGGAGTCGACATTGTCAAGTGCTACAGAAAATCGAGGTGAGATAAGGACTGAAATAGCTTACTGGATTTAAGGGGTCCCTGGTGGCCTTGGGGGGAGATACTTAAATGCAGATACTTAAAGGCCAGAGTCGGAGGCGGGTGGAGTGTGCTGGGGAGACAGGGTAGACACCTCTTTTAAGAAGCACATTGTAGAAGGGGAAGAAGGAGGGCATTTACTTGAGAAGGGGGAGGAGAGGTTTGGGTTTTAAGCCTGACAACCTTTGGACAGGCATGTGAGCCGAAGCAAAGCAATCAAAGAAGAAGAGACTGCGGAAAGGAGAATGAGAAGGGTAACTGGTAGAATAAGATTTTAACAGCAGAGAGCAGGAGAGAAATTCTGGCGTGGATGGTGGCAGGAGAGGAAATGAGCATGATGCTCTGGGAGCTAAGTTTAGGCTGTAAATCATACAATAGTTTCTGCTTTCCTCTCTAGACTCTAAGTTCTGTAGGGATCATGGCTATGTGTTCGACACAGTTAAAACAATTGATGCTTAAAATTGCTTGCTGTGTGCCTGCCTTCCCCTTGGAACTCTGGGTGTATTAATTGATTCAGTTCTCATGACAACCGGATGAAGTAGGTACCATTATTATCCCCATTTTATAGATGAGGAAATCAAGGCAGAGAGATGGTAAGTAGCTTGCCCAAGGTCACAAAGGCAGAAAGTAGAGGACTTGGGTTTGAACCCAGGCCTTCTTCCCCAAGTCCACATTTGCCATGGAGCCACTCAGGAAGTCACTGTTGAATGAATGGGGAAGGGCGCTAGCTTCTCATGCCACCCAGTAAATAGCAGGACGAGTTTGCGCTCCTGCATTTCTCTTCTCCCTTCCCTCCAAGTGGGGCCATCAGCATTGTCCCCTCACGGATGAGGCTTCAGCCAAAGGTCCAGCTGCCTTCTGGACTGGGACGACATGGCAAAGATGCCTGAGCTCTTATCCCTTAACCTCGATCTAGAGGGAGGACCCCAAACCCTCAGTTCCATTAGGAGGACACCTTCCCAGACACCCTCTCCTCCCTCCTCCTGCATCTGGGCTGAGGCCAGAACTAGGATTCACTAGGCAGGTTACAGGAATATTCCTTCACATCACCCCATGCCAGATTGACCTCACAGTCCTAGAATTGTCCGATAGCAGGGCCTACAGTCAGGGCAAGAGTCTGCACCCTACTGAAGGCAGGGTTCTGTGGGGGAGGCAGCTGTTCAGATCCAGAACCAGGAGGGCCAGAGAACCTAGGAAGGCAAGATGAGGCCTTAGCAGGTCAGGTAGAAAGGCGACATGGCATCTGTGCCTGGACTCACTCATTGCGTGGGTGTGCTTGCAGCCAGCATTGCCCGGTGGGTGGATTCTGGAAAGGAACAAGCCCCCTAAGACAGACTTTTAGGCTACACCTTGATCTTCCCCTAGGCCCCTGTCTAGGCTTATTGTTATAAGTACACATCATTCCAGATAAATTCTCCCAAGGCCTTAGGCTCTGGATCCCTATCTGTATAAAAGAATCTGGCTCTTTCCCTTCACGCTGTGCAATTTCCTAACCATCCAATCCCAATAAAAAATGGAAATAGCCGAAAGACCAATAAAATATTTTTTCTTGCACAACATAAATATGTGTTCTCCCTACTTCTAAATATCCTTTCTCTCCTTCCACCATTCTTTGCCTTAAAAAGTCAGGTTAACAGTAAGTCTTGCTGTTGAGCAGTTACTAGGTGCAGGCACTGTGCACAGCATTGGGACCCTGAGAACAGGTCAAAATCCCAGGGAAAGAATTGCTGTAATCCCAAACACTAGGTGGAGGTCTCTGAATGGTTTTGTTGGGTTTTGGAGGGGGAATCTATGAGCTCTCTGAATTTATGTGCAAATTTGTGTCTACTCGTGCATTTCTGGAAAAAGCATTCCTAGCTTTCACCAGCTCCTCAGAGGGATCTCTGACCCCAAAATTGAGTAATTTTTGAGTAATATGGTGGCAGGTGCTATGGGAGAACAGAATTTCAATTTGGAGTAGCAAGGTGGAATGGGGAGTACTTTATTATTCCATCAATTCATTAATGCTACAGTAATTTCAGTAGTCATCATTCACTGTCATCAGTGGTCTTTTACAATCTGCGGTAAAAGTCATAGCTTTTTTGGCAAGAAATAAAAGGTCACAAGAAATTTAAGTCATGGCATTGGCACTTCTGTGTTTGACTTCCAAAACAGTGAATCGATTATTTCTAAATGAAGGACGCTTAATAGAGTCAGTTCAAGTTTGAGAAGCCCCCTCCAGACCTCCCCCCACCCCCGCATCACGTGGTTCTCCCCACCGAGCTGGGGACTCCTGAAACTACCTCCCCCCAGCACCCTACCCCCACATTGTGTGTGCCTCTGTGGTTGGACTCAGGATGGCTCATGCCCCTTCCATTTCAAGGGGCAGATTGGTGGCAGGATGAAGAATTCTGACTCAGTCTACGCACTAACGCACGGCGGCATCTTTCTGACCAAGATGGACAGAAACGCTGTCCCTAGGGTGGTCGGTCAGGGGGCACTCTCCACTGAAATGCAATTAACAATAAGGCAGTTTACAAAATTCTGGTTCTGCACCTCCCCCAATGTAACCACATTCCATAAGATCCCACCATGCCTTGGTATTCTCCCCTGCAAATCCTGTTTTTCCTGAGCACCAAGGTGATTAATTTGGTGCTGTAAAGTGAAGATTTTATTGTTTGCACCCAGAGAGTATCTAAGGCTGCAACATCATTAAGTGTTTCCCTTTGTCTTTTGATGCATGAAAGATAAAAGATAACACTGGGGGGGAAATGGTTTATTTTCTTTTATTGCATTTTCTGTCCTTCACCCTTCCTGCCTCCACTGATTCAAAGGAGTGATGTTTTGCATATGATTTCAGAAAATGCAGAGACACCCCTCCCCCGTCCTAAATCTCAGAACTTGATAGCCATCCCCTCTTGATTACTTACCGAATTCTTCAGTCAGACATTCAATTCTCTCTTTTAAGAAAAGAGGCGCCTGGGTGGCTCAGTCAGTTGAGCGTTCAACTCTTGATTTCAGCTCAGGTCATTCTCCCAGGGTTGTGGGATCGAGCCCCACATCATGGAGCCTGTTTGGGATTCTCTCTCTCTCTCTCTCTCTCTCCACCCCAACCCCCCATCAGAATACATAAATCAACATTAAAAAGAAAGAAAGAAAAGCTGCCCTTGGGGCGCCTGGCTGCCCCAGTCGGTGGGGCATGGGACTCTTGATCTTGGGGATGTGAGTTGGAGAGATTACTCAAGGAAAAAAGACGTAGCCGATCCCAACCATTTCCAGCACCTCCAGCTTCCTGTCCTGTGGGGGTTCTGCAATGGAATAAAAGTCTTGCTGTGGCATATCCCTTCCCATTTTTCTGAATTCCATGTCACTGGCTCTCCTTTCTTCTCCAGTCATGATCAGATTGTAATGAATGCTGGTTGTTAGAAGCCAGATTCTCCAGAGTATTTGGTGGGGACAGGGGAGGAAGAGCGAGATGTGGAAAAGCCAAGTTGAGGAGGCATGTACGTATGGATGGATGTCTCAGGCTTACTGTCTATTTCTTGTTCTCAGAATTTGTTCATTTGAAATTGGACCCAGAGCTCAATCCTAAGCGAACTAGAATTCATTGTTCTCCAGGCAGATTTATTCACAGTCTTTGTCCCCAGTGCTCAATCCATGGCGGACTTTACCCTTTGCCCCCAAATGCACCATCTTCCTTAATCATCTCCTCTGCTCAGAGGCTGCGTGGGAAAATAATTACAAGTTGAGTTCCCCCCACCCGACAGGTCCTTACTTGGCACCCTGTCTCAGCACTAAGCTGAGTGGACATGGCTTTGGCATGGCTCTGGGGCCTCCAGACGAGAGACTAGACAAGGTACAAGATGAAGAGTAATCAATAAATGACAGCGGAGGCAAACCTTGTTTTCATTTTACCTCCATCACAGCATCCACATCTGGCACACAGGGACCGTGTCTGGTTTTGGATGTTGTTCAGGTCTGGCCCCTCCTTGGCTCGAATTTCTCTGAGCAGAGCCAACCCTCTGCCCTTCGTTGGTATTCTGCTCTTCAAAGAGAAGAGAGCGAGAATGTTTCCACGTCGAGGTTTGGCAAGCGGATGTCACACACGGGTGGTTGGTTGTAGAGCTGAGCACGAAGAACCTTTTCGGCTTGGACATTCTGCGATTCGTCTGGAGGGGGCGCTGCAGCCCTGACAGTTTGTTGGTGGCGATTTCCTCCGCTGGGTCTGGCTCCCAGCAGATCCTGCTGCTCTGAACATCACTCAAACCTGTTCCCTTTTGTGCCTCTCTACTCGTTTTTCGTAAATTTACCTTGCATTTCCCTGGATGACTCGCAGTGGTCTCTGGCTACGGACTGGATCATTGTTACTTGTCCAGGTTCACCCCCATGCGACGGGCGGAGCAGGTGGGGCCTTTGGGAGGGTCTTAATTTGGTTCAGATGAGGTCAGGAGGGTGGGGCCCCATTGCCCGAGTCCAGCTCCAGCAGGTCCAGGGTTCCCCTGAAGGATGGATGGTGTCGGCACGAAAATCATGAGAATCGACGAAAGGGGAAGGGAATGAGAGAGCCACGAGTTTCTTTCTGATCAGCAGGCAGGCATCTCTGCTCTCCAGTCAGGCATCTCTCAGCCTTTTTTATTGAAAAAATGTATGGGGTGCAAAACGAGAGTGGCAATTGCCTTAGACAATGATTCCGGATTGACAAATTCATTGGTATGTAAAAATTTCCCAGAACATAGTTTGGTAGAAGACTCATGCGCAATCTTTATCAATAGTGATTGATTGTAGGTCATTTAGATGCTTATCATATGGGGAAGGAAGGTATCCTTAGCATTCAAGTACAAGACAATGTTTTTAGCAGAGTAAAGACAAAGTTAGTTCTTTGTGAGCAGGGGTCAATAGCCTGTTTCCTTGAGGGCAAGGAAAACAAGTTTCTCAGGAAATGTAATATTTGCTCCCATAAACACAAAAGAAGAAATTCCTATAGTCTCCTTCATAAGGTACAATTTAGCATTAGCATTAGAAGGCAAGTCACTCGATGGCAGTTGGCAATGTGTCTTGGGCGTCGGTGCTCAAGCAGAAATGGTGGAGTGACAGACAAACAGAAATGGGGGAAAGGTAGACGGGACGGTTGCCATCTGACAGCGGGAGCCTTGCAAAACCCGCTTTACCTCACAAGGAGAATTTTCTCAGCTTTGTGAGTCCAGAAACTGGCTTCCGGCGCCCCGTGATGGGGTTAGTGCCCCCCTCCCACCCGTCCTCCGGTCTGCTGGTGTCTTGGTGTTGGACTCGACCGCCTCCGGAATTGAGAGATGTTTGCTGTGTATTCCCCCAGCCTGTGGCATTTTGTTAAAGCCACCGAAGTGGCTAAGTCTCTAATGGCTTCCTTGCTCTTGTCTCCTCTTGTCTCAACCTTCTAACACGTCTCCCAGTTTCATCCATTGCACGGGTAATGCCATACCCTAGAGGGCCCCCCACTGTCTGTGAGTCAGGTCCACATCTTTTAATCCAAGTAGCCATGCTTAAGCCATGGTGAGGGACTCCACAGCCCCATTGTTGTTGTTTTTTTTAATTTTTTAATGTTTATTTATTTTTTGAGAGAGAGAGAGAGAGACAGAGCATAAGCAGGGGAGGGGCAGAGAGAGATGGAGACACAGAATCTGAAGCAGGCTCCAGGCTCTGAGCTGTCAGCACAGAGCCTGATGCGGGGCTTGAACTCAAGAACCCCGAGATCATGACCTGAGCTGAAGTCGGACGTTTAACCTACTGAGCCACCCAGGCGCCCCCCCACCCCAGCATCCCCATTATTATCCACACTCAGTGTCAAAATGCTAAAATCCCACCCAGCTGATAAAGGAAGTCCTGCCTTTTGGATGCCTTCCTCTCTGAAATTCCTGGAAATGTCCAAGTGCTTCTATGTCCCCCAAATCAAGCCCAGTTACTGCTCCCACGATGGCCCAGCCCGAGTGCCAGATACTCTTGTCCTCACTCTTGAAATGTGAAAGGGAAATCTCCGAGACCGAATAAGTCAGGAGAGCACAGGGGCCAGCGTGTCTTCCATTGCTTGCATTTTAACTTAAAAAATTAAAAATGCTGGGGCGACTGGGTGGCTCAGTCAGTTGAGCATCCGACTTCAGCTCAGGTCATGATCTCACAGTTCATGGGTTTGAGCCCCGCATTGGGCTCGTTGCTGTCAGCGCAGGGCCCTCTCTGGATCCTCTGTTCCCCCCTCTCTCTGCCCCTCTCCTGCTCACTACGCTCTCAAAAATAAACTTTAAAAAACAAAAGAAAAAAATTGAAAAATGCTAAAATATGTAAGTAGAAGTGGTAGATTGAAATGTATATATTTAACAAATTAACGCTTTTGGTACACACACAAAATCAATGCAATATAATTGTGCAAGTTGCAAGATAATTAGACATTTTATTGAGGAAGAGTAAATCTTTATACTGGTAAAAGAAAGTATAAGAGTTTATGTTCTCTGAGCAGGAAGGATTTCTGTTGTTGTTGTTAAAGATTTTATTTTTAAGTAATCTCTATACCTAATGTGGGACTCGAACTCACAACCCTGAGGTCAAGAGTGCATGCTCTACTGACTGCCCTCCAAGACGGATTTCTTTGTTGTTTTCATGTTTAGTTTTGAGAGAAAGAGAGACAGAGCGTGAGTGGAAGAGGGGGCAGAGAGAGGGAGACACAGAATCCAAAGCAGGCTCCAGGCTCTGAGCTGTCAGCACAAAGCCCAACGTGGGGCTCAGACCCACGAACTGTGATTTCATGACCTGAACCAAAGTTGGATGCTTAACCGACTGAGCCACATTTGTTTAAATAGAAAAAGTACTTAAACCAAGTTAAAGACTAGCCAGTGACTGGGAGTACATATTTGTAACTAGTAATCACCAAAGGAACACATTGCAGAATATGTAAAGAACTCATACAAATCAATAAGAAGAAAAAAATCCACAAGAAAAAACATGGTAAAGATCTGAATGGGCAATTCACAAAAGAGGACATCTGAGTTGTCAGTCCTTGAGAAGATGTTCAGCTTCACCAGTAATGAGAATGCAAATGAAAACAAGATAGTATTTTATAGCCGCTACATGGGTAAAAATTAGCAAGACCATATGTATGTGGTCAGGCATGTGGGGGAGTTGGGGCTGCCGAGGATCCTGATCTGCAGGAACAGAAACTAGTAAGGCCATTTTGGAGAGCAATTGGACATTCCATAGTAAAGTTGAAGGTGCATATTCTGACTAATTCCTCTCGTAGGTGGGTATATGCACACATGTGACACATGGGAGGGTATTTATAAGAGCCAAAGTTGGAAATAAGTTACATTTCCATCAAAAAGGGAGTGGAAAAAGAAATGTTGCATACTGGATCATGGAATACTATATAGCAGTTAAAATGATTAAACCAATTCTAACGGGGAGGTATCTTGAAACAATGTTAAGGGGGTTTTGTTTCAGAAAGATGAAATAAAGTTCTGGAGATGGTTGGTGGAAGTGTTTGCACAACAGTGTATATGTAGTTAATGCCACTAAACTGTACACTTAAAAATGGTTTAGTAGTAAATTGTGACACATATATTCTCCCACAACAGCAACAAAAAAACCCATAACGAACTGAACAGGTGCATCAGGGGATGCATTATGGGATGCATTCATGACATTTAAGAACATTAAATACAACTACTACATACTTACCGAATATGTATATACATATATATCATAAATACACGAAGAAAGGATGAGAAGGAATCACACCAGATCTGAGACCTGCTGGCTTCTGGGAGGGAGGGAGGAAGGGAGGGGTGAGGAAAGTCCGTGGTGGTGGCACTAGTCTGTGTACTGTTCTGTCTGAAAATAGGAGCAACCCCGTCCCTCCTATGAACGCATGTAATGTGGGGCTTTATCTGACATGCTATCTGGCTGTGCGGTTGTTCATTAAAAGCTCTTATCTCTGTATTTCCGTAGGGTGTTTTATGTCTCAGACACTTTACTAGGTGCTGGGTACTTTGTTTTGAACGAGCAATGGCTGTATACTTACCGTTTTCCTTCTAGAGACGTCCTTGGATGATCTCACCAGAGAACTTACTGGGAATGCAGGTTTGGGGGACCCAGCCCTAGACCCGGTAAGTCCTGGTGCATGGTAGGGGACTGGGGTGGGGGTGGGGTGGGGGGCACGGCGGGGGTTGGGGGGTGGCGCTGGGGCTCAGCAATCCCTGCTTTGAGGAGCCCTCCCAGGGATTCCGGTGTCCGGGCAAACTTGGCAACCGTAGCATCTCTTCTGTAATGAGAAGAATGCTGCCTCCTTTCAGCACCCGATCTGAGCCAGGGACGGGTCCATCCAGAAGTTTCCCAGAAGTGTTACAGCTCCCACAGAAAAGTGGGATACTGCGAGAAAACTGGGTATGGGGGGGGGGGGATATGTGCTCCGCCAGCACTCCCCCTCCCCACCAGCTCCTGCCTGGTCAAAATATCCTTCTATCCTCTTAGCTTGGCCTTTGAGACCCTCAGAGACCTGGCCCCATCCGCCCTTCTTTTTCCGGTGAAAACACCATAGGCTCCGGAGAAACCGCAGCACTTGCTCATGAAGACTCTCACCCTTTTCTGTCTCAGAGGCTTGTGTTTTGTTTTGTTTTGTTTTGTTTTATTTTATTTTAAATTTTATTTTGTTTTAAATTTTATTGTATTTTGAATTTTATTGCATTAAAAATTTTATTTTATTTTATTTTATTTTATATTTGTATTTCTTCTGTCTGGAAGAGTTTCCATGTATTACGACTCCATCCCCATCCCCCACCCCGGCCCCACACACATAGCTTATCATTTCACATCAGTCTCAAATGCTGTTTCCTCCTGCTCTAGCTAGAGGCAATGGCTTCCTCCTTTGTGTTCACCTAGTAGAGGGTTTTATCAGCATCTGTAACCTGCCATTTATCTCTCACATTCCATCTGGTATTCCAGTTTACATATATGTCTTATTAGGTCATAAACCTTTTATTCAAACATCTCAATCATGTGGAAGCCTTTAGTAATGCTGAGCCTATTTTCAAATTCGAGAGGTGTAAATAAGTGTATTATTCAACAATATCTAAGACGTGCTCTGTCCTCAGATTGCTGGAGGTCTGGAGGGTGAGAGAGACACCTTATAAACAAGGCGACAGAGCTAAGGACAGGACAGTGTGCTTGCTGAGGGACAGAGAGACTGAGTCAACTTGGGAAGAGGTGCAGGGGTGGAGGTGGGCAGAGTTTAGGGAGAAGGTGACACTGGAACCTGTCAGTGAGGGATGCTGAGACCGGGCACAGATGTCCTCCCCTATTTGGGGGGTAGGCGGTGAGCAGGAAGGTATATGGGACAAAGAAGAGAAGTAAGTTCAGTTTCACAGAAACCAGGGCAAGAGTTTACTCTTCTATAAGAATAGAGCCCTAAGTCTTTGTTGCTGTTTGAACTTCTCCATTTGCATGGTTTAGAACGACGTTTTTCAATCTGGGGACTGCAGATATATTTAAAAGAGATTTTTCCCCCTTGAAAAAGAGTCTATTAATGAAGCACTGAATTATTACAATTTATTTTTCTACCTGTGGGTTTTGTGCAGTGTCTCATTGTGGCCAGTTGGGGGCAGCACAACCTAAAGTTCTGTGTCTGGCTCCTGGTTGCCGGAGTAGGAGCTCTGGCCCAGGAAAAAAGGAGCTGTCAGTTCTGTGCTTATCGTCTCTTCTCGGTATCCTGGAAAAGATAGGAATTAACTAATAGCCAAACATCTTCAAAGCATTAAATGCTGTGGAGGTGCTCTGCCTCGGCCCTGAAATCTGAAAAGCCCAAAGCTTTTTACTAGTGAGTCTTGTTCTCATTTCTGCAAATGGAAACTGGTATGTAGTTCACAGGAGACGTAAAGTTCCGGAAAGACACCTGGTGGATCTCCGGTATTGTAGATGTAACTAAACTAAAATATCTCAGCAAACTTCCACCTATAGGTAGGAAAACATGGGAAAGCAGGAGGGCGAATACATATGTAACTAGAACAACATGTTATGTGAAAAATGGCTGTGTGGTCATGTATGCGTTTGGAAACCTGCTGCTACAGGCTCTTAGAGATTCGTAATGCACTTTAGTGTACTAAAAACTCAGGGCAGCTCTGCCCAGTAGAAACAGAATATGAGCCACAGATGCAGTTTTAAATTTTCTAGCAAGCAATATTAGAAAAGTAAATCTCACAGTTCTCATGATCTCACAGTTCGTGAGTTCGAGCCCCCCATCAGGCTCCACGCTGAGAGCACTGAGCCAGCTTGGGATTCTCTCTTCCTCTCTTTCTGCACCTCCCCTGCTTGTGTGCGCTCTCTGTCTCTCTGTCTCTCTCTCTCAAAATAAATAAATAAACTTTTTAAAAAAAAGTAAAAAGGAATGGATGAAATTAATTAAAAAAATTTTTTTTTAATTTTTAAATTATTTTTGAGAGAGAGAGAGTATGTGTGTATGTGAATGGGGAAGGGGAAGAGAGAGAGGGGACAGAGGATCTGAAGTGGCTCTGTGCTGTCAGCTGTGCTGTCTGATGGCGGGGCTCGAACTCACAAACCGTGAGATCATGACCTGGGCCGAAGCTGGATGCTTAACCGACTGAGCCCCCCAGGCGCCCCACAGATGAAATTAATTTTAGTAACATATTTTATTGAACCCAATATACTCAGAGTCATTTCAGTGTGTAACCAATGTTTTAAAAATTAAAGCATCTTACTTAGTCTTTGAAATGGAGTGTGTATTATGCCCTCCATCACACCTCGCTTTGGATTAGTCGCAACTCAGTCTCCAGGGCTCCGTGGCCACACGTGGCCAGCGGCTACCATATGGGACACCTCGTGTTGCGAGAACCGTGCCTGGAGGGAATCCCAAGTAAAACCTGAAACATCACACGGAGAAGGTACAGGGAAAATAATGGAAAAGAATCGAAGGCACATTTAGGTTATTTTACAGGCCACGACCTCAGACTTAGATCTTAGTCCAGGAAAAGACTTAAATGCCAATGACTTAAACTAAGATGAAAAACTCTTTCCCGGTAACTGCATCGACCACGATACCCCAGGCAGAGATGAGGCCGGTGCTTGTGGTCGAGGCCAGGAGGCCGTACGGTCTCGTGTTTGCTGCTTGGGATTCTAGTTTAATCTTGTGTTTTTCTGCTTCTGGGTGTCGACAGGTTGAGGCTGTGAGGTACTGGGCAATTTTTTTTTTTTTTAATCTGCAGATCATGTATGGTTACAACAACTACTTCTCAACCTCTTCAGCAACGGGAGCTAAATTCCCCGTCTATCCCAGTTTTCTGGTACCTAAACTTTTCCCTGTGTATGAGTGCAGACATTCTCTTCTCTCCCCATCTCGACTGCCCCCAACTTTGTCTCATCTGTGGGTCAGGGTCCCCCAGAGAGAAAAAGCGACACACTTGAAGTATTTGGTCCCCTCCTGGCCTGCTTTGATACTTCCTCTCACATGGCCCTGTAAAAACATTTTATGATCCCACCTATTAATCAATGTGGTTCTTTATCAGTGCTGCATAATTGTACCATGAACCGCGATCGTGAGTGAAAAGGCCTTCTCTAGGGGCACCTGGGTGGCTCGGTTCATTAAGCTTCCAACTCTTGGTTTCGGCTCAGGTCGTGATCTCATGGTTTGTGGGTTTGAGCCCCACGTCGGGCTCTGTGCTGACAGCATGGAGCCTGCTTGGGATTTTCTCTCTCTCTCTCTCTCTCTCTCTCTCTCTCTCTCTCTCTCTCTCTCTGCCTTTCTGGTGCTTGTGCTTGCTTGCTCTTGCCTTCTCTCTCTCAAAATAAATAAATAAACTTAAAAAACAAAAAAGACCTTCTCTAAAGCTCTCCGTGATTGCAGTGGATACTGTCGTGTGTGAGGAACATAGCAGTATAATCAGAGACCGTGAGTTTTTTCAGAGAACGTCAACCCTGCCTTGAAACTCATCCAAAGGATATTTGCTTTTCCTTCTCGGGTACTTGGCTTGATCCACAGTCTGTTAACAATTTAAGAGCCAAATCCTCCTCTAGGGTTACCGAATGGGTATCTCCTTTTGTTATGAAAGAAGGTGTGCAATTATTCCGACCAGGCTCAGACACCTGATCCAGGCCGGCAGCTCTCCCGAGGATGCTCCTTAAGCACTGACTTCCCGAGTCCCTTTCTCAGGCAGTGCCACCAAACTACACCCGCTCTCCGGTTGCCCCTCGTGGAAAGCAGCAAACATCTGCCAGGCTCAGGGGAACCTGTTTTATGCAAACACGGCGCACGGCTTAACTCCGTCAGCTTGTGACTGGTGCGCGGATCCAGGCAACTGAGTTGGGACCACATGCTTTGGATAATTTTTTTGGCAAGTGAGCATTTCCTGCAGCCAGGATTTCTCATTATCCTCTCCCTCTCGTAGCTGTTGAGAAAAACACATCCGTGTTTTGCTGATTGCACTTTTTGAAAGTCACTTGTCTGGTTTTTGGTGTCTGAAACAACTTTCACAGCAAAGAATGTTGGTTTTGGTGACTTTCCCTCGTGTGGGTGAAATTACTTTCCTTCTGCAGTGGGGGCAGACAGGTGGGCAGGAAAAAATGGTTAGGGGCAAGGTACCCCTCCCCCCACCATGCTCCTGGCCTCTTTTCTCCATTAACTGGGACTCCCTGCGGGTCCAGCCTTACGGTCTCCCCCGGCCCCAAGTTTGCTTTCAGAAGCAGATACCTTGGAATTTTTTTCTTTAAAAAATTTATGAGTTTTTTTTAATCCCAACCCCTCTGACAAATGCTTCGAAGACAATAAATCATAAGGTTTTTTTATTTTTTAAAGAAAAATAGCATGGAGTTTTAAAATAATTTTTACTTTTAGTTTATGTTGGTTTGTAAACCTTTATGTCTTAAAAATACAAGCTTATATTTAGTCATTCATTACTGTGTAATTGTGAGTCAAGAGTAATTGTGAATAGGTAGTTTGTGTTTGGACCTTATTTCTATTTAGTTTATCCAAAATTCACTTTAAAATAAATCCTTTGCTTTCATCTGTCAAAAAAAATTTTTTTAACTTTTTTTTAATGTTTGTTTATTTTTGAGAGAGAGACAGAGCAAGAGCGGGGTGGGGCAGAGACACACACACACACACACACACACACACACACACAATCTGAAGCAGGTTCCAGGCTCTGAGCTGTCAGCACAGAGCCCGATGCAGGGCTCGAACCCACAGACTGTGAGATCATGACCTGAGCTGACGTGGGACACTCAAACGACGGAACTACCCAGGCGCCCCTTTGAAACAATTCTTTTTAATGTTTATTTATTTTTGAGAGAGAGAGAGAGAGAGAGAGAGAGCAAGCAGGGAAGGTGCAGAGAGAGAGGGAAACACAGAATCCGAAGACAGGCTCCAGGCTCTGAGCTGTCAGCGCAGAGCCCACAAACCTCGAGATCATGACCTGACCCGAAGTCGGATGCTTAACTGACTGAGCCACCCAGGTGCCCCTTTTCTTTTTTAGATATCATACGCATATCACAAAATTCACTTCTTTAAGGTGCTTTTTGAAGTATATTGCAAGATTGTACGACCATTAACCCTGTGTAGTTCCAGAAGTTTCATCACGCCAGAAAGAAGCTCTGTGCCCATAAGCCGTCAGTCTCCTGGCTGTTGTAGACATTTCTTTGTGTACAGGTTGTTGTGTGGACATGTTATTTCTCCGGGTTATATACTTTGGTATGGAATTTCTGGGCCATACGGTAAGGCTGTTTAACATTCTGCGGAATCGTTCTCCGAAGGGGCCGCCCCGTTTTACATCTCCACCGACACCCTCACCAACCCTGGTTATTGTCCGTCACTGGGTTATGGACGTCCTCATGGGTGGGAAGTCCTATCTCCTCCATGGTTGCCCATTGCATTTCCATCCTAACTCATGATGTTGAGCGTCTTTTCGTGCGTCCGTTGCATTGAGACATCTTCTTTGGAGAAAGGTCCCTTCAAACCTAGGGCTCATTTCTCAGTTGGGTTATTTGCCTTCTCATTGTTGTGTTGTTAAGAGTTCTTTGTGTATTCCGGATGCTAGACCCTTATCAGATACACGATTTGCAGACCCTTCTTCCCATTCTACAAATTACCTTTTCGCTTTTCTGATGGCATCCTTTGAAGCAGGAAAGTTTTTAATTTTGAGGAAGCCTAAATTATCTGTATTTCATTTGGTTGCCTGTGTTCAGGATATTTTTAAGGTACATCACCTCTTTTAGAGTACTTACGTTTTAGACCTTAGCTTTACTTACAGAATGACAGTCTGGTCCTTCAGTCAAAATCATGTAAGCGATAGGATCAAGTCAGCAAAGATTTTGAGGAG
Organism: Cryptoprocta ferox; assembly: GCA_028646485.1. Classification (NCBI taxonomy): domain Eukaryota; kingdom Metazoa; phylum Chordata; class Mammalia; order Carnivora; family Eupleridae; genus Cryptoprocta; species Cryptoprocta ferox. Next base: position 120,676,668 of record CM053571.1, read on the forward strand.
CTGGGGGAGCACCCAAACTACTTGCACGTTAGAAAACACTAGATCACAGCAGTGGTCAGATAGGTTCCTTAGGACATCACAGGGGGTGCCCCCACACAGTCAGAAATCTGTGTGTAAATTGACTCCCTCAAAACTTAACTGCTAACAGCCTTCTGATGATCGGAAGCCTTACCAATATCATAAATAATGAATTCACACATAGTTTGTGTGCTGTATGTATTGGATACTGTATTCTTACACTAAGGTAAGCTAGAGAAAAGAAAATGACATTAAAAAAAATCCTAAGACAGGGGCATCTGGGTGGCTCAGAAGCCACGGACTTCAGCTCAGGTCATGAGTGCATGGTTTGTGGGTTCAAGCCCCGCATCTGCACTGTCAGTGCAGAGCCTTCTTGGGATTCTCTCTCTCCCTCTCTCTGTCCCTCCCCCACTTGTGTGCGAGCTCTCTCTTTCTCTCTCAAAACAAATAAATAATCTTAAAAAAAAAGAAAACCATAAGGCAGAGAACATTGATTTACAGTACTGCACTGTATTTATTGGAAAAAATCCGTGTTCAGTGCACCCTCGCAATTCAAACCCGTGTTGTCCAAACCTTGGCCGCCCGTGTGTGTGTGTGTGTGTGTGTGTGTGTGTGTGTGTGTATGCAAATTGGCCTTGCTTTGGGGCTGACAAATGTGGTACAGGAACAAACAGAAAGCGGACTAACAGACTAGAATTGAAATTGAGACTGAAAATACCACTTGTTACCCTTGTAGTGTTCATCTCAATTCCAGTCTTTCCCAGTGCAGACTGGAGGGGTTGGCTTGCACCAGGCTCTCCCATCCCCCACATCGATCATGCCTCCTCCTCCTGGAGGTCTTCCGGTCCACGTGTCTCAAAACACGGCCCGCGAAGGGCCACTGAAGCCCACATCCTTGGTGGGACTGTGTTTACACTCTTTATTTGCACACTTACTACACTCTATGCTCTTCTGTGCCCACACCCTCCTTGAGAATGGACAGGGTCATCTTTGCCTTCCTGTTACATTGGGCGGGGGCCTTGGACACTGTGGGTTCTCCGTTAATATTTGTGGCCTTGACCTGAACGTCATCTGCTGACCGGCTCTGAGTTTAGAGCCACTTTGTGTAACATTTTGTGATCATATACACTTGACACTTTTGTCAAATATGTGTTTACTCTCGCCTCCTAATTATTTAAAAAAATACACATGCACACAAAACGCTTTTAAGTCATATGGCAACAGTTTCAAATTGTAAGCCAGTTGGAGCTGCTAAAAAGCTAACACAAAAATTACAGATCAAAATTAGAACAGGTTGTTACCAGAAGCAGAGTGATAACCACGGGGAGACCAGGGCTGGTTAAGCTAACCAGGATCTCAAGTGAACTGGGATGCGGTGTCTGGCATGTAGTAAGCCCTCAGTAAGTAGTTACTGAAGACGACCTCAAAGTCTGAAAACAATTCTTCTTTTGGTTCAAGTAGTGGAATGGGGACCAGCCCTGAAACTGGGAAGCCAGGGCTCTAAGCTCGAGTGTCTCCAGCCCTCACACCCCACCTCAATAAGGGCCTGTGAGTATGGGTGTAGACCCCTACCTTTGGGCATGTGGATTGCAGGCTAAATGTGAACCGTCGAACCTGGAGATTTGCTCTTGCTTCCCCTCTCTGTGTCTGTCTGTCTGTGTCTCTATGTATTTTTTTTTTAAGATTTTACTTTTTAAATTTTTATTTATTTTTGAGAGAGAGAGATCGTGAGCAGGGGAGGCGCAGAAGGAGAGGGAGTGAGAGAGAATCTAAAGCAGGCTTTGCGCCGACAGCAGAGAGCCTAATGCAGGGCTCAAACTCACGAACCGAGAGATCATGACATGAGCTGAAATCAAGAGTCAAATGCTTAACTGACTTAGCCGCCCAGGTGCCCCTCTCTCTATGTATTTTAATCAAAGGAAAATTCACGTAACATAATGCTGACTGTTTCAAAGTAAACAATTCAGTGACAGTCAATACATTCTCAATGTTGTGCAAGCACTACCTCTATTCCCAAAACATTTTCATGGCCCCAAAAAGACACCCCACACCCTTAAGCAGCCGCCCTCCCTTCCCCCACTCCCTCAGCCCCTGGCAAGTCCCCATCTGCTGGCCTCCTCCCCTGTTCTGAACATTCCCTGTAAATGTTATACAACGTGTGACTTTGTATCTGACTTCTTTTCACTCGTGTAGGATGTATCCGTTCCCCACTCCTTTTCATGGCTGAATAGTAATCCATCGTGTTGTCCTGCTAATATTTTTTAAGCAAAATTAAAGTTAAGTACTGCCCGGAAACACACCAACCGTCCCTACCAGCCTTTCGCCAGTGTTATGTAACCACAGCCTGCCGGGCAGAAGGCTGCACTAACAGGATTGGACCTATTAGTCACTGTACTCAAAGCCGACTCTAATTAATCAGATAATGTAAGCCGTTCCAATGTAATTCCACTCAAATAACATCATGACATCTGGGCACTATCAGGGATTATTGGCGGAAGAGAAATACGATTAATGCCTCTGAATGGACTGGATTCCTGTTTGAGGCATGTCATACATGATACACGCACACCTGTGGTGAAGTCAGCCCACCTCCCACCCTCGTCAGTGAGGACACTCCCAGCCTGCAGTGGGGGGGGGGGGAGGGTACTCTGCCCTAAGGCTATCCCAGCTCTAAACATATGCGATTCCAAAAAGTGGGTCCTTAGTTTACTTCTGCCTGAGAGTGCTCAAATTTCTTCATATAGGAACATTTGGGGAAAACGTTTTTATTTTATTTTTTAAATTCAACTTTAGTTTTTTTGAGCGGGGAGGGGTATAGAGAGAGAGCTGGGGACTGAGGATCTGAAGCAGGCTCTGTGCTGACAGCCCAGTGCGGGGCTCGAGCTCACTAACTGGGAGATCATGGCCTGAGCTCAAGGTGGACGCTTAACTGACTGAGCTGCTCAGGCACCCCTATCTTTGGGGAAATCTTTAAGTGTATGTGACAGGTCAGCAGGGAAATCATGAGGGGCACCCACTCAGGGCAGTGAGGAAGGGGTTTAGATTCCAACGAATGCTTGAGACCTGGCATGGGAGATGGTCCCAAAAGCTAGCTTGTGGTTGAACCCCCCCGGACACGGGGATCGGAGAGCCATGGGAATGGGTTCTCGTGACCGGCTTCGAGACCTAAGCTTTCTTTGGGTCTCTCCTTCCGTGTCTTTTATTCTTTCTCAGGGATCATGGGAGAAACCGGGGGCCCCTCATTGGGAACGGAAGGGGCACAGGAGCTGTTTTAGAGCAGTGGCATGAATGAAGTGGGTAGGGAAGAAGGTTGAGGCCGTCGAACCGCACGAGGTGGTTGAATTGAGTCCTTTGGAGGTCACGTTAGAGAAGGGAAGGTACGAACCTCTCAAAGCCATAGTTTACTCAATTGAAAAATGCGAATGATAATAAAAAAGCACTTCACGCTTATGAGTGAAATCAAAGGCTATTTGTCTTTCTTCGTCTGGCTTATTTCACTTGGCATAATGCCCTTTGGGTCCATCTATGTTGTTGCAAATGGCAAGATTTCCTTCTTTTTCATGTATGAGGGATATTCCATTCCACACCACATCTTCTTTGTCCGTTCGTCTGTGGATGGACACCTGGGCTGCGGCCATAACTTGCCTATTGTAAGTAATGATGCAATAAACCTAGGGGTGCATGTATCTCTCTGAATTAGTGTTTTTCTTTTCTTGAGGTAGATGTCCAGCAGCGAAATTACTGGATACTATGCCACTTCTATTTTTAGGGTTTTTTTTAATGCCCTGTTTGTTTATTTAATTATTTTTATTTATCTGCTTATTTATTTAATGTTTATTTTTGAGAGAGAGAGAGACAGAGCACGAGCGGGGGAGGGGCAGAGAAAGACGGAGACACAGAATCCGAAGCAGGTTCCAGGCTCCGAGCTGTCAGCACAGAGCCCGATATGGGACTTGAACCCACAGACTGTGAGATCATGACTGAGCTGAAGTCAGGTGCCCCTTTGTTTATTTATTTTGAGAGAGAGAGAGAAGGTGAGAGAGAGAATCCCATGTAGGCTCTGCATCATCCACTCAGAGCCCCACGTGGGCCTTGAACTCACAAGCTATGAGATCATGACCTGAGCAGAAACCAACAGTTAGACGCTTAACCGACTGAGCCACCCAGGCACTCCGTAGGTTTTTTTGTTTTTGTTTTTGTTTTTTAGGAAACTTCATACTGTTGTCCATGGTGGCCGCACCGATTTACATTCCCACCAAGAGTGCACGAGGGTTCCCTTTTCTCGATAGTTCTGCCAACACTTGTTATTTCTTGTCTTTTGGACACTTGCCATGCTGACTGCCATGACACCCTTACTGGGACGAGCATTTTGTAATGTGTGTAATTGTTGAGCCGCTATGTTATACACCTGAAACTCATTTAATATTACACGTTCTATTTCAATTAAAAAAAACCCCAGCCCTCCCCACGGTAAGGAGGCAGGAGAAAATGTCAGTGCTGGTTGCACATACTGGTGATGCCGTTGGAGGAAATCAGGATACGCGTCTCCAAACTATGCTGCTTTGGCACAAGCATTATTTTGAGTTGAAGGCAACTGAGGAGCAACAAATGCAGGAAGAGTTCTCCGGTCCCCCCTGATCTGCCAAAAAGCAGGGCATAAATTTCCTTTCGTGACAATGTCTTCTCTTGTACCAGGAAGAGGAGAGCAACTTATCACTAGAGACAGAGTCCGCACTGAGATATGAGTCTGCATAAACAGATGTTACTAAAATAACTCTTACCTTGCATTCATTCCCCTGTATATATCCTAGGTCACTTCCCTACAATTTATCATCCATCCCTTGAAGCCTGAACCCCTTTTCTTTTGTTAAAATGGTATGGAAGCCCCCAAGTCTAACTGTCTCTTTGAGTTTAACTTCTTTCTGTGAGTTCCCATGAAAAAATATATTAATAAACCTTGTGTGCCTTTTCTCCTGTTCACGTGTCTTTTGTTAATTTAATTTGCAGGCCCTCATTGTCGAACTTAAGAGTGTAGAAGAAAAGCTTTTCCTCCCTCACATCATGCACCGAACAACATGGATGGACGACCCTGAAGCGTGCTCTGCATTTTGCCATTGGAGACGAGGGGGCCTCCTCACAGCGTGACTCAGCGCCTTGGCACAGTAGGTGTTTGCCAAAGCTATTTTTGTGCTGGCTGTCCACTAGGATTGTTTGGTAAATACCTGTTGACTGATTGACTAAGGACATGGTAACCGGAATTAGCAGGGAACAGCCCTTTTCTAATGAGTTTTGGTCACAGACTCAGAATGGAAAAGGGAGTAGGAACAGTCAGATGGTAAGGGGGGCTTGGAAGCAGAGAGGAAAAGTTGCATTTCCTGACAAGGGTCAGAGGCACACAGTGGTAATGTTGTTAGTTCCTGTCATTTTCCAGAAGAAAGAAGGCAAGTCACCAAAGGTAAAAAGGGGTGAACACACACTGTTGGCTGATTTGAAAAGAACTGACCACCCAGTCGTTTAGAAAGGACGTCTGTCATCTGAAAAATAGTCCAAGGCAGGAATTTTGTTTCGAGAATGGAGATTACAAAGTCTCTTGACCGTAATCCCAAAAGACATGTTGGTGAAATTTAGTCTCTTAGAATAAGTGTGTTGAGTCTCCGGAGAAGTGCAACACATGACTCATCTTTAAAAATATTTGGATAGCGTGGGGCGCCTGGGTGGCTCAGTGAGTTAAGCATCCCACCTCAGCTCGGGTCATGATCTCACCGTTCGTGGGTTTGAGCCCCGCGTCGGGCTCTGTGCCGACAGCTCGGAGCCTGGAGCCTGCTTCCGATTCTGTGTCTCTCTGCCTCTCTCCCACTCGCATTCATGTCTCTCTTTCAAGAATAAATAAACGTTAAAAGTATATATATTTGGGTAGCATATAGAGAAGATGAGTCACCGTGGTGTTCACCTGTAATGGGTGTAACCTTGTGTGTCAGCCCTACTCAAATATGAAAACTTTTAAAGAAATATTTAGGGGTCACAATGGGAGCTTCAAATGTAACTTTTCAGTTGTGTCAAACGCTTTTACGTCTCAAATGAGAAGTAGTAGGGTTAAGAAGGTTGCTATTTTAGTACGGCTAGCAAGCCGCTAGGTGCCAGCCAGTGAAATAGGAGGCAAACCTGGCCGTGGACAGAGGAATGGACAGCCCCACGTGGCAGCGACGCGGTGGCACCGTCCTTCCCCTTTGAGAGCAGAGCGAGGTGACCCGTTGCTGCAGAGCCTGAAGCTGACCAGCTGGGCTGTGCAGGCTGTAAGGGTCGTCCTCCGGTGAGGTGGGCAAAAGAATGTCTCTGCCCTCAGTTTGCCCAGGGTCAGACTGGAAGAGGGGGAGGAGTGGGAGGGGGCCCGCAGGTGGCTCCCAGCGCGGAGACCACAGTGCAGGGGGCGGCGGGGGGTGGGGGGGTGGGGAGGGAAGAACACTGGATCCGGAGCGCAAACACGGTTAGGAAAAGTTTGGTCAGCTACAAAGGAAGGAGCAACAAGGGGGAACAAAATCCGCAGCGTGGCCTGTCACGGTGGCCAGAAGCAAGAATCGGTGAAAACTGGTCATTCTTAACTCTCTGTGGGCAAAAGTTTCAGCCAGGCCAAGGGCACACGAAGGAATCCAAGGCCGATTGCCAAAGACCCGGAGGGAAAAAGACGCTGGAGGAGTTCAGAAGTTCAGGCAAATAAAAGAGGATTATCATTCAAGGGTTCTGTGAACCAGAGAGAAGGTGAAATGACAGGAAGCCCTGGGCGGGGCCGGGGGCGGGGCCGGGGGCGGGGCAGGGGCGGGGCCGGGGCGGGGCCGGGGTGAGGGGAGGAGAGCGGCGCTGAGCGGGGGCTCGGAGCTCTGCAGGGAGGTGCGTGCTTGTGGCTGGCAGGAGGGCGGGCAACCTCGGGTAAGCCGACTGAGGCTTCTCTCCAAGCGCCTCATCAACCAAATTAGCTTCTAGAAAAAGACCAGGCTGGAGAGGACGGTGGAGGACCGAAGACAGGCCGGCTGCCTGCGTTCTCCCACTCCTGCAGAGAAAATTCCTTCTGCCGTGGCCTTGCCATTTTTCCTGTTGGTAAAAAAAAAAACAAAAAAAAAAAACAAAAAAAAAAAAACTGCAAGTGCTAGATGTGTACGTGTAAACAAGTAGGCTCTGCACATATACGCGTATGCACGTGCACATAGACGCGTGAACACACACACTTCCGTTTCACACAAAACCACGCTTGATTAGAAAAGGCGTTCAGAGGGCTGCGTGGAACAAAGGAAGGCAGGGAGGTAGGACTGCGCTCCCCGCGGCCCCCCTTCCCAGGGCCCCCCTCTCCTTCCACGGAGTCTAGGGCCGGAGGAGATAATGAAAAAGATGGAGAGGTAGTAAGTGCAGTGTAGACAGGGCAAATCAGGGAGCTAAATTACGGCATAGAACAGGAGACAAACCTACAGGGAGATCCTGACAGCCAGGAAGAAGGAGTGGGATCTATGTAAATGATGGGTATGGAAGATCAAATGGAGACACACACACATTAAGAATAAAATCTGAAGAGGAAAGGCAAGGCAGGTGCGAATCAAAGCCTGAAGCCTCAAGGACGGTGGAGGGAAGGGAAGGAAGCCAGAATGTTGATTAACAAATAAGATAAATGATACTGACGAAAAGAGGTTTTTTGAAGATACAATATTTAGTGTGCTCAAGTTTTGGGGACTTTATTATGATGAGGCAGATGGGACAGAATATTTAGATTTTAAAGGCCAAAATTAGAGCTTGAAAGGTAAGAAAGAAGATTTTTAAATGTGGTGGTTTTTTTTTTGTTGTTGTTGTTCGGCTAGACTTACCGTTGATTTAAAAAATAATAATTTTCAATAGTTGGTCATGGGGTTTTGATGCATTCCTAAAAATTTGAAAGGATAGCCAAAAGTGAATTCAGAGATTATGTTTTTAAGAAAACATGATATATTTGCTCTATTTCTTTCTCTCGATCTCTTTCTCTGTACAAACACATGCATGCACACACATGCACATGCATGTACACACCTGCACAGACCTGCACACACATACACTCAGATCTTCTTTTTCTGGAACCTTTGCAGACATGATCCTTCAGTGTATATTTCCTGTGAGTAACAACATTCCCCTATGTGCCCACGAAACCACTGTCCTACCTAAGAAAACCAGTAATGATTCCATAGTATCTAATGGACAGTCCTGTCAGCAACGCCGGTATGTGTTTGTTTGTTTTTAGCATGAATCTGATCAAGGTCACCCATTGCATGTGCTTATTTTGCCTCTTGGGAGTCTATAGACTTTTTAGCGCAACCGTGTCATTTTGGGCATGAGAAAAATGCTATCGGAATTAGGTGATTGGCTCAAGGCCATTACCCGGAGCACATGCTCCATTTTACTTATGCGGGATTTTATGGTTAAGATAGCTTTAAATTTTACAATAATTTAGGGGCGCTGGGGTGGCTCAGTCAGTTGAGCGGCCAATTCTTGATTTCGGCTCAGGTCCTGATCTCACTATTTGTGGGTTCGAGCCCCTCGTCGCTGCTTGGGATTGTCTCTCCCCCTCTCTCTCTGCCCCTCTCCTGCATGCGCACGTGTTCTCTCTCAAAATAAATAAACTTAAAACAATTGTTTTTTAAATGAGTAGTATCAAAACTGTCCTCTTAGCGCAGGAGTCGTGACTCCTGTCAGCAATACTGAGCCGTCTCAGTGTGTCAGGTGGTACGCGGGACATTTGCATTCCATGCGTGGCTCAGTTAAAGCTTCCACGAACCCCAGGATGACTGTGTGGGGAGCCTCCACAGTCCTTGTCACACGAGAGAGGCTCAGAGCTGTTGGCCAGCCTGCCCGAGGTCCCGCGGCTGGCAGGGGACCCACATGGGGCTTCTCGGAGCCTCTTTACCAGCTTCCCTCCTCGGACACGCCACAGCGCCGACACACAGGGCTGCATGGGGGCCTGTGTCAGGACATTATTTGTAAACCACATGCAACTTTAAAAAAAAAAAATGTTTATGTTTATTTATTTTTGAGAGCGAGAGAGGGAGTCACAGAATCCGAAGCAGGCTCCAGGCTCTGTGCTGACCAGAGCCCGACGCGGGGCTTGAACCCACGAACTGTGTGATCATGACCTGAGCCTAAGTCGGACGCTTAACCGCCTGAGGCCCCAGGCGCCCCTGCATGCAACTTTTTGGATGAAGTTTTACCAATAGGGGGTGCGCTCTTGCCAGCTAGTTCAGTAGTTGGCCTGGAGCCCATCAGATGCCACTCTGAAGCAAGAGAAAATGGCAACACGAGGTAGGCCCTAGCCTCTGCCGCTCTGGCCAGTGCAGACCAATGGGGATCGCAGGCCACGTTTGGGCAACAAAGGGAGAGGGTAAAACACTACTGACACTAAGAGGAAGAACGGATTATGCAAAGGAGAAGTACTGTGTGTGTTACCAGGTAAATTACAGGAAGATTCCAGGAAGGTTAGGGTAGATATTATGCTGTGTTTACCTTTCTGTTCCCAGGATTTTCTTTTTAAAGTTGGTTTTAGTTGTTGTAGTTTTAAAGTTTATTTATTTCGAGTGAGGGATAGAGAGAGAGACAGAACGAGTGGGGGAGGGACAGAGAGGGAGAGAGAATCCCAAGCAGGCTCCCAATTGTCAGCACAGAGCCTGACAAGGGGCTCCAATCCACAAACTATGAGATCGTGACCTGAGCTGAAGTCAAGAGTCAGACACTTAACCCACTGAGCCACCCAGGCAGCCCACCCCCTTCCCCCCTTTGCAGGATTTAATGAACAATTCAGAATGTATGTAGGTATTCAGGCAATACTCTGTCTCAGCAAAGATTTCTGGAATGCGTTCCGTGTGCCAGGTACCGTGCTGGTCCCTGCCCTGAGGTGAGAAACAGACAGGCTAATTCCACCCTGTTTGATAGGCAGTATGGAGAATGGGGTAAGCACTTGGTGTCCCTGTCGCGGGTGTGAACGAGGATCCCCTGATCCAGGCTAGGGAGGGGCAGGAAAGGCTTTCAATTGAGGCCGAAGGTGGAGTAGCATTTCAGGTTTGCTGAACGGAATGTGTTGAGTTCTCTTTTAAGCAGCTTGAAGCCACTGGGCACAGTAAACCATTTACACAGACCTTTCTTGTTTGAATTGGCAAATGATATCTGCAGTCCATGAACTGCAAAAAACCAGTGACGGTGGTAGCCTGTGTGTAGGAAACCGGGGGACCAGGGAAGGGAGGTCCACCCTTTTGCACCTTTTGAATGGTTTCCTCGTTTTTTTTTTTTTTTTTTTGAGTCATTAGAAATGAATGTTCGTTCTCGATGGAAGGTCACTGCAGGGAACGGACAGGGCAGAGTGTAAGCACGTCGCCCACAGTTGAGTACAGTTTGAGGATGCCGTGGAATTGACATGGTCCAAGGAAAGGAACCATGCTTTCCAGTCCCTCTGGGCCTCTTCCTGCTGCGAAGATGGAAGGCCGCATTGGTGAAAGCTATTGGAGGGAAAGAATGAAAGTGAATGGATTCATTAACAATCTTGGCAGTGTTTAAAAGAAAACCTCTACAGAAATGGAGAGAAAATCTGGGAACAGAAGAAGAGAAAAGGTGACTCTTGGGAATACGGCAAATGCATCCCTGAAGCAATTAATCAGTGTTTTTCCATCCTTAGTTTTATACAGTGGTTGTGCTTCACAGTGTGAACCAGAGAGAGAGTAGTTTTGATGAGGAAGCTTTGTAAAGGCGACGTGTCCAATATGTTTGCAAGAAGGCTAACATTACTGTGTTAGAGTGTTTCAAGTGTGAATTTTTTTGGAGTGATTTCGTTCTTTATTTTTTTAATTTATCAAAACAATTTTTAATGTTTATTTTTGACACAGAGTGTGAGTGGGGGAGGGGCAGAGAGAGAGGGAGAGAGCATCCCAAGCAGGCTCCACACTGTCAGCACAGAGGCCGATGCGGGGCCCGAACTAACATGCTGTGAGATCGTGACCTGAGCCAAAGTCGGATGCTTAACCAACCGAGCCACCCAGGCGCCCCTGGACTGATTTTTTTTTTTTTTAATTTGTGTAAGGGCAGCATATTAAAGAAAATGTAAAACTTCTGTCAGTCCCAGACCATGTTTTGCGGGGGCACTTGGGTGGCTGAGTTGGTTGAACAGCTTCGTCTCAGATCATGATCTCACAGTCATGAGATCGAGCCTCGAGTCAGGCTCTGCACTGGGTGTGGAGAGATTCTCTCCCTCTCCTGCCCTTCCCCTGCTTTCACGTGTGTGCATTTTCTCTCTCTCTCTCTCTCTCTCTCTCTCTCAAAAACAAGAACAGGGTCGCCTGGGTGGCTCAGTCAGTTAAGCATCCAATTCTTGGTTTCAGCTCAGGTCACAATCTCACGGTTTGTGGGTTTGAGCCCCACGTCGGGCTCTGTGCTGACCGCTCGGAGCCTGCTTGGGATTCTCTCTCTCCCTCTTGCTCTGCCCCTCCCCTGCTCTCTCTCTCTCTCAAAATAAATAAAATAAACATTAACAAAAAAACATAAAAAAGAAAAAGGAGATCCTCTGTAGTCAAAGGGTAGTAGCCCACCTGACAGGGCTGTTGGGTGACAGTGACGTGGCAGATCCCAGCCTCTTCCTCGTGTTTATTTCCACGGGGCGGGATGGCCAGAGTTCTAGGACACCGCCCGTCTCATGCTGCTGCTGGTTCCAGAAAAGAGATGTGAAAGGCACAGTCAACCAGCTGATCAACAAGAAATTCCCAATTGCTTCCCGGGAAGGTAGGCTCTTTCAGCAGCAGATGGGTCGGCCCTCAGTAAGGGAAACCAGAGAATCCCAAACCGGGGTAAATGATAGTCCATTGAATCAGAGCGGAACAGCATCGGGAAGAAAGGGGGAAAATCCTCCAGAGAAAAGAACTAGAAAAGGAAAAGGGTGAATGAGAGATCGAAAATTAGAAAATTGTATGAGCATATATTTTTAATTTAAAAAAATTTTTTAATGTTTATTTGAGAGAGAGAGAGAGAGATAGACAGCGAGCAGGGAAGGGGCAGAGAGATAGGGAGACAGAATCCCAAGCTGGCTCTGCACCATCAGTGTGGAGCCCGATGCAGGGCTTGAACCCGTGAACTGTGAGATCATGACCTGAGCTGAAATCAAGAGTCAGATGCTCCACCGACTGAGCCACTCAGGTGCCCCTGTATGAGCATATTTAAAAAAAAAAAAAAAAACATACAAAAGAATAAGTACAAGAAAATGCATACAAGACAATTAGGAGAGAGAGAATCATGTAGGAAAGTCACTTTCCTGGTCAGGAATCCGTAAGTGCATTTCTTGTCAGGTATTTGAGGCCTTCCATAATCTTGCCAGCAAGTGGCAAAAGGCTCATAAAGTGCGATTTTAGGGAAGGAGATGGGGGCAGAAGAAGGAAAGAACATACTAGAACATACTAGGAAGACTTTGTGGAGGAGGTAGGGAAGAGAAGATAGAGGCTGGACAGTTGATTATATGATTTGGTTGCACCGCTGGGTTTGGCGTATTCGGTGAGAATGGTGACAATTATTAGTATCTGGGTCACCAACCTGAAGAGGGTACTTTGGGCCATCCTGTGAAGCCTTTGTGGGCAGGCTGAGAAATTTGTACTTAACTGGAGTAGCCAGCAGGACCCACCAAAGGTCTTTGAGCGGCAGAGTGACGCAGAACCATGTAATCGCAGAGCTAGAAGACGTAGAGGCCTTTGGTCTCACCCAGAGTTTGCCACCTCTGTTTGCCTAGTACAGGCTTGGCGCCTGCTTTCTCACTGCCCTGTGCGTTAAATGAGATGATACTTATAAAGTGCTCAGGTCAGGGTTTCCCACAGAATGAAGCTCCACAAACATTAACGGATATTGTCACCGTCATCATGAATCTGATTCCTATTGAGGAAGGTTTTCCTTAAGCCACATTTGTCCTATTTGAGGACAGCCTTTTCTTCAGACTGAAAATTTCTGATTTCTTCCCCCACCACACCTCATTTTTTTTTAACCTTTTTTAAAAAAGTTTTTGAGGCGCCTGGGTGGCTCAATTGGTTAAGCTGCCGACTTCGGCTCAGGTCACGATCTCACGGTCCGTGAGTTCGAGCCCCACATTGGGCTCTGTGCTGACAGCTTGGATCCTGGAGCCTGCTTCGGATTCTGTGTCTCCCTTTCTCTCTGACCCTCCCCTGCTCGTGCTCTGTTTCTCTCTGTCTCAATAATAAATAAAAACGTAAAAAAAGTTTTTATTTATTTTGAGAGTGAGAGAATGAGCAGGGGAGGGGTAGAGGGGGTGAGGGAATGGAGGATCTGAAGCAGGCTGACAGCAGGGAGCCCGATGCGAGACTCGAACTCATGAGCTGTGAGATTGTGACCTGAGCTGAAATTGGGTGGTTAACCGACGGAGCCACCCAGGTGCCCCTCTTTTACCTTTCTAACTCTGATCCTTGTAAAGTGGGGTACACAGAGCCCATTGTGTGATCTCAACTGACCAGAGTAGGCCCTTCCATTCTGTCCTTCTACAGACAAGGGTTGAATTGGAAGAAAAAAAACAAACACAAGAAACAAACTAGGACTTTTGTTGGCAGGTTCATCAAACTGAATATAATACTGATTTATTTAAAAATTTTTTAATGTTTATTTATTTATTTACTAAAGGAATTAAAAAAAATTTTTTAGGGGTGCCTAGGTGGCTCAGTCGGTTAAGCATCCGACTTTGGCTCAGGTCATGATCTCACCGTTGTGGGTTTGAGCCCCGCATCGGGCTCTGTGCTGCCAGCTCAGAGCCTGGAGCGTGCTTCCGATTCTGTGTCTCCTTCTCTCTCTGCCCCTCCCCTGCTTATGCTCTGTCTCCCTCTCTCTCTCAAAAAATAAATAAACGTTTTAAAAAAATAGAAAAAGAAAAGAGCTCATCTGACCCCCTTAAAAAAATTTTTTTAGTGTTTATTTATATTTGAGAGAGAGACAGTGTGCGAACAGGGGAGGGGCAGAGAGAGAGAGAGAGACAGAAACAGAACCTGAAGCAAGCTCCAGGCGCTGAGCTGTCAGCACAGAGCCCGACACGGGGCTTGAACACAGGAATCACGAGATCATGACCTGAGCCAAAGTCGGATGCTTAACTGACTGAGTCACCCAGGCGCCCCATAACGTTTGTTTATTTTTGAGAGACAGAGAGAGTCAGACCATGAGCAGGGGAGGGGCAGAGAGAGAGGGAGACACAGAATGAAAGCAGGCTCCAGGCTCTGAGCTGTCAGCACAGAGCCCAACTCAGGGCTCGAAGTCACAAACCTGAGCCAAAGTCAGATGCTCAACCCACTGAGCCACCCAGGTGCCCCTGGATATAATATTGTTGTAAACTTCTAAGCCATTCCCACTCACAGCTGCTAAGCTGCACCCCTTTCCACTCTCTCTTGCACTTGGGCCCCCGCACGAAACCTCAGATTGCTTTACGATGATTAAGTTTCCTCTTATTGTCGGGAACAACTGTGAAAGGCCTTGAAGTGGGCAAAACGATCACTGAGTTTCTTTCGAGGGATTGCTGGGTGTTATCTAGCAGATTCTTCTGGGTTACCTGCTTTTACAGAGGTCTGCGTCTTTCACTGTTTTCGACCGAACTATTTTGCAGCTGTAAATTGTAGAAAGCCCATTGCAATGCAGATCTTGTCCACCAAGATAGAAATGAATTTTGTCTCGTGGTCGTGCGATTGATTTCCATCCTGTGAAAGTGGCTGCCGGTCTGACATCTATTAGCAAATTTATGTCAGCATTTCTAATTGCTTCTATATGTGTCTATTCTTTGGATTTTGTAACATTTTACTGCCTCCATCACTAATTAATGAATAGTTAATCGATGGACACAGGTTTATTTTATATTTGTATAAGAACCCTGGTTGTTGCTTAAAATGATCTTTAGGGGTGCCTGGGTGGCTCAGTCAGTGGAGCGTCCGACTCTTGATTTTGGCTCAAGTCATGGTCTTATGGCTGTGGGATCGAGCCCTGCGTCAAGCCCCATGCTGAGCACGGAGACTGCTTGGGATTCTCTCTCTCTCTCTGTCTCTCTCAATCTCTCTCTCATTCTCTCTCTCAAAAATAAATAAAGAAACATTTTAGGGGCTCCTGGGTGGCTCAGTCAGTTGAGCGTCTGACTTCAGCTCAGGTCATGACCTCACGGCTTGTGAGTTCCAGCCCCACATCGAGCTCTGTGCTGCCAGCTCAGAGCCTGGAGCCTGCTTCAGATTCTGTGTCTCCCTCTCTCTCTGCCTCTTCCCTGCTCGTGCTCTATCTCTCTCTCTCTCTCTCAAAAATAAATAAACATTAAAAAATTTTTTTGATTAATAAACATTAAAAACAATCTTTAACACTGATTTTCTCATCTCTTCACAACCAGAGAGGCACGAACAGGGCAGAAATGGAAACTAATCAAACAGCAAAGACCCTGTTTGAGATTGACATGGGTCTACTAACTAGTATCTCTAAGTAAAGTTGTTCAACCAGTTACTAATCCACTTAATCACACCGATTCGCTTCTACTTACAAACAAGCTGTCCATAAGTTTGTTTTTTTCATAAGTTCAAAGCGCTTAAGAGGGGTTAAAACTTGCTGTCCCCAGTGATCATTCCCACCAAGGATGAGCCGAGGTCAGATTTTATAACTTTAAAATCAGTCATAGAGTTCTCCTCCTCGCTCATTTACATTTTAATGGATACCCTTTGCCAGGATAGATTAGTTTTACCTACACTCAAAATCCTTAATGAGCTTGTTGGACGGTACCGAGCAGGAGAAATATATTGCTCTGGAGAAGGTGAATTTGGGGGTTGGTTGGTAGAAACAGAATGTGTCAAGTGGGTGATGCCATTGAGCTGAATGAACGGAGGAGACGGAATAACGGACACTGAATGGTGTAGGCACCCTTCTCCCTGGAAGTCGGGCCCTTCCCGCAAGTCATGTTGTTCTAATGATAAAGTCAGCACACTAATCTGGTCTGAAGCAAGCCCGTGCCCAGTGATTGCACCCTGGCAGAGGACAGGAGGGTTCTGAGAGGGGACTTGCTAGCAGTCAGAGGATGAGATGCCGGACAGGAAAGACGGAGTTAGGAGAACAGGAGCAGACGAGGCAGGCCGGGTGCTGGAGAGCTTCGTGGGCACTGCATACCGGACGCTTCTCGCAGCTTGGGTTCGGGTCTGAGTACCTGATAAATCAGAAGTATGGCTCCACGATGCCTCATCATGGCCATCAATGCACCAAAGCTACATTTATTTGGAAGGAATAAGGGCATTGAGGCAACAAGTCGTGGTTAGTGTGCAGGACTTTCCTTAGCACTTGCTGTGTTCGAACACAGAAACTTCTGACAATGGTGGTGTGATGCCCACTTTTCTGCGGTTGATGGTGGGTAAAGCCACCGAGCTCTCACTCTGGACTGGCCTCGCCTGCATCTGTGAAAGGTCTTCTGCTGAAAAGTCTCTGTGTTCCGTTTTAGCCCACACTTCTCAACTTTCTCTCCAAGGATGATGAGAGACTTACGTAACATCTTGCTAAAGTCCTAACCCGGCAGGTTTAACACTTTTTTCTAAAAAAGTTTCTAAATATTTTTAAATTTTCTAAATTTTCTAAAGAAATTAAATTAATCCGACATAACACAGTTGTGCTTTAGAACAGTTAATTTGTCATCGGCGTGTAGGGTGTACGGAGGGGGACAGAGAGGTGAGGAAGGAGTGTCAGGGAGATGGCACTTGCTGGTAGTTGTACCGTTGACGATGGCAGTTGACTGTGTAAGAGGCTACAGGGGTGGAGAAGGTGAGCTAAGTGAAGGCTTTCAGACAGAGCAACTGAAAGGCCGTTGGCAGTCTTGAGGTGGAGGTGAGACTAGATTAAGGAAGGAGTAGGTGGGTAGGAAATGGAGACAACAGGTGTTAGCCACTCATTCAAGCAGATTGGTGTGAAGAGAAAGCGAGAGATGGGCTGGGTAGCAGGGAGTGGGAAGGAGGGTTGTTTTTAGGATTGGGTAGTTTGGGGACAGTCATAAAAAATGGGGAAGGAATTAAGGAATCTGGAAAGACTGAAGATGTGAGCAGAGAAGAGATAACTGGTGGAGTGGAACCCTGGGGAGGTTAGAAGGGGGCCATTAAGAACATGAGCTCATGAAAGAAGGAGGAGCCATGGGCTAGAAGGAGGATGCTTGTTTCTGAGAAGAAAGGTGACAGCTTGGATGGACAGTCAGGAAAACGTTGGCGTAAAGCGAAGGCATGTTGGAATAGGTCATTTCAGATGCTGTCAAATTTTTTAAGGCAAGGCAAACTGAGGGTGAGGAATGGGGTGAGCCGGAGAGTCAGTTAACCGCCCACTCGGGTGCCTTAATTTTGCCCTTGCTCCTTAGCCCCCTCAGGCCCTTGACCCTCCATTGTGTCCAACCTGTTCACCTCTACCTCAGGGAGACAGATTCCCTGTTTTCAGGGCCTTTACATTCTACTGAGGTTGTCAGAAAAGAAGTAGTGGTAGTAATAATAATAGCATTAACAATATCTGTTATAATATTATTAATATTAATCATGATATATTATTTATGATAAAAAGTACTGTGAACAAATATAAGGCAGGGTAAGAGTACAGAGGACGCTGGAGAAAGGATAGTGGTTATCTCACGATGGCAGCTTTACAGATAATTTGGGTTTTTTCTTTGTATTTTTCTCTATTTTCTGAATTATTTGCCGTACACATGCACTTCTGTCATTAGAAAAAAATAAAAGTGATCTGGAGAAGTGTTCCATTATGTTTGTAGGTTTTAGACTTCTTTTCACGTTCTACCTAGTTTTTTTTTTAAGATTTTAAAAATTTTTATTTATTTTGGGAGAGAGAGAGAGAATCCCAAGCAGGCTGCGCGGTCAGCGCAGAGCCTGATGCGGGGATCCCTCCCATGAATGGTGAGATCATGACCTGAGCCGAAACTAAGAGCCGGACGCTTAACTGACGGAGCCACCCAGGCGCCCCTACCTAGTTTTGTTTTGTTTTGTTTTGTTTTGTTTTGTTTTTGACAAAGTTCTCTTTGGTTTTTGTCATTTCCCGATCCACTGTGTATGCCAAGTGAATTTCATGGGGAGAACAGGAAGAGTAAAAGGGCAGGTGTATCTACCACGTCTTTGTTTACCTTAGCCTGTAAGCAGAGTGTTAGAAACCCAAGGCTGATCAGGTGGCTCTTGGGAAGACGGGATTTGGCAGGTGGTAAATAACGCCTTGGGCAGATGGGTCCCACCTGGTTTCCGCTCCTCCTGTTTTTGTGTGTCTATCACCACAATAAAAAAAGAGCGCCTCTGGGATCATCGAACTCCACGGCCTCCACCATGAGCCCCTGGGACCCAGTCTCGAGGCTCGGTCTCAGCTAGGATAATGGTTGATGGACCCCAGAGGCAGAGCCCTGGTGCCCGCCCAGTGCCACCACTGGGAGGCCGTCTGCAGCCCCTGGCTAGGAGCCTGCTGCACTTGTCTGTAATTTGACTAGGAGAGTTCAGAGAGCAAAGTCATGTAAAGGCGATGAATGGATAAGAGGCGACTTTGGAATTCAGCATAGAGAATATGAGGAATTGAAACGAGCTGTAGGCCGGTGTTTTAAGAGAAACACCAAAAGATGAGATGGCGGAGAGAGATGCCAGGGCCAGATAGCAAAGTTCTGTAGGTGCTTAGAGGTTCATGCTGTTAGATCACTACGTGTCACTTGTTCAGATGTAGACGTCCTCCAGACACACTGGGTTTTTTGCTTTGTTTTTTTTTTGTTTTTTACATTTATTTCTTTTTGAGAGACAGAGTGAGACAGAGTGCAAGCGGAGGAGGGGCAGAGAGAGGAGACGCAGAATCCGAAGCAGCTCCAGGCTCTGAGCAAACATTCAGCACAGAGCCCAATGTGGGGCTCGAACCCACGAACCGTTGAGATCATGACCTGAGCCGAAATCGGATGCTTGACTGACTGAGCCACCCAGGCGCCCCCTGACATGCTGTTTTTTTGCATCTGTCAGGATACTCTTCAGCACATTATCTCCCTACCTAGTAGATTATCAAATAGAACACCTTTCATTCCATGATGAGATACAAGGATGCACTTGTGGTTCATTCTGTGCCGTGGGTGCCAAGCTGGATAAGACGCGGTTCCAGCCCTCAGGGGAGCAGTGTTCTGGAAGGTTGGGCCCGGAGCCAGGAGAAGGGCAGGACACGGGAGGCAGTGGACACAGGAATGTGGGCCCTACGTGCAAGTATAATTTCCATAAACTCTACGGTTCAAACATGCATGAATTTTTTGTGTTGTGTTTGTAGGGAGAATTCTTTGTCTTTGGGATATCACTGATTGGATCCATTCCACAGCCTACTTTTTGGTAAGAGGACGCCACTGACTGACTCACTGATCACACACGGGTCAAACACAGTGTGGGTCCTCCTGGCAGCCATCGGCACTGGACCCAAACTCTAGTGCTGTTTGCTGTGGAACTTTGAAAGTCACGTGCATCAGGGGGTGAGCATCTGACTCTTGAGCATCTGACTCTTGCTCTGGGCTCAGGTCATGATCTCACGGTTCATGAATTTGAGCCCCACATTGGGCTCTGCACTGACAATGTGGAGCCTGCTTGGGATTCTCTCTCCCTCTCTCTCTCTCTCTGCCCCTCCCCTGCTTTTACTCATGAGCTCTCTCTCTCTCTCAAAATAAATAAACTTAAAAAAAAAAGTGTGAATCAACTAATAAGTGAATTAGTGTATCGTGGTTGGTGAACCATAACACAAGAATCAGGTTTTACATCCATGCATTGGTTTCCTGTTGCTGCCATAACAAATCTCCACAAACCTGGTGTCTCAAAGCAGCACAGATTTATTATCTCCTGGTCCCGGAGGCCAGGAGTCCGAAAGGAGCCCTAGGGGGCTGGAATCCAGATGTCCGCAGGGCTGCTCTGGAGGAGAATCTGTTTTCTTAGCTCTTCCAGCTTCTAGAGGCTGCTCGCATTCCCTGACTCCGGCCCCTTCCTCCTCCTCAAGGCACATTGCTTCAGTCTCTGCGTCTCTGTCCTCACATTCCTTTTGTCTGGCTTTGACTCTCTTGCATTGCTCTTTATTTCCATTGTCATTAAAACAATTTTTTTATTGTTTATAATTTTTTTATTTTTGAGAGAGAGAGAGAGAGAGAGAGAGTGTGTGTGAGCAAGGGACGGGCAGAGAAAGAGATAGAGAGAGGGAAAGAGAGAGACACAGAATCCGAAGCAGGCTCCAGACTCCGAGCTGTCAGCACAGAGCCCGATGCGGGGCTCAAACTCATGAACCGTGAGATCATGACCTGAGCTGAAGTCGGATGCCCACCCAACTGAGCCACCCAGGTGCCCCTATGCTGTCATTTAATATGTATATATGTAAAGTAAAATATATCATTTGACCATTTTTTAAAGTGTACCGTTCAGTGGCATGAGTTACATTCCCAAGGTAGTGCAGCCGTCAGCACTCTTTCCAAAGCCCTTCATTCCCAAGTGGAAACTCTGTATGTGTGTTGAGCCGTTACCCCCATTCCCTCCTCCCCCAGCTGATGGTGACCGCAGGTCCACGTGCTGCCTCTATGCATTTGCCATTCTACGTAGTTCATGTACATGGAGTCATGCGGTAGGTCTTCAAGGTTCATCCAAGCTGTATCCAAGTCCTTTAATGGCTTAGTAATATTCCATCCATATGTTTATATTCCATATATATACACATACCACACTTGTTTATCTGTTCATCTGCTGATGGACGCTTGGGTTGTTTCCATTTTTTGGCTGTTGTGAATCATGCTGCTATGAATACTGGAGGATAAGTGTCTGTTGAAATTCCTGTTTTTGTTTTACATTCTTTTGGGTACCCAAAAAGGCATATATACCTAGGAGTAGAATTCTGGGATAATGTGAAAATTCTATGTTTAGATTTTTTTTAAAGTAGGCTCCACATTCCATATCCAATGTGGGGCTTGAACTCAGGACGCTGAGATCAAAAGTCTCATGCTGTACAGACTGAGCCACCCAGGCGCATTCCCCTGCCATGTTTAGATTTTTGAGGAGCTGCTAACTGTTTTCCTTGGTAGCTACATCATTTCACATCCCCACCAGCAGTGTACCTGGGCTCCAATTACTCCACATCCTTGCTACCATGTGACTGGTACTGTCGTGTTGATCACAGGTGTCCTAGTGGGCGTGAAGTGGTATCTCATTGTGGTTGTGTCTTTCCCTAATGACGAGGGACGTCGAGCATCCTTTCCTGTGCTTGTTGGATGTCTGCATGTCTTCTTCGGAGAAGTGTCCATTCAAGTCCTTTGCCCGTTTACTAATTGAGTTGTTTGTCTTTTTGTTGTTGAGTTGTAAGTGTTCTTTACATATTCTGGATATTAATTCCTTATCAGACATTTGATTTGCAGATATTTTCTCCCATTCTTGAGTTGTCTTTTCACTCTTTTGATGGTATACTTTGATGCACAGAAGTTTTACCTCCCTCTTATAAGGATCCTTGTGATTACCTAATATTCCAGGATAATCTCCCCATCTCAAGATCCTTAATTTAATCATATTTGCAAAGTCTATCCCTTTTGCCACATGAGGTAATTTTTTAAAAATATCTTTTTTTAAAACATTTTTATTTTGAGAGGGAGAGAGAGAGCATGTGCAAGAGAGAGCAGACAGGGGAGGGCTCTGAGCTGTCAGCACAGGGCCCAACGTGGGGCATGACCCCATGAACTGCGAGATCATGATCTCAGCCCAAGTCAGTCGCTCAACCGACTGAGCCAGCCAGGCACCCCACCCCGTGAGGTAATTTATTCACAGGTTTTGATGATAGGATGTGAACATCTTTGGGGGAGCCATTATTCTCTTACAATTCTTTTCAGAAAAAATGTCTACAAGGTCAGAATTGTGAATGTGTTCATGCAAAACATGAAAGCAGGCAACGTTGAAAGAAAGCAACCTGCCCGGTGTGTCGCTTTCACGTAGGGTTTCTGCCCGGAATCCCCACTCTGGCCGGGGCGTCCTGTGCTGGGTTACTTAGCTTCTCTGTTTGCTCTCAGAATGGGACTAACTGTCCTTGCTCTTTCTTCCCATGAGCCTTAAGGGTAAGAGATAAATAGACTCAGTTTGAGGCTTTTTGTCTTCTGCATGAATCAGAAGTCCCAAATATAAAAGCCACTTTAGGGACTATCAAGAAAACAGGAACACAGTGGAGGCACAAATACATACCAACGAGTGCGGTTTCTGTTTGGGTCTGAAAGCAAAATAACAGACCTGTGATCGTAGGACTGAATGTTGGATTAGCATCAGGGGAGGGCCCGACAAGTTATTCCCTGACCCACGAAGTCACAGACTTGGAAAGACAGCTGTTTTCCTGTGTCCCAAAAGCCTTGGGGACAGAAGTGTGCATGTTGGACACAGTAATTTCACTTATAGGAACGTAGCTGAAAGAAATCATCAGAAATGCAGGCAAGGGGGTATGCCAAAGATGAGCGTCAGCAGTATTTGTTAAAAATTGGAAACATTCTGGGGTGCCTGGGTGGCTAAGTCAGTTAGGCATCCGGCTCTTGATCTCGGCTCTGATCATGATCTTATGGTTCGTGAGTTCAAGCCCCGCATCGAGCTCTGTGCTGACAGTGTGGAGCCTGCTTGGAATTTCTCTCTCTCTCCCTCTCTCTCTGGTCCTCCCTCCTGCACACACGTTCTCTCTCTCTCTCTCTCTCTCTCTCTCTGTCTCTCTCTCTCAAAATAAACAAACTTTAAGAAGAAAAAACCTGGAAACATCCTAAATGTCCAACAATTGGAAATGATCGAGTGAACTGTGGCATGAAACACCATGCATGCACTGTTATGCAACCATTCAACATGTCAGTGGATCTTTTTTAATGATGTTAGGAAAAGTGTATAATGAAATGTAACAGGAAAAAGCAAGACTCTGGTTTCAATATAAAGGATGCTCTCGACAATGTGAAATCCTGACGGAAAGATCAACAGCAATGAGGGAATGCAGCCCACGTCGCCACTGGCCTTCTCTGTGTGGTGGGATTCTGCATGATGGCGGTCAACAACCCCCACAGAGGCCGGATCCCCTTGCTCGACGTCTTGCTTGTTGCTACAGACGATGCTGACATGCTGGGCTGTTTTTTGATATCCGCCTTGTTTCGGGGAGGGATCATAGAGCCAAAGTATTAAAACAAATTTAGGAGAAAACCATAGCTAACAAATACTGATTTGAACTACTGTAGATCCTGTTTTTGACATTTCATTTACAAGCAGTGAGACTAGAAATGCAGGTGACAAAACAATGCAGATTTTCCACCTCCCTTGCTAAAAATTGAGCTGTTTCCAATAAGTTAAACAAAGCATTATTGATCGGACTTGTGCTAACGCTGTGTGTAGCAGAATCTCCGGGCCGTTACATACTGTTATGGGCTGGATTGCATCCCACACCTCCAAGTTCGTATGTTGATGTCCTAACCCCAAGTCCCTGAGGAGGTGATTGTCTTTGGAGATAGGGCCTTAAAGAGGAGATTTAGATAAAGTCCCATGATATGGGTGGGATTGATGTCCTTATAAGAAGAGATTAGGGGGCACCTGGGTGGCTCAGTCAGTTAAGCATCCACTCTTGATTTTGGCTGAGGTCACGATCTCATGGTCATGAGATCAAGGCCTATCTTGGGCTCTGAGTTGGGCATAGAGCCTGATTGGGACTCTCTTCTCTCTCTCCCTCTACCCCTCCCTTTCTCTCTCTCAAAAAATAAATAAATAGAAATAAAAAAAAATAAAATAAGAGATTAGGACACAGACACTGCTATGGATCAAACGTTTGTGTTCCCCAAAAAGTCTTATATCCTAACCCCCAAGGTGCTGTTAGGAGGTGGGGGCCTTTGGGAGGTGATTAGATCAGGTGCCCTCATGAATGGGATTGTGCCCTTATTATTTATTTTCAATTTTTTATTTAAATTCTACTAAGTTAACATATTGTGCCATATTAGTTTCAGGAGTAGAATTCAGTGATTCATCACTTGCATACAACACCCAGTGCTGGTCTTACCAAGTGCCCTTCGGGATGCCTAGATGGCTCAGTCAATTGATCATCCCACTTCAGCTCAGGTCATGATCTCCCAGTTTGTGAGTTCGAGCCCCGCGTCGGGCTCTGTGCTGACAGCTCAGAGGCCGGAGCCTGCTTCGGATTCTGTGTCTCCCTCTCTCTCTGCCCCTCCCCCACTCACACTCTATCGCTCTAAAAAATAAATAAACATTAAAAAAACTTTTATTAAAAAAACCCCAAAAGAACAAGTGCCCTTCTAATACCCATCACCCATTTAGCCCATTCCCCCACCTCCCTCCCTCCATCAACCCTGTTTGTTCTCTCTTTAAGAGTCTTCCTTTTTTTTTTTTTTTTTTTACAAATTTAACATTTTTATTGTAAAAAGGATATAGTCAGTAACAAAACATGGAAAATAGAGAAAACCCTAATCTCATTATACTAATAGGATTGCCATTCACTCTTTTTTTTTTTTTTTTTAATTTACATCCAAGTTAGCGTATTTACATAATGATTTCAGGAGTAGAATCCAGTGATTCATCTCCAGTGCTCATGCGAATGAGTATCCTCCTAAATGCGGGATTGGTGCCCTTATAAGAGAGACCACAGTACTCCCTCACCCCTTCCACCATGTGAGGACACAGAACAGGAGGGGGTCCTCACCAGTCACCAAGTCTGTTAGTGTCTTGATCTGGGACTTCAGCCTCTGGCATTTACAAGCCACCTGCTTTATGGTACTTTGTTATAGCGCCCAAACCGACTAATACAGATGCATGTGGAGGGAAGACCAGGCAAGGCCATAATGAGCGGCAGCCGTCTGCGAATCAGGGAGGAAGAAACCAACACTGCCTGTCCTTGATCTTGGGCTTCCAGCCCCCAGAACTGTGAGAAAATACATTTGAGTTGTATGAGCCACCCAAGCTGTGCTGTGTTGTTACGGCAGCTCTAAGAAACCATGTAACATGCATACATGTCTGTTAAGGTGTGTTTGTGTCCATTTTTGAGGATCCCAGACACCTCAGGACAGAAACAGTTCTGGAGTAGTTAGAGGTAGGAAGAAAGACACATGTCATATTGGGCAGGTAGGTGACCAGTATGTGCCTAAGGCTCTGTGTTTAGAGAAGTGAAGCAAGAAGATGTGGATTGGTCGTTTTTTTTTTTTTAATGTTTATTTTTGAGAGAGAGCGAGAGAGCGCACGCAAGTGGGGAAGGGGCAGAGAGAGAGGGAGACGGAGGATCTGAAGCAGGCTCTGTGCTGTCAGCACAGATGTGGGGGTTGAACCCACACACTGCGCAATCACCACCTGAGCCGAAGTCAGATGCTTAAGAGACAGAGCCACCCCAGCGTCCCTGTTTTTTAAACTGGAACCGGAACTGCCCTCCTGGGATTTCCTCCTCCAGGGCTCCACACCCCATTCCTCTTCTCTTCCTGGGAGCAGGTCTCACTGTCCTTACGCACTGACCCAGCTTCTGTCACTGGAGCCAAGTCCTTCCCAGCACAAAAAGGGGTCCAAAAGGTAAGGAATATGATTGATCCAGTTAAATTCTGCCTTGGGGACAAGTTGGGGCTCATACCTAACAGGAGGCTGGGGAAGGGGTCTGCCTTCTCAGTGCTGTGGGGCCTGGCTCTGCCTGGGCCCCCACCCCCACCCGACCAGGTAGGTTATCCAGGTGGCCTTCTGCCCTCTCAGCACATGGCAGGCTGCTCGGCTCGCTCAGATGACGAGGACCTGAGCGAGGGAGGCCTTTTGCATCCTGTCATCTGGCCCTGTCCTGCTTCTCATCCACTTTAGTGACCCAGACTGCCCGGAGCCAGACTGGCCTGTGGATTCCTGACAGCGTGGGATGTCTCCATTCCTTCCTTCCTTCCTCTTTTCCTTCCTTCTTTCCTTCCTTCCTTCTTTCCTTCCTTCCTTCTTTCCTTCCTTCCTTCTTTCCTTCCTTCCTTCCTTCCTCCCTTCCTCTCTTCCTTCCTCTCTCCCTTCCTTCCTTCCTCTCTCCCTTCCTTCCTTCCTCTCTCCCTTCCTTCCTTCCTTCCTTCGTCTCTCTCTCCCTCCCCCCTCTCTTTCTTTCTTCTCTCTCTCTCTCCCTTCCTTCCTTCCTGCCTTTCTGCCTTCTTTCCTTTTAAGTTTGTTTATTTATTTTGAGAGAGAGAGAGAGAGAGAGAGGGAGGTATAGAATCCCAAGCAGGCTCCACACCATCAGCACAGAGCCTGACACAGGGCTTGAACTCACAAACTGTGAGATCCTAACCTGAGCCGAGACTGGAATGTGTTTCCGAGTGAGGGAACTCTGAGGTCTACGTGGAATCCACACTGTGGTTCGAACCTTCCCTTTTGCCAGCCGACTCTCACTTCCCTTTGTAAATTAGAACTTCTGACCTCCTTGGTCCAACTGTGGCATTTTCCCAGCTGCAGGCCTGGAACTTCCATGGCTTTGGTATGGCTTCTGAGACATGGAATTGATGACTTAATAGAGCAACGTAAAACTAGCACAGTAACTGCCTTCCTCGAACACCAAGGAATTGCAAACCTACCCCCACTGGGTCCACCTGTCCTGGGATTGGGGCACTGCCCCCGCCTCCCCCATCCCCCTCTCCCCCAGCCTTGTGGGCTGGCTGTGGGCCGGCTGTGGGCCATCCTGACCTTTTCACGCACAGCAGGACACCCTCCTGTCAGTATTTCCAGGGATGTCTCTGGTCACAGAGCAGTTTTTTCAAAGGAGATGAAATGATTGGTCACCCGTAATTGTTCCCCTCCCTTCCTTTGCTGGCTGACTTTGCACGCTGGGCCGCCAGGTCGCACTATGGTGAGAAGCCAGGACCTAACCCGCCTGTGAGCTATTAATTCAGCCATATATTTAAAACATTTCTTTTTTTTAATTGTGAAATGTGTTTTTTTGTAGTACATGACATGATCTCCGTTGATACAGTACAGTACAGTAGGTTAAAACAAATTTTTTTTTGGTTCTGCTAGCAGACTGCCTGAATCCAAATCTGAACCCCGCAGGTTAGAAGCTGTGTGAGCTTAGGCCCATTACTTAACTCCTCTGGTCGTAAGTTTTCTCGTTTGTAGAATGGGGCTTATAATATTGCACCTACTTTCTTTTCTTTTCTTTTTTTTTCATTGTTCTCTGTATTTTTGACTCTGCTTCTGGTTTGTTGATTTGTTTTGTTTTTAGATCCCACAGATAAGTGAAATCAAATGGTATTTGGCTTTCTTTATCTGACATAGCTCACTTAGCATGACGCCCTCTAGGTTCATCTTTGTTGTCACACGTGGCAAGATTCTTTTTTGTGGCCGAGTAATATTCCATTGTGTATAGACCCCACATCTTCTTTATCCATTTATCTATTGATGGACACCTGTTGTAAATGATGCTGCAACAAATACATTGCCACCAACAGCGAACTAGCGTTCCCTTTCCTTACCAATACTTGTTATTTCTTGTCTTAAAAAAATATTTTATTTTGGAGAGAGAGAGAGAGAGAGAGTGCACACGTGACCAAGGGAATGGGAGGGGCAGAGAGAGAGGAAGACAGAGGATCCGAAGTGGGCTCTATGGTGACAGCGGAGAGCCTGACTCGGGGCTCTAACTCACAAACCGTGAGATCATGACCTGAGCTGAAGTCGGATGCTTAACCGCCTGAGCCGCCCAGTGACCCCTATTTCTTGTCTTTTTGAGATTAGCCATTCAGACAGGTGTGAAGTGGTATCTCTGTGGTTTTGATTTGTATTTCCCTGATGATGAGTGATGTTGAGCATCTTTTCATGTGTCTGCTGGCCATCTGGATGTCCTCTTTGGAAAAAATGTTTATTCAGATCCACTGCCCTTTAATTTTTTAAACATCTATTTTGAGAGAGACAGAGATTGCGAGAAGGGGAGGGTCAGAGAGATAGAGGGAGAATCTTAAGCAGGCTCTGCACTGCTGTCACAGAGCCGGACACAGAGCTTGAACCCATGAGCTGAGCCGAAATCAAGAGTCAGGACGCTCAACCGACTAAGCCACCCACGCGCCCTTCCACGGCCCATTTTTTAAATTGGTTGTTTGTTGAGTTATGTAAGTTCTTTATATATTTTGGATGTTCACTCCTTACTGGATATATCAGTTGCAAATACCTTGACCCATTCTCCAGGTTGCCTTTTTGTTTTGTTGATGTTTTCCTGTGCTGTGCAAACGCTTTTTATTTCAGTGTAATCCCAATACTTTATTTCTTGCTTTTGTTTCCCTTGAAACAAGGAGACAGATCCATAAATATCTGGGTAAGGCCAATGTCCAAGAGATTACTTCCTGTATGTTGTATCTATTTTAAAGATTGTTATGAGAGTTATATGAGTTTTAAACAATGAAAGGACCTAGAATAGTGCTGGTCGTATAGGAAGCACTCAATAAATAATAATAACCAAGCTCTTTTTTTTAATGTGATGAAATATACATAACACAATTTACCATTTTAAACATTTTTAAGTGTATACTTCAGTGGCCTTAAGTACATTCACATTGTTCCACAGCCATCACCACCACCCATCACAGAAGTCTTGCTCTTCCCAAATGTAAACTCTGTCCCCATTAAACATTAGCTCCCAACTCTCTTTTTCCTCCCAGCCTCTGGCAACCACCATTCTGTGAGTTTGACTACTCTTGTTTCCTCGTGTAAGTGGAATCAGACAATATTTGTCCTTTTGTGACTGGCTTATTTCACCTAACGTAACGTCTTCAATGTTCAACCGTGTTGTAGCAGGTGTCAGAGTTTTCCTTCCTTTTTAAGGCCGAGTAATATTCCATTATATGCAGATACATACACACCGCACTTTGTTTATGCATTCATCTATGGATGGACACGTGGGTTGTTTCCACCTTTTGGCTATTGTGAATAACGCTGGTGTGACCACAGGTGTACAAATGTCTGTTTGAGTTCCTACTTTCACTTTGGGTGTATCCCCAGAAATGGAGTTGCTGAATCATATAATAATTCTATGTGCAGTTTCTTTGAGGAACCGCTGAAATGCTTTTCATGCCAGCCGTGACATCATTCTCATGGTGTTATATACTACAGGCTGACAAATTCCGGCTGTATGTCTACAGCTTGATGTCTTTTCTGAGCTGTAGAGACACACTTGCCTACGTGATCTTGCCAGTGAGATGTCTCACAGGCATCGTGAGATTGCACAAGCCCCAGACTGAACCTTTTACCCCACCCCTACTCTTCCCCATTTTGGTAAATGGCATAATGAAGCATCGAGTTGCTCAAGCTGGAATCTGCCAAGCAGGGCCGGCTTCGTAATTTGCCAGACCCCATGCAGAATGAAGGTATGGAGCCCCAGCCAGGAGCAAGGGGGTCCATTCTTCCTCCCCCTGGGTCTGTTGCCCCATCCCAGGCTGCCTAGAAGGTCCGGCACTCTCCAGGCTGGCATGTGCTCAGTACCTGGATCCAGGGTTGCCCAGAGCCCTCCACCGAGGTCACTGCCAGCCCAAGGTGGGGGAGAATGTTGCACTGGTCATGCACCCAGGTAGCCGGCCCTGCCTTCAATGGATCCTTGATTCCTGTTTCCCTCACCTTCCACATTCACTTTGTCACTGGGACCTGTAAGTTCCCCTCTAAAATAAGGCTCAGCTCGCTGCTTCTCTGTCTCTGTCAATAGTGCCGAGGTTGAGAAACCCTGCCCTGAGGTCATCACAGCCTTGGCACCTTCCTGGTGTAGGAAGCAGGACATGGTGCCTGGAGAAAAACAGAAGAGGGGGCAGGGCTGTGAAGAAGTTCTGGAGATTCCAGCTTGAGCAACTCGATGCTTCATTATGCCATTTACCCACATCCAAGCTGTCACCTCCTCTCTCTACTATCAACCCCCCTGCCCCGGGTGGCCTCCTTCAGTCACCTTGCTCCGTCCACCACATTCCACATAAGCGCCAGAGTGATTGTTTCCCCAAGCAAATAAGTCCATGTGAACTGCCCAGTTTCAGAACACCCTTGGGCTCGTCGCCACACTTAGAACGAGATGGCAGCTCCTTGCCTTGGCATACAAGGGCGTGTACCTGCCTCCAGAACTTCTTCACAGCCCTGCCCCCTCTTCTGTTTTTCTCCAGGCACCATGTCCTGCTTCCTACACCAGGAAGGTGCCAAGGCTGTGATGACCTCAGGGCAGAAACGGTTTCTCAACCTCGGCACTATTGACATTTTGGATAGTTCTTTGCCTAAGGGTTTGTCCTGTGCAAACTGTAGGATGTTAATTTGCATCCTTGGCCTCTAACCATCAGATGCCAGTAGCATCGCTCCCTGCCACTGCGTTGTGACTACCAAAAAGTCTGGACAAGGCCAAATGTTCCCTGGAGGGCAAACGTCATATTCTTGAGAACACTTCCCTTCAGCCTTGGGGCACTGGTTGGTTCTTCCTTCTGTCTAGATCATTGCCCCCCCTCCCCCTCGCTACACCAGCTTCCTGCTTCTAGAGCTTTCCTGTCCTTCAGATATCAATTTAATGTCACCCTTTCTATAGATTTAAAAAAATGTTTATTTATTTATTGGCGGGGAGGGGAAGGGGCAGAGAGAGAAGGAGACACAGGATCCAAAGCAGACTCCAGACTCCAGGCTCCAGCATAGAGCGCGACACAGGGCTCGAACCCATGAACGATGAGATCATGACCTGAGCTGAAGTTAGGTGTTAACCAACTGAACCACCCAGGCACCCTGGCATTTATATTCTTCTATTTCTTACTTTATGTTTATTACTAGGCACCTATTAAGAACCAGGCCCTAACCTGTTCCAAAGATACAACAATGAGAAAAATGCACAAACATAATTACATATGGTGATAAATTCATTCATTCATTTAGTTAATTTTCTAGATTGCTATATGAACATACAGTAAGGGGACTTGATCTGGTCGAGGGGCTGGGGAAATTTTTTCCATGTGAATTAAATTAACTTTATTTTTTGGAACTGCTTTAGATTTACAGAGAAATTGTGAAGATAGTACACAGAGTTCCCAGATATTCCACATCCAGTTTCCCCTATTATTAACATCTTCCATGACTGGTACATTTGTCACATGTCACAAACCAATATTGATATACTGTTATTAACTACAGTCCACGCTTTATCCACATGTCCTTAATTTGTACCTAATGCTCTTTTTCTCTCTCAGGATCCTGTCCAGGATATCACATCACATTCCGTTGTCATATCTCATTTAGGCTTCTCTTGGTTGTGAAAGTTTCTTAGACTTTTCCTGTTTTTGATAACCTTGACAGTTTTGAGGAGTGCTAGCAAGTTCTATGGATGGGTGGAATTTTTCTCATGGTTAGAGCGGGGTTATGGTGTCTTGGAGGAAGACCACAGAGGTAAGGTGCCATATTTACCACATCATATCAAGGGTACATACTGTCAACATGACTGATAATTGTTGATGTTGACCTTGATCACTTGGCCAACGTAGTTCTTGTCAGATTTCTCCAGCGTGGGAGTACTTCTCTTCCCTCTTTCTCTTTCCATCCTGGAGTCTTTGGAAAGAAGACACTACGTGCAGCCCACAGTTAAAAGGGAGGGTTATGCTTTACCTCCTTGACAGTGTTGTTGGCTTCATAAACATAGCTATAGTGAGATATAATTTACAGACCACTAATTCAGCGGTTTTAAGTGAACCGTTGGATGGATTTTGGTAAATTTATATAATTGTGCCTGAGGGGAGTGGTCTTTGAGCTGACATCCAAAAGATGAGACAAAGGAAGGGAAAGACTGTTCCAGGAAGAGGTAACTAACTAACCTTGAGGTATGCAAGCCCCTCAAGGGAGTGTGGAGCACTCAGAGAACTTGGGTTAATCCTGAGCCACCTGGCAAAAGTGAAACGTGTCACCATCCTTCATTGAATATGCTTCATAAATATTTTCTTCAGAACACCTAAAAGCCAACAGTATTTTATCGTCTAAATGTATAACCTTAGTTCTTTGAAACACTTGTCTTCTAGAAGAGTTCAGCTCCTGATGGTTTATCCAAGATTTTGCTAAGTAAATTTTAGGGCAGTAAAATGCAGAAGGTCCCCAAGGAGGAGAAAATGTCATAAAATTTCCTTCCCTTTCAGCTCTTGTTTAAACAAGAATGTAAAGTGCGTGTACTATTTCCTTTCTGATAAGCCCTTGATTTATTTCCCTTTGGAACAAACACACCACAACAAAGTGAGAATGAGGAGGTAATTCAGAGGTAGAAGAAGAGAAAGGGACCATACTCAAAAATATGTCCCGACACAGACTTAGAATTTGAAAAAATCCAGTTAGCAAAAACACTGAAAACCTCTTTCCATGTGTGAAGTAGCTAAGAGGCTCTCTCGGAACTTCACGGGTCACTGAAAAGTCCTGGCACAGAGGAGCACCTTATTAGTCAGGAGAGGCAGGGAGTGGTGCGGTAACAAACAGACCACAGATCTTAGTGGCTTAATAGAATAGGTCATTGTTTGGTGGAGGTCAAATGGCTCTCCCCCAATAATTGATTCAGGGATCTAGGCTTCATTTATCTTGCCATGGTGTCATCTTAAACATACGTCCTCCAAGTTTGCCATGGAAGAGGAAGTGTGAGTGTGGTTGATGACATTGGGGATATTACGTTATGGAAATGGTGTATATCACTTCTGCCCACATCTGTTCGGGCAGAACCCAGTTACATCATCCCATGGGAGGTTGGGAAATGTAGTTATCTCGTGTATACAGGAAGAAGAAGATAAAGTGGGATTTGATAAATGCATAGTATTTGCCATAAGCTCTTAAATTTTTTTTAAGTTTATTTTTTTTTATTTTGAAAGAGAGATAGAGACCAAGCAGGGAAGGGGCAGAGAGAGAGAGAGAGAGAGAGAGAGAGAGAGAGAGACGGAGACAGAATCCCAAGCAGGCCCAATGTAGGGTTTGAATTCCCCAACTTCGAGATCATGACCTGAGCCAAAGTCAAGAGTCAGACACTTAACAGACTGAGCCACCCAGGAGACCTTAAACTTTTTTTATTTGATGCTTTTCAAATGCTAAAATAATACATGCTTGTTATAACAAGTGACCCAGGGGTATATAAAAGTGAAACTCATTCTCTCCCAATGTCCTATGGGCTCTCACTTCTCTTTGGGTCCCGCCACACCTTTTTCCTCGTTCATATGACTATATTCTCCACGAATGTGTGATTCGGGAGAAACGAACTCTAGAAGACACTTCAGAACTGGAAGTTTTCACGATAATGCTTCTAGAGTTACTAAGAAACACTTGAATGAAATCTTCATCCAAGAGGTACCTCATAACTGATGGAGTAGAGATAGAATTTTGCTGGATTTTAAACCGATAATAACAGTTACTACACTTGACCTTGGCCAAAAGACCGAGAAGTGATTGCTGGATTTAAAATTGAGTGCTTTTGTTTATGTTTGTCTTGGCTTTCTACAGTTCTTTGGCATGTACTCCTGCCTCTCTGGGAAGACTTTCCAGGCTCCCTTTGTCACTGTTAGAGGCTCTGCCTCTGAATGATACTAGTAGCTGTGCCATCAGAAAGACCTGGGTTCAAATCCTGACTCTGTCTCCTACAATCTCTGTGACTTTGGACAAGTAATAAACTCCTCCAAGCATTATGGATGCATAACTACCCCGTATGTGAAACAAAGCTAGTACCTATCACTTGGGATATTTTCAGCACTACAAGATAAAGTCTACTCTTTTTTTTTTCCCCCTTAAATTTTATTTACTTATTTATTTATTTATTTGAGAGGGCAAGGTTGGGGAGGGGCAGAGAGAGAGAGAGAATCTTAAGCAGGCTTCATGCTCAGCACAGTCCCATGACTATAGTGGGGTCATGACCTGAGCCGAAATCAAGAGTCGGATGCTCAACCGACTGAGCCACCTAGGTGCCCCGATGAAGTGTACTCTTAAGTCTTCCAGGTTACTGGATATCTATGACATCTTAATGTCCACAACTAGAGACCAGGGAAACTGGTATTTAAAATGTGTACAATGTGATCAAGAACCTGGGAAAATCCTCTACAAAACAGAGTGTCATAAGATGGGAAAGAAAGGAAGAGGAAATACAGACTGGAAAATATTAGTGAGCTGAAGAGGATTTGGAGTCTTCATTTAGGAAGGAAAGAAGATATATAGGGAAATGAAGATTGGAAGATGTAGAAGTTATTAGAAACATGTTGAGACGGATCAGGCTGTTTTGCTAGCAATTTTCCTCTTCATTAGTTATGCATAGCTCCCATCAACAGGGGCAGAGTCCTGCTGTGACAGACCTTTTTTGTTAATGACCCAGTGGAACAAAAGGTTCACTGGAAACTGGAGGTGTTCCCGGAGGAAGGGATTGGGTCTGCTCAGCGCTTTCAAGTGGTTTTGCAGTTTAATGGAACGGGGTCTAAAAGCTGAGGAGCCCGATTAGGGGCTAGCATCAAATTTTGCCAACGTTGAGAGGGCCGTAGGAAGAAATACTGACAGCCACCAAATTAAACACATGAAGATCTTGTTGAAGAACTCCACGGACAAAGGACAGAGACCCAAACACGAAAACTTGGGTATTGACACCAATATCCAAAAGAAAAAATGTACAAAAGAAGAAAAAAAAAATCAAAGATTCACCAGTACGTAAGGCCAGAAAAACCAGAAATCACTTTAGGTATTTCAAACAAAGAGGGATTAATACAGAGAATTAAGTCTTAAAGCTGTTGGAAGGGCTGAGAGAGCAAAAAGGTGGAAGGTATTGTTAGGCAGAGATCAGAAATGCAGGAAGCCAGGCGAAGCCCGGGTGATTCAGTCAGCTGAGTGCCCCACTCTGGGTTTTGTCTCAGGTCATGATCTCATGGTTGGTGAGTTTGAGGAGCCTGCTTGGGATTCTCTCTCTCCCTCTCTCTGTGCCCCTTCCTGCTAGCGCGCCCTCTCTGTCTCTCTCTCTCTCTCTCTCTCAAAATAAATAAATAAACTTAAAACGAAAAGAACTGCAGGAAGCTGGGACCTATTCCATGGAGTTCGATGCTGGATACTGAAAGCTATTGATCACCTGCTTTAAGAACAGCGCTGTAGCTTTCTGGTTTTTGCACCTTCCGTAAGTATGGCTTAGATTAGAATCCTAAGCCTTAACTGCATGCATTTCCCTGTAGGTGCTCAAGGCTATGACGAGGATAATGTATCGGGCAGGCTATGAGAGCTAGTCCATGGTGCCTAAAATCTTTGGCTTGCTAGTGGCCATTTATACGGATAGGCCGGTAAGAATTGTGCCCTTGGTTTTGCCTTTATCTGATTTAGGCCAGGAGTGTGTTTGCTCTGTATGACTGGCTGACAGGTGTAACGTAAGGGATTGTACAGGCTGCCTTATCCTCTTAGGTGCCTTTCAGAGGGTGAGTAGATCAGTGTTCCAGGTGCGGAGTCTATCTAACATACCTAACAGCCATTCTGACAGCTGGGTTGGTGACCATTTTCATGGGCTGTTTGTGTTCCTGAGTTTTTGAAAGGAAGCAATTTGAGAGGAGCATGATGGTGACTTTGTGGAAAGATGTGCTATGGGGAGGCCTTTGGTGGTTCTAGCTAGTTTCCTAATAAGCATCATTGTTGCAAACATTTGTGCCAAATTTTCTGTAAAAGATAAAAAAAAAAAATAACTGACCATCTGGTTTGACAGTTTGTTGGTTTCATCAACTGGTTTTATTTGGTTTTATTTCTTCATTGACGCAGTACTCCCATTTTTATGGTATATAAATCTTAGCCCACATAAGGGTCTGTACAGTGCTGTGAAGTTTTGAACCCACATTTCCCATAGAACTTTGGACCATTTATCAATGGACATGTGACAATAGGCCAAGAACAAACAACAGTGTAGGGGCTTTCACAATGCAATCCAAAGCTCAGGTACAAACATGCATCCTAGTATTTGGAAACTGATACTGCTCTTAATGAAGAAAGACATTTTGGCAAAAGAAGAAACAGTGTGCCGCCAAACTGGGAGACGAATCATCATACCAAAAAGAGAGAGAGAGAGAAGAAAGCAAGCAAGGAAAGAAGAAGGGAAGGAGAGAAAGGGAAAGAAAAGAAGGATAATAGTTTGAAGGAAAGATTTCGAAGGCAAGTGCTTAGATACAGTCCACAAAATAAAAC
Organism: Cryptoprocta ferox; assembly: GCA_028646485.1. Lineage (NCBI taxonomy): Eukaryota > Metazoa > Chordata > Mammalia > Carnivora > Eupleridae > Cryptoprocta > Cryptoprocta ferox. Next base: position 120,712,823 of record CM053571.1, read on the forward strand.
CCGTTATTTGCCCAGGATTGGCGCGAATCTACACACACGGTACATGTATTCAAATGTTTTGTATTTTACGATAAAGTCTTTTTAATTTTGTTATACATCTTCAAGCTTCACTAGGTTGTTTTTAACAAACGTCCCGTTTTGATTTTTGGTGACCTTGTCTTTTACGGCACATTTGCTTTACGGCCGAGCCGGCTGCGAAGATGCTCGTCGCAAAGATGCTGGCGGCGGAAGCCGGAAGGAAGGAGGCCTGTGGTTTTCCGTCTCCGGGGCCTGAGCGTCGCGGCCTCCCCCCACCGCCCGCCCCGGTCGTCCTGTCCTCTTCTGTGCCCTTGGGCCTGCGCTGCCAGCGCCGTCCCTCCAGCCGTGGCGGCAAGAGCGGATCTCGCACACACGCTTCTCCGCCCACGGGTGCACTGTGGTGTGGGCACGCGGTGTGACCCGGGAGCCCAGACACCCCCGCCGATCCGGCATTGGCCGTAGCGCGGTTGGCAGAGCCCGTGGTTCTCGGGGAGAGGTGCTAAGTGGCAGGTTTCTCTGCTCCTAAGCCCAGGCTTGCTGCCCTGGAGAAGGCTTATTGGGGCATTTTCGCAGCCACGTGTGCGTTCTTTGGCCGTCACCCTTCACTTGAGATGGGAGATTATGAATCAGAAAACACATGTTGCCGTTGAAGCCACTCTCAATGAGCCCTCCAGTCTCCCTAAAGTAGCATCTAGTTCCTCAGCCCGATGTGTTTGGTTCAGACTCGGTGTGGTACCCAACTTGTTCTGGAATCTGTCTACCCCCAGAGCACACTGGGCTGTGTTTTGGGGTTTTTTGTTTGTTTGTTTGAGTTTTTTGAGAGAGACAGAGTGTGAGCTGGGGAGGAGCGGATAGAGGGAGACACAGAATCCCAAGCAGACTCCAGGCTCTGAGCTGTCAGCACAGAGCCTGACGTGGGGCTTGAACTCATGAACCAGAGACCATGCCCTGAGCCACCCAGGTGCGCCTGTTCTAAACCAGTTACTTAGTAGGGTTCTTCCCCCCCCCCCCAACTCCCATCCTCTCCAATGCCCCATTTAGTTCCCTCCTTCACACACTGCCGCTGCTACACGCTTGTTCATCAGGGAGCGTCTTACTGCCACCTTCCCCTAACCCCAGCCTGCCCAAGGAAGGTGACATTCTAGGTAGCTTTTTGGGGAATAGGTTCGGGAAGCTTGCAGTTACCTCTCCTGGGTGTGACCACTGGAAAAACCAAGACGGAAGAGTTCTGTCAGCTGGTGAAAGGCACACAATTTCTCCCATGCAGTGTGATTTACAGTTTGCAATGTATCTTACATCTTCGCAGGCATTATTAATTTGATCCTCACGTTTGTTATTTTCCACGGGTGATGAAATTGAAACTCCGGGATTGGCACACTTAGGCCTGGTCACATAGAGGAAACCTGGGCGAGAAAGCTCCACATCTTCAGCCTTTGACTTCTAGACCCTTCTCCTTGTACCAAACAAGGAACTAACTTAGAAAGGCATAAGGAGTGTGGATGTTTACAGCAAATTTGCCCCTCCAAGACCAAGAAGATGAACTTACCCTTCAGAGTGTGGTGAGGAAGGAAGGGAAGAAGATGAGGTGGAAAAAGGAGACGTTTAAATGAGCCTTGCTTTTCCTGGGCCTTCATTTCATTGGCTCCTCTGAGAATATTCAGGGAGAGCTGTCAAATAGGTGAGTTTGGATCATTGTTCTCTTCCTTCATCTAAGCATTTTGCATCTCTGCTGTAAAAGAATCTTGTTTATTTTTTAAAAATGTTTATTTTGAGAGAAAGTGCGAGTGGGGGAGGGGCAGAGAGAGAGCCCAATTTGAGGCTTTGTCTCATGACCATGAGATCTTGACCTGAGCCAAAATCAATAGTTGGGCACTTAACTATCTGAGGCACCCAGGCACCCCAAGAATCTTGTTTATTTTATTTTATATTATTTTAAAAAAATTTTTTATGTTTTTATTTATTACTGAGGCAGAGAGAATCAGAGCATGAGTTGGGGAGGGGCAGAGAGAGAGGGAGACACAGAATCGGAAGCAGGCTCCAGGCTCTGAGCTGTCAGCACAGAGCCTGATGCGGGGCTCGAACCCAGCAACCGTGAGATCATGACCTGAGCGGAAGTAGGACGCTTAACTGACTGAGCCACCCAGGCACCCCAGAATCTTGTTTATTTTAATGTGTGATGTATTCCTCTCTCTCAGTGACAACTGGGAGACAGAACAGTCTAGTGGGGGAAAAACCAAAACCAAAACCATGGGCTTTGGAGTAATAATAGCAGTTCGCCTTTGCTGACTTCTGACTGTAGTATGAGCTGTTGTAAGAAGCTGACATGTATTAACTTGTAGTAATCCTATAAGTACCACCAATGTTTTATTGTACAGATAGAAAAATGAGGGTTTAGAGACATCACATAACTTGACTGAGGTCAAGGGCGCCTGGGTGACTCAGTTGGTTCAGCATCCGACTCTTGATCTCAGCTCAGGTCTTGATCTCAGGGACGTGAGTTCGAACCCATGCTGGGCACAGAGCCTACCTAAAAAAAAAAAAAAAGAGAAGAATCAACTTGCCTGAGGTGACACAGCTAGAAAGTAGGGGGAGTTAAAGAATAGAACCCAGGCAGTAGGACTCCTGAGCCCAGACTGTCAGTGACTCCCGTCTTCGGGTCACAATATTGCTCAAAGTCTCTGAGCCTCAAGATCCTCATCTGTAAAATGGGGATAAATACATATCATGCCAAGTGGTCAAATTAAAGAAAAAATATAAAGAATCTGGCAGGTAATAGATCGTTATTGGCGGTTACTCTTTCCATGTTCAGAGCCTGCCGAACAGTTCCTCTGACTGAAACTGGGGTGTGGTCCCTGACAGCATGTAGAGAAATAAGCATCTTGGCCCCCCCAACAAACAAGCTCTGTGATAATCGGGGAAATCGCTGAATCCCTGAACATCTACCTCGTTTGTAAAGTGGAGAGGAGGATAATATTAGGGTTGTTGTAAGGATCAGTTGAGATCCCGTGACCATGCCTGGCACATAGAACGTGTTCAGTAAGGGTTAACTCTTATTATTTATTAAGGGTACACTTTTGTAAAGGAAGGCTCTTGTGGATGGTGGCGGGATGGGGTTGTGAAAGCAGGGTGTGGCAGTGGAGGTCCCCCTCCACTGGGGGGAGCTATTTCAGAACGTTTCCCGAAGGTAGTGTCTGTTGATTTAAAAACCAAGATTAGAAAAAGCAGGTTTGTTCAATACATGATTGAGAGAAGAGTGGTTTGGCTCTAAAACCCCCAACGAAGATACTGGAACATTGTGTAGTTTCATGCTCTAGTCTCCCAAACCAGGTCCATCCCTTTGAGGCTAACACTTAGGTATTCTCTCAGAGGAGAAGGGGAGGAAGACTTGAAATGTAGTGCTTGTTCCCTGCTGTGACACCCCTGGCCCCACGCTTCTAGCATGTCAAGAATTGCAGACCAAACTCCAAGTCTTCAGGGTTCAGGCCTCATGTGGATTTGCCTGTGGGGCTGGCGGGGCAGATCCTAGGCCTAGCACCAACCCCGACGGGCAATTTTTAGCACAGCGGGGCCTCACATCCTCCTCCTGCACATTCCTCCAGGAATCTAGGGTGCTTGGAAACCTACATGGTGCCCTAGCACTGAAGCGGGTAGGTGGTAATGATTTGGGGTCTCTCTTCCTGAGGGAGAAGGCGTAGAGGCAGGTGGGCTGTGTCAGTGTCCTGGGCATTACAGAGCAGCCCCTGCTTGACTGTGGACACGTGACCAGGAGACAGGACGAGGGGGAGGCAGCTTGCTGGGGCCTTTAGGCCTGCAGAGGTTGGGGTAGCACGTATCTGGGAGGGAAGCGGAGTTCGAGGTGGAGAAGGTAGTGCATGCCTGATTGTGAGAAGATGCACAGGTGCCCAGGAGCTGCCCCAGAAAGGATGAGAGGCCTGTGTGGTGCCTGGGTTACCCTCCAGTGGCAGATGGGGTCACAACCAGAGAACTATTTGTGACTCGAATGTGAAACGTCTTGTTCAGGGTCTGTCCTTGGCCAGGAGGCAGAGTCCCCACCCTCCCGGCGAATGGCCACTCAGAGGCAGAAGAGCGTAAGGCCACCAGTGAGCAAGTATTATATGGGATGGCTTCAGGGCTCACAGAGCTCGCCTTGTAAGTGCCCATGTTTGGTTTGGCTCAGAAGAAGGGCATTCTTTCTGTTCAGTAAACCCCAGATCAAGGGCTCGGTATCAAAGGCATGTGTGGCAAAGGTGGCAAGCCATCTGTCTTTCATTAGGTTTCTTGGGGCAGAGCCATGTCTGGCTCACCTTTCTGTTTGCCCCTAATGCATGCTATTTGTACACTCCGGTTGGATTGGACAACAAGGCCCGACATCCTTTTTGGCTACCTTGGTTGGTGTCTCACCCGCCATCTCTGTCTGTCCCCGCTATGCCCTGCTTGAGGACTCCAGTAAGCCCCACCTACCAGCCTCCAGGTACACTAGGGAGTGAAAGGAAGTGAAAGGAAGAAGTAAGGGAGACAGTTTGCAGCAAGGGAAGAACAGAAGACATGGGAGAGAGCGTGCTCGGTGAGTACCAGGTGAGGATGTGTGGGTACTGACTGCCCACCTAATTATCAGCCAAGGACTCAAGGTAGGTTCCTGCTCCCTCTGCCCCCCCCCCCCCGCCGCCCCCGGCTGCATATGTCTGCCCCGTAAACAGTACCAGCTGGTTAAAGTGACATAACTGATGGGAAGAAAAACATCCCATAAACATTGTCCCCTCCAGGGCTGACATTGCAGAGTCTCCTGAGCTTTGAATCTGGATCTTGGACTTAACCTTGGCAAGGCCAGGGAGAGCGCAGGTGGCGGTGGGGAAGTGAGGGCCGTCGATTTTTACCCGCCGAGTTGAGCACTGAGTTGACTCTGGACACTAGGCAGTTTCAGTAAGTCTTCCGTGACCCAGAGGTAGCGGGCCCTAGTCCTAGTCCCTAGAATGGGGCGGGCCACCTAAACTGGAGGGTCTCCATCCTCTCAGGCAGGGCCGGCTTCACACAGAACCCTGCGCACAGAGGGGCCCTGCCCCTGATTAATGCCCTGGTGCTGCCATGTTTTAATTTTTCTTACTTAATCAATTTTGTTGTAAGATTTAGTTTTTAAGTAATCTCTGCCCCCAACTTGGGGCTCGAACTCATCGACCCCGAGATTAGGACTTGCATGCTCCTCGGACTGAGCCAGCCCACGTGCCCCAGTAAATTTTCTCTTGTGGTAAAATATATAACATAGTATTACGCCATAATTAAAGATAAAACATATAATAAAATTTGCCATTTTTAAAAATTCCAGTATAGTTAATATACAGTGTTACGTTAGTTTCGGGTGTACAATATAGTGATTCAGGACTTCCATACATCACCCGGTGCTCCTCATGGGAAGTGGACTCTTAATCCCCTTGATCTACTTCACCCATCCCCCCACTTGTCTCCACTCTGGTAACCACCAGTCTGTTCTCTATATTTAATAGTCTGGTTTTTGTTTGTGTCGTTTTTTTCTTTTCTTTTCTTTTCTTTTTAATATTTATTTATTTTGAGAGGGAGCACAAGCAGGGGAGGAGCAGAGAGAGAGAATCCCACGCTCTGCACAGAGCCTGACGCGGGGCTCGATCTCACAACTATGAGACCATGACCTGAGCTGAAATCAAGAGTCGATGCTTAACTGAGCCACCCAGGCACCCCCATTTGTTTTGTTTCTTACATTCCACATATGAGTGACACCGTATGGTGTTTGTCTTTCTCTGACTGACTTATTTCACTTAGCATCACACCTTCTAAAGTTTTTAAAATGTTTATTTTTAAGAGAGAGACAGAGCGTGAGTGGGGGAGGGGCAGAGAGCATGAGAGGGAGACACAGAATCCGAAGCAGGCTCCAGGCTCTGAGCTGTCGGCACAGAGCCCGATGCGGGGCTTGAACCCATGAAGTGTGAGATCATGACCTGTCTGAAGTCGGACGCTTAACTGACTGAGCCACCCAGGTGCCTCAGGCTCGTACCTTGTAGATCCATTCATGTTGTTGCAGATGTCAGGATTTTGTTCTTTTTCATGGCTGAGTAATAGTCCAGTGTGTGTGTGTGTGTGTGTGCGGGTGTACACACATACCACATCTTTATCCATTCATCTATCAGTGGACACTTGGGTAGTAAAATTTGCTATTTTAAAGCATACAATCCAATGGCATTAATTGCATTCACAATATTGTGCTACTACCCCCACTATCTATTTCCAAAACTTTTTCTTCACCCCAAACAGACACTCTAAACCCATTAAGTAGTAAGCCTCCATGCCCCTCTCCCTTCAGCCCCTGGTTACGTCTAATGCGATTCCTGTTTCTAGGAATTTGCCTGTTCTGGATAGTTCACGTAACTGGAATCATACATTTGTCCTTCTGTGTTAGGTTATTTCTCTTAATGTAATGTTTTAAGGGTTTTTCCATGTGGTAGCGTGTGTGTCAGAACTTTATTCCTTTTTTAAAAAAAATGTTTATATTTGAAGGAGAGAGAATCTCAGGCAGACTCCATGCTGTCCACACAGAGCCTGACTCAGGGCTCCAGCTCACAAACTGAGATCATGACCCTGAGCCGAAATCAAGAGTTGCACACTTAACTGACTGAGCCACCAGGTGCCCCGAACTTTATTCCTATTTATGGATGAGTTATATTCCATCGTATGTATATACCCTACATTTTGTTTATCCATTCCCCTGCTGATGGACTCTTGGGTTGTTTCTGCCTTGAGGCTCTTGCAAAGAAGGCTGCGTTGAGTGTGGGTGTGCAGATGTGTGTTCACGTCCCCGTTTCCAAGTCTTTGGGTGGAATTGCTGGGTCATAGGGAAATTCTGTGTTTAGCTTTTTGAGGAACTGCCAAACTCTTCGCCATTCTTAGTTTTTGAACAGGGGGCCCAGCATTTTCATTTTGCACTGGGCCCTTCAAGTCACGTAGCTGGTCCTCTCTCCGGGCTATTTTAGCAGGATATCAAAGTCTAAGACACACACGAATTCTCTCTCTCTTGGATGGGTCACACACCTATCTTAGAGCCTCTGAACAAACATGTTTACTTGTCAGTTTATGTCACACTATGGAAAGAGAACGGTTTATTAAGTCTTCAGCTTGAGGACTGAGACCACCAACTCCCACACAGCTTACTTACATCTGCATCAGCGTGGCCACTGCCACGCAGGCTTCACCAAAGACTTGATTCCACTGTCTTCACCAGGATAATTTTACCGTTCAAGAAACACTTGCCCAGGAAGATAAAAGTTGCAACTAACTATTGTTCTAGGAACTTCCCCAAACCCACTTACAACTGCTTCTCTTCAAAAGATAGCAGTGGATGACTGTGAACACACCTTGCTGCGCCCACAGCCCTGAACTTTTATATCGTGAGCCTTATTCAGTCCTAATCCACTCGACACGGAAACGCTCACCTTAAATGATGAATATCCTAACCTCACGTGCCCCACTTGAAGACATTGTTAAGACTGCCAAGAAGTGACCTCTCCTCCTGCGATTCTTCTGCTGAATATGGGAGCCCATATTCAATAAACTACAATTTTGGGGCGCCTGGGTCGCTCAGTTGCTTGAGCATCCGACTTCGGCTCAGGTCATGATCTCGCAGTTCGTGGGTTTGAGCCCCGTGTCAGGCTCTGTGCTGACAGCTCAGAGCCTGGAGCCTGTTCTGGATTCTGCGTCTCCCTCTCTCCCTGCCCCTCCCCTGCTCATGCTCTGTCTCTCTGTCTCTCAAAAATAAATAAACATAAAAAAAAATAAACTACAGTTTTATGTCCACACTATGCATTCGTTCCAATCCCATTTTTGGAAATTTCAGCCAATATCCATTCTTCCTTTGAGGTGTTGAGTGCCTGCTATGGGGTAGGCACCCTTAGACATTACTTTCATGATGATGGGGACAGATACGGCTTTCATTTTTATAGAGCTCTCCCACTCCTTTACCCTTATGTCACATTGCTGCAGCGAGGGAAAGTGGAGACAAAGGGCCACTTTCAACTTGCATTTATTTGAAAATGGAGCTTCTCCAGCAGACAAGCTAGATCTCTGCTTTTTAAATCTGGATGTCTTGACATTGTTGGGGAGGAAAAACGTTTCTTCCACCTTCTTATGTTCAGTGCCTGGGGGCCTGCAAATTTAGCCAACAAAAGACAGGAGACAAGGAATACAAATTTTACTAATATCTTACTTGCACAGGAGCTCACAGAAAAAGAAGTGAAACTCAGGTCATTAGACGTGACTCGGAGGCTTGTCTACCATCTTATCAAAGGAAAGGAGGTTTGTGCTTTAAGGAACCATCTGCTGTGAAATGACGAGGCTGTGGATGGGAAGATGAAGGGTTTGTTTTTTTTTTAGTAAGGTCTGTTTATGCAGCCTCATCTCAGTGAGGACTCTCTTGGTGACAAGAGTCACTCCCTTCCTAGTACGGAAGATGGAGACACCTTCACAAAGGGAAGTTTATGTCCTGCTTTTAGGCAGAAAAGAGGAGGGAAGGAATTCTTCCTGCATTTTGTTGTGTCCCGGATGCCTTCAGCTTAAAATAATCCTTATGCCAAGGCAGTATATTTTGGGGTAGTGTATCTTGATCCCCTTCAACCAGATCTTTACAAGGCCAGGCAGCAAGAGGTTCTTAGAATGAGTTTGTTACTCATAATGATTACTTGTCACTGCTGTGCTCCCTTACCTCTAAGGTACTTTTTGTGTCCTGGTGCCACTCCATGCCACTATTGCAGGGACAGAGCTGAGGGCTTGCAAGCCACAAAGTGGCCCGAGCCTCCTCGACATAGCCGCTTTCAAGCCCCGCATCCAGTTGGTGAAATGACCCACGGGAGGCCCAGGAGAGCCCCCAGAGGGATATTTCCGGGATATGGGATCAGCCCTGCAAGTGAGGGGCCCTATCCAGAGGCTTCGCCCAGAGATGTGACCTGCCAAACCAGTTTGTAAACCAGCTCCAGCCACCTTGGGGTGTTGTACGTCTGGATGAACGCAAGTCTGGATGCTCAAACAATTCTCTCAGTGTTTGGTTTTCTTTTAACTGAAGAAGGGCTTTCACTTCTTCCCGATTATCTATTTCGCAGCTGGTTCTTCGATGTGCTCTAGCCCAGGCTGTTTATCTTGTGAGCTTCAGAAGGCAAACCGCCCCCGCCCGCCTTGGCTCCTTCCCCGTGTGATTACATCTTTCCTTGGTAATGGGGTTTTGACTGGCCTTTTGTATAATGCTAGGCCACAATGGGACGAGAATAGTCTCCCCTTATTTTTATCGGGCGCTTTTATTTCCTGAGCTGTTTTATTGTAAGTGTGCTTGTTTCTGGTTTTGCTCCTCCTCTGGAAAGGGGCCCAGGATTCAGGCATAAGATTAGATGCCCTGGTGTGTCAATTGGTCTTTAAAAGAAAAAAGCAAAAGTTGATCACATGCTGAAGCTCAGGGCCAATGCAGAGCCACCTCCCAAGAGACCAATCAATTTCAATTAAGGAGATTAAAAGCCCGGAGCACAGAGAGGCCGGGTCACGGCTTTCTGGATGCCTTGCTCCTCCAGCAGCCTAAAGGCAGGCAACAGACCCGAGAAGCATTGGATGTTGTCCTCTGGGCCGGTGTCAGGGCAGCAGTGAGGGAGCGAATGCGAAAGAAGTGAGCTGAAGGGGGCCCTACTGGCATTGGTGCAGGCTGACCTCCCATGTCCTTAACCCCACTAAGTATCCAGACCCACATTACTGGCCCAAGTGCCAACTAACGACCCCCTACAGTTCCCAGGGGCAGCACCACCCCAGCCACCCAGCAGCCGCCTCCCATGTGCTTTTTTTTTTTTTTTAATTTTTAAAATGTTTATTTTTGAGAGAGAGAGAGACACAGAACGTGAGGAGGGGAGGGGCAGACACACACACACACACACACACACACACACACACACAGAATCAGAAGCAGGCTCCAGGCTCTAAGCTGTCAGCACAGAGCCCTACTCGGTGCTTGAATCCAGGGACCTGGAGATCATAACCTGAGTCGAAGTCGGACACTTAGCTGACTGAGCCACCCAGGCGCCCCTTCCATGTGCTTTCTGGGTGCTCCCGGCCTGTCGGCTCCCCTTCCACTGGGCCGTGGCAGAGGCTGTGCGTCTGCTCCCCTCCTGGCTCCAGGCCCCCACCTCCCCTTACTGCTGGGGGCATCCTGGAGCCCGCACCCCTGCGGGGTAAGGGGAGGCCAGAGCGGGCGAGCCTGGCGGAGGAGACAGGGTTCGGCACCGCACAGGGGCAGGGCTGAGCCCACCTCCTTCTTTTACCCGCTCTGCACCGGCCCTGATGTGAGCACCTGACCGAGTTTCTTTTTAAGCCCAGTTGACACACCAGGACACCGGCTTTGCACCCAGGCATCTACGTGAGCCCCACTCTTTATGAGAAAGGAACCGTAGGCACGCCCGGGTGGCTCCTTGAGCGTCCCACTGTTCATTTCAGCTCAGGTCATGATCCCAGGGTCGGGGGATCGAGCCCTGAGTGGGCTCCGGTGCTGAGCCTGCAGCCTGCTTGGGATTCTCCCTCTCTCTCTCTCTCTCTCTCTCTCTCTCTCTCTCTCTCTCTCTCTCTCTCTCTCTCTCCTCTCCCCTGCGTGCTCTCTCTCTGTCTCAAATTAAAAAAAAAAAAACAAAAAACAAAAAACAAAAAAGGAGCTACCAGGTCCTCACAGGTTCGCCAGGCTCACAGGGGGTAACGTGTGCACCTGCAGCGTCTGACACCCCCGGGCACGCTCCGCAGGCAGGCGCTCTGCTTACAGCGCCCCCCGGGCTGGGCGGAGAATCACCCTCAGCGCCCGATCTGGTGATTTTTGTTCAAAAGCTGCGAATCTGCGAGGATCGGATGAACACGCTTCGTCCGCTGTGGATGCCGTGGAAATATCGAGGCTGTGTCACCGGACGTGGGGGCAGGAGAACCGGGTGGGAGGTGGGGAGCCCTGAGGCAGGGGAGTGTGCAGGGATGCGGGGGGCGGGGGCGCAGCAGCAGAAGGCGGCACAGGGCAGGAAGGAAGAAGGGCGGGAGGAGCAGGAGGCCGACGGAAGCACAGCCACTTGTCGGGCAGGAAGGAGCAGTGGCCGGGTGTCAGCCAGCCGCCGCTGTGTGCGCGGCGTCGCTGCAGGGGCCGCTTCGAGCGACCTCTGGAGGCCGAAGCCATGTTCCCTTTCGTCTTACCAGGCCGGCCTGCGGAGGGAAGGGGGCAGAGGGGCGGCTGGGGCCAGGCCGCGTGGCTGCCCGTCTGGTTACCTAAAGGACGGTGCAGGGGGTGGGGGTGGGGGGCGCTGTTGAAAGCGACTGCGACCAGAAATATGGGGTCACTGCGCTCCCAACCCTGTGGGGTGCATGCACCTGCCCAAGGTCACTCAGTTCGTGGCAGGGCCGTCCCTCTGCCACACACACACGCACACACACACGCGCACACACACACACCCAGCCTCCTGGGCCTGTTTTCCTCCCTGACCTACTTCTCCAGAGATAACTGAGAAACGAATGGCTGAAGCCGCAGGCCCAGACCTGCTGTGAAAGGCTGGGCCGGCTGCTCATCGCCCTTACAGCATCTGGACCTTGTTTACTTTCTCTTTTTTAATTTTTTTTTTTTTTTTTTTTTTTTACGATTTATTTATTTTGAGAGATAGAGAGACAGAGCGTGAGCAGGGGAGGGGCAGAGAGAGAGGGAGACACAGAATCCTAAGCAGGCTCCGGGCTCCAAGCCGCCACGCCAGAGCCTGACGCAGGGCTTGAACTCACAAACCTCGAGATCATGACCTGAGGCGGAGTCGGCCGCTTAACCGACTGAGCCACCCAGGCGCCCCTGGACCTTGTTTTCTAAACCAAGAAAAATAACTCTTGTGCATTTATATCGAAATCGCATTTTTCTTGATACAACTTTATTTTACAAATGTAGAAAAATGGAACTTACCAATTTTGTACAAGAGGAGGAAGCTATTACTGTGTGGGGTTTTAAAGGAAGCTCTAAGTTGCTAAGGAAGGAGGAGATGAGCTTCCTGGAGGAAGACTAGCCTTGAGGTGGGACCAGCTTTGTGGGAGGGAAGGATCCTGAGCCCCCAGCCCTTCCTTCCTGAGATAGAAACCTGTGGGGTGGCCATACACAAGGGGGCATGAGGACGGGCTGTGGCCTTCCCACCAGGCAATCGGAAGGGGCTGGGGTGTGACGAGCCCTGGGCGGGTCCGAGTTCTTCGGACTTGGCTTTGTCATGCCTTGGCCTGGGAGCCCAGGCCAATTCTGATAGAGACCCGAGCAAAGACACACTGCCACTGGAGGTGGCCTCCGACGGTAGGAGCCCGCCCGAGCCACAGCGACTTGGCTGTCAGTAGCAGAGCCTGGGTCTCAGTCAGTTGGGGCTGTCACAACACACACCATAGACTGGGTGGCTAAACGGCAGACGTTTCCTTCTCACAGCTGTGGAGGCCGGAAGTCTCAGATCCGTCAAGGTGCTGGCGGGTGCCGTTCGTGGTGAGGGGTTCCTGGCTTGCCAGACTGATGCCTCCTTATTGTGGCTTCCCACGGCAGAGAGAGCAAGAGCTCTGCTGGCTTTTCCTCTGACAGGGACACTCATCCCATCATGGGGACCCCACTCTCATGACTTCATCTAAACCTCATTTCCTCCCAAAGGCCCCACCTCCAAGTACCATCAAGTTGAAGGTCAGGGCTTCAGTCTTTAACTGCTCTCTGTGCCTCCTTAGTTGCTGATGCTGTCCTCTGGGCCGAGCTTCCCAAGCTGTCCGTGGTGAAGTTTTCTTATTTGCAGTGGGGTATGATGTGTGATGAGAAAAATGAAATTATTGTACAAAAAGACATGAAATACAAACTCCTTTCTTTCTTTCTTTCTTTCTCTTTCTTTCTCTCTTTCTCTCTTCTCTCTTTCTCTCTTTCTCTCTTTCTTTCTTTCATTAGATTCCACTGACCTAGCATTGCTGTTAAATCGGTCTGGATGCTAATGAATGCTCACTGTCACCTTCTGTATTCAGTCTCATTGTGGAGCAGGAAACCAAGCCTCTCAGGGCCTCCTGCATAGACCACCCCTTGAATGGTACTGTTCAGGGCCCCGTGGAATAGTCCATCAGTCCCCACATCGGTGGGACTCTGCCACTTCCAGAGACAAAGACCCGAGTTAGGGTCCCAGTGAAGAGGCAGGACTCCTCCCAAGGGGACAGAGCAGCCTGCTTTATAAGAACAAAGGGGTCTTCTTTCCCAAAAGCACTGGATGTCAGAACGGAGGGTCCGGGGATCTGAACACCAGTGAAGATTTCCCAGGAGAAACTTTCCCTGGCAAGAGAACTGGAGAGAGAAAGCTCAACGCAACCTCCGACCCGTTGACCAAATGTCAAGTCTCTCATTAAGATCTGCTGACCAAAGAGGAGAGTGACACTGTGGATTCCCTCTGTTCCTCCACGGTGTCCAAGCTAAACATGGGGCTTGTGAACACCAAACAGCTGGGATGTCTGTGCCCTCGTGCTGTAGCACTGTGAGCCTTGGGCACGACCCTGGGGCACCGGGCTGACTGTCAGGACACCAGCGGTCTCTGATTCATCATCAGTAACGTGGTGGTGACAGCCCTGCGGCCATAGTAGTTTGCTAGGGACGCCCTTACAGGGCCCCGAAGGGTGGGTGGCATGAACAACAGAATCTTACTTCCTCACAGACCCTTCCCTCACGGCCTCAGAAGGGACCAGTTCTGCCCACACCTTGATTGCAGATTTCTAGCTGCACAACTGTGAAGAAAGACATTTCACCTGCAGTGAAATCAAGGGTGAGCCGGCGATCCCCCAGATTCGGCCGGATTGTAAGCAGATTAAGGCTCAGCATAGAGCTCTTGTGGCGCGGCCCTCCGACGCTGCTGAATGGGAGACTTAGACCATGTAATCTTTCCACGTTAAAATGTATTTATAAAGCACAGATAATAAAAATAACATCTATTTATCTCCCTAGGTGTTCTGAGCCTTCACTTACGGTTGCAGCCGATGATGCATTACAAAACCAAATTAGTCCCCGGAACAGACGACCCAAATCAACCACCACAACAGAAAAGACAAGCTTTCAAACCAACGAGAGAAGACAAGACTGTAATGCCTTCCTAACAACGCTGCTTTATTGATGCAATGCAAGGAAAACGACATTAGATTCTATTGATTCTCTCTGAGATCTAATAATATGCTCTATTCAGATCTTACTCACATACACTTCCTCCACGGTCTTTCTCAGGAGCTGACATTGGCCAGTTACAAACAGAATTTGTTCTCCTGTCCTTTGAAATCACAGAAGCGGACGTGTTTTAGAACACAAAAGATACGAAGCTTTCTTTGGGAAACAAAGCATAGAGGGGAAAAAATATCTCCCCTCTAAACAAAATTGAAAGCATGCCTTACTTTAGATTTATTTGATTACAAAATCTTTCTCAGGGCTAATCAGTTTTAGAATCCGTTCCTATTGGCACCGGTGAGCCAATAAAAAAATCCAGAAGGAGAGAAGAAGTATCACAACAACTCAGAGAAACAAGGTTGTTCATGTTTTTTTTTTTAAAGCATTGAATTAATGTTTACACCGCTGAGTCAAATTATTTATACATGTGCTATAGGTTTCGCATCTGCAGAATTTGTTAGCATTCAGAGCATGATAAATTGTACCTGACTGACTTGTGAAAAATCATCTCGAGAAAGATTTTTTTTTCCGGTGGGAAAATATATAGATGACACACGGTGGCTTATTGAAACTGTTCTTCTGGTGAGCAGCCAGAACAATTCAGCAGAAGGGAGAGGCAGATTTTTAAAAAAGTTGTTTTTTAATTTATTTTTTGAGAGAGGGAGAGTGAGTAGGGGAGGGTCAGAGAGAGAGGGAGAGAGAGAATCCCAAGTAGGTTCCACATGTCAGCACAGTGTGGGGCTCGAACTCACGAACCATGAGATCATAACCTGAGCTGAAACCAAGAGTCGGACACTTAACTGAGCCACCCAGGCGTCCCCAAAAGAGGTGGGTTTTTAGATGTCATGGTGGATGTTTAAGAATTTTGGCTTTGGGAAATCATGGAAAGAGCCTAAATGTCCATCAACTGACGAATGGATCAAGAAGATGTGGTTCATCTATACAATGGAATACTACATGGCAATGAGAAAGAAGGAAATCTGGCCATTTGTGGCAACGTGGCTGGACCTCAAGGGTGTCACGCTAAGCGAAATAAGTCAGGCGGAGAAGGACAGATACCATATGTTTGCACTCATAAGTGGAACAAGAGAAACTTAACAGAGGACCATGGGGGAGGGGAAGGGAGAAAAATACTTAAGGAGAGGGAGGGAGGCAAACCATGAGAGACTGTTGAATACTGAGAACAAACTGAGGGCTGATGGGGGTGGGGGGAGGGGATGGGGGTGATGGGCATGGAGGAGGGCATTTGTAGAGATGAGCCCTGGGTGTTATATGGAAACCAACATAACAATAAACTATAAAAGAAAAAAGAATTTTGGCTTTGGGGCAGTGTCATAATGCTCATCAAGTCGCTTCTGTACCTCGTTTTCTTCATCTCTACCGTACGTTGGGTTCGAGACCCGCATCGGGCTCTGTACTGACCACTCAGAGCCTGGAGCCTGCTTCGGATTCTGTGTCTCTTTCTCTCTCTGCCCCTCCCCTGTTCACGCTCTGTCTCTCTCTGTCTCTCAAAAATAAATAAATGTCAAAAAAGAAAAAAAAAAGGAAGTGTGGGTGACAGCCTGGGCTTGCGACTGTCCTAGGAGGAGTGAGTGGGGGGTGCGGGGAGCAGTCTTGTAGGACTGAGCTCTTAGTCTGGGTCTGATGCTAGCTCTGGATGGAAAGTATTAGAACTGATGAATTGTAGGGGATGCAGCTCGTATCCCGAGATGGTGTGGCAAAGCTCCCCACAACGGAACCCATTTAGTCACGTAACGTCTATTAAAATTCTGCAAAGAGAATATTCTGAGAAACACATACTTTGGGAAACCATGGCCTATAGAATAAATTTTCCAAGGTTTTTGACCATTTGGCTCTACGTACACTTCCAACTTTCGCCAGAATTTGTGCCCTCCAACATAACAGACTTTTTTTTTTTTTTTGAGAGAGAGGTCGTGCACACAAGCAGGGAAGAGTCAGAGAGAGAGAGAGAGAGAGAGAGAGAGAGAGAGAGAGAGAGAATCCTAAGCAGGCGCCACACTCAGCATGGAGGAGCCCGACTCGGGGCTGGATCCCACAACCTTGGGATCATGGCCTGAGCTGAAATCAAGAGTCGACAATCGACTGAGCCACCCAGGTGCCCAACACAACAGACGGCTGAGCTCCCTGTATGCTGCCCTTTCTCCCTCGGAGCCTTCTGCGCCGGCTGCTTTGCCGGTGTGACTGGCGTCCCTCCTCCCTGCCCGAGCACGCGCTCCTCCCTCACTGCTCAGCTCAGGTCCGTCTTCCCCCACAAAGACTCCCAACAGCACCTCCACCCTGGGAATGCTAATTTTGTTGACTGTCTGGCACCTCCTTTTGGCCACGCACCATGTGGTGTCTTGTGATCTCTTTCTACAGTTTGGAGCTCGGATCGCCGCTGCATTTGTAGCGGGTTTATATTTTGTCTCGTTACCGACCCTCTGAAGGCAGTGACCACGTGCAGGTTCTTTTTATCTCTTTTCCTGGTGCGGGGCCCTCTGGACCCTCTGGACAGTAGGTGCCCGGTAAGCAGTTGTGGGCTTGCTTAGTGTCCTTTGGGACTTGTGGTTTTGATATCTTCTCAGGCTGGTGCTGCTGGACCTCCTGGAACGTGACGTTGGTCATTCTGGCGGGCAGAGTGCCAGGGCAGCCGTGGGAGGGGCGGGAAGGGAGGAACCGCCAGCTGACGGGACTTAGGGAAGGGAGTGACAGGCTGAGTGTGCGGCCCAAGGAGGTGAGTCCTGGTGTCAGTCCTGGCTCTAGCCGTTCCCTGCCCTCTGGGGACCTCGGTCTCCGCAGCCAAAAAAGAAGGGGCTGCGTTTCGGCCTTCCCCCTAGCAGCACTCTGGGGACTGTGTTCCCGCACTTGCCCCGCCTCCACGGCCTCCCTGGAGACTTGGGCCCTTCTAGTGGCTTCCGTGTCACCACCCACTTCTCTCCAATCAGAATGTGAAGGGCAGTGATGCTACCACAGGGAAAGCTTTGGATCGGCTCGGATCCGTTAAAGGGAGTGAATTCACACGACTTGTCAGTGCTCACAAGTTACTTAATCCACCCCACAGCTCTGAGGGTGGGGTCCTATCGAAGTCCCCCAAACTTCCGGGCGCAGCAGGAGGGCCTACAGGACGTACTAAAGTACATGGGCCCCACCTAGAGCTTCTGGGTCGGCTCTGGGCAAAGGTGCGGCTCCAACAAGTTCCCAGGTGTTGTCGATGCTGCCAGTCTGGGGAATTAACATGTCGAGGACCACTGTATTGTGGCATCACCTCCTTCTGGGTCCCCCAAGCCCTGTCACTGGCAGGAAGTGTCTCCCTACCAGAGTAGGGGGTTCTCAGTGACTTTCCTCATTCTGGAGAGAGCTTGACTTCCATCGAGTCTCCGCTAATTGCTGGGTGGATGGATGGACAATGGAGGGTGGGAGGAACTTGGGGATAAAAAGATACCAGAGCTCCGTAAATGGCAGGTCCCGTATTTAAACCCTGGTCACTCTGGTTGCGGAACTCTTTCGTTGAACCTCTCTGCTGTGTTCTCTTGGCAACTTTTAAATTAAGAACCTGCTGTCAGGTTGAAGACGCTGGCTACTTCTCAGCCTCTTTCTGGCAGGGTGTGGGGGATATTTCAAACGAAATGATTCAAGAAAAACACCTAAGGCCTGACAACAAATATCCAACACATTTACATAGAAGTACATCTGAAAGCATACGGATTAGAAGCACAGGTCGGTTAAGCGTCCGACTCTTGGTTTTGGCTCAGGTCATGATCTAACAATTTGTGGGTCTGAGCCCTGCATCAGGCTCTACGTTGACAATGCAGAGGCTGCTTAGGATTCTCTCTCTCTCTCTCTCTCTCTCTTTCTCTCTGCCCTCTCCCCCTCTCCCCTGCTCCTGCTCTCTCTAAAAAATAAACATTAAGAAAAAAAAAAGAATCTTTGACAACAACAACAAAAAGCCTCATGGGCTGTAGATCAGAATGCCCGTCTTTGAATCCTGGCTCGGTCACTTACTGGCTATGTGATGGGCAAGTTATTTCAGCTCTTTGTCCCTCAGTCTCCTCATCTGTAAAGTGGGGATGATAATAGTACTTCCGGACGCGTAGTGGAGGTGAACTGGATTGCTATGGGTAAAATACTCAGAACAGTTCCTGGTTCATAGGAAGCCTCCCCAAACATGCGCTGTCAGTCCTGGCTCAATGCTTTTGTGCAAACTAACGCATAAAAGTTCTGCGTTGGAGGGACGCCTGGGTGGCTCCGTCAGTTAAGTGTCTGACTCTTGATTTTGGCTCAGGTCATGATCTCACTAACTGTGAGTTCGAACCCTGTGTCTGGCTCTGCACTGATAGCGTGGAGCCTGCTTGGGATTCTCTCTCCTCTCTCTCTCTCTCTCTCTCTCTCTCTGCCCCTCCCCCTCTCATATGTGCATGCTCTTTCTCTCTCAAAATAAATAAATGAACATTTAAAAAGAAGAGCATTGGAAAGTCACATCATATAAGCCCATCTCACTGGAGTTATTCTGAACACTTCTTGCACCTGAATGTGGGAGTCAGAGTCACATTCCTGTGTGTCGTTCTTTTTTTTCTAACTTTATTTTTGAGAGAGAGAGAGAGACAGAGAGACAGAGCATGAGCTGGGGAGGGGCAGAGAAAGAGAGGGAGACACAGAACCCAAAGCAGGCTGCAGGCCCCGAGCTGTCAGCACAGAGCCTGACGCGGGGCTCGAGCTCACAAACCGCGAGCTTATGACACCTGAGCCGAAGTCAGGCGCTCTACCAACTGAGCCACCCAGTTTTGAAACACCCACTGTGTTTCAAATCTTGACTAAACCTAGTCCTTAGTTCTGTGAGCTGAAACAAATGATCTCACTTTTCTTTCATCTGTTAAGTGGGGATAAAAATAGGGTCTACTTCTTGGGATAGTTTTGTGGATTACGTGAGTTAAACTGTTCTCTGAAAGCATCGCCACAGCGCCTGGCACGCCGCCCGGTGTGCAGAGGGTATTGGCCGGTGCTACATGGGGACTTGATAACCACAAATCTGTTAGGTCAGTGCAAATTTGCACAGACGAGTAAAAGCCCTAAGAGAGAACAGACTCTTGTGGCCTCAACTGCTCGAGTTCCTGGCCTCATCAAGCGACGGCGACACGCCCTGTGTTTTATTTTCCTTAGGTGGTCGTTCTTCAAACCCCAATGGCCGGGACGGTACTGTTTTTTGAACTGATGTGTCAAACGCACCT
Source organism: Cryptoprocta ferox (assembly GCA_028646485.1). NCBI lineage: Eukaryota > Metazoa > Chordata > Mammalia > Carnivora > Eupleridae > Cryptoprocta > Cryptoprocta ferox. Next base: position 120,732,263 of record CM053571.1, read on the forward strand.
ATACCTCAGATGGGCTTCTTCTCGTCTTGCAGATTGCATTTCTCGTCTTGCATTCTCGTCTTGCATTTTTTATGAAGCATCATCTCCGGTTTCTTTTCAAGCTACCGAGAGGATATCCTTTTCCTGTTACGCTGTTGAATGGGTTTTTCTTTTTTTCCTTTCAAAGGAAAGCATTAACCTCCGGAGTCCAGGAAGTAGGTTCACTGTACGTATTATTGGAGTAGCAAGTCGAAGTTTTCCCCGGAGCTTAGGTGACGTATCAGAGGCCTCTATGACAAGAGGCTACAGTGATAGTTCACGTATTCCGAACAGTAACCAAGTGGGCGAGCGGGACATATTCACAGATAGGTAGACCCCTGGGCCTTTTCTTCCTTTACCTTTATTTTCCTTTTAGAAAAAGATACAGGTGCACTTTAGAAAACATACACAAATAATTTCTTAAAATCACATATAATTCTATCGCCCAGAGATAACCCCTGTAAAAACTTCTTTTCTTCTGTGCATGTGTATACATATACACATTTACAAAATGTGAATTAGGCTGACAATGAAACAGCATCTGTACCTTTTTATTTTTTTTAAGTTTATTTATTTATTTTGAGAGAGAGAGAGAGAGAGCGCGCGCATGAGCAGGGGAGGGGCAGAAAGAGAGAATCCCAAGCAGGCTCCACACTGGTGGTGCAGAGCCCGATACGGGGCTCAGTCTCACAAGTTCGAGATCATGACCTGAGCAGAAACCAAGAGTCAGACGCTTAACCGACTGAGCCCCCCGGGTGCCCTCATCTGCACCTCTTTCAAGCTGTAGGTAGCTATGGGTATACGTATTTTGGAAATGCTGCAATTTATCTGTGTTTGTAGTTACTTAGAACTAGTATTAGTTCTAACCTTATAAATGCGTTTCTGAAATTAAGAAGTATGATCAGGCTGAACATCCTGTTTAATGGTAAATACACCGCTAACATTTCTCTGTGCCATTAACTATTCTACATTACTAAAAAAAAAAAAATCTTTAAAATAATTTCCCTTCTCATTGCAAAGGCAGCATGTTCCCTGAAGACAAATTATTTTAGGTAAACAGCAGGAAGAAAATTTTGAAGCACATATAATCTCACCGTGCAGAGGTACGTGTCTTCAACACTTGGATGTATGTTCTCTTAGACTTTTTTCTCTGAATTTGTGCCTTCAGAAAGCAAAACAGAGACTCAGCAGTACCTATTGTTCTGGGAGCTGCGTTCTTTCAGTTAATTGTTTGCGGATCTCTATGTCCAACATTGAAGCTGGCTGCATAGTATTCCATCGTAAGGATGTATTGAAATTTAAACTATTGTTGGACACTGTAAATTGTTTCTGTTTGTTGATGGGTTTTTATTATTTTAACTATATGTGATGAACACCTGTGGTTTTGTGGCTCGATCTCTGGGGAAATCTTTATTGCTTTCAGAAAAATTCCTTCAAGCAGAATTGCCGGGTCAAAGGTTTTAAACCAAGTTGATTTCTGTTTCCAACCGCCCTCAGAAATACTGTACTAATGAATATGTCTATTAGTGGTGTCTGAGTTCCTTTCAGTATAAGAAACACCAGTGCTACTTTTCTTTGAAATTCTGTCAATTGAATGAATAACTAAACTATTTCATACTACTCTTGGTTTGGTGTTAGCATTTTTAAAAATTAATTTTGGGGGGCGCCTGGGTGGCTCAGTTGGTTAAGCTTCCGACTTCGGCTCAGGTCATGATCTCACGGTTTGTGGGTTCGAGCCCCGCATCGGGCTCTGGCTGACAGCTAGCTCAGAGCCTGGAGCCTGTCTTCGGATTCTGTGTCTCCCTCACTCTCTGACCCTCCCCTGCTCACGCTCTCTCTCTCTCTTTCTCTCTCAAAAATAAATAAAACCTTAAAAAAATAAAAAATAAAAATTAATTTTGAGAGAGAGCGTGTGCACGGACAATCATGAGCAGGGGAGGGTCAGAGAGAGGGAGAGAGAGAGAGAATCCCAAGCAGGATCTGTGCTTTCAGCTCAGCATGGGGCTCCATCCCACGAACCGTGAGATCATGACCTGAGCAGAAATCAAGAGTCAGACGCTTAACTGACTGAGCCAGCCAGGCGCCCCAACTTTAGCATCTCAATATTTATTGGCTGTTTGATTTATAAGAGTTGGCATGCAATAAGTATAATCTTAAAAACCATTTATTCTGCGACTATGTTTCTCATTTTGTCATTTGGTATTAAATTTTGTAAAATTTTGAAACTATGATTTTACTCGATAATTTCTTCATGTTTGGGAAATCCTTTCCTCAAGCTTAGATAAATAGTAATTTAAAGTTTCCTCGTATTTTTATTGTTTGTTTTTCTTAACTCCTTGAAGTATCTGGAATCAATTGCCACACAGCGTAAGGTAGGAGGGTCTAACTTTCTCACTAGTTTTTAATAACATCATTATTGGGATAGAATTCACATACCGAAAACTCATGTACAATTATGCTGAATGTTCATGTATAAGTCTTTGTGTGGACATGTGTTTAGTTCTCTTGGGTATATTCTAGGTCTTACAGTAACTCTATGTTTAACTTGTGGAGGAATTGCCAATCTGTTTTCCAAGGAGCCCGCACCATATTACATTCCCACGAGCAATGTTTCAGGGGTCCAATTTCTCCACATTCATACAACACTTCTGTTGTCTGTCATTTGATTAGCCTTCTCTGTGGGTGTGAAGCGGTATCTTGTGGTTTTGATTTGCATTTCCCTAATGACTGTGATGTTGAGCATCTCTTCATATGCTTATCAGCCTATTGGCCATTTATATATCTTTCGAGAAAAGTCTGTGCAAATCTTTTGCCCATTTTCAAATTGGGTTATCTTTTTATTTTTGAGTTGTAAAACTTCTTTATATATTCTAGGTACAAATTCTTTATCAGATACATGTTTTGCAAATCTGTTCATCCCTTCTGTGAGTTGTCTTTTGGTTTTCTTTGAAGCACAAAAATGTTCCATCTCGGGGTGCCTGTGTGGCTCAGTCAGTTAAGCGTCTGAGTCTTGATTTTGGCTCAGGTCATGATCTCACGGTTTGTGAGATTGAGCTCCACATTGGGCTCTGCACTGTCAATGCAGAGCCTGGTTGGGATTCTCTCTCTCCCTCTCTCTCTCTGCCCCCACACCCCCCAGCATGCGCGCGCACTCTCTCTCAAAATAAATAAATACAAACTTAAAAAAAAATGTTTCATTCTACGTTCCATTTATCTATTTTTCTTTTGTTGTTTGTGCTCTTGGTGTCCTATCCAAGAAACCATTGCTTGACCCAAGAATATGAAGATCTACTTCTCTGTTTTCTTCTAAGAGTTGTATAGTGTTAGCATTTGGGTCTATGATCCATTTTGAGTTAATTTTGTTCTTACAAATGGCTAGCCAGTTGTCCTTGACACTATTTACTGAATCATTTTTCCTTTCCCACCAATTAAAATGGCACTGGTGAAACCAACAGCTAGTTGTCCCCAGTATCCATTCTCCACTCCTCCTGGTAGAAACAGAATAAAAATCTTAGTTAGACACATAGCCATCCAGCTAGAGACCATACTTCCAAGCCTCCTTTGCAGTAGCGGAAGAGACACACGCCCAAGATCACGTTTTCATAAGGAAATCGTTTCCCTCCACTAACTTTTCCCCACCATTCTGTAGGCTCAAATATAGACCTATGCTGGTGAGCCACATTAATGTGGTTGATCCCATGGATGTGGATATCTCCGAGGGGGTGCAGAACAATAAGATAGGCCTGGGTTTCTGGATGACCTTATGGAGCAGAGCTACCTCCCAACACTGTGGCCCAGCCACCCGCTTCTGGGCTGTGATGAATTAGAGAAAAAAAATCTGTATGTCATTTGAGCCACTTTATATTTAGGCCTTTTTGTTATTACCTTTAATAGATGCTATATGTCGATCTAGGCAAGATTTTCCTTAAATTCCCATTCTATTTTATTGATCTATTCTAAACCACAGCTGCAATTTCTGAAGTTTTATAATATGTTTAAATGAGGGAACAAGGAGAGGGGAGTAAATCTCTCTTGCAGTTTCCAAAGCATTTCTTGGCTCTTCTCCTGCGTTCAATCTGTCCAATGAATTCAGACTAATTTTGTCAACTTCCACCACCTCCTCCTTCCCACCTCCAAAGTCACTGGGTACTTTCCAATCAAAAGTCATTTCTTGGTCTTTGAGAGTTTGTTCATTTTTGAAAGCTATGTGTTGTATTGCTAGCTTAGGCATGATCCAGGTGCGTTTTGGCTCTTGTCACTTAATATGGGCTGCAGCCAGTGTCTAGGGGTCAGCCCGATGTTAAAATATGCCCACTCCACCTCGACTGGTGGGCCCGCCTCATGAGGACAAAGTGAGGGAAAGACTGGCAGTGGGTATCACTCCCAAGGAACACCGACACAATGGAGGCGGGTAGGACGAACATACTTGAACAGGATTTGATGCAAACTGTGGAAACGAAATCTTCACGATGAGGGTCAAGGCTGCCCACAGCTGTAGGTCTGTGTTCCATGGAGAATCGGGGAGGGGAGAAGGTGGCATTGCTTCGCACAGTGGAAGATTTCCCTTAAGGACCACACAGCGTTACAGTGTTCATTGCAAGGGGGGGGAGGGATGGGGTTAGTGTGGGGGTTGTTAACTGAGTCGCTTCTGAGTTCCCTTATCCAGTGGTTAGAAACACATCACTTTTGGAGGATGCTTAATTCAGGAATATACGGAGTAAGTGCCATCCACTACAACGTATTCTTTTTCTCTCCATTGCGAGAAACTAGTTTTTCTACCAGAATATGCAGTTGGTCCACCACTTCATTGAACCAATTTAGGACGCTCGATTTCCTTTGTAAAATTGATTTTCACTCCATATTCACATTGAGGGCCCTCCACTTTCTGAATCTGTTACGGCATCGTGGTGGAGAGTATGAACAACTGGAAGTGGAGAGAGCTCGTGTCTGACCAGTTTCTCCATTTCACATGCTCACATCAGCTTCAGTTTTGGAAAGTATTTTAAAGGAATTATCTAAAGTAGCTTAGTTTCAAAAGTTAGGTTTAAAATGTTTCTCAATTTCTCAGCATTAACAGATAAACACAGCAAAAAAAAAAAAAAAAAGCAATTAAAAAGGCCCTTAAGTATCAGGTCTGTTTGTGACATCAGCAATACTGCACAGACCCCACCCGGACCTTATTTCTAGACTGTTCTTCGGCTGTTTCATAATGACTCCTTTATGATCTTTTAATTTCACCAATAACAAAATATAAATAGATAATACACATATGTATGTATGCATATATATATATATTTTAGGGGGATGATCAGTTTCATACTTTTGAGGTTACAAAGTACAGACGTTGATTTGTGTAAATTTCAAAACATTGCTCTGAATCCTTAGAGTTACCAAATTCTCATGGGCCACACACGTAGCATGTCTTGTGCGGATCTATTGACACACTTTCTCTGCTGTATCGAAGAGCGTCCATACAGGGACAAAGGAAGGGCTCATGATCTAAGACTATGGGACAGAAGAAGGGAGAGGGCAGTACCTAACCCCCTTCGTCTGTCACAGTCCACTCTTTGTCCGGGGACAGGGGTGTCCTGAGAATGTTTTCACCAGGGTCTGAAATCGTCAAGGCCTTACAGATAAGATCCCTGACCTCGGGAGGCTTAGATGCCAGTGGAAAGTAGACAATCAACAATCAGGTCGTTGAGCAAGACAATGTTAGAGAGTGGTACTCGAGAAGAGGGACTGAGCCTGTGACCTGATGGAGACTAGCGGCTGTCCCCGGAGCCAATGGTTAGGAGTCGCTCTGTGCTGATGTTGAGGTGAGACTCGATTATGCGGAATGAATGGTGCTTCAAGTCTTGATGGCCTCTAGCCCGGGGCAAAGCCCTGGTCTGAGATTAAGTTCTCTTCTACAGCTCAGGAACACTCTGCACCTTCTGTGTGGCTGTTTCCCCAGGGCTTACGCTTTGTGACTGTCCTGGCGAGCCCCCTGAGCAAAGGGGCTGTGGGTCACTGCTCCCCGGCCCCTGGAACAGCACCAGGCGCACCCTAAGTGTTGAGCACACACGTGTTGAATGAATGAATGAATGAATGAATGGAGTAACGTCTGCACCTGAACTCGTCTAGATGTCATTCTTCTCCAAGGGCCCCCTCCCTGTGCTCCCTCCCTGAGGGAGCACATACAACACCCCGGGGTTCCCCTCCTCTTAGAGCTGTACTCCCCTCTGCACCTCAAGCTAGCAAGTCACTAGGTCCCCTTGGTTCTCTTTCTTATGCTTGGGCATTTGGGGCTTGTCCTCTCAAGAAGTACCCTTAGCTATTCTAACAGCTTCTTAATGGGATGCCTTGTCCAGTAATGTACGTATTTCTGCCAGACAGGTCAGTACATCATGTGAATCTGATCAAGACCTCTTAAGGTGCCTCAGTGGTCCGCCTCCTGCCCCTCCCCCCACAACCCTGGGTCTTCCCAGTTTCTTGGGATGGTCTACACAACCTCTCCACTCTTGCCCTAGATTCCCTGCCAGACCCACCCAACATGGCACCTGCCTGCAGTGGGTGTTCCGGAAATGGCTGAGCTGGACTCGAGGGTTGGCTGGGAAAGGAGATGGCTGCCATCCCCATTCACTGGGTGAGGCTGGGCCTGCGGCAGGGGAGACAGCTTCTGGTCCCTGGGGACAGGACACCCCCCTTCCGGCGATGCCTCCTGGGGTACCACCGGGCCCCCTCACGCTGCACTGGAGAGAGCCCTTTAGGGCTGTCAGTCGGGTGACACCTAAGCGTGTGGGATCGAGGGTGACCTGGCCTTTGGTGAGCACCTCACCCCGAGGCCTCCTCCCCTGCCGTCCCGCTGCCCTCCCAAGTGAGGCCCCGGGAGAACTGGCAGACCAGCTGGGGGTGCTCCAGGCGGGGCGGGGGGGGGGTGCTGGGAATGCCTGCCGGGGTGGGGGTGGGGCGGGCGCCCGGAGGAGCAGCGCCCTCCCGTGTTCAGAGAGGGGAATAAAGCAATTACGTTTTACCAGCCACTTTGCATTAGAGAAGATTGATTTGTCCTTCTGATGTGTTGTTTCCATAGGAGCAGGGCTTAACCTTTTAAGTGAAGATTACAAAGCTACCTAATTCATTTAAAATTAGACTTCAATTCTATCAGCACTTAATGCTCAAGTGTTACTGTGGGACTTGCTACCCACCATGATCTGACTGCCAGGCAGAGCCTGAGACTTTCTCGATTTGAAGCCGCTCTTTCTGGTGGCTGTCTAGTTTGTTTTTAAAAATTAACTTCCTAAGGAGATAGAACTTTCTGTGTAAGATCACCAGAGTATTAATAAGTACCTTTTAATTAATGATTAGCACTGACTCCTCTTCACAAACACAGGACACAGGAACAGGCACGTTCAATTAAAGTAATTTATTGTGTTCTTCTGGAACGGACATAAAGAGCGTCTTGGGAATTGATTTCACAACACAACGTTATACACCATTTTCACAACTAGCCTTGTGTTGAAATTTTTTTTTAAAGAACATAGTAATTTTAAAAAATCTAAATATTTACATATTAATAAAACATATATACAGAAGATTGAGACATTATCCATAGATACGGAATTTTTCTTTTTACTAAGAAAGCCTATAAAAAGGATTTCTGAATAAAGTCTGAACAGTAGTCACAGTAAGTAAACACAAATACAATTTGAATGTACAAAATATGATTTTACTGTCGCAGTTTTGTGATATGTGTCTCCAATCTGTGGGGCGCATTGCACGTATTTGTGAGTTGAACAATCGCCACTCCTCCTCAAGTATTTAAAACTCCAAGCTGTCGCCCAGTCTTGGAAGGAAGTGCTTTTGAAGGTTCGTGATGCGTAAGGTAAATGTTTCTACCTTTATTAGCAACACACTCATCTAACTGTAATAGAGTGGAAAGGTCACTAATGAATCTTTTCAGTTCCCTTGAGAAATATTTCCTTCTGAGGGGGCAGGAGACAACTTTTTCAAACCTACGCTGCAGAGAACCAAAGCCCTGGTGTGTGGTGCCCCCCCCACCCCCCCCGGACTGGTCTCAGGGAAGGGACTGCCAACTGGCCTCAAATGTAAAAGCCTAATAATAACTCTAGGGCGTGATGGGAACAGTTGCTCTGAACCTTCCGCACAGCTTCAGAAATAAGACAGGAGAACACAAAGGAGACGCCGTCTCGCAGTTAGACGGATTCCACGAGCCACACCTAGAAGCAGTTTTGTCACATTTCAGGGACGCCTCCTATGGTCTCCGGTTGATGAACTGGTGGTCAGTGGACTGCTGACCCGCCCCGGCCCCCCTCCTGGCTCAGGTCCAGTGTGATACGACACAAGGGCCTTGGACAGGGCGCCTACACAGTACCTTTGAGCTCTACCACTCTATGCCTCCGTAAGTGCTAGGCAAAGGTAGGATGCCATCAGCACAACAATTTCTCCCCCTCTGGCTTGGCATTTCTACAGTCCACGTTTCCTTCCAGCCAGTGGTTGGCCTTTGGGTCAAGTGCCAAAGATTGCACAGTAATTTGCTTTATACAGTGAATGAGGTCTACATGCAGTGTTTGTGAGGAAAACCAGTTTACAGTCACCGTCGTTTTGGAGAAGGGACCCTGGAGGTAAATATTTCTGTAAGACAAATACCCACGTGGCAAGATACCACTTTAGTATAAACCCATGTTTTCGTATGTTGCTTTCATGTGAAGCGGAAGGCAAGTGCATTGGGGGCCAAATAAAGTATACACTATTAAGGACATTTGCGGCTGCCTGCCACACTGTGCCACAACACTGGACGGCTCAGTTGAAGCCATCTGTGAGAACGGTTGTTAGGTATTGTGTCGGTCACTGGTTGCTTTGAGTTTCTCGCCTTTTAATGAGTTATTTTGTCACTGTGTTGATGCTACCTACGAGGGAGGTTTTTCTTTCCTAGGAATTTGTAGATCATTTGCTCTTACTCAGTTACAAATGGCTATTTTTGGAGGAACTGATGTCACAAATGATTTCATCTAATCGGTCAGAGCTATCCTGTCTCCCCAATCAACTTTTTCATCTTCCAGGCCGCTGAAGGCCTCATTAACGTTGGCCTTCACAAGTGCTCCCTCAGCGCTAGAAAGAGCTGTTCTCCTGTAGGCTGCATCGACGCAGCACACATTAAAATAAATATGCATCAGAACTCTATATATTCACCTTGAGCTTATGAGAAAAAAGGACAGAAAGGAGAGAACTCTGCTTTTCAGCGAACCATGAACCCAATGGGTCATACGCTGGACTTCTGAGAGGGAATGAATGAGTCAACTCTTAAAAAATGATTTCTAAAACTCTGACACCAAATTGGAGGCCGGACGGTCACAGAGTACAGAGAAAGTAGATGAAAGCTCTGCAGGTGTGACGGGGAACATTCACAGGACACCCACACTCGGCCGTAACCTGAAATGCTACGTGCATCTTTAAGGGAATTCAAACGGGAGAGTTACATGTGCTCAAGATCACTGTCACTAAAAGGACAGTCTAGGCAGTGAAATCTGGCTCTGTGTCTTCCGTGTTTCCTCTCTTGGTGTCAAATATATTACCTACAACAGAGACGAGACAATGAAGGGGGGCCGCTTCTCCAAAGAAGAGCTGCAGGGCTTTCTATGACGGGGCCAGAGGTGGGTACGCTGGTTGGGGAGAGAACCCCGCCGAGGAAGCCTGTGTTTCATCCTTAAATCACTAATTTCTCGGCCACGGCTTTATTTAGTTGGGCTACGTGAGCAATGTTAGAAATTTGTAATGATGATTTAAAAAAAATTTTTTTTTATTTTATTTATTTTATTTTTGTGTGTGAGAGAGACAGACCACGAGCTGGGGAAGAGCAGAGAGAGAGGCAGACACAGAATTCAAAGCAGGCTCCAGGCTCTGAGCTGTCAGCATAGAGCCTGATGCGTGGCTCGAACCCACGGACCGTGAGATCATGACCCAAGCCGAACTCAGACGCTCAACCGACTGAGCCACCCAGGCGCCCCTGTAATGATGAGTTTTACAGGGAAGTCCATGAATGTGTGTTACTGTTGGGGCATGTCCACATATTGTCCAGGAATAGAAAATGGCTAAATAAAACACACTTTACCTGTATCAGAGAACATGATGCAGCTCTTAAAAGTACGTGTGTGAAGATGTGTGAAAAATGGAAAATGCTTATTAGGTTAAAACAAAACAAAAACCTCAGGAAACAAAACCTTATGTCTATGATCTCCAGTTGTGTAAATAAGTAAAATAAATATGAAGGAAAGTCTGGGGGAAAACACCCAATAATGGTCGTCTCTGAGTGGTAAAATCGATTTTTATTTTTCTTCCTTGTACTTTTGTTACTTGTTTAAAAGTATGTAAAAGACTGCCAATTTGCGACAAAAATTGCTCGGCCCCGGGGTGGGGGTGGTGGGGCGGTGGGCTTGCGCTACCCTGTTTCAAAATGAGAAGCCTCCTTTGTAAATTTTAGAAAGCACTGTTGCGATTTTCCTTGCTCTTTACTTTTTCCCCCACCACAAAGTGCTCCCCAGTCCTGGGTGCTCTGTGATTGCCAGAGCGCCGTCCACACCCTGGGGTCCGGCCTACCCCGCCCAGGACGGGCTCCCTGAGCGCGGGCGCTGGTGCACAGAACCGAACAGTGCGGATTCCTGGGAGCTGCCCAGACGCACTGACTGGCAGGGCTGTGAGGGGCAGGAAATTAAGAAACTACGTTTTTCCACCGTAGAAGCCGAACGCGCTCTTGCGGGGAGCTAGGCAGACAGAGGCTGCTTGAATGTAGTGGATGAAAGCCAATGTCCCTGGACTGCCTGACTGGCACCCTGACCTGCTCAATCCTAGTTATTAGAAACACTTAAGGATTTACACCCCTCTTCCCCCACTCCCTAACACACACGGATTTGGAAAGAGGAAAAAGACCTTATGAGGGTAATAAAGGCGTTGTGCAATCTTTGAAACAGGACCACCTGTTGCCAGCTCAGCCAACCCAGGGAAGGACGGCGTGACCAGTGAGTCGCCTGTGCAAGAAAGGTGGACTTCACCTCTGGGACGGCCTCACTGGGGCACACGAAAGGGAAGGGTCAGTAGCGGCGCTGTGCTCAGAGACGCTGCCCGGAGGGCCCATCCAGACATGCCGGTCTCATCAAGATGCTCTGATTTCAACGGCGAAATCGGAGCCCCAGTCTGCAACTTCTTTCTCCCTCCCCTGAATCATAAACGTATGATGTCTCAGGCTGCTTAGGAATTTGGATCAAGTATCAGCAGTCTAGGGGAGAGAGAGACCTGTGGTCTCCTACCAGCTAGGGCGTCACGGCCTTGGGCAAGACTGGAGAGAGAACTCCAGTAAATGAGTTGAATCGGCAGGAGGATTTCGGGTAGACTTAACGACGGACATTCTAATAGTGAAGACAGACACTGGGACGGAACCCTAAAGGGATTAGTACATCCATGAGCTCTTAGGATCTTTAGGAAACATGCACAGGAGAGCTGGCTTTGGCTTGAGTATAAGAAAGCTATGCAGTGTAGTGGCTGCAAGTCCAGGGGCCGGTGCTGCGGCCACGCCACCAACCAGCTGTGAGGCCCGGAGAAAGTCATTTAGTGTTTCTGGGCCTCAGGCTTTTTTACCTGTAAAATAAAAGGACTGGATAAAAAGAAGGGATGGGACTAGATGATCTCTAACGTTCCTTCTTTCTCAGATTCCTTGACATTCTTTTCAGTTCCTTGAGGTGGTTCTACCATCCCGTGTGCAATTTCCTCATCTGAAACATCTCTCTGCCTCCATCTTCAGACAGGAAAATGCAAAGGTGTTATTTCAAGGGGAATGGTCTTCAAGTGGTAACAGTAGTACTTGTAATAACAGCAAAGTCCAGCGTTCATTACTGGTAGTAGTATTTCCTGCATCTAATGGGAGGGGGCCAGGTGCGATAAGAACAAGGCTAATCCGAGTTGTCCTGACAGGCAAGGACGCGATGGGAAGGAACAATAGAGATCATGCATTTCAATCATCTAAATTCATCAATGTGGAAACCGAGCTAAAGCAGGAGAGAAATCCCTTTTACATAACAGCTGTATATATGGGAAGAACTCGATATAAGCAGGTCCTTTTTTGCACCCGGTGGCTCATTTCATTTGTTTGTCCATCAATCTGTTGCTTAGCTACGCAGTGACCGAGGAAGTTCTGCATCGTTGACACGGTTGAGCTTTCCCATCGTGCTGAGGTTCGCTCACCCATGTCTGTCCTACACCCGTGAGCTCTGCTTTCCTTGCCATCCCAGGACGAGTTACCATCTAGGCACCCCGGACCTAGCCGAGTTCCTACAGAGGCTGGCGACTGCACTTAGATTTGCCAAATTCTATTTAAGACTTGCCACCCCAAATCTGGAATGGTGCGTTTTCGCTTAGAGAGGGGTTTTGGGGTGTCTGGGTTTGGCAGGCAGAGAATCTTCAGGTAGTTTTGTGAGGGCTGTCAGTAAAGAGTCCCCACAACTGCTGAGGGAAAAAATGATCACATGGCCAAATGATCAGCCCTCTGTCCCTTGGGCTCTTGGCAGAGGAACCAATGCAGAGGCAGGAGGCCAGGGTCCCAGTCAAATAATAGGACTGTGGCCTACCATGTTCTATGCAGCGGATCTGGTTCTAGAACTAGGAATGTGCACCTGCGCTAGATGGACTGGCTTATTCAGTCACCCGGTTAAAACACCGTATTCTTCGGGCGCCCATTATAATGAAGAGCAATGACTGATCGACTGCCTCTCCGAACCCTTATGGGGGAGTTGGATGGGGGCAGAACGGACATGAATGTCATTGCTCTAAAAAGAAATACCATTTCCTGTTCAAGTACTTTCAATGTCCGCAGGTTTGGGGAGGTATGATGTTGTGACACCAAGTTCTTAGGACTTGCTGTTCTGAGGTTTTTGAGACTATGAGATGGGGTGTGAGGAAAATGGAGCTTTTCCTACTCCATGTAAAAATATCTCTGAGCACAAGGCACTGAGAAGCTCTGATTCCTAGGGTGTGGGTCCGGAGCAGTCTGCTCAAGCCTGTGCATCTCTGACGTGACACACATTTTCAATGCAAATGTTTTCATGGGCTGGATTTTCCAGCGGGTGATGAAAATATAAATGTATTTTACCTGTTGGTGGTAGAGAAATGCCGTCCAGTCTCTCATCACCATCCGCTACCTCTGCTGGTGGCAAACAGAAAACACAAATCTCATTAGTTTCAGGGAGCACATTCATTTTACCGAATACAGTAATACGATTTCAAAACTCCAGTATGCATAATACATTCAACTTTCTTTCCCCTTTTCAGCTCCCGTTGGTTGGCATTACAGATTTTAGTACCCTTATTTAAATCAAACATTTTTTAAAAAAGATAATGATATAAGAGGTTTGCTCCTGCATTACGTTTTTTTTTTTTTTTTTTTTTTTTGCTACCTTGTGGACCTTATTCTATCAATCATTGATGATTTCAGTTCACTTTCACCTGTTTGTAGGGATGCAAATCTTCACCCAGAATCTGGGGTGAATTGCTTAAATATGATCATCAAAGGCACAGAGGTCAGTGAATCTCTGTGGCAGAATTTTCCCTGGTCATTTCCAGAACCATCCTAACCACCCCTGCGAGGGAGTCTTAGGAAATCCCGAGAATCGGCCTTTCTTTGGAGATGACTGGACATTGGCATGAGTTCAGTCACAGGGAAAAATCAGAAGGAATAAGTGTATCTTCAAAAGATTTGTCACGACTACATTTCATATGGCAAACCTCTGCTCATGTCTGTTATGTTTTAATCTCCTTAAGGGTTTTCCAAAGGCAGATCCTTCAATCAGAGAAAACCTTCCACTAAGTACAAAAAAGAAAGTGCTCGTTTGTCTCCTAATAACCTATGGGCCCGTCAGGCTCCCTGGCATGCTGTGGACAGGTCAAAACATTTCATTTTGGCCAAGTGGAGAATTTTGGCGACAGCTCCCCACATCCCGGGGCCGGTTTCCTCTCCCGGCCACCTTCCTGCTGCCTGCGCATGCACATGGGAGGCCAGCCGCGTGGGGCCGCCAGTTGCCACCAGCCCCTAATGTTCCTGTTTTTATTGCTGTGGCTTTAGACACGATTGGGGTCAGATGTGGCTGGAGACGTTGAAAGATTTCCACTCCAGTTCGTTTTCTAGCACCTGATGTCCTCAGATCACTACACACCATTGTCTGCTGACCTGCTAAATCCACCACAAAGAAAATGCCCGGCGGAGACACCATAGTCAAGACCAGCTTGGGTTGGAGAAGAGTGTCTACTCTTCTCCTGTAAAACGGTATTGTAGGTGAATATTTAATAACATTCGATTCAAGTGCTAGGACAGATGGGAAGATTAAACAGTTTAAAATAGGTTTATAGATGAAGTACGGGACATACTAAAATGTTAACAGCATTTCTCTCTGGATGAAAGGCGTATAGGCCTTTACAATGTTGTTCTTTGGGTTTTTAAAATCCTTCTATATATTTAAAAAATAATGAACTTGTGTTATTTTTACATTAAGAAGGCATTATTTTCTTCTAATTGGTTTGAGTGAATTTGAGTGGGGAGATGAGCTACCTGGTAGTTCCTTAATTGTCTAGGATTTTAAAAAGTCTTCAGTAATAATAACAGGAGCAACGACCACCATCACCATTTATTAGATGTTTACCGTTTACTGAGCAATTTATATACATCGTGTCATTTAACTGTTAGAAAACCCTACAAGGCGGGCCTATTTTTAAGTCCATTTTAACAACGGAACTGGGATAGAGAGAGGTTAAGAGACTAAGGTAATCTGGAGCACCCAGCTGGCTTGGTGGGGTGTGCGACTCTTGGTCTCAGGGTCGTGGGTTCGAGCCCCATGCTGGCTATAGAGATTACTAAAAACAATAAATAAATAAACTTAAAAAGAGAGAGAGAGAAAGAGAGAGAGAGACAAAGGGAATGCAGCTAGTGAGTCAGTCAGGTCCATGCCTGGGCTCATAATCTCTTTGCTATTAATAATCCAAATATACATCACTATGCATCACTATGAGCTAATTTTTTTAAAAAATCTTCAACTTCTAGTTCATTTTATACTTTAGTCTACTTTACACGTAAAATGACTTTCTATGTAGTTCTCACAAAGCCCTTTCCTTTGTAATTCAGCCATCCCCACTTTTAAAACCCAGGCCTATGCAATTCTGTGCTTTAGGAAAAACAGAACATACGCATCCAAAAAACAGACAAATTATGATATGTAAATTAGTGTGTGCTAGCTGCACGCACGGGGCCAAGTATCACGGATGAAGAACGTGGCTGTGTTACTGAAATTTAATTATAACATCTGTCTGTAACCACAAGCTCACGGTCTTTCTTCTCCGGTGACAGTCAAGTTGTGAAATTTAGAAAAGATTGAGCAAGTCCAATAAAAATTTAATAGCAGTGACAGCTTTACTCTTAGATCTAACACAAATAAAAAATTGTGATTTCAGCTCTGAGGAAATAATGTAATGAAAATGATAAAAATCCACACCAGGAAAGGAATCATTCCAGTTACAGAAAAAAATTATTATATGTGATGAGAGCCCCGAATGAATTTCTGTTTGGATTCGCACCACAGCCTTTCAGATCTGGATGGGACACTTTTCCTTCCTGGAGGCGGTCTGGGCTTCCTTGAGCCCTGAGTTGATGAGCTTGCCCTGTTAGAGTCTGTACCTAACTCCAGGAATTGAGCCAAATATGATAAATAAGGTTGAAATTGTGGAACGTCTACGAGACGCTGTTTGTGTTACCGTTTGGATGGGGAGTAATCAAGACAAAAAACACGAGAGGGAACAACAGCATTGATCCCGGCCTCTCCATTCCCATCAGCCTTAGGAAGGAAGGGCAAGTGGGTCTATTTTCTATCTTGTGAGGGTCCCACTTTGATGGCGCTTGAGGAGAATAAAGTGTAATAGAATTTTGATAAAATCAGGAGAAAGAGCCTGTGTGGTGGGTCACTGCTGATGTGCTGACATCTGGTCTAGCTGGGTCCGTACTTCAGGGCTAGTTTTGTCCTCCAGCCACCTCCCCCTTCTCAGATGCAGAAGGGACCTGGCATAAAGGCGGAGAAGTGGAGAAGTGCCAAGGCGCCCATCACAAATATCTAGGCGGATCCGTGGTCAGACGTGAAAATGTCCTGAATCGAATATGATGATGACCAGAGAACAGGGCACTCCCGCAGGAAGGGACGGGGCTGCAGGTGGGACCCTGCTGGGCAGAGGCAGGCACGCATGTGTGAGGTGTGTGTGTCAGGCGAGTTACTGATACAGATGCTGGATGGTTAAGAAATGTGTTCACTGGCCCCTCTGTGGGAAAGAGAACCAGGAATGTGGAGGGACGTCCCCACTGTGTGAGTGTATGGGCGCTGGGGAGGAAGCACGGAAGGGAATGTAGACCAGAGCTCACAGGAATTGGTCTCTGCATCTAACAGTAGGGGAAAAAAACAAAACAAAACGGTGTGGTTATGTATAAAAGATAGAGGATGAGGAAACACAATTGTTTTTAATTTATCAAACACAAATTTATATCAAGATTAACTTTTTTTTTCAACCAGCTTTTATAAATGGATCTTTCCCTCTCTCTGCGAAAAAATGAATGGTGTAGGGGCACCTGGGTGGCTCAGTCAGTTAAGCATCCAACTCCGGACTTTGGCTCAGGTCACGATCTCATCGTTCACGAGTTCAAGCTTCACACTGGACTCACTGCTGTCAGCACAGAGCCTGCTTCAGATCCTCTGTCCTCCCCCCACGCCCCTCCTGTGCTTGTTCTCTCGTTCCTCTCTCTCTCTCTCAAAATAAATAAACTTAAAAAAAATGAACGAACATATAAAACTATACATTGAACTATACGTTGAAGAGGTTTCCAGAATACCTTACAAAGAGGAAACAAAGTTTAAACCAAACTTCCCATTTTAGTCATGTGGCCCATTTCCAGAGTTAAAAACCACAATTCAACGGAGTCAATGTGAAGTTGGAGTTAGCTCTACGAAGTGATTCATGAATCAGGCAGCGTCCCATCTGGCCAGTGGAAGGGAGCTCCCAAGGGCTCCAGCAAACTGAAAGGTTGTAGAAGATGGGACAAGGAAGTCATCAACAGAAAAAAAAACCACAAGCGAACGATTATTTCGGGTAAGGCCAGCTTCCTTTAGGACAAATGGGTCTTACTTGGTGGATTGCTTCATCTTGCTCTGGGAGATGGTGACAGTCCATGTGACATAGTACTTTATTGGCGCTGACCAGAAAATTCCTCACTGACCAGTTCAAACTACATTTCTGGGGGAGGTTGAAAGTGCGATCGGGTGAGGTATTAAGCCCCAGTTTTGGTGATGTGACCTAGCACAAGAGACTCCATTTTGGGCCTGTGGTTTTTTCCCTTAAACACCAGGAAGGCTGTTTCTGTGTGTCTGAGAATAGCCTTCCGCGGCCCACTCCATATATACTCAATATTCTCTCTACTTTTCATGTCACCTCCCTTCAGAGGTTTCTCTTCAAACGTAGGCTTTTCAGGTCCCCTAGGGACTTGTAATCATCCTCCTCAGCGAGAGTCACGTGTTCTGTGGCACAAAGGCCCCTTCCTTCCTCCCGAGTTGTCCCTGCAGTACCTGAACCAGGAGCATCAGTACTCTGGATTTATACACTCTTTTCCCTCAAGCTACCAAGCTGTTTCCAGGCATTTCTCACCGTCCACCACCCGCCCCCCCTGCCGTGGAGCAGGCAGAGGTGCAGGAATATGCAACCCAACCCCTGGCTACATGTTGGTGGTATCACTGGGACCAGTGTGTGGAAGAACCGAAAGGGAGCCAAGTGGCTGGTTCTTGGGGGTACTTTGGCCCTTTTCCTCTCTTCTGTGCTTACATAGTATTAAATTCAGTATTCAGTACTAAATTCACAGTATTAAATTCAGTATTAAATTCACTATGGCAAATTTTAGATTTCTCTCAGGCCTGCCTACTCTATGTAGCATCTTTGGGTTTGGGGCTTCAGCCATTTCCCCCAGCAAATCAACAGGTAAACCAAGTTCTTCCACACCCAAACAGGCAAGATCGCCAAGGCAGAATTTAGGCAACACAAGACCAACTTGATACTCACTAGCAAAGATACCATTCCGGTGAAATTTGATTTGGGATATAAAACTGAGGGGACACAGCACCCAACACGGCATCGGGGCTCAACAAGGGGTGAGTTGCTGTGTATCTACCGTGCAACTGTCATTCAACTGTAAAACAAAGGGTTCACCCCCGACCCTTTTCTGGAGGCAAGTCTAAGGAGGGTAAAGTAACAAAAGGCGGCCTTTTGTGAGGCAAGTAAGGCTGAGGCAGCAGACATCTGGAACAGGAAGGGATGAGAGACCCACTAGCAGGAAGTTACTCTTCCCAGGTGTTATTCAGTTAATTCACCCTGAGTGAGCTCAGGCCGCCATGACACAAGACTCTGAACCTTTGGGGGAGGAAGGGAAAAGAGAGGAAAGTGGGAGGGGACTAAGGAGGTGGGAGGTGGACAAGGAAATGAGAGAACGGACTTGAGGAGGGGGAAGGAAGGGGCACCAAGGACGACCAGGGAAGCGGTCACAGGCATCCCCAGGAGTCCTAGGGACCTTGTCCCTGGGACAGAGCTTGGGGATGTTGCCACCCCGTGGGTTCTGGGGGGGATGGAATAAGTATTTGAATGTCAAGTAAGGCGCATATAGAATATTGTCCAGGATCTCATGCATCCAGGTTGTGCTAAACAAGAAAGACCTTTTTGGTGGGGATTATTGTCCCTTCTTTTCCATCGATTGATTCATTGGTTCATTCAACAACTATTCTTGTGTGTCTGTGGTGTGCCACACGCCGTTCTAGACATTTGGGATGCAGACTCTGTTCCTGAGGGGCTCGTGGTCAGTGGAGGAGACTGGAATGTCATCCTCTAGTAGGAGGAGAAGTGGGCGAGGAGGGCGGGACTAGCCTGTCAAGGGCCCCGCAGGACGTGTTGGAGGGGCATGTAGAAGGTATTGTATTTGGGGGAGACAGGAAGCTAGGAGCATCTAATCAGGGCTGGGGCACGCTCAGATGTAATTCTCAGAGAATGAAGTCTAGGGTCTGGGGACATGGCCACATCTGGAGCTGGCGAGCCAGCCCTGGTGGGACAGTTCAAGTCCCGGGTGAGGCTTTAGAATGAGAACAGCACCAGGAATGGAAAGCAAGCCACGTGGTTTAGACCGTGGTTTAAAGGAAGCCGTGGATGAGACGGAAGGCAGTGCCGGAGAACCAGGAGGAGAGGCAAAGACAGGGAGACCCCAGAACCCAGGGGAAGAGACTTTTAAGAAGGATGAGATCCGACGGAGTCAAAATCAACATGCAGGTCACATGGAGTGTTGTAACAGAAAGGAAATCCGATCTCCCTCGTGAACGTAAGTGCGTAGTCGGTAGGGGTGCAGGGCCGGAGGGCAAAACGCAATGGGTTCTAAACGGGTCGGGTCGGGGAAGCCAACTCGGGGAATGCAAACCCTTTGGGAGGAAATTTGACCAAGACCTTCCAGAAAAAGAGACGGTAGCGGTTTTAAGAAACGGCAGGGATAGGGACTCCCGGGTGGCTCAGTCGGTTAAGACACCGACTCTTGATTTCAGCTCAGGTCATGATCTCCTAGTTTGTGGGATCGAGCCCCACACTGGGGTCCGAGCTGTTAGCGAGGAACCTGCTTGGGATTCTCTCTCCCCCCACCCTCCGCCCCTCCCACACGTATGTGCTGTCTCTTAAATAAATAAACATTAAAAATATATTTAAAAAAAAGAAATGGTAGGGATGAAGGAAGAATAGGCAAGGAGGGTAAGGGCATCAACACTTTCCGAGCAGTCTGCGTCAGCTCTATGTTGGTGGCCAAACTTAACACTGTCTGATTCTGACTCTGAAAACACCGGACACGCACGTATCAGCCTTGTTGTAACGATGGAGAGCCAGAGGCTCAGAGAAGATCCCAGGAATTTGCAAATGGCAGACGGGAGCTGGGAATTTGGACCCGTTCTTCCCGGTATACCCCCCTGTGTTTATTTGCGATGATTTGTAGATGAAGGAAAAGAAGGCGGAGGAAATGGAGAGAGCTGGGGAGAGGGGGAGTGGACGATCTATTACCCAAGCCCCAGAACGTCTGCGGGCACAGAGGGCGTCAGTAGCAGTTATGCTGGGACGACAGAAGCAGAGGGCCCCCCCGCCCCACGCTGGGCACAGCAGGGCGCTTGGCCCCCTGACCTGCGACACGGGGAGGCTCCCCGGCGCCCCCGTGCACCAATACATTTTCACAGGGCACACTCGTTTCCTTTAGGAAGACGTTCACGTCTGACAGATGTCTGGGACCTCATGACAGCTGTGAAGCAGGCTCTAGTTTTCTGGCTGCGTCATGAGAGAGAGACATCGAGCGCTGTGCGGGGGGGAGAGGGGGGCAGTGACTTGCCTGAGGTCGGGGGCTGGTGAGGAGCAGAGAGAGCTGAGAACCAGGTCTTCCAGCCTCGGCTTCAACTTGCGGCCCTGACGCTACGGTACGTGTCCACCAGTGACAAGGGTCAGTGGCCCAATGCTCTTTATAAAGAGCTTCAATCAGTATAAAAGGAAGCAAACGGTTAAAAAAAAAAGAGGAAGGGGAGATTTTAATAATAATAATAATAAAAAAATCATCCACAGCTAAATACTTAAGAGTCCTGATAGCTGCTTTACAGAAATGAGCTGTAAGGTCTTCCACGCTGGAGACGCCCTCGGTCCCTTGCCGCGGCGTGTCGCTGCGTCCAGGGCACTCCGGGCCTGTGCCCGGAGCTCTCCCCCGGGGCGCTGGCGGACTCGGGCTGCTCCCTGCTCTAGGACGCTGTGGGTGCGCGTACAGGAGCTGCTAGAGACACAGGCCCCGCATTTGTGCTGCTGTTCCCGGGCTTCTGTACCAGCCAGATGTGCGGCTGCATCTGGAGCCCGTCTCCAAACCTGGGCGCTCTCCGGCTCCCGAAACATGGAGGCTCTCAGCAGGCTGGGTGTCCTGAGGTTTGATCAGAACTGTTTGTTTGTTTTATTTATTTTTTATTTTGAGAGAGAGAGAGTGAGCATGAGAGGCAGAGAGAGAGAGAGAGAGAAAGACAAAAAGAGAATCCCAAGCAGGCTCTGCACTCCAACTCATGAACTGTGGTATCATGACCTGATCCGAGATCAAGAGTCAGACACTTAACTAACTGAGCCACCCAGGCGCCCCCCGTTTTTTTTTTTTTTTTTTTTTTTTAAAGAGTATCTAGAGGTCTGTGGCCTCCTGGAGATGACTCTTACATGATGGTAAAAAACTGGCCTCAGAGGGATTCTTCAGTGGTAAATTGGCTCGCGGTCATTTGAGGCCTCGAGTGACCAAATTCAAATAGTCATAATTCAACGAAAATACTCTCAGAATCGCCAAGGCCAGATTCAAAAAATACACACTTGACTTAACCTATTTCATGTGGTGTTTCTGGTAGGAGGGTTATTGTTATTCTTTTTTTTTTTTTTTTACCTTAAGCAACTGGCACTTTTTACACAAAGCCATGTAGAGCCAAACACACAAAAATCAATAGCAAACAGAAGGAAATCACAAAGGAGAGACCCAGTTTCACAGATAAGACACGAAGGGCCACAAATGAGATTGGCCATCTTCTTCATTTATGCTATTAAAATTAAATGGCCTGACATGATTTTTACTATTTAATCTGCAGGTGAATTTCCAAATTCATTGGCCTAAGACTTGAAACTAGGAACCATAGCACATGAGATAGAGCTTTTCCTTCAAAAGACAAAAAAACGGTGAAAATACCCTAGGGCAAAGAATTGTATTTTACACCGACCAGGATTTCAGCGGAGGGCTTCTGCAATTATTTTCTCGCGGCTTATTCATACCTGAGCCTCTTTTTAACCTTCTTCGGGCCAGTTTAATTTGATCCTGTAGGATCTGTACCCAGTCTCTTGGGCCAGGAAGTTTATCCACATGATTAGCGGTACAGTATTTTTCTGTGAAGACTGAAAGAAAACGTGAAATATTGTTAAATACTTTAGCAAATAAAGAAACATGCAGATCTGAAATAGGAATATATCCCAAGAAGCCAAAAAAAAAAAAAAAGGTGTATTTCTAGAAGACGTTAGTTCTGCAAGTACGTGTCTTCAATGCCTACATTACGTTCCTTTGGTAAAGACGGAGGTTGGCGGGGGCCCTGCCTTATATTCAGTGCACTGTGCTTCGGAATGAAACCGGCTGTAAAATACAAGTGGGCTCTGTCCACTTGCTCCACACCCACGTATATGTGTCTTAAGGGCAGAGAAGAAAATGCTTCCTGTGGGTCCACTGGCCCCATGAAAAAATTCAGCAAATAAATTATTACTGTTGTTAAATCTAATCTCATGCAAGATTACACAGAAAAATGGTGTACTCGTGGTGATTCCTACTAACTCAGTCAGTACTCAATAATAATGCAGTTGTGTCTTTTTAAGTTTATTTATTTATTTTGAGAGAGACAGAGGGAGGGAGAATCCCAAGCAGGCGCAGAGCCCAAGACGGGGCTTGAACTCACAAACGGTGAGATCATGACCTGAGCCGAAACCAAGAGTCAGGAACTTAATCCACTGAGCCTGTGCCTGTGCGGTTGTACCTTAATGAAAGTCCCCATTTGTGCTTTGAGTCAGCCTCTTGCGGGCTGTGCCAGCACCTAGGAGAAGCTACCTGGTACGCACAGAGGGGACTATGGAGAGAACCGTGTGACAGGACGAGAGGGAGACAGGACAGTGCCTTATGAAAGCCACACCATGTGTGCCTGCACATCTTGGAGCTGCTGCGGACCTTTCTGACTCCCTCCACTCCCGAGTGCCTCCACAGCCTGTCTTTGCTACCTGCCCTCCGTGAGGACAGGACCTGCACTCACACTGCCTTCTTGGTTTTTAAAATACTGGTGATTTTAAAGCTTTAAAGGTTTCTTTTTAAAAAAGAAATGACAAAGGAAAACGTTGACAGATTCAACTATGTAAAACTGTAAAATATTTTTTTCTTTTTTTAATGTTTGTTTATTTTTGAGAGAGAAAGAGTATGCAAGCAGGGGAGGGTCAGAGAGAGGGAGACACAGAATCTGAAGCAGGCTCCAGGCTCTGAGCTGTCAGCACAGTGCCTGATGAGGAGTTCGAACCATGAACCATGAGATTATGACCTGAGCCAAAGTCAGATGGTCAACTGACTGAGCCACCGGGTGCCCCCAAACTGTAAAATTTCTATTGAATGAAAAAGAAACATTTCCTTAGAATGAGAAAAGCTAGTTGTGCTAAATAGGACCGAAAAGGTTCAATATCTACCCTCCCTGCCAAAAGAGTTCATTCAAATAAAAAAGCAACTACAAAAGTCTCTATAGATGAACAAAGTGGATCTAGGAAAAATGTTCAGCCAACATATAAACCAAAGAACTGCAAAACACACTGTATCTCTCCTAAATTAGAAACACAATGAAGGTTAAGCTAATAACACTGCTAAAATGGTGGGGACCTGGCACACTCAAACATCACTGTTGGCATAAATGGCAGAACTTTTTCTAGGAAATGAGGTGGTTAATACAGAGCCTGGGGCTTAAAGCTGTTAAGCCTGGGGGCTGAGAATCTTGCTCCTAGAAACTTACCGTCAGGAAATTATTTGAAAGAAGCAAGAAGCCCATACACAGGGTAGCCGGTCCAGTCGTGGAGGACACGGTGAAGAGGGGCAGTGGGGGCTCTAGGTCTCGGAGTGGAAACAGGGGAGGGGGTTCCCTGCAGGAAGCCACTGCTGTCCTCTGCATTAGGGCAGCTCGAGTGAAGATGGCAGGCGTGACTGGAAGGGTATCTAGAACTGGTGTTCTGGGGAACCCAGGACCTGGTCAATGCGGGAGCAAGGGGATGTTGGCGGGGCAAGGCGGGCTCTACAGGGCTTGGTTTGGGCCATGCTGATTTGGGGTGTTTGTGGAGCACCCACGTGGGGGATGGCTAGCAGATACCTCCGCAAAGAAGCCTGGATTCAGGGAAGGGGTCCAGGCAGAAGATCCGGGCCTGGGAGGCACATACCTCTATGTGGTGATTAGAACAAGAAGACACGTCGGCCAGCGAGAACACAGCAAGCGAACAGGGTGGGCCAAGGACAGAGCCAGAGGGAGCCCTAGCTGAGAGGAGATGAAGGCACAGGCTTGGCTAAGTCAGGAGAACCGGAAGTGAGGTCTTGTAAAGACGGGTGAGGGGTGCTAATGACGACAACAGACAACAGTCTGAAGTGCAAGAGAGAGGGTCGGGCAGGGCGGTTCTTGGAGTGTCACAGGAGGTCCTCAAGGGAGCGGTGGGGTGGCCACAAATGACATTCCAGAAAAACCTGGGTTCAGTGGGGGAAGGAAGCGATGAGGGGTTGGAGGGGTGGGCGGGGAGGGCTGCAGGTTGGGGAGACACGGGCGTGGTGTACAGGCTGAAGGAAGCAGCCAGCATTCCGGAGAAGGCAGGGGGCAGTCACGGGAACCCTGCCGGAGGAACGGAGGTGTTGGGTCCAGAAGTGGGGGTTGTCCTTAAACAGGAAGAAGCCTTCCCCCTCTGAGCCCGGACGGGATGGAGGATGGGGTGGATTTAGAAGGGGTATAGGCTGGGGCAATCACTCCCGAGACCTCAGTGAGGCAACAGTGAGGGGCATGGAGAGGGTGGGGACGGTCCGCACTTGCCTCTGAGAAGAAGAGGAATAGGGCAGCAGCAGACTGAGGACATGAGGGTGCCAAGCAGGAGAGAACGCTACAATCCCGTAGGGCACCTTGCAGCTCGAGCTGGGACTGGCACCGCCGGATGGCAGGACGGGCCCAGGGAAGGATTCTGCTGGACGGTTCTGGCAGAAGGACAGGGGTATTAAAGCGCTTGAAGATGTCAGCTGCAATTAATTACCTCTGCTTTCTGCACTGCCCCGCCCCCCTTCCTACCCAAATCTGGGAGGGAAGTAAAGCCAGAAAGAGGCTCACACACTTGGAAAAAAAAAAATCTCTGGGGATCGGGGAATGGACTAGCAGCGGGGATGGCAAGGAGCCGCCAGAGAGTAAGGGCGGCTGAGAGCATCACGCTGGAGTAGAGAGCATCAGCAGTGGGGCAGCGCTGTAGGAGAACGCGAAGGCGTGGGCACCGTGGGTGAGGGCCGGGCATGATGTGGCTAGAAGGCCAGGTGGATCTTTCTGAGGACAGTGAAGCCGCTCATGGTGCCAGCAGGATTCGAGAGCGGGAGGAAGGCGCGCAGCTGAGATCAGAGCCTTGATGGAAAGGGTCCGCCCCAGCGGAGCAGAGGAAGGGCGATGACTGGGAAGCAGAACTAAGGATCGGGCGGAATGTCAACCAGGCCCACTACATGGCATGTGGACGTGGGCGAGCAGGCGGTCTCCCCTCGGGAGGGAGGCACAGGCCGAGACATCCCAGGGGGGTAGGTGTGATCTTGAATCTCCTTTGCCAGACTCTAGACCCCTTCAAGGGTCTCCATTTATCTAGTCTCTCTGAACAAGCATATTTTCCAGTTTTGTTTCTAATGGCAGCCATTATAAGAGCTCATGAATTTAGACTAACTGGGGGAGAAAGGCTTATCCTTTTAGTAGGAAGTTTTAAATTCATAGACTATAGTTGAAGAAACAAGGTTGTATTATATCCAAATGCCCACAGTAACATTTCCTAATCAGAGAGTTGCCAAAAGGTTCTCGAAGTCCTATTTTAATGAATGGAAGAGAATAATAAATTGCGTTTAGCATGCTATTCAGTTTATATGAAAATGTGTACTGCAAAAATGGCCTTACAGATCCTTACCAGGTAAGCATCTCCCTCTCTGTAATATCATTTGTATAATTCATTTCCATAGAAACCCCTCTTTTCTTTTATTTATTTAAAAAAATTTTTAAATGTTTATTTATTTTTAAGAGCAAAAGAGAGCGAGCATGAGTGGGGAAGGGGTAGAGAGGGAGGGAGACACAGACTCCGAAGCAGGCTCCAGGCTCCGAGCTGTCAGCACAGAGTCTGACATGGGGCTCAAACCCACGAACTGCCAGATTGTCACCTGAGCTGAAGACAGATACTTAACCGACTGGGCCACCCAGGTGCCCTGAAACGCCTCTTTTCTTAGATTGTGAATTTGCATGCGTCCAAATTAGCACACACTAGCAAGGAGTGGTTCCAAATGGCAAAGTCGATGTGGATTATGCCAACATCAGAATGACTCCCAGCAACCACGCATGTCAATGTCAACAACCAAGTTTAGGAGAACCAAAGGGAATACTCTGGAATGTTTTCTCTCTCCGAGGGGCTTCTCAGCAGATCTTTCTAATCTAATCTTGGGCTCAAATATCGCCACCCACTAAAATGGCGACAATTCTGGCTACTGTTTTTCTTTTTTCAGTTAAAAGTTATCCAGGGACAGGGGCACCTGGGTGGCTCAATCGGTTAGGTGTCTGACTTTGGCTCAGGTTGTGATCTTGCGGTTTGTGGGTTCGAGCCCCGTGCCAGGCTCTGTGCTGAGCCTGGAGGCCTGCTTTGGATTCTGTGTCTTCTTCTCTCCCTCCCCCACTAGCACTCTGTCTGTCTCTCTCTCCCCCCCTCAAAAATAAAAAAAAATTAAAAAAAAATTTATCTGGGTACAATAAATAGAAGCCAGGGATGTCTCTGTCTCCTGGGTCTGTGGCTGAGACCTTTGAAGGCATAGCATTAGGCCTCTCAAAAAATACCCATACAAACAAGTATTTCCACTGGGCGTATTACTGACATTCTGTTTCATGGATTACATTCAAATTTAAAAGAGACTTTTGCCTTGAATCTATCTACTGAAGATGTAATCCTATACTCTGTGACATGCGCACATGAGAATCTTAGAACAAGACCAAAAGATTGTCATTGTATCGATCAGAAAATGCTCAATATGCTATGTGAATAAAGGTATCGAGTAAGCGGAATATATTTTGCTGTCTGAATCTGTAGCTAAAGGTCAAGCTATTATCCCGGTAACAGTTCCATTAGGAGTAATGATGTGAAAAGAGGCATTGCATTAATGCACTGGGTTTCCTACCATGTTAATAGTGGGTCATTAAGAATCATAGAACAATTTGCATTCATCCTTAGAACGCAATAGGTACTAAAAAGAAATTTCCCTCTTCTTCCATTCTAATATAGTAAGGAGAATCAAGGGCTAATTTTAAACAAGTCCAAATAATCCCAACAAGCAGATTAAGCCCAACAATTAAACTAAATAGAAGAGTTAGAGCATCTCCTGCGCTTAATATAATTTGAGGTCCCAAGGTACAGAGAGAACGTTAAATCACCAGGGAAATGACAAACATTCAATTTGATCTGTACATGAAGAAGGACTTTTCTCATATGCTTGTGTTCATTTGAACCGTGCCCTTTAATTGTATATAAATAATGAATAAGCTAGTGGTGGCTGAGCAGATCCTTCCCTGGGAACACATTTAATGTAATCATCAATGAACAGGCGGTGTATGGTATGTCTGAATGTGACATGCTGAGAACAGAGGGGATTGGCCGCGTTCCCCAAACAGCTATCTGTTCGCACAATGGTTCCTAGAGGACCCTTTATTTGGATTTTTCTGGCTCCCTTCGCTGGGAGAAGCAGAATATGGTGTGGCTTTTTAAAGGAAGTCACTGGATCGCACACTTTGAGAAGCAAGGGGAGACCTACAGAGTTTTAGTTTCACCGTGGAACCTTCTAACAAGGCTATAGGTGGCCGGCAGTGAGAGCCCAACCTCTGATCTGACGACGCGGTTCTAAGTTACGGTCAAACGGGCAAGGGGAAATCAAGGTCAACGTCAAGAAAAACTGAGGGCCGGGTCCTCGTGGGCCCAACAGTCCCCCAGAATGTGAGAGGGGCTGGGGATGAGGGTGAGAAAGAGAGCTCCCTGCAGGAGGGTCCTGGGGCTGTGCCAAGGAGTGGGAGCGCTCGGACCAGCCGGCAGGCGGCAGGCGGCAGGCGGAGGAGATGAGGTTTCCTTGTAGGCTGTTCACACTCCACCTCCTCACATGGGAGCCACTGGAAGGCCACCAGCACCAGCAGCTTCCTCTTTCCTTTACTCTTTAAAACTATTCTGTGAGACTTCCCATGATCTGAGCACTTTACACATCCATCTCATTTAATGTTTGCTGTAACCTGATGGTGTATTTGCAGTCCTGCATTACAGATACAATCAAGGTACAGGCAGGTTAAATAACAGGTCTCAGACCGCATGGCTAATAGGGATTATTTTCTGTAAAAATTAATTTTTTTTGCTATTTAAAAATTTTTTTAAATGTTTTTTCATTTTTGAGAGAGAGAGAGAGAGAGAGAGAGCGTGAGCAGGGGAGGGGCAGAGAGAGAGAGAGGGAGACACAGAACTCAAAGCAGGCTCCAGGCTCTGAGCTGTCAGCACAGAGTCCGATGCAGGGCTCAAACCCACGAACTGTGAGATCATGACCTGAGCCAAAGTCAGGTGCTTAACTGACTGAGTCACCCAGGCGCCCCTAAATTATTTTTTACTTTAAAGTTATATATGAGCACATAGATTTTGTAAGGGTAATGACTGAATTCTAAATATAAGCAAATCAATAGCTAAGTTCATGCTTTCTGCGAATGCTGTGAACGCTGGTCTCACTTTCATCTTCACAAAACAGAAGCATGGTGGACAGCAGGGCAGAGGGCCAGGTGGGTCTGTGCGGTCACTTCCCTTCTAGATCAAAGGGGCTGGCTGGCCTGAAGCAAGGCAGGGAGGAGGAGACTGGGCCTTGGGTGGGATGCGTCTACAGGTATTTTTGGCTCTGAGCCTGATGACTCTGGCCACGTTTTATAGGACGCTAATGGAGTATATATTTCTTTTGATGACATTATGGTGCTTCATTTACCAAACTCATGGAGACAGCCGAAATCCACCAGTCATGGGCTTGATACCCATTCCAATAATTTATTAAAGTCACAGGAAGTATGGAAGTTCAGGTACTAGGAGGAAAAGGGAAAGAGCTAGAAGGAGGGGTGGCTGGTGCTGTGGGGTGGGCCGGTGTGCCGTATCATGGGGCAGGTGTTCCTGGCCTAGAGACTGGCTCTCAGCTGTGCAGGTTCAAAACTCTGATTTGATCAGACCACCCAGGGGTTCACTCCCAAGAAACCAGCTCATGATAACCAGACCTACAAAAGACTGATGGATAAGCTACGATGCAGCTAATTATTGTGTAAATGGGGGGGGTGGTTCTCTTTCTAGTATCTGAAACGTTTGATGTCACAACCCAGTACTCTCACTTCTTGGAATCAAGGCGCTGGAATGAAAAGCTAAACAGAAGGTCTGAGTTGAATCAAAGGCAGCTGGCTGGCGTGGGGCTGTCCAAGCTCAAGGATGCCTATGGGAAACGGCCCACCCCACTTTGGCAGCAGGGATGTTTCGTACCTGTGCCCTCCACGGCACAGCCTGACCACAGCGGCGATGGGCACAGAAGGCTGAGCTCCTCAGAACAGTAAGCAATGACAGCATGAGAGGCCCTGACACACCTTGCAAACCAGACTTGTGGCGGGGGGAGGGACAGAAACCAAGCAGAGGAAGCCAGCCGGGAGGGAGGAGCATGAAGCAGATGTACAGAGAGGAGGGAGCCACAGAGAATGACTGGGTCATCGCCCGGAAGGAAGGGAGGCCGCATGCAGGCAGGCCATTTCTATCCTGCAGAGGCTCACAAAACAGCTTCCTCCTAAGGCGGCGTTAGTGACACTGTGTTTCGAGACCAAACAAGCCTTCCGTTGAGAGCATTTTATACATCCTGGAGTAAAGCCTGATTCTTAACCCACGGTTGATCACATGTGAATGACTACCAAACCCTACTATTACAATGACAAATTAGACAGTCAAGGAAATTAATAAAAATATATAGTTGGAAAGAGAAAAGAGAATACCAAAGGCAAAGAGGTCTTCAAAGCAGCTAGACAGAAAAGATGGATTATCTCTACAAGAACAACGGACTGACCGGACACCCACAACGGCAACAAAATCTGGAAGACGGTGGCATGTTTTCAAATTGCTCTGCACAAACGACCCTCTGCCTAGAACAGATTACCCCCCCTAGACTCCACACCATTCCATAGTGAGGGTCCCATAAAGAAACGTCCAGAACAGAAACTGAAATAGTACACCACAGAGACCCTCATTCAAAGAATCGCTACAGGCTGTGGCCAGGAGAAAGAGCTCCAAACTCCCACCGGAAGCAGAGGGGAAGGGTGGAGGGGACGCACGGAGGGAGGACAGGAAGATACCAGGAACTGGTGCAGTGCTAAGACCAAGGAAAGGTGGGTGGCCCTGGCTCAGAGACAGACAAAAGACCCAGTGTAAACAGGTAAAGCAGGAGCTCAGTGTATGACTGAGGGGGATGACAACACACAGGAACAGAGAAGATGAGATTAAAATGACTGATTGCCCAGAAAGAGAAACAAATTAAATCCTTCCCTCACATTTTAGGTAAAAGTAAATTCCAAGTGGATGAAAAAAGATCTGAATATAAAAGGTAAAACTTTAAAACTTGGGCTGGGAAAAAGGATCTGAGAATACCAATCCATTATCATGGTCAGGAGAGTTTCTTAAAATGGCACAACCCCCCGCCCCAAGCACAATGTAGTCCATCTGGCTGTTAAATCGAAACTCTGGTGTGGTTGAAGAGGTCACATGCAAAGTTTTCCCAGGTTAGAAAGTAAGAGAAAACATCTGTAACACAGGCACCTGACAAAAGAATTCATAGAAGTCAATAAGAATACAACAGCCTAATGGGAAAAATAGGAAAAAGATGGAAATTCACAGAGGAACATAACCAAATGGTAGTAAATATGAAATGATGGTCAACCTTACTAATAATCAGAGGATCCCCCAATGAGGCACCATTTGAGACTGGCAGAAATTAAAGTTTGTTAACACCACGCGTGGGTAAGAACGAGGAAAAATAGGATTTCTTTTACGTTGCTGGTGGATATACAAATGATACGTCACGTTAGAGAGCCATTTGGCAATGCCTGATGAAGCCAAAGTTGCTCGTATCTTGTGACTCCATTCCGCTCCCTGCATGTGCCCTGGAGAAACTCCTGCATGAGCCACAGGAAATACAAAGGTGACCGCTGCCATAGGTATTTGTGTACAAGGACCACCCAAACTGTCCCTTAGTAGAAAACTGGAGAAAGATATTGCCTTATTTGTATGGTTTTGCAGTGAAAATGAAAAAAATGAGTTTTATAATGTACTGATATGGATAAATCTTGGGAAAAAAGGACACAAAGTTGCAAAAGTACAGTATGAGGCTGTGCATGAGGTTCATAAATTCACAAGACCATAGCCGATGGGATTTATGGACACACACTTAGGCAATAACGTAGAAAAACATAAATGGGAGAGACTCACAGCAACTTTAGGTTCCTCTGGAGCGGGAGGGAGAAAGAGAGAAAGGATATAGATGGTAGAACATTTTGATTCTTAAAAAAAAAATAAAGAAGGTAGGTATAGTAAGTAAATATAACATGTTTTAAATCTCAGTGGGAAGGTGGAGGGAAAAGGAATCTGGGAAAATGTCTTCAACGCATTCAAGGTGAAGAGGAATGCTGTTATTTTCACTTTGGCTAATGGGGACAGAATGCCATTCTTTAATCAGCCTATGAACGAACCAGAAAGTTCCTCCTAGGTCAATGCCATGACAACATCAATACCGACCGGATCTCAAGGCCACTGCCTCCATCCTATCTCCCTCAGGGTCAGCCGGGAGAAGGCTCAGTACTTTGCCTGCCTAAACACGTCAGTCCATCACCCCCGAGGTCTCGGCTGTGACCTTCCCAGGCAAGGCCCCCCTCTGAGTTCCTTAACCAGTGGTGTTCAAAATAACAACACGTAGTGATCACCGAGACACTGAACTCGGCAAGGGCGGAGATCACGGCTCTCTCGCACGTGGCCGGCACGGGTCAGACAGCAGTTCGTGAAAGAATAAACCCCGAGAGTCATTTTGCTCTGGTCTCTGACTTAACTTAAAAGAACTGAAGAATTTCTTTGGTAAACAGCCACAGCTCTTGAGATCACACTGAGCCCTCGAAGTTCATTTCGGATTTCATTTAACAGTAAGATTTAGCACAGTTCATCAAGTGATGCGCCTAAAAATGAAATCTTTAAATTACAAGTGAAGAAAATACAGTGATGCAAACACTAATGCATTTTTTGATGAAATTAGAATATCCTACCGAATTATCTATGCTGGACACCGTAAGACAGTCAGCTGGTGGAGTAGAGCAAAAGCTGACCACGATGGCTGTCAAATTGTCCCCTAGTGCTGATTCCTGTGTGGGGCCGTGATTCTCAGTGGGTTGTTGCAATGGAAGGGGGCCTAGGTATCCAGAACATTGATTCCCACTCATATTTATTTAATTCTCTAGGTTTGCTTCTGAGAATCCGGACTAAGACTACTGAAGCACAGAGTTTCTGAACTGGGAGAGACTTTAAAAATTAGCCAATCCACACCTTTTTTTTTTTTTTTTCCCGAGAGAAGGTCATGTTTCAAGACCTTAGGGGCAGAGTCAGGAGTAAATCCTCACCCACAAGGCTCCTTTTCAGTACCCCCCAGCTGGTGGGACTTTGAGGTCTGAGCAATCTTGTTTAATCACAGCGATTCTCAATGATTTGAGGCCACAGTGGTCTGGCGGAAAAGAACAATACCCCTCGTCTTCCCCTTTGCTACAATGGCATCTCTGTCTACAAGAAAGTGCCTTCAGTGGTTTCTCAAATTAAACAAAGTTAATTTTAAATTTACTTCGACTTAAGAGAGCCCTCAGCAGGGCTCATTTATAATACAGCTTGGTGGGAAATAAGATTAACACTTTCCTTTGGCTTGCTGCTACAACACATGTTTGTTTAACATGTTTGCTATATTTCAACGGAATAAATTATATCTGCGAGTTATTAAGGTCTGGATAATAAGTTTTGATGTGATGGTGTTTTACTATTTACTCCCTTTTCTGGGCAAAGAAGAATGTTTCAGAATCACAGATTTATAGAAATGCTACTTGGAAGGCATCTTGGAAATATATAAGTCACTTATTTTATAGATCAGAGCCAAGAGAATCATCCGTTCAAAGAGTCAGGCAAGTGGCAGAAAGGCCACACGGATATCAGCGTTCCCTCAGCCTGAGCTTGGCCGCTCAGGGTGCTTCTGGGTCTGTCCGCTCTGCACAGACATGACAAGGAGAAAGTAGTGAGTTCGCCTCTCTGTTTTTAAAGCTTGGGTTTCGTGCAGTAGGAGCTTTCGAAGTCATTCCATGACATCCTGAGTTCACGCCCTGGCTGGTAAGCCTGGAAGCTGTACTCACAGTACTGTAGGAGTCTGTTAGCACGTTCGAGAAGTGCAGGTACCATCCTGTCCCTCCACCACTCAGGGACGGCCAAGGTAGGAAGAACGAGAGCAAGGAGCGGCAGCGACAGGGCCTCGCCTGTGAGGGTTAGGTCACTAGATCAACCAGCTCGCCACCTTCTGGCCTGTGGCTGTTGTGTGGTGGTGTGACCTCAGGGTGACGACCCTGGGTGTCAGGACAGGCCCCGATGCCTCAGAGCGAGGCTTTTGTTTCCTGTTCTTTTTTAATGGTGGCAACTCCCTCCTCATTGAGGTCAGCTCTCGGAGAGTTGGGGGCTCACATTTTGAGGCTGTTGAAATAAAAATTCTCAGAGTTCTCTCTGATACTGTCTTTGAGGCGCCGTGGTGCCATGATGATGAGGGCCAAAAAACCACATGGATGGATAAGCATCCTGAGGTACCAAGGAGTCTTGAGATGGCCAAGGCAGGAAACGGCACACTTGGCCTGCTTATGGCTTCCATTATTGGGCTTATTCAAATCATGGTCCAGTAATACCATTATTTTACTTAAACCTTTGGAAGAGGACTACTCTCCGGTATGAATGGAAGGTTGACCCACTAGTCTCTCCACGTTACGTACCGTGGAGGCTGCTCTAGGACCTTCAGCAACAATCAGAGTTTTCAGAGCCTCCGCTGTCCAAACCAGGTTTAATATTCGGGATCACCTTGACACAATCTGGCCGACTGCTGGGCACCACTTGATTTGTCTGTTGATGTTTCTTCTCATCTTCAGACTTCCATTCTGCCTTCTTCGATTTCAGCTGCCCTCCTCCAAGTCGTCACGGAGGAGTTGTGTAGTTATCCCATTATTCGTGCCCCGTGTGTCCATCCAATGTAGCGGAGTTGTATTTGCATTTTTAAGAAACCACATTTTTCAGTGAAGAGAAATTGACTGCCTCATTCCTTCTGTCTCTCTTTCCTTTCTTCCTGTATTCATTCATCATTAATTATGTCAGTAGCACTGTTTCATGTGACAAGGAATATGCAGAGCAAATATAGAATGTGGTCTCTGCCCCATAGAGGCTCATAGTCTTGTTGAGAAGACAAGATGTCCAAGCATAAATAGGATGATCACATATCCTCGTTTGTTCAGGACAGTTCAAAATGCCTGTTTTCCCCATGAAATGAGTACCATTTTCACTCTCAAAAGTGTCATGGTTTGGGAAACAAATGATACTGTCATCTCCACATAAACCAGGAGTAGCAAAGTGAAGGGTTAAGCTTTATCACTAAACTAGATAAAGGTAACGTGTGCTATAGGAATGCAGGGAAAAAAGAAATCAGTGTAGGCTGGAGAAAATCTCATAGTAGAGGTCCTGAGATGTGGCTAGACCGTGAAGAGTTGTATTTGTTTAGAGAGAAGAGACGAGAGCATCGCAGCCCTGGGAACACAGCGTAATTCACAGTCCACAACAAGAATGTGATGCGTGAGGGATGGTGCCAGCGCCGGGCTGGTCCACCTGGCTGGAAGGAGTGCTCAGACACATAGTTGCAAGGAGAGAGAAACCCAGTTATGGCGAGTCTGGAAAAGGCCAGAGTTTGCACTTGATTTCATGGGCAAAGCGGGGCTAGGTGGGGAACCGTCAGGAAATTTTGTGTTACAAGTGTTACAGCATGCACTCGAGGGGGAAACGCAGGACAGGAAGGCTATTTACAGAGACTTTTGCAGAGCATCAAGGGCAAGGTGGTGCCCAGCTGGATTAGGAGGGTGTCAGAGAAGCCGAAGGCCAGTGGCGAGGGAGCAAGGACAAAAAGAACCGGCAGGGCTGGGTTAGGAGGCAGGATTAGCGGGAGAGGCGAAAAGGCACTGATTCTGAGCTTTCAGACGTAGAAAGCTTTCCGACATAGAAAGCAGAGTGTAGACGCCTCTGGGGTGTTCTGTTAGAAGCCCTGTGCCACAGTTCAGGCTATGTGGGTAACAAGGACACACATGACTCTTTCAAAAAAGGCCAGGCCAGGCCTCAAGCCCTGAGTCTGAGCTGGCATGTTCTGTGTGTCTTAGTCTCCACTGTCACCGGTCTCACTTGCTCCGGGCTTCTGTGCCCATTTCTAATTAGGAGCGGCCCCCACTTCACTGCACACGGCTAGGCTGATGGTGTGGGTGGTGAGCAAGAGGGGCGGTGGGATGTACTTAAGATAAGGAATACTGGATTGACTCGATGATCAAAGGAAGAGGTTGATGAGGGGAGGCTAAGGTTCTGAGAAATACCAGGAGCTGACCATGGAGGAGGGCCAAAATCTAACCAAGAGCCAGATGCAGGAAAGAAGGGCCTGGAAGCACAGTCAGCGTAATAGGAGACTTGAGTGTGGGGAGCAGCCCCTGGGAAGACCAGCTACTTCCAAGAGGCAACACCTCTCTCTTCTGCGGGTGCTTTTAACAGGACGGCCATGGCCAGCCTTGCTTTTATACAAAGATGTCTTAAAGGCAGCCAAAATCGATGACCGCTCTCAGTTCAATTTTAAATGAAGGTCTATGGATTTTCAAGAGGTTTTCTTAATGGAAGCTGACTTATATCCTTAGTTTTTCTCTCTCTCTCTCTTATTTTTTTTTTGGTGGGCTTACCATCAGTCCACAGTACTGCAGGGACTGTACGTACTCCAGGATCATTTGCATATGCACCTTTAGGGAAGAAATTCAAGCGAGTATCAATTCCTGCATCCCTCAGATTTTTGAGGTGTACCTCATATGAGAGCCAATAACCATTCGTGGAACTGACTGAAACATCTGCCAGGTTACAGGCACCAACAATAGATCCAGGAGAAAAGTGACGAGGACTATAATTTGACCAATTCTGGACTTCTTACACAATTCCGCTTCCCCACGATGGGAAAGAAAATAGAGAGGTGACATTAACATTGTGATGCCGGAGTGGGGCGGGGGAGGTGTCTGAGATCAGCCAATCTGTTGCGGGATCTACAGAAAAAGGCGACAGGCTATGCAGAAAACACTGCTTTCTATCTTCAGGGTCCTGGCTGGCCCGTACGGTGCCGCTGTGCAAACCAGGAAGGCACCCCTTCCTCGGGACGTTCTTACGTGCGTCTGCCAGAAAACGGTCATTATAAATAAACCAATGAACAATGTCAACAACGGGGACAGGGTGCCCGTAACACTGCGCAACTCACGGTCACGCTGGAGCGGCCCCATTTGTCCTGCAGAAACTGATCTCTTTTGACAGGAGGCTGTCTTTGTCAACCCTAGCAAGGGTGTTAAAATGCAGGTTTTGTAAGAAGTCAGTGACCGGGAGTCAGAGTTGAATCATTGCAAGTTAACCCACAACTGGTTCCTGCCTATTATGCAAGAGCTGGATGAAGAGCCCCAAAAGCCGTAACCTTCGTAACAATCCCCCCACACCTCTATTTGCTCCTTACGTGGCAAGTAAAAGGCTCTGTAATTTTGAGGAGGGCGAGGTTCCTTTTTGAGCTCATGGAAGACCAGGGACAAGGCAGGAACGGACTTTTGACTTGCCGTGGCCTCAACGCCCCAAATTCTGGTTCATCAGGTCCAGGATGAGGACTTTGGAAGCTCAGGAAGAAGCTTCAAGAAGCGCAGCTTCTGCTTGACACCCTCCCACCCCCAACCCCGGGGTAAACTGTATCCGAGCCCAAATTCACGGAGTTAAATGCTTCCAGGTAAACAGATTGGTGACGACTCAGGGCCCATCAACTTGGAAGAGACTTCAAATAGTTCTGGAGACAGAAGGATTTCACGCCATGTTTTCTTTAATGTAAGCTTCATTAAACCTATTCTGTAGTTAACCTTTTCCATCCCCTTTGTATGGGATATACTTCCTGTCCTTTAAGGTCTAGTTCCGAGTCACCTGTTGTGTGAGGCCTTCTCTTTCACGGCTGTACGTACATCTTCTGTGCTTTCTCCCTCCATTCAGTAACCTGGGTGCTTTGTCGCTTATTCTGCCTTGGAGGACAGCTCTGTGCCTCGGCTCACTGTTTACATGTCTGAAGGTCAGAGGCCACGCTTCACTCAGCCCTATGTCACCCGTTCCTGGCTCATGGTGGGTGGGCACCAAGGCGGGTGCCGTTAACAGAAATTTCACGTCTGCTGATGATTTCTGCATTTGCAAGGTCAACGATACTGCGAAGGTTTTGGTGTTTCTCATGACTTATCCAGTCCTGGGGAAGCAGCAAGGACCACATGTTTGGTGTCACACTGTTTGGTGAAGAAGCTGGCAAAATAAGTGCCCTGAACTTGCGATCAAGAGGACTGGCTGGGAGCTTGCCCACAACGGAGGCCACACTTCAAGCCTTTAATGAGAAGGCCATAGGGAAAACTACACAGCATGTGTTCTGGGATCCAGATGTTCGAGTCGTGCTGAAGTCAGGAAAGGCCTTTCTCCTGCCTTGGTAAACTAGGCAGTTATTCAGGGAAGTTGCTGGTGACGCACTGCAGGCACGTCTGAAACCAGGACCTGGAGTAACACGACCGATACAAATAATTTTGAACTCTGGAGGTTTAAAAGGATGAGAGGTGTTGACGTGTGCTATCTTCTCGCTTGTCCCAGGAGAGGCGTAGGGCAGCCTTCAGAGAAAGGGTTGTTCTTAAGGAACAAAGGAAGGAGACAGTTTCCCAGGAGGGCTGTCGTATGTTAGAATCGGCCATCAGCATCAGAAGCTCAATGGATCACATTCTCCAAAGATCGTGTGAACCATCTGCCTTGTTCAAAGTCAGATTCCTGGGACTACCCTACCCCTATTGAATCAGTCTCTGATCATGGGACCAGAAATCTGAATTTTGAACTGATACCTCAGATAATCTGGATGCATACTAAAATAGGAGACCCGCTATGGAAGGGGTGGAACCTACAGGGCTCTACGCACAGATTGGCCAAGATTCAACATCACCTACTTGTCACCGGGCCTCCATAAAGAGCGGAGAAATACAATCAACAACAACAACAACTACGTAAGTTACAAAGCCGAGAGGCAGGCTATGTGGGTGATAGATTTGTAGAGTTGTCATATATTATTTTGCTGTTACATATCATGCAGTGTGTCCTCTTTTAAGCTGATCTGGTATGTTAAAATATGAACAGATAAATTAACAAACGATTATTTGTCTTCCAAAAGGATTCCTGAATTACAGGATTCATCAGTTGGTTTCAATTGCCAAGCAGTTCAGCTAAAATTTAATTTACAGACAACTTTGAAAAATTACTTACATGCAGTGGGACTTTCAAGCTTTGCGGTCCCATGTACTGGAATAGTCTGAGAAGTGACTCTTTTCCTTGGGGGTGGGATCATCCTTCTGTTGTCCTCCCTAGCATGGTGCGACCGATTGGCACTAGCATCTGGGGAAGACCTGCCTAGAAGCTAGTGAGTAAACTGAGGTAAAGCTACCATTGACCCAGAAATTCACTCTGAATATGCTTTGCCTACACAATAACTGACTGGTCATTTTAGATAATTAGCATGGTGGCTTTCCTAGGGGAATTTATAAAGAATCCAAAATGCTGCATTTTAAGATGGAAATTTAAAGTTGGGACACCTTTTTTTCCTCCCAGATATTCCTCAGAAGGACTGAACTGTGCTAGACAGCGGCTTTGGAGCCAGACAGGCCTGGGGTTAAATCTCGGCTCTATCCCGTGCTACCTGTTTATCTTTAAGTTAAGTAAGTTTACTTAATTTCTCATAGCCTCAGTTTCCTCTCCTGTAAATGAAGATCAAATCACCAACACTGTAAGGGTATTCAAGTCCAAGCTGACGTTCCCTCCTTGATCTTACAGAGAGTTCTCAGGATACACATAAGTTACTGTCAAGAAATAAATAATAGATCGGAGGTAAATTCCATGCCAACCGTATTAATTTACGTCCGTGTGAGGACAAACTGAAAACAGAATGATGGTGTGCGATAAAAATGGAAAGTGAAAGTACTGTGACAGGACTCAGGCAGACCCTACAGGTCCCCAGAGTTGTTGGAATAAAATGTGAGCTTTTGGTGGCAGAGCCTCTGAGAGGGTGACGCCGACTGTAGAGCTGGGCTCTCTAGTCCTGTTAGAGGCGTAGTTCCATTTCTGGAGGAGCACCAACCCAGGAGTGCTCCCTCACAGGGAGGGTCTGACCCCCGCAGACCATCAGCGCTGACTGCCCTCCAGGGGAACTGCATGCGTGAGTAAACTAAGTAAACTAAACTGCACAGAGTAAACTAAGTAAACTAAGGAAGCAGTCAACCAGGTCTTTCACTTGACAGGTGTACAGGATTTCCTTTGAATGCAAGAAGATTCAAGAATCTAGTAGAGTCTGATAGTACTAAAACTTTCTCAATTAATCATTATGAAGCTGAATTAAAAACCCTAACCCAGGTTCTAAAAACTGCTCCAACTGTGGCGTGCCTGGGTGGCTCAGTCGGTTAAGTGTCCGACTTCGGCTCAGGTCATGATCTCACAGTCCGTGCGTTCAAGCCCCGCATTGGGCTCTGTGCTGACAGCT
This sequence comes from Cryptoprocta ferox, assembly GCA_028646485.1. NCBI lineage: Eukaryota > Metazoa > Chordata > Mammalia > Carnivora > Eupleridae > Cryptoprocta > Cryptoprocta ferox. The sequence goes on from CM053571.1 coordinate 120,772,125, forward strand.
CAGAGCCTGGAGCCTGCTTCTGATTCTGTGTCTCCTTCCCTCTCTGCCCCTCCCCCATTTGTGCTCTGTCTCTCTCTCTCTCTCTCAAAAATAAACATTTAAAAAATTATTAAAAATGGCTTCATTGCAACTACATTTTCTGAAGAGCATCAGACCCGAGGATTGTGTAGTATTTCGATGACTCTCACTAAGGCAAACTGCATGCTTTCCTGGCCTCCGATATCAAGAACTAGCTCGTCTTCAGCAGGTTATAGCACGAATCGAGGAGTGTGTCCCTGGGTCCTGACCTCCATTCTACATTCTGGTGATGGAATAAATTCTGAATTATGTTCAAGATACTAAACCACCCTCGGCACTAAAATCTAAGACTCTACTTAGACCGTAAGTTGCTTCTTTCCAGAGTTAAACTCTGGTGCTCAGGTGACTGTATCTAATTAAAGACACTTTCATCATCAATACTTTGCATCATATTTATAAATGAATTTTTAATGAATTACCAGAAAGTGTTAACTACCACGAAACAGATGAAAATATGTGAAAAATGTGATCTCTACAAAGAGGCTTATGTTTTGTTGTCAAGTACTGTCAGGGGGAATATTAATTATCACTACAAAGAGCTCTGTTAATAATCTCACAATAAACTCTTCTACTTCAGTCCATTTCTGTTCTTATTTATAAGCGTTTTACAGATTTTCGATTGTCTTCCCCCCCATTGCTGTTTTAACCAACATAATCACTTCATTTGAAACAAATTCAGTCCCTACTGTTATTTTTAGTTCTAATATTTTATAAAATTAACCAGTCTTTATATATTCTTAGTTGCAGAACTTTTGATATTAATACAGTATTGGCGCATTATCTCTTAAAGGATAGAGGAAGAAAGACAGTATTTAGTATTTATAAAATCTGTCCAAGTATGTGGCAGGGGCACCTGGGGGGTTCAGTCGGTTGGGCGTCTAACTTTGGCTCAGGTCATGATCTCATGGCTCATGAGTTCGAGCCCTGCGCAGGGCTCTGTGCTGACAGCTTGGAGCCTGGAGCCTGCTTCAGATTCTGTGTCTCTTTCTCTCTCTCTCTGTCTCTCTCTCTGCGCCCCTCCCCCACTCATGCTCTGACTCTTTCTCAAAAATAAACATTAAAAAAATTTTTTTAAAGTATGTGGCAGACACCAACAGTAGCATGAGAAGCTTTGCCTCTACTGTATACAATGAAACTATTTTATCACTTTCCCAGATTACTCAGATTCAAAAGACTTGGGTTCGGATAAGTAGATTTCCCTTTTTATCTCAACCAATAAGTAGCAAGAAAAACTGGTAGAGTTACATTATAAGACCTTCAATTATTAGCTACTTCCAAAACCACTTTATTTTGTAATATGTGGGTTAATAAACTTCTCGCTAGTGAAAGCATGGTTATGTACATAAAGGAAAAAAAGTATCAAGGAATTAAGAGAGTTGTACCCAAATTTATACTGAACTTTGGTTTCCTTTTTTTTTGCTTTCATTGGCATTTTATTAAAACTGGTAGACATGTATAATATTTTTGATATCTATCATTTCACATTGGTTGGGAGAAGACATAAGGATGGGTATTTAGTACCAGAACCATTATGTCAGTAACTTAAGGCCAAAGTCAAGATAAAAAATTAAAACTCACCCAATATGTATTGACGGAAACTCTACTATATATAAAGCTCTCAGTGAAGCACAAAAGGTAATAAAACATATTTAAGATACAGCTTGTCCTCAGGGTGCTTATAAGAAATTATCAGAATAAATCAGGTAAAAATGTTCACTGCCCAGTACGAACAGAGCGTCCTTGTAAGAAAGACAAATCTAATGCCATACCCATTCTCTGAATAAAAATTTTGGGGAAAAAAACAACAAAGAGTGTAGGAATTTATACAATCGCTTCTGAAGAGTGGGGTTATGGAGGCCTTTTAGCTTTCTATATGTTTTTATGGTTTGGATTTTTTACAAGCATATACTATTTTTGTAACCAGGGGAAAAGTCTAGATCAAAATATATGTTTATGAGTAAACACTGCAAGGAAACAAGTGAGTATACAATATTTGTTGACTTAAGTTGGTGGCTTATGTTTGGGTTTCTATGCATTTTAAATTGTTTTTATTGTTTTAATAGAATTTTAACCAGATTTAATTCAACAAGAAAGAAGTGTATGGAAATTTTAAGGTCTTTGACTTTAATAATCGGCTTTATTGTATGAGGAGCAGAAGCCTCATTACCATTTTTTTAAATGTTTATTTATTTTGGGGAGACAGAGAAAAAGAGAGAAAGAGCGAGCACGCGTAGGGGAGGGACAAAGAGGGAGACACGGAATCAGAACCAGGCTCCAGGCTCTGAGCTGTCAGCACAGAGTCCGATGCGGAGCTCAAACTCACGAACTGCAAGAACATGACCTGAGCCGAAGTTGGATGCTTAACCGCTGAGCCACCCAGATGGCCCACCTTGCTACCATTTTTATTTCTAGCTAAAGAGTAGGGCTGTGAAGAAAAATTACGGTATGTTCTCTATTTCTCTGTGCAATACACTTTTGCAAAATATTGTATGATGTCCAGTCTCAACTGAAAATGGTAGGAGCAACCCCTACTACTCTACTCATAATGACATAATTCATTACCATCTACTATTAGGGTAACTCCTCGACTGTCATTTAAAATGGGACACGGCCATTTACGGTTCCCTAATTTCCAAACACTTTCATACTGTTAATACACTGTCCTGAAAAGAAGGACATTAAAACAATCCCTGGCTATATTTCAATGTATTTCAAAGCTTCAGCCTACAAAGTGTCATCAGCCTGACCTTCATGTTTCTAGAAGGCTCCAGACATATTAAATTGAAATGAGACCCTTTTTGACTTCAGCTGGTCTCAGTTACATCACTGACCATTTTTCAAATTCAGTAATCTTGTTTTTGGTGTCACTTTAGGCTGAATCATTCTTTTCAGAAATGACACAGATTGTAATATCTCTGTAGCTTTTCTTATTCCATACAACTCAACTGTCACTTTAAGTGAAAAAATTCTGTTGGAGGACGAGACATTTTCTGCTAGTGATGGCTTGCGTCCTTCTGGCCACCAACAAAGGCTGTTTGGTGCCTGCTAACTCCGTTAAAAAAAAATCACAATACTTTGTAAAGTTAATTGTGGGTTTCCAAGTATCCTTAAAGTGCTATTAAATTCATTTACTCATTTTGCAAGATAACAGGAAGCAGGAGTGGGGAGGGAGGGCTCTCTGGGTCCAGTCCCAGCCCACAAGCCAAGCGAGGCCGGGACTGAGGGAGCAAAGAATCCTTATCGGTGATTCCAGTGTAAATTAAGGCCTGATCCTCAAATTCCATTTTCATGGTAGCTGTGTTTATATTTGAGAATTCATTTACATTAACAAAAAATAACATTTAAATACTTCTATTACCTGAAATTACATTTATCAGAGTCCAACATAAGGACATTCTGAAGTTAAGAAATAGGTCTATGATGTGGAACTGGATGTAAATGAACTCCTACTGCCCCGATGCTGTAATGCTGGGGGTGGGGTGGGGGGGAGACTCATGGTTTCCTTGCTTATAGATGGCATAACTGCATACAAAACCAGCAGGGCCAGGGCAGGAAGGTGTGGAGATCCACGGGGTCGGCCTTCACGACATTTAAAGTGTCTTTACAAGGGTACCTGGGTGGCCCAGTTGGTCCAGCATCTGGCTTCAGCTCAGGTCATGGTCTTGCGGCTCGTGAGTTCGAGCCCCACACGGGCTCGCCGCTGTCGGCGCAGAGCCCGCTTCGGATCCTCTGCCCCGCCCCCTGTCTGCCCCTCCCCCGTCCATGCTCTGTCTCTCAAAAATAAATAAAACATAAAAAAAAATGTCAATGTTTGTTAAAACTTCCTCACTGGGCCTTACTGAAAAGAAAAATAATGAAATATATCAAGTGTCTTTACAAGCAATGGGTTGGTAAAGCAACTTCCAAACTTTGGAGAGAACGGTTTTACTTTATTTTCCAAGAAAGCATCAGAACCCTATTCTTATTTACAACTAAAAATTTAGGTCAAAATCCTATTCTGATGAAGTTCTTAGTTAGAAATTACTAAGAGGAACGATACTTTTATGTTCAGAGACAATCAAGAAAAACACTTCTTTTTGGTTCTGCAGCAGAGCAAACTGGCTCTGAAATGATGATTTTAACAAGCCCACATCACCCTTGAAATACCAAATTCTAGTGATACTTGGGGTGGTGAGTTTCAGGGCTCATACCTGAAAGCCACACCAGTGGGTGAAAACTGCCACGGGCAAATTAAATTCACCTCCAGTTAGCTGACTACAATTTTAGCTGCGTCTTAACGAAAAGAAGGCAAAGCTCGCCCCAGAACCCATAAAATGAAATGATGCAGACCAACCTTTGATTGCACCCACAATATTTTGGTCTAGTCCTTTCCGGTTGTCATTGAGTCCTCTTTTCCTCTTCCCGTTGGGTAAGGAGTTAGCCAAAGTCTTGTCGTCGAAAAACGCACACACCAGCTTTCTAAACAGAAGGCTTCCTGAGCGAGTGTAGTTTGACAAGATAGAGTCCAGCTGTGATTTAGGCATGAACACATCAAAGCCTTCAGCAAGTTGCACTTCTGGCTACCAAAAAGAACATAAATATTTCATTAAAAGCAACATTTGAAGCATGTGCCTTTGGGCAGATGTGCAGCAAAAGAACATCACTAGCTACTGCAACGTCCATACCCTGCAGACGATATGGTTTTGGCTTTCGTGTGCCAATGTTTGCGACTTATAAAACCAGTGACTAGTTATTAGTCACAAAATAAGACGCTCTAATTCCAGCATTAAGTCTCTTCGAAAGCAATGGAGAGGAGCATGCTGAAAATGCATTCTTGTCCTCAGAAAACAGTCAAGAGAAGGCGGATAATCACAAATTCCCCTGTGGGAATACAGGGGACGGGAGATTTCTGGGTGAAACACCCTCGTTTTTTAAATGAAGGAACGAAGGTCCAAAGAGATCATAACCAAATGACTTAAAAATCATTTAAACGTGCTCAGTGCATTACACTTTTCCGATTACTTTCTCCAGCATTAAATCATTTTATTTTCCTGCGGACACACACATGGGGTTGCCCCACAGGCCCGTGCCAGTGGTTTCCAGCTGTGGAACTGTATTCTTTTTTCCCCTCTGGTGAAACCTTATGTAAACGAATCCATAAAATAAATAAAACCAATGAGCAGGTGCCCTAGGCAGCTCAGCTCTACCTCGCACCCCTACTTTTGGGAGGAGAATCTGAAACTATGTCCCAGAGCGCCACTGGAAAACCAACGTTCTACTCACACTGCTTCCCCATCAGGGATTTTCTGATTGGGATGTTGAAGCAGAAGACCTGGAAGGTGCCTTTCAACTTGGACTTTAAGTCGTGTGACAGAAGCTCAGACAGTAATAATATCTTGTCTGTCAGCACTCTGTGGATGCGTACAGCTTGTCTTCTCATTCAGCAACCCAGCAAACATTTACTTTGCAGAGTCTTTGCGAACTCCTGCCTTCCCGTGACTCTCTGTCACTGCTATTCATGTGACATACGTATATGGCTGTATTTATTATACCATATAATCAGTTATCAGATTGGGGCCCTTCCTGATGACCGTAAGTCAGACTTTGTATCTCTCAGGCCTGGCACGTCGTAAGTACTCAATAAGTTCTTGTTGAATAGATAGAAGCTCATTAGTCATAATCTAAACCATTAAGTCATTTGCTGTTGGTTGTAATGATAACTCTAAAACAATAATATGAAGAGATGCAGTTGGTAAACTTGCATTAGGAAAAAAAGTCAGAAGAACATCTCGCTTAAGTTAAGACGTATTAGAAAAGCTTATTCTTGGATAATCATACTTAATGACTTTGCAAACCCTATACTCCTTTAGATTTTTAAACCCATATTAGAAACACAAGGATCCGGGATTAGTTTTTCTCCTGGAGAATAGGAATTATTACTTTTGTTTGACCTCATGCTTCCCAGAATGCCTAGCACGCTACGGTCGGGGTAAAGAAGGCTCAGAGGAGAGCGTAAATGATTCTGATGATGTGGGAAGTCTGGGCCCTGCCTTTTCCAATGCAATTCTCCACTGGATTATCCACAAGGTCATCTCATTTCTCTGCCTCACTCTGCCTTTCAACTTTCAGTCCCTGGATGCTTGATAAATATCACTGTAGGGACAGTGGCGTCAGACTGATTGTTGTTTTGGGTCCTGCGGCTGGTAAAGGGTGCGTGGGGGGTGTGGCTGGGAGCCTGAGGCTGTAGTCCCAACTCTTGGAATAGAAGCTGCCCCATGTCTGATGCTCAGTGCAGGTTCATTGAATGATTCAATGTGGAAATACCAGATTGAGAGACTTTTATCATCATAATCTAAGGTGAAGTTTTTATTCATAACTAGAGTTTTGCTATGCACATCTTATGGCTGGCTGCATTCAGGCCTTATCCTAAATGAACTGATCTCAGATTTTTGCTAAGAGCTCCTATGTATCGTTTACAAGCCATTTAGAAAAAGAATCCTAATTTCCTTTACAAGAAGCAGGTATCTGAGGGGCTAAGGTGGTATTGAAGCTTTTAAATTTTCAGGAGTCAAACTCCTGAACTCTTTCATAGATCTCTGTTGAGCTTGGGTAACCATCAAACAGGTGTTTACAGCTCAGCCACCTGACCTGAGACTCCCAGAACTTGCCCTTGGTTGGACTCACCCTGGAGGACTTGACCCCTGGTTTGAGAACAGTGATCTGAACTAGCCATCAGGCAAAATGAGCCCCTCCTTTCTTCACATTTTCAGTCTTTTCTACCAACTATGTTTCTGGCACTTTCCACACTGTCTTTATTTGGTTGGGAGTTTGTGTTTCTCATCAGAATATGTGCTCGTTTGTATTCACAGGGCCACCAAATGCCCAGTCATTGCCCAATAGCTATTTGTCAGAATATAGAATAAACAAAACACTGTGTAAGAATTCATTCATTTGAAAATAATATTGATTTAGAGTCCTTTTATCCCAAGACAAAGGAAGTGTGTTTGAAAGTCTGCCTCGCCATGGTTCAGCATACCAGTCAGCACTAACTCAAGGTGTAGACTGCCTGGAGACCATATTTACTGTGTGTACCTCCACGTGTAAGGAGTTTTGAGTCAGGCTCACTTGACGAGATGCATAAATACCTATTATGTAAAGTACAAAGTGGTCAGTGCTATAGGACAGGCACAGGGCACTAGGCAGCATCTGGCTGGTGAGGGGTCAGGGGTGGGCGGGATCGGGGAGGGGACAGGATAGCATTTTATGAGGGCCTTGTGGCAGGATTTAGGGGACAGAGAGGCAGTTGTTGTTTCCAGCACTTGCTGCGATTCCTAAAACTGAGTATCTGGAGGTTTCTATGGAGCCCAGAGACTCGCTAAGGGATAACAGTATCTTGATTTCTGAGAGGCTATCCTAATGCCAAAGCTGTCATTGTGTTCTGGTCCACTTTCTACTGACGGACAAATACTGTGATTTTGAAGTGTTCTCTCCAGATCAAGGAACGTGAGCTTGCCCAGTTACGCGCCTCTTACAAGGGAGTCAGTTTCCCTAGCTGAGGCAGTAAGAGCTGTGGCAGGAGCAGAGGTGACTAATCTTTGCCCCCTTCCTGCCTGTCCCGTCCTTTCTCGTATGCAGATTCATACTAATGCTATGTCTACGAGGTGCCACAAAGCAGCAAATGAATTCCTTAAAAAAAGAGGGTGGCTTTATTTTCTGAGACATGAAGAAAACTAATCTCAAGGTTTCACTACGAAACTTTTTGATTTCCTCCATTTAATAAATATAGTGACAGTGCCTTACTACCACATAATGATCAACAACTTTGTGCACATATTTAAAAACAGGTTGCAGGTTTAATAAGCTCAAATCCAAGATGGCAGAGAAATAGGGAGTTCCGTACTTCCCACCTGCATCTCTCAAACAAAGAAGGACTCTGAACCCCAAGAGTCAGGGAGGAAAAGAGAGTCCACTGAGAAGACACCCTCATAGGGCTACCTCAAGAAGCAAACCAAAGTACACATGGTGGAGAGTCTCAAGTATCACTACGAGTAGGGAAATAAAATAACCAAAGTCACAAGAGAGATCAAGGGACACCATTAAAAGAACACTTCCTTAATGGACAGGCCCCGGACAGTCTATGAGCCTCCTTTAATATAGCAGCACTTGCAGGTGCAGAGCGCATAACAAGCTTTTAAAACATACAAGAGACAAGAAAACTAGCCAAAATGACGAAATGGAAGAACTCTCCTCAAAAGAAATACCAGGAAGAAGTGACAGCTAAAGAATTGGTCAAAACATATATAAGCAACATAACTGACCAAGAATGTAGAACAATAGTCATAAAATTAATCACTGGGCTTGAAAAAGGCATAGAAGACACCAGAGACGCTATTGCTACAAAGATTATGGACCTTAAAAATAGTTGTGATGAATTAAAAAATGCTATAAATGAGGTGCATAATAAAATGAAGGCGGCCACTGCACGGATTGAAGAGGCAGAGAGGACAACAGGTGAATTAGAAGACACAATTATAGAAAAAAAGGAAGCCGAAAAAAAGATAAATTGATCCAGTAGCACGAAAGGAGAATTCGAGAACTGAGTGATGCAATCAAATGTAACAATATCCATATCATAGCAATCCCAGAAGAAGAAGAGACAGAGGAAAAGGGGCTGAAGGGGTATTTGAACAAATTATAGCCAAACACTTCCCCAATCTGGGGAAGGAAACAGACATTGAAATCCAAGAGGCACAGAGAACTCCCCTCAGACGTAACATGAATTGATATTCTGCACGACATATCATAGTGAAATTGGCAAAATATAACAATAAAGAGAGAATTATGAAAGCAGCTAGGGATAAAAGGGCCCTAACATACAAAGGGAGACATATCAGGGTGGTTGCAGACCTATCTACTGAAACTTGGCAGGCCAGAAAGGAATGGCAGGAAATCTTCAATGTGAGCAACAGAAAAAATATGCAGCCAAGAATCCTTTATTCAGCAAGCCTGACATTCAGAAGAGAAGGAGAGATAAAGGTTTCCCCAAAATTGAAGGAATTCATCACCACTACACCAGCCTTACAAGAAATCCTAAGGGGGACTCTCTGAGGGAAATGTTGCAAGGAACACAAAGTACCAGAGACACCACTACAAGCATGAATCCTACAGAGAACACAATGACTCTAAACCCATATTTTTCAATAATAACAATGTAAATGGACTAAACTCTTCAATCAAAAGACATAGGGTAGCAGAATGGATAAAAAAAAAAAACAAGATTCATCTATTTGCTGTCTAAAAAAGACTCATTTTAGACCTGAGGACACCTTCAGACTGAAAGTAAGGGGATGGAGAAATGTCTATCATGCTATGGGAAGTGAAAAGAAAGCTGGAGTAGCCATACTTATATTGGACAAACTGGACTTTAAAGTTAAGGCAGTAACAAGAGATGAAGAAGGTCATTATATAATAATTACAGGGTCTTTCCATCAGGAAGAGCTAACAATTATAAATGCCTATGCACCAAATTTGGAAGCACCCAAATACATAAAATAATTAATCACAAACAGAAACAATCTCATTGATAAGAATGTGCTAATTGCAGGGGACTTTAATACTCCACTTACAGCAATGGATAGATCAACTAGACAGAAAATCACTAAAGCAACAATGGACCTGAACAACACATTGGACCAATGGATTTGACAGATATATTTAGAACTCTACATTCTGAAGCTATGGACTTCACTTTCTTCTCAAGTGCACGTGGTACGTTCTCCAAGATAGATCACATACTGGGTCATAAAGCAGCCCTCAATACATATAAAAGAATTGAGATCATACCTTGCACACTTTCAGATCACAACGCTATGAAACTTGAAGTCAATCACAGGAAAAAGTCTGGAAAACCTCCAAAAACATGGAGGATAAAGAACACCCTACTAAAGAACCAATGGGCCAACCAGTCAATTAGAGAAGAAATTAAAAAATATATGGAAACAAATGAAAATGAAAATAAAGCAATCCAAACTCTTTGGGATGCAGGAAAGGCAGTCCTAAGAGAAAAGTACATTGCACTCCAGGCCTATTTCAAGAAACTAGAAAAAGTGCATATACAAAATCTAACAGTGCACCTAAAGGAACTAGAAGCAGAGCAGCAAGAACTCCCCAAACCCAGCAGAAGAAGACAAATAATAAAGATCAGGGCATAAATAAACAATATAGAATCCAAAAACACAGCTGAACAGATCAATGAAACCAAGAGTTGGTTTTCTGAAAAAATAAACAAAATTGATAAACCTCTAGCCAGGCTTCTCAAAAAGAAAAGAGAGAGGACCCAAATAGACAACATCACGAATGAAAATGGATTTATTATAACCAATCCTTCAGAAATACAAGCAATACTATGAAAAATTATATGCCAACAAACTGGACAACCGAGAAGAAATGGAAAAATTCCTAAACACACATACACTACCAAAACTCAAACGGGAAGACATAGGAAATCTAAACAGACCCATAACTAGTTAAGAAATAGAATCAGTTATCAAAAATCTCCCAACGAATAAGAGCCCTGGGCCAGATGGCTTCCCTGGGGAATTCTACCAGACATTTAAATCAGAGTTAATACCCATTCTTCTCAAGCTATTCCAAAAAATAGAAATGGAAGGAAAACTTCTGGGCTCATTCTACGAAGCCAGCATCACTTTGATTCCCAAACCAGAGACCCAGCAAAAAAAGAGAACTATGGGAAAATATCTTTGATGAATACAGATGCAAAAATACTCAACAAGATACTAGCAAATCGAATTCAACAGCATATAAAAAGAATTATCCACCATGATTGAGTGGGATTTATTCCTGGGTTAAAGGGCTGGTTCAATTTTCGCAAACCCATCAATGTGATACATCCCGTTAACAAAAGAAAAGATAAAAACCATATGATCCTGTCAATAGATGCAGAAAAAGCATTTGACAAAATAGCATTCTTTCTTAATGAAAACCCTCGAGAAAGTTGGGATAGAAGGAACTTACTTAAACATCATAAAAGCCATTTATGAAAGGACCACAGCTAATATCATCCTCAATGGGGAAAAACTGAGAGCCTTCCCCTGAGATCAGGAACACGACAAGGATGTCCACTCCCACCACTGTTGTTTAACATAGTTCTGGAAGTCCTAGCGTCAGCAATCAGACAACAAAAGGAAATAAAAGGCATCAGAATTGGCAAAGATGAAGTCAAACTTTCACTTTCCGCAGACGACATGATACTCTACGTGGAAAACCTGACAGACTCCACCAGAAGCCTTCTAGAACTGATCCATAATTCAGCAAAGTCGCTGGCTACAAAATCAACGTATAGAAATTGGTTGCATTTTTATACACCAATAATGAAGCAACAGAAAGAGAAATCAAAAATTGATCCCATTTACAATTGCACAAAAAGCCATAAAATACCTAGGAATAAACCTATCCAAAGATGTAAAAGATGTGTTTGATGAAAACGATAGAAAACTTATGAAGGAAATTGAAGATACAAAGGAATGGAAAAACATTCCATGCTCATGGATTGGAAGAATAAACATTGTTAACATGTCATTCCTACCCAAAGCAATCCACACATTCAATGCAATCCCAATCAAAATTGCACCATCATTCTTCTCAAAGCTAGAACAAACAATCCTAAAATTTGTATGGAACCACAAAAGACCCCAAATAGCCAAGGTAATATTGAAGAAGAAAACCAAAATGGGAGGCATAACAATCCCAGACTTTAGCCTCTACTACAAAATTGTAATCCTCAAGACAGTATGGTATTGGCACAAAAACAGACACATAGACCAATGGAACAGCATACAGAACCCAGAATTGGACCCACAAATGTATGGCCAGTTAATCTTTGACAAAGCAGAAAAGAGTATCCAATGAAAAAAGACAGCCTCTTTAACAGATGGTGCTGGGAGAACTGGACAGCAACATGCAGAAGAATGAAACTAGACCAATTTCTTACACCATACACAAAAATAAACTCAAAATGGACAAAGGACCTGAATGTGAGACAGGAAACCATCAAAACCCTAGAGGAGAAAGCAGGAAACAACCTCTTTGACCTCAACCGCAGCAATTTCTTTCTCGACACATCTCCAAAGGCAAGGGAATCAAGAGCAAAAATGAACTATTGGGACCTCATCAAGATAAAAAGCTTCTGCACTGCAAAGGAAACAATCAATAAAACTAACAGGCAACCTACGGAATGGGAAAAGATAGTTGCAAATGACATATCAGATAAAGGGCTAGTATCCAAAATCTATAAGGAACTCACCAAACCCCACAGCCGAAAACAAATAATCCAGTGACGAAATGGGCAGAAGACATGAACAGACACTTCTCCAAAGAAGACATCCAGATGGCCAACAAACACATGAAACGATGCTCAGCATCACTCATCATCAGGGAAATACAAATCAAAACCACACTGAGATACCACTTCATGCCAGTCAGAGTGGCTAAAATGAGCAAATCAGGAGACTATAGATGCTGGCGAGGATGTGAAGAAACGGGCACCCTCCTACACTGTTGGTGGGAATGTAAACTGGTGCAGCCGCTCTGGAAAACAGTGTGGAGGTTCCTCCAAAAATTAACAATAGAACTCCCCTATGACCCAGCAATAGCACTGCTAGGAATTCACCTTTGGGATACAGGAGTGCTGATGCACAGGGCACATGTACCCCAATGTTCACAGCAGCACTTTCAACAACAGCCAAATCATGGAAAGAGCCTAAATGTCCATCAACTGATGAATGGATCAAGAAGATGTGGTTCATCTATACAATGGAATACTACATGGCAATGAGAAAGAATGAAATCTGGCCATTGGTAGCAACGTGGATGCAACTCCAGGGTGTTATGCTAAGTGAAGTAAGTCAGGCAGAGAAGTACAGATACCATATCTTTTCACTCGTAAGTGGAACAGGAAAACCTTAACAGAAGACTATGGGTGAGGGGAAGGGGAAAAATAGTTAAGGAGAGGGAGGGAGGCAAATCATAAGAGATTCTTAAATACTGAGAACAAACTGAGGGTTGATGGGGGTGGGGGAGAGGGGAAAATGGGTGATGGGTATGGAGGAGGGCACTTGTTGGGATGAGCACTGGGTGTTATATGGAAACCAACTTGACAATAAACTATAAAAGAAAAAAAATATTCATACCAATTTCGAGTTTGTACAACAAAAAATGTATTTAACATTCAGTTGCTTCAAGCCTGTTTCTCTTTAGCAAAAGTACTACATCTGTAATTTTATTTTCCTTTCTGAAGCATTTAAGTAAATCTTCTTAAATGTTTCTCAAAAAAAAAAAAAAACAGGTTAAAACTCCCGTTGTGTCATTGAACCCCTTCTTTTTGTGTACCAGCGCTAGTTTAAATGAGACGTCTCTGCTTACTAATGATGCCCATGCTAGGAACCACACTCTTCCAAATGAATTATCATTTTATAAACTAGACTTCCTCTGACAGAAGCACTATTTGACTCAAGCAATGACAGATTGCTAGTACACTAATTTACAGATTCCGTTGATTCCTGAAGTTGTATCATCTTTTTCAATGATGACATCCAAAGGATGGGGCAGAATTTATGACACTTGGAGTCATCATTTTAAGAGTTGAGGGTCTGAATTGGCACTATAAATTTGGATGTTCGTGGACATCTCACCTATTTTCAGTTCTGCAGCTACTTGGCACTATAGCATAGAAAATGTTGACTTTTCCTTATCCAGTGGCATCGCATCTTGCATTGGGTGAACTCTGGAGGCAAAAACTATGACTAGTCATAATGACTCTTGAAAATGTTTGTGGACCTGGGCCTGTGGACTCTCTTGTTCCTCTCTGCATTTCAGTTGTGGCCTCCCTTTGCTTAGTAGAAGTTGTGGTCAAGATCTAGTTTGAGTGGGCGAATCCGCTAACCAGTTAAATGAAAAGATTCCCCTTTCAGTCTCTCTGGGCATATCACGTGATTCTCCTGTATAATCTTAAGAAAAATAGGGGTACCTGGGTGGCTCAGTCAGTTGAGTGCCGACTTCAGCTCAGGTCATGATCTCACAGTTCCTGAGTTCGAGCCCCACATCAGACTCTGTGCTGGCAGCTCAGAGCCTGGAACCTGCTTCGTATTCTGTATCTCCCTCTCTCTGACCCTACCCCACTCATGCTTTCTCTCTCTCTCTCTATCAAAAATAAGTAAATAAATAAACTATAAAAAATAAAGGAAAATATGTAAAACAGTTTTAAAGAGATCATATCAATTAATCACAGAGGGAACATTTCTGAGATAGGCTATTTTACATCAGGTATTATCAATGCTGAATTACAGTAAAACATGTATATAGCTACGTGTGGTCATTGGTTAAAGAAGTAAAAAGAACTGCATGAATATTCATATTCGACATTAGCCTCAGGTTTTCAACTACAAAATAATAAATTACATATGATAGTTTGTATACTCAACTGGCTAAGTTTCAGACTGGCTCATGGGAAAAAAAAAATCATGGACGAAGAGTCAAGATTCTGTGGAATAAAACTAACCAGTTTGGGGCTGAACACACATAACAGAATTTATAAGATGGTTGAATGACCATGAACTTAAGTCTTTCTGCTCATAGTATTTCCATGCACAACGATCCTTTAGTCTCATTTACTATTTATTTTGCCACATGTCAGATGTATTTCCAGGAAAATGAGCTTTAGTTTATGAGAAGAAATTTCAGAAAACCCCAAAAACCCCCTCCTGATGTTAGTTTGCTCACAAATGCGATCTGCTTCTATTTGAGAAAAACTGAAATCGTTTCCTGTAACACAGGTCTGCCTCAGGTAGATCTGGCAGGAAGTAATGGTACTATTTATTAAATGCAATGCCCAGAGCATGGCCAGTGAGCTGGGAACCCAGGGAATACACTGGATTGGAGGACAGGCTTGGTCTAGCTGGTCTAGCTGGAGCTGAGAATCTGTGCCGACGACGCTCCACGTTGGATGTACTTTAAGGTGGATACTCGGTAGTTAAGTAAAAAATGCTCGGCCGGACGTTCTATGACAAACAATCTATGACAAAGTATGTGTAAGCTACATACTAGCACATATTTAAGAGTGAACTGGATGAAAATCACAAGAAGTCATCAAAGGGCTGATCTTTTGTTGATTTTTTTATTCGATAAAATTTTGGGAGAACTATGCGTTTAATTTTAGAAAACACAACACAAGTTGGCCCCTTGAAATTTCTCCATGCACTTGCCTAATAAGATACTGCAAAGTCTTTTAGAGATGTTTTTAGCTTTTTCCTCCCTCCGGTGGTAAATTAAGGACTCTGAGCAGTATGGCTTGATTTACGCTAAAGATATTTGAGCCAAAATGCTTAAGATGGAAGATTTCACCCACTGCCATCTAGATTCTTCCATCGTAACCCCAGTGAAACTGCTGCTCCGAGAAGATGTCTATCTTCGAGAGCCTGTCCTTGACCCTCCAGGCAGCGGGTAACTCCTGCTTTCCTGGCTCCCCTGTGGTGTTGGGACGGCCGCTATTAGAGCTCACCTCCCAGTACCGTGTCACCACTGCATACGCGTTTCCCTCCCCATGCTCCTTGCAGGGCGACAACTGTCTCATTCATTTCGGTGTGCCCCGGAAAAGGGGGATACCATGTGCCAGGCCCGGGGCTAACATGCATGAAACGGATTTTCCCATGTCATCCTCACCCTATGGAGTGACTATTTTATTATCCCCAATTTGCAGATGTGAAAACCAAGGCTTAGACAGGTTATGTAACTTGGTTAAGGTTATCCAGCCAACTAGTGATGAAGCAAGGATCTGACCCCAGGCCGTCTGTACGGAAGCCTACTCTCTGAAGCATATATGCTGCCTCAAGTTCAGTGAGTAAATAAATAGGTGCTTGCCTGACTGATTTCGCTTTACTAGTTTCCAGTGGCTTATGTATTTACTGGGCTAAGAAGGTGTTAAGAGAACAGGTTCTGATTTCAGAAGCTACTTCTGTTGAAAGCAGCAATACATTTAAAATTATTTATTTTAAGAAGAAGGACATATTGGGGAACCTGGGTGGCTCCGTTGATTAAGTGTCCCACTTCGGCTCAGGTCATTATCTCACAGTTCGTGAGTTCGAGCCCCACATCAGGCTCTGTGGTGACAGCTCAGAGCCTGCTTGGGATCCTCTGTGCCCTCTCTCTCTCTGCCCCTCCCCTCCCCCCCCAACCCCGCTGCTCGCCCACTCTCAAAAATAAAAAAACATTAAAAAAAAGAAGAAGAATGACATACTACAAACATCAGTGAACTAATCTTCAGTTGATGGGTCACCATAGATTTATCTTCTGATAACTTTTAAATTTGTGTCATCTAGGATTACCGGGAAATATTCATAGTAATTCAAACAAAAAGAAAAAGGTTTTCTACTCTTAAAAATGATCATAAATATGTTTTTAAAAACTGATCTGAGTGTTTCACTAAAGCCATGAAACGAGCCAAACAAAAACTATCAACAATGAAACAAGCGTGGGCCAGGACTATCTACTGGGAAAAACCCAGGTCACTATTTCCACCCAAGTCGGAAAGAACAGTCATGGCTAAGCTCCCCGGCTGCCTCGTCGAGTGCCGTAGACTACTAGCGCTGTGAACATACGGAGAAAGAAAGGAATATTGGCTTTAAATGTGAAATTTGGTTTGGGGGTTGGGGTTCCTGCTTTTGCTTCCGTGTAACTGAGGCCTGGGCTTTATTTATTAATGTGCTAATTTTAAGTGGGTCAAACAAAATTGAAACTTTTCTGGCCACTCTGTTTTATACATACTATTTACTCATGGGTATTTGTTTATTCATATGTACACTTAAGTTTTATTTAACATTTATATTTGTCCCTATAAGGTTCTTAGCTAGGACTGCTGAAGTTTAAAAAAAGAACCAATAATTATTGACGGTTTAAAATGTACCAGGATCTATTGTTAAGTGCTTCATATAGATTTCTTCAGTTAACTCTTCCAGCAGGCCAGTTCTAGGAGGTCAGCATTACTAGGATTCCCATTTTATGGAGAGAAAACTGAGGCAAAGGGTTACATGGCTAAGCTTCTGGCTCAGGCAGCCCGACCTCAGAGCTTGCATTCTTCATCCTTAACTTCTCCTCCAGAACCTTCCAAGTAACCAGAGTAAACTGCCGTGGTCCACCCTTTCAATTCTCCTCCTACAGCGATCATCCCGTGACTGGTTCCTGAGCGTTGGTCACGTGCAGAAACTGAGCTGGAACGGGCGCCCGAGTCTGTCATTCGATGGATAAGGGCGACTACACACCCGGGGGGTGAGGGCCAGCTCCACCATGTGGCTGTGACCCTGAGCAGGCTGTGTAAGCCCTTTATGCCACGGGGTCCTCATCAATATCATGAGGGCAGTAATGCTGCCTCAGAGAGTGAGGGTGACAGCGGCACATTATTTAGCACAGGGTGGCAGAGAAATACTATGATCATATAGTCCCTGCCCTGGAGAGACCAGGAATCGTGTGAATAATTACAGACTAGTATAGAAGGTTCTAGAAAAGAGAAGTGCTCAAATTATGTTGGGGCCTGGGGGCTGTGGGAGAGGAAATGGGAGTTAAACTGAAGGCAGGCTTCTAACGAAAGCTGAGTCCTCAGCCTAAAGTTCTGAAAGTTTATTTTGAATATTGTGCTCAATGCAAATGAAGACGCTTTGTCAGAGGCGGACTAGCTCACGTGTATTGAGCACCTGCCGTGTGCCAGGCTGTGAGGGAGGGTTTTCTCACGTGCTCTCCACCGCACGTGGAGGCGATGGTGCAGGTGGTTGTGATGTGACCTTAGTGTTTCTCCACGTTTGAGTGGGGGTGACCATTATCGCTCAGGTGACAGGTGGTCTCCCCGCCGGGCCCGCCATGGGCCCTCCACGAATTTGTATTGTGGTGACGCTGAAAGTCACAGTGCAAAACAGATAACTTCATACACTGTGAACTACAAAGAATTAATGTGCATGTTGACAGATTACAGAGCAACGAGAGCCTAGGTTTTACGTGTCCTTTTCTCGTTGCTTCTAGCTCTAATCTTTCTCCTGCGCTCCAAACATCTACCGACCATTTTGCAATAGTAAACGTGTACTTCCCATCCGGAGCTGAAGGCTGCTTCTGCCCTTGCTCTCCCTGCCTCAGCTAAAGAAGCTGGCGCCACCCAGCAACTCACCGGGTTTCTCAAGGGGGAAATGTGGGGGCTGTTTTCTGAGCCACCATGTCCTCTGTGTGGGTACGTCCTGAATGCTCCTTTCTCTTTCTTCAGGCTCCCTGCTCACGTAGACCCTCCCATGCCTGCTGACGGTGATCGTCCTCCTTCTGGTCTCTTTGTCTCTACTATCTTCTCTCCATCTTTCGATCACCCACAAGGCAGTTTCACTTCCCACTCTTTGAAGACTCAAGTGTGACTATTCCTCTACTTGAAACTTGCAGTGGCTCCCTAGTGCCCACAAGACAAAGGTCAAGGGCACTGGCGTGGCATACTTAGGGCTTTCACTACCTGGCCCCATCCTACCTTTTTCTCAACAGCAGCAGCAGCCGACATTGGCCAGTCAGCTATTCTAGCAGCGCCGGTCTGCTTGCCCAGTCCTACAACTTCGGACCTAATCCTCCCAATGCTGGGTGTTTCCCAGGGCTCATCTTCAAACACAGAATACGGAATTCCCATCTGTTTATATATATACATCCAATGGTATCACACTTTCTCAAATCCATTTTAGAGAGTCATTCCTACCAGATGATTATATATTTTCTGTTTTCTCCTTTGGACTTCCGCCAAAATTTAAAAGGACCTTGGCTAAGAAATAATAAAAGACTAGAAGGGCACCTAAATTTGGCTGCCTTTAGATGGATGGTTCCATCACCTGAGGGAGTATATCCACACACCTTTATCCCCCTCCACCCCCTCCCCTGCGCTGCCCTGCCCAGGGACCTCAGAAGCTAGCCTCACTGATGCTGGTGAACACGATCTGTGGGTAAAATTTCCTTATCCAATGGTGGGATTCACTGCACAGTCCTCTAGGTGTGGTTACACTTTCTGTTGAACACATGAATCCAACGGCCTGTCTGCTGGATAATGTAAAGATAATAATCTCTCTGTATTTTTTGCTTTCAGAAGCATGTTATTCTTCAATCAAAGATAATCAGCACCTAACTGAGTTTTCAGGGACAATTCCAAATGTGCTTTGTTAAACTGAACAGCTCTTGTTAGCAAAAGTAATCATGAATGAAAAGCAAATTATTTTTATTTGGCATGTGAACAAAATTATAATGCTGATATTGGTAAAGATAAGAACACTTCTACTTCATTAATGTACATAAGGCCTTTATCAGATCTTTTTCAATTTATCTCTGAAGTATATTTGGAGCTTAAAAATAAAGAAAGGAGAAAGTTTAGTTATTAGCATTAGATTGACCCATTTAGGAGATGATTTATACAACTCAAATGACTACCTCTGATATATTAATGTCTGTTGGAAAACAATGCTTAGAAAATACAAAAAAAATCTAAGTATTAGAAAAACTGCTTAAAGTTCAATATGCTTGATATTTTGGAATAATTTACCTGTTTCCAAATATTTGATCCACCTGAGTGTTGAAACCAGGGCCTGAGTTCCAATAATCATACGATATAAACAAATCACCTGACTGGCCTAGGGTAGGACGTTATCATCATTAATGACTTTTTTAAAAGCTAAGTTTTGAGTCTAGAAGAACATCTTAACAATTTTAACGTGTATTCAAAGATAAAAAGTTAAAACCCCCTTTAACACGGATTGGATAAAAGTTGAAATGGCTTTCTAGTCTAAAAAAGTCTCTTCCGTTTATTAAAGACCCAGTGTGGATACACGCTAGCAAACTGTCTTTCCGCAATTTGAAAGGGAACACTTTTTTTTTTTTTAAATAGCAATTATTTTTTATTTAAAGTTTAAAAGGTAGGGCCAAACTCCAATCCCATATAGGCCCGTGGGCGTTCTCGGCAGGATTCTCATCCTATGCCATCTGATAATAATAGATCACTCCCTCTTGTTTATTTTAAGAACTCCCCCAACAAGATGGGGTTCGCATCAACGTACTGAAACATATTGTGAGTAGAGTCCACGGTTGCAAAGATGGCACATTCTTAAATTCGTTTATGGTCATGTGGATATGAAATGGCAAGTCCGATGGGTATCTTAAATGTTGCCCAACATCTGGGACCTCAACAACTTTCTGGCTATGATATTAAAATAGAAAAACCTTTGCAGAGCGTTAACCTATCATTAACACCCAGTAAATGGCACGGCAGCACAACCTAATTAGCAGTGTAGCTTGCATCTATAAAATAGAATTAGCACTACTGCTCTTTTTTTTTTATTATTATTTTGTGTTTCTAGAAAGGTGTGACCTCATCTGTAAGGTTCTGCTCATTTATGCCCATTTACAGAGGATTTAATTATGTTCTTTTAGCTCTCTGCGCTGAGGAAATTGAAAACGGCCACTTCACAGAATTGAAACTGGTAAAGAAGTTAGTGAGCAGATTGCTTACTCCATCACCCTCCTCTCTCGGTGGTAAAGAATGGAAACCCATTCAAATAAATAAGGTAGAAGGTTTTCGGGAGAGGAAATTCTAGGCGAGGAAACGATTAACAGTTTTCCTTTCCTCTTTCCCACGCGTCTTTTGCAAGTTTCTCTAGTTTTCTGGGGCAGGACGAGTTCAGGGGAAAGTGTGTTAATAGGGTACAATCCCGCAAGTTATGTCACACTTGTGTCGGCAGCCAGAAAACATCGACTTACATCTGAGGCCGGCGATTCCAGGACAATGCCGAAGCCTAGGACGCGGCTGTCCCCAGGGCACGGGTGCTCGGCCGCCGGGGGACCGGACTGCTCAGAGGCCACTGCTATCTTCTCGGTTCCTAACGCGCCGGCCTTCTGTTTCACGGGCAGAGGCTCAACAGTCTTTGAGGGCACTTTTTTCTTTTTATTTCTCTTGCGCGAGACAGCGGTTCGCGGGGAGCATATGAGGGAAATCGGGGGTTGCTGTCTGTTTTGGGCTCCAGCTGCGAAGAACAAACAAAAAGGGGTACAGACACCTGAGTCTCACTGAGGAAAAGTTATCACCCCTCTGTCTACATGGTCCAGAAAACGGAGACCGAAATGGAGTTCAGTCAAGGAGGCAGAGCAAAGTCATTCCCCTGCGGGACCTGCAGGGCACCAACTGATGTCTCCGGAGCACATTAAAGTGTGACACGCGGAAAAGCAGCTCGGACGAAACTGTGTCCCTGCTGCTGGTAAATCACAGTTACCGCTGCCGCTGTGTTCCGTGGAAGAAAAGGGATTCTGGGCTGTAGGAAAACATCTGAGCATGATATGACAAGCCACAGGACATTTTTATATAAAGGGGAACTCAGAACTTAAGGTGAGCCACACTCAGGAATGTTCCGATCGTCCCTTGAGGACAAACTGATCATCAGCTGCGAGCAATCTATAGGCACCAACACTGACCAAGACCGAACGATGATGATCATTTATTAAAGAATCAGTGTGGGATGATTAGGAAGCACGTGGGCAAAAGCCTGCTAGTCATTTATCAGGGCCAGATACCCCTTCCTCACAAACCAATGCTGTTCACACACAGTTACCGCCACGGCACCACACTATTGGATTCTGACCAGGCTCCTCGCCACACCGGGGTTTTGGGCAGCCGAAAAGACAGGAATGATACAGTTCTGCGCAAGTCAAGAAGACTAGTAAAATTCAGAAACAGGTGGAGTTCCGGAGATGAAAAGCACTGAGCAAGGACCAAGTACTAGCACTGACTATACACTTAAGGAAACCAAGGATGGTAATTATAGTTTTCACAGATGTACTTTGGCAAGTAATGTTTGTTAACCATTTAAAAATATTCTGATGGAAAGTGTAATAGGAAAATATGGCATCATTATTTAAATCTTCATGTATCAATATGGCTTACTAAATATGATCACAGGATATGCCTGCCTTTTCACAGAAATAAGCTGAATGAAAACTAAAGATCTTTACATGCACATAAATATGGATCATCTCCTATCAGTTTGCAAATAAAGGATATTTATACTTTGAACTTGGTATTTGCATTTCCCAGACTGGCAAGAAATTTATAAGTATCAGAAACTAACTACTTGGGGTGCCTGGCTGCCTCCGTTGGTGGAGTGTGCGACTTCTGAACCTGGGGTTATAAATTTGAGCCCTACATTGGGTGCAGAGATTACTTATAAAAATAAAATAACAAGAAACGAGATATTTG
This sequence comes from Cryptoprocta ferox, assembly GCA_028646485.1. Lineage (NCBI taxonomy): Eukaryota > Metazoa > Chordata > Mammalia > Carnivora > Eupleridae > Cryptoprocta > Cryptoprocta ferox. The sequence continues at coordinate 120,794,497 of CM053571.1, forward strand.
CACTGCATCGGAGCACTGGAAGGGTTTTTAACCACCTGTGCAGTCATTAGTCTAATTCACTGGTGCCTGACCTCGACTGCATGTTAGAATCACCCGGGAGCTTTTAAGAAAAAGTCAGTGCCTCACAGCCTCACCCCAGACTAAGTGGGTTGGAATTTGCAGGGGTGGTTGCCCGGCACTGAGAATTTTTTTTTAAAGCTTCTTGAGTGATCCACTGTGCAAACCTAAGGAGAGAATTTTCCTCTGTTCTCCAGATTTTCACCCAAGGCTAGGTGTTCATGCCCAAAGTTAAATAAATGGACGGTGGAAGCAAAATAATAATAATAATAAGCCTCACAATTCTAAATTAAAAGTGAAAATGCTTTTGGTTTAAAGAACACAGTCACTGTCTGAGTTTTTCTTCTCCGTTTGCAAGTCTAGACATAGCCATGGTCTCTTGTATCCAGATCTTATCGCTTCATCTTACTCCTTGCTTTTTCTCCCTGAAGTAAAGGCGAAACTTTCTAAATATAATTTAAGTCTAAGTTTTATAGGCAATAAACCTTAAGTAAATCTACGCACACAACACAAATTCTTAAGTTTAAGGAAATGAAAGGGTAATTTTTTCAGTTTACCCTTTCTGCTAGCCTCCAGTCAGGCATCGTTTACCGCCCTCATCTCCAGAGGTTCAAAAAGGGAAACCCAGTGACAAAGTGGCATTTACTTAATAGATTCCAAAAGGGCTTCAGTCAAGGATTTAGATGGTTGCAATTTGTAGTTTGCCATTTCAGGAGTAAGGAGCTTAGGTAACAAAATAAATCATTACAGTTTCATATGCATATTTTCTTAACTGCTAACAAATTCTTCCTCGGAGAAAAGAACCTGTGCATCATGAAGAGACCTTCCTTGCTGAGCTCCTTGCTGGGGACATGTTCCCTTCTGCCGGGTCACCGTGGAGTTGACACACGGAGTTGACACAGGGAGTTGCCTGCTCACCGGCCCGACCAAAATGCTTTTTCTTTCCTTGGGCTAAAACCAAATTCAGCACATGAAATCAGATGGCGCTTTTCAGAGGGCCTTTTGCTCACCTTATTTGCATGTGCTCTTGGGTGACGGAAGTGTCTAAACATTAAGCCTTTCATACTCAAACCACATCACTGAATATTAAAATTTTACTAGAATTCACTACATGCTACCAGGTACCATTTCTGAGTGATGACCTTCCTGAGTCTGTTTACAGGGGAGCGGTGGCAATGCTGGTGCTGTTTCTGCTCACGGGGTTTTCCCTCCCCAGCGGAGGCCTTCATGAAATGATTTATTATTTTCTGTGCCTGTGACAAGAAAGTTCCGTTCCCCCCCCCTCCACCTGTGGAGACTAGAAACCGCAGCCCACTGCCACAGTGCCCCAGCCATGGACGGAGGGCTCCTGGTCTCTAGAACGACACTGGGGCCTGCGTGGGGCTTTACCGAGTTCGCTTCGTTTGCTAACCCCTCCTATCTGGGAAACAGTGCTGTGAGTTAGATATTAATGCTCCGGCTACAGATGAGAAATCGGAGCGCAGAGAAGTCACGCAGCTTCGCCAGGAGGGCTGGGACTCTGACCCCCACCCACAGACTCACCGCTCCTCCATTCTCCAGCTCGGCGACACCAGCGAGAACAAGAGGCGTGGTGTAAATCAAGAAGACTAGACATGAGGGGTCTTGGAGCTTCCACATCCCGAATATTCATCCGGGAGACAAGCTAGAGGCAGAAGCTGAGGGTGCTTATGCTCCTGAATGTCCCCGCCGGAACGGCCCACGCTCCCGAGAGGGCCCCCCCAGCGCCTAGACAACAGTGCGTGGCATCCCTATTCTCACGCCGAGCCCAGAAGGGACGGGACGGGTGTGGGGGTTGCCGACGCGCACGCGGCCCTCACACAGAGCACTTCAGGAGGCAGGAGGAGTCAGCCCCACTTTCTTTCCTGATGTGAACTTCCTTGTCGACTCACATTAGGAAAGGGAGCTGGACCCAACTTCGGCTCAGGTCACGATCTCGCGGTTTGTGGGTTCGAGCCCTGCATCGGGCTCTGTGCCGACAGCTCAGAGCCTGGAGCCTGCTTTGGATTCTGTGTCTCCCTCTCTCTCTGCCCCTCCCTTGCTTGCACTCTGTCTCTCTCTCTCTCAAAAATAAACATTAAAAAAAAAAAAAAAAAAGGAAAGGGAGCTGGAGAACCATGCCCACCTTTGCGTGTGATTGTTTCAAAATTTCCATAACTGACATTTGTGAAGTACTAGGGGATGAGGGCAGGATCGACGTGGAGCACATGTACCTCGGCACAGGAGTAGCAGGATTAGCAATAACAAATCTGCTAGATTTGCGGAAGGAAAAATGTGTCGTAGGAAAAGCTGAGAAAACGGACGCTTTGGAAAAGCATGGCAAGACGGCGAGGTGGGAAGAGCTAACCACTGAAAGCAAAACAAACATCCCGACAAAGATGTCAGATACGCGTGACACTCAGGGGACGCCATCCCAGGCCTGGTCTCCGTACCTGCTTGAAGTTGCATTAATTTCCGCATGGTCCTGAGTTCTTGGAGGATGGCCTGCAACGTTGACTGGCAGTTACAGGTGCAGCAGTTTGCTCCACCTGACGAATTCACTGCTGGAAGTTCTCCTGAGCATCAGAGAAAACAATGGCAGACTCCGAACATCAACAATGAAATTAGAAAGAGGGAAAGAGAAAAAGAGAAAGAGAAGGCATCTTGACAGCATTTTGAAGCATGTAAGGAAAACGTACCCAATAACTGTTACGGCCCAAACGCTGGGGTCTGACTTTACCTAATGACCCAGGCTTCTGCACCGTCAGGCGCGTGCTGGCTCACGGGGAGCCTGTGGTCTGTGGCCTGTGGCCAGGCCTCCCGAGTGTCAGATCAGCGCCTCTCAGGTCACATCCCCAGAAAAGTTCACTAGAAACACAATGTTGCTCAAAAACGCAAGCTCTGAGAACAGCCTTACAAAAAAAACCTGGTTGCTGCATGTTATATACGTTCACATTAAAAATTAAATGTGTCGGGGCGCCTGGGTGGCTCAGTCGGCTGAGCGTCCAGACTTCGGCTCAGGTCATGATCTCACAGTTCGTGGGTTCGAGCCCCGCGTTGGGCTCTGTGCTGGCAGCTCAGAGCCTGGAGCCTGCTTCCGATTCTGTGTGTCCCTCTCTCTCTGCCCCTCCCCTGCTCATGATCTCTCTCTCTTGGTGTCTCAAAAAATAAATAAATGTTAAAAAAAAAATTAAATGTGTCTATGGGGTGCCTGGAGTTGAGTGGACGATGTCGGCTCAAGTCATGATCTCACAGTCCGTGGGTTCAAGCCCCACGTTGGGCTCTGTGCTGACAGCTCAGAGCCTGGAGCCTGCTTAGGATTCTTGGTCTCCCTCTCTCTCTGCCCTCCCCCACTTATGCTCTGTCTCTCTCTTTCTCTCAAAAATTAATAAACATTAAAAAAATTAAATGTGTCTAACAATTAAAAAATACTTTCGTAGTATGAAGCATTTTTTCCCAAATTAAGAACTGTCACCACATTAAAACTTTCAGAGCACTCTCTGGGGGTGGTACGTGTGGGTCAGGGAAACGCCAGGGAAGCAGGGTGTCTATGGGAGGATGTATTTGAACTTGGTGGGTTACAGGGTGTTGGGCTGCTGGCTATTCTCCAACTCAATAAAGGAGATCTTCGTGCACCTTTTTCTCCATTCCCCTATCCTACATTCCCCTCCTTTTACTCTCTTGATCTCTGTTTAAATTTAGTGATCTTTTCCTTAATAAAACTATCCTGGTAAGGTAAACACAGATTGTCCCATTGTCCTCGGAACACGATGGAACATTTGGAAAGGTGCTCTTTCCGCAGTGTTCCCTCCAGCATCTGTGTCCAATCCGACTACCGTGAAGTGGATGGCGCTGCTGTCGGAGGTGCAAGGGGAAAGTTCTGAGGCACTGGTCCAATTATATCTTTTATTATACGCTAAATATCATTTTAATCCCACCGTATGCATTATTTGTGGACACTGTAAAAAAGAATTCACCACGGCAAAACCATGAAATACAAACGGCTGACTCAATGCCTGGAGTAATGCAATTATTTACGTTCAAAGTTGTAGCAAACTGAGATGTTACGGGCTTTAAAACTGCAAATAATTTCAATGAAATTCCAAGGAGTCACAGTTCTATATGATGAGTTTCTATTGAAAATACGCAAACGACATAACACAAAAATCTATTTTCAAACCAACCTGGGGTAACTTATGTTTGTAACTTTTAACGTTAATAACATTTTCCAGAGTGAATCCGCCATCCTTGCTGTGTGCTGGGAAGCAGAATGCTATTCACCCAAAACTTATTGGTGTGGGCTTAACTAACCTCATACACACCTAAGGTGTCCTATTTCTCTTACTGTTTCTTCCATGGCAGTCAGATTAGGAGGGCCTTATAGAACATTCCTAGTCACTATTCTCAGTGCTGTCTTTATCATTTTTAGAGGACAAAACCAACCGTTCCCAGCTTGTTATAAATCATTTTCTAATTTTAAGGAGAACTGACTTTTCATTTTCATGGAGGAGTCTTTTAAGAGCCATGTCCCCTAACTTGGAAATGTGCCAGCACATGAATCCGATCCTGGCTTATGCAATATTGAGAGAAAGAGAAGACTCCGTACATCTCTTGTGGTCCCTTGTTGCCAGCATCTCGGGATGGCTGTTTATGCCTCTGAATTGGTTACTGCAAACCGTGTTAAAAAAAAATCAAAACAATTCTCTTCTTCTTGAAGGAATAACGAATGTGGGGAAAAAAATCCTTAACTTTTCAAAGAAACTGAAAATGCAGTCTTACTTTTTTCCCTTGTTCTCTTTGTGAAAACTACAGATCTGCGAATCCATATATAATTTATGGAACAAGTAACATCCAGCGTCACTGGAAAGAAAGTTAACACGTCTAGAAAAATATCATCGAAGTTTTTTCCTTAAGGGGAAAATTGCCATTTTCCCCCCCTGAACAGTTAGGAACTTAAATTAAGGAAATTTAACTCTACAAGGGTAATTTTCAGCCCTAATTGAAGCAAGTATTATGACATGGACCATCTGGTTCAGTTACTAGGATGTGAGGTTAAAGCAAAGGTGTCACTAGTCACTAGGATGCTGGGACAGGTGCCCCCACCTCCCTAACCATGACTCTTCTGACAATGCAGAAAAAAAGTGAAGAAACAAAGCATGAAGGTGGATTAATGACACACCATATGACCGGAAGCTTCGATGGCAAAGGGGGGCTCCTTCTGCCCTAATGTTCAGTCTCTCATGACAATGTCTGTATGTTGGCAAATGATGGCTTTCACCTCTTAAAGAGCAAAAATCTCTACGAAGACATTGTCACTTCTAATATAGAGCCTCAGTCTCTCTTGTTTCTCAATTCTAAATTTTTTATACTCTTAGTGTAACTCAGCTAAGGCAGGTGACTAGGGGAGGCCTTAATGTACTGAACTCAAAAACTCTGTGGAATGTTGTGGGGCACCTGGGTGGCTCAGTTGGTTAAGCATCCTACTCTTTTTTTTTTTTTTTAATGTTTATTTCTTTTTGAGAGAGAGAGAGACAGAGAGACAGAGTGTGAGCAGGGGAGGGGCAGAGAGAAAAGGAGACAGAGAATCACAGATTCCGAAGCAGGCTCCAGGCTCCGAGTTGTCAGCACAGAGCCTGATGTGGGGCTCGAATTCACGAGTGGTGAGATCGTGACCTGAGCGAAGTTGGACGCTTAACCAACTGAGCCGCTCAGGTGCCCCAAGCTCAGATCAAGATCCCATGGTTCATGAGATTGAGCCCTGCATCCAGCTCTGTGCTGACCGCATGGAGCCTGCTTGGGATGTTCTCTCTCTCTCTATCCTTCTTCTGCTTGTGCACGTGCACTCGCTCTCTCTCTCTCTCCCTCTGAAAATAAACTTAAAAAAAATTTTTTTTAAAAACCATGATGAATGTTTAGAAACACAAAACACTTGGACAGTCCCCGCTCCCTCCCGCCATTCTCGATGCCTGGTAAACCGTACCGTTAGAGTTCCCGGTGGTGTGGGGCTGACTCTGGAAGGTTCTAGAGCGGGTGCCGTACTGCCCTGAGAACTGCCCGCTGGAGGGTGGTAACTCATTCCACGCACCACGTGAAGAAGGGTGGAGGCTCTGCGGGGCCTCAGCAGTGGAGTTCAAACGTGGAGGCCAGACCGAATCCAAATCCTGGGGCTCTTCTTTCAGTTTTTCTCCTTCTTTGCCGACACGCTGATAGATCCTCCCTGTGCTGTCGTTCAGTAATCTTCTCATTCCTGTAATTTGTTTTTTAATTTCCATGCTTTCGTTTCCTAGTGGAAACAGGGCCAAAGAGATCACTGTGCCTGAGCAGAAGAAAACATAATCCACTACCAAAAAAACCATGCCCCTTCTTGGAAATGGGAAACGATTACAGAGTCCAGACGCAAGCTTCTAGAAACTTTATCTATAAAAATTAAGGGCAAGAAAATGGCTCGCACCATGAGTGGAGGCCGCACTCCGGTGAGACACTGACAGTGGAAGCATCACCTTCAGACATGACAATGTAGGAGCACAGAGACTTTGCAAGACAAGGGAGGAGGGCTCGGTCTTTCTCCGGCCCCGACTCACGGAGGAGACACCCCTGGGATTATGCCTCCCTGGACGGACCCGCCCAGACCACTGCCACCTCCATTTTGTAACTACGCGCCCAAGACAACCCCACCTCACCTACGCTGTTGTTTTTTCATTGTCGTTAAAAAACACGTAACATAAAATTTACCATCTTAACCGTTTTTCAGTGCACCGTTCAGTTAATGCTATTTGCACTGCTGTGCAAGAGACCCCAGAATTTTGCATGGAGATTCCTTTTCCATAAGGGGATTTTTTTTTTTTGAACCAAGGTATCTCCATACTGCACTAAGGGTACTTAATAAATATCATTTAAAGGTAATTCTCAAATTATACAGATTGAAAATATTTTCTGTAAATAATATTACAGGATGTTATTAGGAGTTATTTGGAAGATCTTATCTTCCTAAACTGCATCAGCTGGCATCTTCACAAAGAATGAGAAAAGCGGATTTTTTTCCCTCTAATCTGGGTGTTAAAAGACTCTCACAGTTACTCTATTAAATGCTTGAAATTTAAACTATGATAAAAAAGAAAAGGCTTTTTCTACATAGCTGCTGCAAATAAATACAGCACATTTAATATAAATGATGGTTTTAATGCACTTAGCACCGTATAAGCCAGGTTTCTCTGTAGAATTAGTAACTGTACAATGAATCCAGGTATTTTGTGTTGCCTGGTTAGATATTTAGCTAATTAACGTATGGATACGTTACTGACTATAAAGAAACTTTTGTGTACTGTCTTAAGTATCCCCAATTTTCAAAAAGGTCCTAAAAATGATAATTCTGCCTTTGATAGCTAACATGGGTGAACACAGAAATGACACAGATTTCCAAATTTACAGTATTGTTATGTGTTGGTAAATGCTTGAGAGAGGAGAAATATTTTCCTTTGTAATAAAACTCTTTTGATATCAAACACCTGTGAAAATTACACTAGAGAAGCACCAAGTGATACTCCAGATTTTATGGGAAGGGATGACTAAGCACAATTTAAATAATGCAGAGCCAGCAAAATGCATGCCCTCCTCAGGATGTGCTGGAGCAGGGTGTGTCTGAAGGACTCGGGGAGGAATTCCGAAGGAAACGTACAGGCAAACTGGTGTCAGTTTCAGCACCCAAACGCGTCCTTTCCTGGCTAGGGACGGCACCATCTGGGCAAGAAGCTTCTTTCCTGTGGGGTGTTTAGCCTCCATTTTCTAGAGCAGGGAAGTCGTACACGCATCACAGGCTGCAGCACACTGATCTCAGCTGGCACTGCTGGTGGCTGCCACTCCCCTCCCTCCTGCCGTCCCTCCTGCGCCGGCTCGGCCGCTCTCTGCCTGGTTCTCAAGTCCGTGCCAGCTAACTTCTCCACGCAGACCCTGACACGTCGAGCCAAAGGGATGCTCTCTTTTCAAAGGTTCCGCCCTGTGCTCTGGAGACAGGGCTCTATGATGATCAAGTGCTGTCTTTAGGGGGAGAAAGCCATTCACAGGATTCTGGAGCTTTCTAAAAGCCAGTCTGCTTTGTTGCAACCTTAGTGTCTTGGTTCTGAAAATTACCGCAATGAACATACGATTTGAGCTTCACACACGTTCTATGTTTGTGTGGAGGACCAGAAGCTTCTGCCGCAGCGTGAGTCTGGGGGAAGAGGCAAGAGTTTAAAGGGGGCCTCTGGTTGTGGGCTGTCCTGGCAACGTTTCGAAACATGTCTTGCAAAGTGAAAACAGACCCCGACCAAATGACAAATCAGGAGCCGGCAGGGCCTGAGGAGGAAATCAGGGTGCTGCGAAGGAGGCCAAGGCAGACCTGACTGACCTCACACAGGACACGGTGCACGGTGTCCTTCTAAAGGACAGAAGACAGACAAGTGCAGAGGTCAGAGCTATAGAAGTCAATGAGAGGAGAATGGAGAGACTGGGAAGGTGGAGGAAGGGCTGACCTAAGAAGCTTTCAGAGGACACAGGCTGGGCATCCCTGGAGGACAACCTGACATGTGCAAACGGTCTCAGGGTAACTGTTGGGAACTATCCTTCCTTTGGCCAATGAGGCAGGGAGCAGCCCTGACCATCCCACCTGGGGAAGAGGTCTTGGAGGCTCACTGCACCTACAGGCGATGACGGGCTTCGGCAGGCGGGAGGCGGGGGGGGGGGGGGAGGGCGGGGAGGGGAACGCTGCCTTGCATGGTGGGGGCGGGGGCGGATGGAGCGGAGGGTCAGAAATGAGACCCGAAGACCAAACGCAGGGCTGGGAAAAGAAGCTGGTGGGCCCACATAAACTGGGATGGAGCGGGTGCCCAACATAGGCAGAAGGGAGGAGCTGGTGGAGGCTCAGGCGGCGGATGCTCGTGTGGTCCAGTGGACAGGCCCGGGCTGGACTCCTTCTCAGCTGGAATAACCTGCTGCTTGATGTGAGACAGGTCACCTCCAACCCCCAGACTTCGGCTTCTTGAATCACAAAATGAAGGTCTGAATGGGGATGCACAGCAGCGGCCGAGGAGCAATGCGGATGTTCACAGAGTGCCCAAAGCCTCTAAAATCACAAGTGCCCTTCTTGGTTCTGGGCTTCTCCTATCCTCACAGTGGGGCCCCCTGGCTTTTGTTATTTTTGTTTTTTTTTAATTGAGGGGGTGCGGTTCTTTGACTTAAAGAGAAACGGTGGGAAGTGTAGAAGATTGAGATTGGAAGTGTTAGTTGACGTCTACTTGTCCTAGGTGGAATCAGTCAGCATCTTTTCCGTGCATAATGCCGGAAAAAGAAAGCTCTCAGGAGCCACAGGCTAGCTCCAGAAGCATGGTTCTATGAGGAAACGGGTGCAATTTCCTGATTTCTTTCCAAATCTATGTCTTTACTTATACTCGACTCCCAGACACTGAATCTTCTTAGGAAAGACAAACGAAAAGAAATCGTACTAAAAGGTAAAAACAACCTTCCCTGAAATCCTTTTGAGAGTTTGGACGGGTCTAAAACTGCAGGCCGAATTCTATCTTTGGCTAAATTTCAAGACTCCCAACAGATCACGTTTCTTTACATAAGGAACACGTACAGATACGTAATAATAATTATACATATACTGATTATGCATAATAGTATATATGGAATAAGTCGTCATACATGATCTCTCTTAACTTGGCCAGAAGGACACACAACAGAGACCATGAACGTTCATGGTCTGGGATGATAAAAGAAAAAGATGGTAACATATAAACATATAGCAAGACACTGTGAACATCTCAGGTCCATCTAGAAATGACTTACTATGGAGATTTGTGAAACAGTCATCATATCTTTGCCCTACACATGTACTGGCATTGATGAATGGTAGGTATTCCATAAAACTTTCTTTAAGTTTATTTATTTTGAAAGAGTAAGCACATTGCGGAGGAGCAGAGAAAGAGAAAGAGAGAGAGAGAGAGAGAGAGAGAGAGAGAAAGTCCCAAACAGGATCCATGATGTTGGTACAGAACCTGATGCGGGGCTCGATCTCACAAACCATGAGATCATGGCCTGAGCCAAGATCAAGTGTAGGACACTCAATTGACTGAGTCACCCAGGCACCCCTCCATAAAACTTTCTTAAGTGAATGCAAGAAATGGCTTATCAAAACCAGAATGAATCCAGTAGAATTAAATGTAATATTAAGGTTATAGGCAAACAATAAATTAATTGAGCAGAGTGAAAAATTAGAATAAAATAGCTCAAAAAGCATTTAGCAAGCACCTTTTGGGCCCAAGAAATATAAAGATCATCTGGTACAAATTCAAAGGTAGCCCCTGTCCACATCGCTCAACATTTTTTACCCAAATCCCTTTATATTGATTGGTTGTTCTGAAAAATGGTCCCGACTTTTCCTGGACTGTTGGCTGACTCCGAACCCTGTTAACCGTGTGCCCCAGGATGCCAGGGTGCAAAGTGCCCTACTATTTGATGACTCTGCTTCCTCCTATAGCTAAAGACCTTCCCTGAGGGTCCTGCTTCCCCTGTAGCCCCTGCATGAAAGCTATTCATCCTCCATTCCCTTGGGGCTGGGGATGGTGTCCCCCCAAAATGTCACACTTCCGGCCCCAGGAGAAAGCTCACTGTTATTTGAGTTGATGTCACAGGGCTATAGCATCTTCCCCCTTCTTCCTGAACAGCAGTTCTGTGTGCCAGCAGTTCAAGCTCTCTATGGGGAAGGACAGGGGACGGGGCTGAAATGGACAGTGAGGTCATTCCGTTATGGGCCATACATGCCAGGTGAAGGAAGAATAATTTTACACAGGAGATACTGGGCTATCACTCTGGGTAATTTTAGATTCATTATCTCTTTCAACAGAAGGATGGTAAATAATGAGACCTATCCTTTAGGAAAACAATTTTGGCAAAACTATGGCGAGCTGTGGTGTGGGGAGAGAAAACCAGTTACAGTGTCATTGCTAAAGGTTGGGTGACGGACCACGGCAGTCTGTGCCAGCACTGAGGGGGTGCGGCTGGAGAGACACATTTCAGGAGCTTCGCTGGATGGACCCAGTGAGGGACTGGATGTGGGGCTGGGGGTGAGGGTGGTGGAGGAGGAGAGTCCGTGAAAGCTAACGCCAAGGTTTCTGGCTTGGGTGACTGATGGATACTAATACCAGTCAGAGAATTAGGAAAAAGGTTACTGCGGAGTGAGCTTATAACGAGCCACGTTCTGACAAAGAACATTCAGATAATAAGCAGCAAGCAGGAATGCAGCTGTGTGGACATGAAGCTGACCCCAGAACCATTCTGTGAGTACCTGCTGCCACTACTACCAGCAGCAATTGGCCCTCTGGACTGAGTAGGCCCCTGGGGATCACTAACAAGTCAGGGGCTGGAAGGACACCTTATACAGAGATGCCAGATTTCCTATCAACCTAGCGTGCAGAGAGCGCAACCCCCCTTTCAATATCAAAAGGGCCCTGAGCTCATTTGTTTCCAAGCTGACAAAGTGGGTCGCCCCATTCCTCCTGGGCTCCCGACCCTGGGGCAAGCGGCAGTCGCCTTGGTCAGAACTGAGTCACCTCCAACGCCTCTTCTGTCCTCCCCAACATCGAGTCCACCGCCAGGGTGCCGCACTTGGTAACGTGCCTCAATAGGACAGAATCTTAACAAACTGAATGGAGGGGCCCTTTTCCCACCGTATTCAGTAGTGGTCGACTTTCATTACAGTATCATGTCCGGTTTTGTACTATTTTAAAGAGGCCGCTGAGAATCTTTAGGAAATCGTGAAAAGTCAACAGGAGAGATTAAAGGGTCAAGGACAGGCTACGGAAGTTGGGTGTTTCACTGAGAAATAAGTTATGGTTATGGGGTGACTTGTCTTCACCTCTACGATGGGTTGTTATGGGGGGGGGGGGACACTGTTCTTCATCAACAAAGAGAAAAATGGATGGAAATGTACCTTCCAGGCAGGAGGCTGGGCAACATACGGTCTTACAGAGCTGACCCTTCCAGTCAGTCCATAAACACCAACAACACAGGGGACATGCGTCCGAGAACACGTGCCCCAGCAGTGCCAAGAATGCTTTTCTCTTTGGGATGATGGAAAAGCTCTGGAAACGGTGGTGGTGGCTGCAGGGCATTGAATATACTTGCAAAAAAGAATGCTTTCACGCTCCTTGCGTTTTTTAGGTAATGACAGGTTAAAGTAGAAAAACGCTGAGGGCATCAGTTAGGATGATCAGGATTTGTACTAAATAGTCTAAATATCTCCACTCAAATCCTAGTAGAAGCAGCATGGGGCCATGTCATAGAAACGACGTACCCACCGCCGGTGAGATGACGGTGGTGACAGAAAGAGCAGGAAGGGGGACAGGATGTTTCCCGCCAGTGCTCCAGCTCATGACGAATGGGGCTCAGAGTAAAGGAATGTGAAGCAGACTCCGTGCCTTGAGGCGTGAGGTTGGCACCCTCCTTCCGAGGCCATACTGATGTGCAGCTGCTATCAAGGGCCCACCTGGCCACCCTCAGGGACAAGAGCCATGTTTACAAGGGACATGCAAGACTGAGACCATAACTCAGCAAAAACGGTCTGAAAAAGCATTAGTTTATAGAACGGAGCACTGGTTTCCACGTGAGTCCTTTTCTCTAGTGCAACCTTCAGCGAAACCCCGATAAAGAAAGCAGAGCGAAGTGCGTTGAGGAGAGCGTGCCAGAACCCACATTCCTGAGATGGTCCCGGGAGTGCGTGCAGGAACTCCAAGGGCAGAGCGCGACATATTCTAAATGCCACTGAGATAGCAAGAGGCTGAGAGTGGCTACAGAATCATTTAATTGGTTGAATCAAATACTCTGATGAGAAGTATCTAAACCGCGTCCGTGTTGGCACAGGTTTGAGGACCCTGCTAAACTGGAAGTTATAGGTGGAAAATAATTTAGCAGCTCAGTGTATGCACAGCATTTTCATTTAAAGGGCAACTGAGTTCCTTTCAGGCCTGTTTAGATAACATCAGGTTCATTCATCCATTCAATAAATATTTATTGTACTACTACTAAATACGAGAGGCTGTGTGATTAAAAAGAGGGAAAGAAGTATAAGCTACAGCCCTTCCCCTTGAGGAGTGCACAGTGTGGCAGTGGGGACACATGAATGTACAGATGATTCTGAGAATATGATGCCCCTCTGCTGATGAATGGCAGGCTTACCCAGTATGATCCACTCGCTACTGGGGTGGGCGGGGGGAGGCCGGGGCCCTTTTATCCAAGGCTGAGCATGTGAAGCCAGGACGAGGTACCAAGAGACAATGCCAGGGATCCTAGCTGGAATATAGGCCTTCAAAGCAAAAAGAGCTTGAGATGCCTATTAAAGGCTAGAAGAGCAAAGACATACCAGGAAATGAATCAAGGACTCGAGATTCAAAATGGACCCTAAAAAAAGAATGAGATCTTGCTGTCTGCAGCAACATGGACGGACCCAGAAGGTATCATGTTAAGTGAAATAAGTCAGACAGAGAATGACAGATACCATCTGATGTCACTGATAAGGGAACACGTACACCACAAACACCTATAACACAAACAAATAAAACTGAAACATACTCCTAAATACATAGAACCGGTGGTTGCCGGAGAGGCGGAGAGACGTTCAGGAGAAATAGGTAAAAAGGATTAAGAGGTACAAACATCCAGGGGCGCCTGGGTGGCTCAGTCAGTTAAGCATCTGACTTCAGCTCAGGTCACGATCTCTCGGTTTGCGAGTTTGAGCCCTGCATCACAGAGCCCACTTTGGATCCTCCTCTCTCTGCCCCTCCCCCACGTCTCTCTCTGTCTCTCTCAAAAATAAATAAACATTTAAAAAAGAGGTACAAACGTCCAGTTAGGGAATAGAGTCAATAATACCGTACGGTGACCGATGGTGACTGCACTTACAACCGCGAGCACGGAGTCATGTAGAGTTGTTGCTCACTGGGGTGGTACACCTGAAACTAACATAATGTTGTATCTCAACTATACTTCACACACACACACACACACACACACACAAAAGAGTCCATTGGAAAGCTATAAAAAACAGCTGTCATGCTGCTTCTCAAAGGGGATCCTCAAAGAACACCCACAAGGGAGAATAAACACCTACAGGAAGTTTGAGGGCAAAGTCCCCAAAGGGGAAGAAGGAACAATTTTGTTCGATGTCTTCATGTTTTACCTTGAAAAAGAAATGCCAGTATCATACTTTGCTCCCCACCCACCAAGATGTGCAGATTCCCGCAGCCCCTGGAAGAACCCTGGGTGCCTGTTACAGTCTGCAGTTGACAGAGCACCGGCCGGCAGGAGGAGCGGCTGGACCGTTACAGAAGGCAAAGGGCTTAGCTTTTTAAGTCAGGCTTTTGAACACCCCCAGCTACACTTTCCAGGAGTGCATCTATAGTGTCCATGGCTGGACAGACAAAACCAAGAGGATGTATGATAAACGCCTTGGACATCATATAAATTACAAGCGTTAAGGAACTGGGAGGAAGAGATTGTTAAAAATTTTTTTTTAAAGTTCATTTCTTTATTTTGAGAGAGAGAGAGAGAGAGAGAGAGAGAGACAGACAGACAGAATACCAAGCAGGCTCAACAATATCAGCCCGGAGCCCAGTGTGGGGCTCGAACTCAAGGACCACGAAATCATGACCTGAGCCAAAATCAAGAGTCAGACACTTAGCTGACTGAGCCACACAGGTGCCCCGAAAGGAAGAGATCATTTTAAACTGAGAGGATTATGTCCAGTTTCACAAAGACGGTGAGACATGAGATGGTCAGTTAGATGGTTCACATTTCCACGGGCACTTTTGGGAAGAGAAAAGAGTTGGAAAAGCACTGAGCCAAGTCTGAAGGCAGAGCAAAACACAAATGGGCAATGGGAAATAAGCTAACTTAGTTGCAGTTAAGGCACTGAGTGAGTAAAGTGAATGACAGAAGGGCCTTGGATGCTTTTACTTTATCCTGCAAATGACAGGAAGTCGACAAAGGTTTTCCATGAGACAGTGATATATAGTGAAGCTGGAGCTCCCCAACCAATGCAAAGAGTGGGCCTGCTTATTTCTCCCCAAATGTCCTTGTATCATGGAAAATAAAATTTTATAATAAATATAACATGGCTGCCCAACAGAATATTCCTTGGATAAGGAATTCCAGCCATCATGAAGTGAGTAGGTCAGAAGCCACCACGTTAAGCAATGTTCAAGAGTAATTGAACCCAAGAGTTAAGATCCCAAATACAAGGGAGACGTTTTGTAAATCAACGAGGAAGACAAATACTAAGAATAAAAAACGAGGCAAAGGACATGAATACGTAATTCACATGAGAAATAGTTTAAATTCCTTAATCTCCATAATTATTAATGTAATGGAAAGGAAATAATGTGAAATTCTTTGTCTATAAATTTGGCAAAGGCTATAGATTCATAAAACCCATTTTTTGGTGAAGAGGTAGAATTACAGTCACTCTCATATGCTGTTGGTAGGGACCTTTTCTGGAGGGAAATTCAGCGATTCAGCTTCCAGGAATTTATCCTACAGAGACGCCCCACCAGGTACCAAGGACAGAAGTACACGGGTATTCGCAGTAGCATCCTCTTCATGGTGAAAACGCTGGGAACAGTTCAAACATTTATCAGTGGAGCACTAGATAAATGAATCATGGCATGTCGATAAAATGAAATTATGGTGTATGTTTACGTATCTGTAAAGAATGAAATGGCCCTTTTATAATCATTTGGAGGTTATGTGCAAGACAAACTGTAAACTCATGGTGGCTGACATCACGGCAACTTCCTTCACTACTTTACAACCAGGGTCTCCTGCCTGCCTCAAACTAGCCGCTCAGTTCTTGTGGAACAAACGGAGACTCAGTCATGCAAAAAGGTTACAAAGCCTTATATATATAGCACAATGCCATTTTTCCTTTCATTGTAAAACACACACACACACACACACACACATGCATCTCTATTGTTAACAGTGGTTGTTAACGGAGAGTATGACAGGGACAGGATGCTTTCCTTTTTACTTTATACCTCATGTTCACCTTTATAAATTTTCACTTTAAGAATGGTTCTGAGGGGCAATGGGTGGCTCAGTCCGTTAAGCATCGGACTCTTGATTTCAGCTCAGGACATGATCTCATGGTTTGTGAGATCGAGCCCCTTCCTGGGCTCTGTGCTAGGGGTGAATGAAGCCTGCTTGGAATTCTCTCTCTCCCTCTCTCTGCCCCTTCTCTGTGTTCGCTCTCTCTCTCTCTCAAAAAAAAAAATTAATGAAACTTTAAAAAAAGGTTTTGAAATGAGTATTATTTTTTTTCTAAGAAAAAGATGACCTAGAAGTATTATGTGCAATCTTCTCCCCATGGCACTGGACGCAAAAACATCTTCTATATGTCACCCAGGAAAGACCAAGTTGGACAGGAACAAGTAATAGGTGGCTAGAGATAGCAGTGAAAGCAAGTCAAAGGGAGGAGGGTGGAGGGTGCTGGGGTGTGGTCTATTTTACAACCCTTGGTGTACAAGCCTGAGATTACTTTCTGGTGAAGCTCATAAAAGCCATGTATTTTTTATTTTTTATGTTTTTAAGATTATTTAAGTAATCTCCATACCTAATGTGGGGCTCGAACTCATGACACCCGAGATCAATAGTCCCGTGCTCTTCCGACTGAGCCAGCCAGGCAGCCCAAGCCATGTGTTTTTTAAAGTAATTTGGCAGAAGGCAGGGGTAAAAGTGTTACAGCCACCATTTACAGAGCACTCACTAGGTACCAGGCCCTCTGGCGAACGCTCTGCCAATTTTTAATCCTGATAACAAACCAGGAGGTTCGAATGTTGATGTACACCTTCTACCCAGGAGAAAACGGACTTTGAGACTGGAAAGTTAAACCAGGTGGGTCAAGTTCCAAGGTCCTCGAGCTACTCTGCTGAGGTGCTCAAGGAACGGGCTGACCGGGAGGAAGGAGGCCACTGACCCAACAATCCGGCTGCTGGTATCCGGGAAGCCGTCCGGACACACGCTTGGCGCTGTCTGAACCAGTTAGCACCTTAACTACCCAGTTATGGTAACACGCTGGTGGACACCATGAAATCACGGCACCAAGCAATCTATGGATTCCAAGTTAGCTGTGCTGTTTCTAACTAATAAGTAAACTATAGTAATAAAAACATAAACTATAATAAAAAGAATAAGGCTCAGATATTTCTTTTTCAACTGGCAGCATGGTTCATGTGAATCCTGTTAGTTCTGCGAAAGCAAATATTAACACTTAGAAGACATGGAATGAGACTTTATGTTCATGATTCTGTGACACATACAGCAAGAGTCTCTGAATGTTGGCAGTTCACATAGACTAAAGATAACAAGGCTGTAGGTTAAGAGCTGCTCCCAAATTCCTGTGGTACCATAACCAAAATCTTGTCTTCATTCAGTAAGAGAGAAAATGTTCATAACTTACTGTCTGGAAAGGGACAATCCTTTTCAATGTAATTTGAAATGCTGATCCTCTGCTCTCCTGTACAGAAAACTTCTAAAAGAATGCTAATACAGAGGTGCAAATCTCCCCTAACTGAGCTGTTAATTTACACATCTACAGCATGGATCAGCTAAGTATGGACTTGATTTAGTACCGGCTGTATTACATTTCTTCAGCCATTTAAAAATTTTAAATATTCCAAGCGAAGGGCGCCTGGGTGGCTCAGTCGGTTGAGCATCCGACTCTTGGTTTCAGCTCAGTCATGATCTGATGGTCTCTGGGATCGAGCCTCGTGTCGGGCTCTGCGCTGACAGCCCCGAGCCTGCTTGGGATTCTCTCTGTCTCCCTCTCTCTCTGCTGCCCCTCCCCTGCTCGTGCTCTCTCTCCCTCAAAATAAATAAGTAAATTTAAAATTATATTCCAAGTTAAGTATAGTGGGCCATTGTACAGCTTCATCTTCAATGTAAATAGTGTTACTGATGATGAAGAATGGATCACATTCATGGCACCTTTTTCTTCCAAGGATTTCAGGGAACTCCGGTAACTCTGGGTCCAAAAGCACTTAGAGACTGGCAGTCTTTTCTGAGTGAGACTAATGACAAGTCTCTACGGGTAAGGCAATCACAGCCTAGGTCAGTGGGTTCCAAACTCTTTTGACCATAGTTCACAGCAAGAAATACATTTTTCATGATGCTTTCTCTCTCTCTCTTTCTCTCTCTCTCTCTCTCTCTCACACACACACACACACACACACATATACTGAGTATATAACTAAAAAGTTTCATGAATTTATCCTTCCTGCATGCAAGGCACTCTGACATTTTCTACTCCCTTCTATCGCTGTTATTATTATTATATTATTATTGTTATTGCTCACGTGGGTGGCAATCTGCTAAACAGATCTCATGACCCACTTACAGGTCACAACCACTGGTGTGAAAAACACTGCCTGAAATGTCAAAAGTTTTCAGGATGCTGCCCGGGCAGCCTTCTCACTCTGCATACCCCTTCTGGGCCCCCGGATCCTCTCTCCTGGCCCCAGTGACCATCTGTATGTGAGGGCTCCAGCCCTGATCCCACTTCGGGGCTCCAGACCCATGCACCCGATCACCCACTGGGTCATTCCACTGGTGCATTTCAAAAGCAACCTTAATTTCGTGTCCTAAAATCCATTTAAAGATGACTATCCCTGAGCCTTACTAACAGCATCAACCCTGCTGTGTAAGCCAGAAAGTTGGGACTCCCCTCTCCTCACCCTCCCACAGCCAAGTAATCACAGAGTCCTCCTTGTGGTGACTTCCAAATTACTTCTGAACCCTCTTACTTCTCCACCCCTCTCCCCCACCGCTCCCATTATCACCGGATGCAGCTACTGCCAAAGCCTCCAGTGCTGCGGGCTTCCCTCCAGCCCCTCTTCACCCCGAGGTCAGGGTGATCTCTCCAACACCCAAACCTCGTCACATAACACAGCTCAGGGGAATGCCAACCACCTCCGGGTGGAGCCTGGCTCTGCATCTGGCCTTCCTTGCCCATTTCTCCACCTTAGCTCTTGCCATGTTCCCTCCCCAACCCCCTAACCCCCTTATTCTAAACTGGTGGCTCTCGAGTCTGGCTGTACATCAGGATCACCTAGACAACTTTCTAAAAGCACCAGTGCCCAGGCCTCACTTCAGGACAATCAAATACCAATCTGGCTGCTGGGTGTAACGGATAGCCAGAGGCCCTTCTGGAAGGAAGGGCTTTCGGGCTTTCAGTCGTCTGGAAAGTGTTCTCACTTCCTGGCCTTCACACCTCCTCAGCCCCACCCCATACTGAAATGTCATCTCCTCAAGGGTCATGTTCCCTAACCCTCCCCCACCCCCCACCCCTGTCCCCGGGCCTGGTGGGGCTCTCCATTTATGTTCCTGTCGCTGCCTAGTGAGCTTTAAAATCTCTTAGCCTGGCACTAATGCCTACTCAATAAATACCTACAAAACAAATACAAGACTTAAGTAAATTCTAAGCATCAGATATGCTGAGAAACTACAGTTGAGGAAGGCTGAAAAAGAAAACACTACTGAAGGGTAAGACGTAAACCAAATCTGTGACATCCTGGAAAGAGATTCTCATTTCCATGGTGTAGGGTCGGCAAGCAGAGGCCACTTGGTGCCCAAATTCAATCATGCCCTCCTCCGAAAGCTTTCCCAAAGGCACATATCTCATCCTCATCGTCTTCCCAGCTCAGCAGAGATGACAGACAGGGACTCATTTGCCCCATTTAGCAAAGGATGACACTAGTTGCTTGCCCAAATGACCAAAGTAGACCAGAGGAAGACGAATCAGATCTGGACCCCATGCCTGTGTTGTTCAAGGCACCAGGGTCTCTCTTCTAGAGTGGCTAAAGCTAAACACGCCCATGGTGACGCCTTTTCGACCGTATTTCACACGATGCTTATTAAGGTCCCTGTTAAAGTCTTGCTAGTAATTGAAAAAATTATATATGTGCAATGAGCATGAGTTAATGTTAACAGAAGAACCTTCACTTTTGCGTCTCCTGACTTTTTACCTTTTAGCTTGTACCTTAACCTTGCATTCTGTGGGGTTCTTTACATTTTATAGGGAGGTGTAAAGTCATATTTGAGATATCATTCCATTAGCCATACAAGCAACTTCACAGGCTATTATGTGGCATCAACTTTTTCTGTAAAAATAAATTGTTAAGGATATTATTCCTGGAACAGAATAAATTCTTGGAATTACTGAGTAACTTATGTACCGTACCACTGTTCCAAGAACACATTACTTATTTTATCATGACAAAGTCAAGTTATTAATCTTCTGGCTTCCATTTCCACAATGAGAAATGCCGTGAGAGGCACAGACACCTGCATTACATTTCGGTTCAACTTTATATCATCCATAAACATCTCTGTGTTGGACACCTCATCCAAACAAATGCTCACAGAACACGCTATGTAGCATTCGATTTTATGAAACTATAAAAGTTCCTTGCTGTTAATTACAGAGACAAATGTCTCATCACACATTTGGTTACCGGATAGCATAATTAGTTTTCTCCATTAACCTTTCAGATACAAAATTTGATTTCTAAGTGAAAAAACATTGTAAAAACCCTTGCAATTCAAATGATACAGTATATGTGTACATGTTTGGAAAAAAAAAAAAGGCAAAACCAAGAAAACAATTTTATGGATCCTTATTTACAAGGATACTGATTGTCTGTGATGCTGAAAGGGAATCTGTCTAAACTTCTTAATGACTTTAAAATATATGATCAAATAGGCACGTAAGAAGCTGTCCTTTGTATAGAAAGGGGGCTCCGGAACCTGGCCATGAACGGAATGCGCCCTTTGATCTCGCTCTGGGTGTGGTGACGTGGCTGAGTGGGACCACGGACGATGCCCGTGGCTCGTATGTGCCCCCTTCACACGGGCATCCGGGGGACAGCTGGGGAAGGCAGGGTGTCCAGTCTGTCGCAATGCAACAGTTTTTCTCTGCTCAAAGCTCAAAGCTAACTGACCCCACAACCATGGCCGGCAGAAGAGCTCCCATGTGTAGGGGGCATTTCTGATGGTCGCAAGGACTGGGCGGGGGGGAGGGTGGATGCTCCTGACGTTTATGTACGTTTGTGCTGCCCACACTCAGACCTCTTGTAACACGTGGGACAGTCCTGCACAAGAACACCGTCTCGTCTCAACAGCCTGACCCGCTCACATCGGCTGATCAATAGACTTTTAACATGTTTTAAACATGGTCCTCATTCATTTAGTCAGAAATAGTTGTTGTGAATCTGCTCTGTGTCAAGTGCCGTGCACCAGGAACAGAGCAAACAGAGCCTTGCCCTGCAGGAATTCAAGCTGAGACTTGAGAAATGAAGGCTCTGACAGCCCAGGTGGCCAGGATGTTCCAGGCAGAGCCTAGCAGAGCCGACCCCAGGCCCGCACGCTGCCGTGTCTGGAGGTGCCCGCACGGCGCGGGGTACGTGCAAGGCCCTGGAGGCCAGGGGCTGGTATACACACAAAGGCACAGTGGTGCGTCCTCTTTCAGGGTTAAACTTTAAGAGGGGGACCTGCCATTAGCCTAATAAAAAAAGGAAAAAAATACCAAATGGAAAATATAGCCTCGATGGTCAGTGCTGACAAATTTTACTCCTGGTATGTGAGGTCCAGTTAGCAAAGAAGGATGTGTAAATTTTCATCCTTTGCAGCCAGGGCGGGACTTAGAAGTAAAAGAGTTGAACAATAAGGTTTCAAAATGGCTGATTCCACCACTTTATTTTGAATTTAAAGTGGACACCTTATTCATTCCCTGAGCATGGACTTACTGACCAGTGTGGTGCTGGGCAGTGGGGACTCGGAGATGTTTCTCTGGGAGTTTACACCCCAGTGGGGGAGAGAGAAAGAGAGACAGAGAGTGAGAGAGAGAGAGAGAGAGAGAGAGAGAGAAGCAAACTGGCTTCGCTGTGATAGCACCAAGCCCTGGATGCTGTGGAAGGAGAGGTGAGGGGAATCAGGGAAGGCTGCCTGGAGGAAGTCACATCAACTTGGGAGTCTTCAGGGATAAGAGAGAGCCACGGAAAGGAGAGGGAGGATGGCACAAGTGTGAAATTCCAAGCAGAGGAGGCGGTATGTGCAGCCACCGGGGTAAGAAAGCGCCAGGCCTCAAAGGCGAGGATAGATTCCTGTTGCAGGAATGAAGTGGGGGGCGTGGCTGAAGCCTGGGGGGCGGAGGAAAGCTTCAGCAGTGAGCCCCAGGGAGACAGGTGGCAGTTCCTGCAGAGTCTTATCTGTCAGGCCGAGGAGCCTGAGTCCTAACCGGAAAGCCACAGACAGTGAGGAGGTTGAGGCAGGGAGCCATGGCAGCTGTGCGGGCCCTTGGGCAAATCGCTGCCCATCCGCGCATCTGCTCCTCCCTGGCCCACCACCCCCTGCTACCACAGGCACATTCCACCCCAGGTAGCCTTCTCTCCAGTAATCTGTGATTTGTAAGAATAACAGAGTTGCTTTGTAAATGTCCTAGATCTATTTTTAACTTGGAGATGCAAAACACACTGTTCCAAAATCTTTATTTTATCTTATAGATAGCCATGTTATTTTCTTCCCAAAGTAAAAATCCATATTCCCATGGGAACCAGAGAGGCTAAATTGTTAATACATCTCCTTAGAGTCTGTCCTTCGTGGAGGTTTGTTTTTTGTTTCTTGTTTTTAATGATTTGGTCATGATCAGAGTAGGAACAGCAAACCATCAAAACATATCACACATTTCACTCACAGGGCGATTCCTGAACCACACCAAGTCTTCGAGAAACAGAAAGAGGCAACTTTTTCTCAAGACACTGGGCCTCGGTGAGCAGGCCCAGTGTTCTCCCACAGGATAAGCCTGTTGTGAATGAACAGCTTGCTGTTTTCCTGAAACTTAAGTAAGAGAACTTGGTTCCCGCGGACCCGGAGAACCAGACAGTGCCACAGTCAGTTGATACACAGGTCAGTACTATGTTAAGCACCTCTGTAAAGTGGTGCCCGTGTCATGGAACAATACCAAACCAGCAGGCCATATACTATTTGGTTTTCACCATGTCGCTGGCTTTCATAGGTGAGGTCCTTTCTTTTTTGGTGTTTTCTAGATTTGAGGGAAAACAAAAAGGTTTCAAGCTGTATCTCACAAATCAACATCAGAAATCCCAAATTTCCGTGCTACTTTAATTTAATGGATCAGGAAAGATTCTTCTAGTTATATGAGGCGTATTTTAGTTTGGCTCACTAAATGTCTCCAAAATCTCAACGGAGTGGTGTGTGTATATATATTTTAAAGTGTATTTATTTCTTTTGAGAGAGAGAGAGCATGAGCAAACCTGAGTAGAGGAGGGGCAGAGAGAGGGAGAGAGAGAATCCCAAGCAGGCTCCATGCTGTCAGCGCAGAGCCCGACGCGGGGCTCAATCTCACAAACCATGAGATCATGACCTGAGGCCGATGGTGCCCCCAGAGTGATGTATTTTAAAACAACTCTTCAGAGTTCTGTAGGATAGTGTCCAACATACTCGCACATTTAGATACTTGAGTACCTATTGTCCGGGTTCCTACTATGGACACAACACTGTGCTGGGTGCTTCAAAGGATACAAAAAAGAATCCAGGTCACGCTTGCTCTGTGATCCTACAATTTACATGAGGAGAGATGGTGCAAATAAACAACCACAACTCTTCAAGTTTGGGGACCACAGGGGTGTCTGCAGGGTGACAGGGAGTGCTGCAAAGCCTTGCACAAAACAAGTATTTGGCAGCGCATGGTAAATGCCACAGGATGTTATTATTTAGTGCTAAGGTGTTCAAAAGAACAGATAACTTCTATTCAGGAGAAGGGAGAAGGGGACAATGGAAATAAGAATATAGCCTTTTCTACTTTGAAAAAGTGTTTTATTGTACAGCATTGCCAATAGGCTGCAGGCGAGCCTGCTGGGGAAGTTGGGGCCAACATTAAGATTATATTGGAGAAGATAAAACCTCTCAAGAGTTTCGTGCAAGGTGCTATTAACTGTTAACCTGAGACTCCAACCGAGGTTTTCTGACTTTAAACCTGACTTCTCTCTATTGTGCTATACAAGCTGAGAAGGCCTCCAGGCCTAGGTAATGTTTGAATTGGGCTTTAGAAACCGATAGGAGATAGGCTTGCGACAGATGGGGTCTGGAAACGGGATAAGACGTGTGAGAGCCTGGAGGGAAAAGGGTGGCGAAGAGCACGCGCACGGACAGGGACAGGACAGGGAAAGGTGCTCCGGAAGGGAACGCTAGGAGACCGGTGTGACACAAGCAAATGTGTTTAGGAGGAAGAAGAGGGAGAGAAAGACTTGGAAAGGTGAGCTAGAAGCAGAGAGAGAACAGCAAAGGGAGGAGAAGGGCCTGGGCTTTCTCAGAGGCCACACGGCAGAGCAGAAACAACGAGGGAGCCGTGTCCACAGCCAGGCTCCCGTCTGCGAACCCTGTGACCTTGAGCAAACTGACATTTCCAAAGGCCTGGATTTAAAAATGGAAATAACGATACTTCTCCAGTTTGGGAAAGTGCCCAGCGTACAGCAGATGGTTCAACCAACTTTACTTCCTTTCTTCCCAAGCGGGTCCTAGGCTCTGCCCAGCCCTCTCTTCTACTGACGGGGCCCCCTTGCTTACCTGGAGCCCCGCTCTGTCGGGGAGAGGACGCGCAGTCACACACTAAGAGGAGCCCGTGTGGCTAGAACGGCACAGGCAGGCAGCATGGCAGGGAGCCCTGACTTGGGGAAAGAGGGCAGGACGGGACATCAAAAGCCCCGATTTTAAAGCACGCTCAACTACTAATGACGGTGCAACCTCTCGCAAATCACTTTCACCTTGAGCTCAGCTTCCTGTCTGCATAACGGATAGAACACCTGCCTCACGGTGTGATTGTGACACTGGCTAAATGATTAATCCAAGTGTGCGCCGGGCCTGACTGCCGACACCTCCCGAACTTGAGGCAGTGAGTAGCATCGAAGCACGTCTACTGCTGCACCCGCAAGTACAGAAGCACATTCACATGCTTGTGTTCAAAGAGGCCGTCGGTGTTCAAGAGCCTCCAGGGGCTCTCTCGGCTTTGACTTTGCCCGCAATGCTTTGTGAAGCTGTTTGTGGACCTACAGGATAAGGATCAGCAGATCGACTTTAAGTGCTGTAGGAAGCCTCGGAAACCACTTTTCCACAGTGACAAAGGCTCCCTAAAAGCTGTGCAGAGTCCCGCAGACACGGGGCGTGTTGCATGGCACCCTGTGATTACACGCAAAGTTCTTAGCATAGTGCCCTGCACGCAGCAGGTGCTCCAAAAATGACACCTACTATTACTAGCTACATTTCTAACCCCGAGAAACACTCAGACCCACTTGGACCTTCATTTTATTTGAGATCGCTTCTCACTCATGGAACTTGAGCCACAGATGAGGTGAAACATCGGGGTCCCCTCCCTCTTGGGAAGAAACAGGAACCTGGTGGGACCCAGGCCGCCTGACTAGGTGAAGAGCACCCCTCCCCCCATTTTGCACATGCATCTGCCCACTTCTCCAGGGAGGAGACTTACATTGTCGTTAGAGGCTAACTCCCTAACCTGGAAAAGTGGGTAAGGATTATTCGAGTGTGTCACCTTTGAGGAGACTGGGGACCCTGGTGGGGGTGGCTGTCATCAATAAAGCCACTGAAAAAAGATTTAAAAATTCAGAGATCTCAGGGGCCCCTGGGTGGCTCAACTGGTTAAGTGTCTGACTTGATTTTGGCTCAGGTCATGATCTCACGGTTCATGAGTTTGAGCCCCATGTCGAGCTCTGTCAGCTTGGGATTCTCTCTCCCTCTCTCTCTGCCCCTCCCCTGCTCTCTCTCTCAAAATAAATAAAATAAACATTAAAAAAAAATTCAGAGATCTCAACCCTGCTCAACTGGCATGGCCACTACACTCTGTGCTTCATCTTCTGAAAGCTGCATAACTTAGTGTCAAGAGGAACAAGAACAAAAAAAAAAAACAGACAAAAAGGAACAAGAAAAGGGCCAAGGCCTGGCACGTAACTGGAGCTCAATAAGTATCTGTTGAATGAATAAATGAAAGAGACTGAACATCTGAAAAACAGACATGTTTCAAATTTATATAATAGTAAATCTAAAAGAAAATCCAATGTATAAAAATATTTTATTGATTTTATTACATGTTTCTTTTAATGCTGTGAGTAATAAACTCACTGTCTCACTAAAATACTTTCTAAAAGTGCTTTGCTACCAGCTAGGTCTCCTGATGATCCCTGAACTGTCTGGTCCAACATGGTAGAGGGAAAAGCTCTTTGGACAGGAGAAGTGGGTTTCTGCCAGGTTCCGCTATTTATGAGTAAGTCACTTCACTCTGAGCCTCAGTTCCCTCCTCTAGGTAAAGGGAGTAAGAACATGTGCCCCAGTGACCTCACAGGACTACTGTAAAAACCACAGGATGACAGATGTGAAAGCACTTTTTAAACTACACGTGTGACCTTCACTTAAAGTCTGGGTCTCGTGACACTTAGCCCCCTGCTGGAGCTTATGGCACCCATCTTCACCTCCCCTCTGCCTATGCAAATCTTCCCCAAGTTCAAGGTCTTTCCAGAGTTCTCCACTTGACCTTACGTTTGATCCTTCCCTTCCAACGCGGCTTTTGCTCGTTGCCCTAATGGGTCACATTTGTCAATTAATCGTCGTTCACACAGAGAGGCATGAGGTGGGGTGTTTCCAGCGCAGGCGGATATGCACTGGGACCCCGGCCATGGCACTTGCTACTTGAGAGGCCCCTGGCAGGCTACCAAACACCGAAGTCTCATGTACAAAATGGGGATGATAACGAGTCTTGAAGATTTGCCGGGAGAAGTAAATGAGATAATTCATGTGAGGTACCCAAGTCAATACCGGTGCACACACAAAGTACCCAAACGACGGTGGCTGTTACCATTATTGAATATTGCTCCTTGACGGGGTTCTGAATTTCTCTTCTCTCCCCAGATGCCTCTGTCCTATCCATTTCTTTGGTTACCCCCAACCCCACTCCCGTTCCAGAAAAGTGCTGAGTGCACAGTATTTTCTTAAAAAAAAAAAAAAGAAAGAAAAAAGACATCTGTTGAACTGACTAAAACGAGTTGTTGTTTCTCTCCAAACAGGTGCTCACATTTTTATTGTAGGCCCATCACGGCCAGCTGGACCATGCCAATGTCCACAGGGCAAAATACCCTGGTCTGGCTCTATTATCACATTAAAACTGTGTGAGTGACTCGCAAAGCACTCAGCCAAGCCATTCACACCACTGAGCTACCCTGCCTCCTCACTGGATGGGCTTCCTTAGTCAACAGCCTAAATCTATTACAGAGAAAGAGATGTCATGTGGGAACTCTGCCAAAACCTGGAGCGCTCCCCTTCCCGGAGACATGAACTTTAAACTTATAGGTGCAGATAGCATTAAAGATTATACCTAGGTCTGAATACAGAAAATCCTACACAACATCTGGGGACCACGTTTTAGGACTGCATTATAGTTGAAACGGATCTTCTGGTGTCCTGCTCACAAACTCCCTTGGGTGTCAGAAACCTCACACGGAAACCTACACCCTAGCAAGCAGTGCTATGGATAGACTCTGGCAATTTATAAAAACAAACATGACGTAAAGCTATGTTTTGAGAAGCATACCTACAAACTCAAAATGCTTGTATTTTAGACCATCATCAACAACCAAATTCTTAATCTTATACGCTGTCAGTAACTATTCCCGATTGCTCTAGAAATTACATTAGTGTAATCATTTGCTCTTCCGCTTAAAACAAAATTGACCCGGCGGTCACAAAATAAAACTGGTTGTTGGGAACCATATCACACTTTCCCCAGGATGAGCAAAAGACTGAGAAGTAACCTGGGTACATGTTTGCACTGTTCAAACTTGTGTCTCTTGATGTCTGAGGCCTTCTTGACCAGTAACTTGGAAAGCTGATCCGAACCCTGGTCTTTCACTGATGTTCTCTTACCTTCCTGGACTCGAGCTGGGAAAAATGAAAGCAGCAATGTGTGCCCCCTTCAAGAGTGTACAGTTTACTGAATTCTGAGCACTAGCATCTTCTAGTTCCTCACCCCCTACTTTCTTACACCCAGAATTACTGTTTTCCAAATACACAGCAGAAAGGGGGAAAAAGCCTGCTTTGTTGGAGAATAACTGAACCAAGGACATGATGTTCCATTTTGATGATAAATGTAAATTTTCTACTAATAGGCAAATTCCTCGTTTCAAATGGCTAAGTCGAGTGGTGCTTAGATACAGAATTCCAACCAATCAAGGTTAGGGAATGGAAAATACAGAATTCCAACTGATTAAGTTTAAGGAACTAAAGAGTACAATCCAAGAATATTCTCCTTCTGGGTCATAGCATTTCACTTGACTATTAACTTTTTGGTTTTTAGTTCTCTTAACAGTAAACAGGTGCCGAGCATAGTTGCTGGCCTCAGTGATATTCTCCCCTTGGATGGAAAGATCTAGGTGCCTTCATTCATTTCATATTTAAGAAATGCTGATACTTCCCTCCCATTTTACCTCCATCAAGTATCCGTTTGATTTCTCAGTCCTTTTGCAACCCACCCTTTCTCTTCCTCAAAGCAAGAAAGAGAGATCTCAGTGACAGAATACTACGCCATCTGGCTTTCACGTTGTTCGGATTTTCAGTACTACTCACACTGGGTCTGAACAGCAATCCTACTTCCTTCTGCTCTCAATTCTCACCAGAGATCTGGCAATTCTGGCCCTGGCTTTTCACCACTCTCACCCCGAAGGTCTCCCATTTTCTGCTCCCTTCTTGTGCAGCACCCGGCTCTCACCCTACCGCTGGGGGTGGCAGAGGTGTTCGGGATGGGCACGGCCGAAGTCACACGCCATCATATGCTCTCCGCTCTTACTCAATGGGTACTGCACTCTTAGTGGCAAAATCTGAAGTTGTTTAGTTTTTGGTTCATGGTCTGCAACTAACAAGCTGCACGTGCAAGGTCCTTCACGTACAGTGTCTGGCAAACACTGCACTTGGAAAGAGTGGCAACGTGTTGGACCACCTACTCATTCATCAGGCGGCCACCCTCGTCCGATGGGTCTCAGAGACGCTGCTTTGGCTCGGCTTGTCCCTGAGGTGAGCTGGCAATGAGGATGGTAAGGACAAAGCACGGCTAGTCTCTCTGACCAAAAACACCGGTGTGAAATGTGCACAAATCCAGGAAAAGGAAAGCTAGTACTATCAAGAGATGGCTCGGCGGACAATCGCGCTTTGATTTTCCTTACGCTTTTTGACTGTAGATTTAATTTAATTTTGTCATGGCAGGATTAGCAACCAGGCCACAGAGGTGAAGGGACATTATAATAAGACAGCATATTAATCCTCTATCCCACCCAAGGCAGAAGCAAAACCAAACAAATAGCGGCTTCCTGGAAATTGAATTTCTGTTATCCAGATGTCAAAGATGTAATACCCCAATTACACAAACTATTGCCAGTGAACCATGCCAGCGAATATGCAATGGAAATGGGGTGAGCACAGAGCGACAAAACTGCTCAGTCAGCATCTGGCTCTGGGAGTGAGCGATAATTAGTACTGTGTGTAGACACTAATAAACATTTATGTCTGAAATTACAACTTTTAGCAATGTTAATAAGGGATGTATTGGCAATCTGTAAAATAAAAGGTCTTGAAAAGAATGTCATACATTAAGCAATGGCAGACATTTCCCGTTCTGGCGCAATCTTTCCCCCCCCCTTCCCCCTAATTGCAAATGGCCACACTGTTTTGCTGAGAAATTAATTGACATAGGAACCTACCTAAATAAATGGGTTGTGTCTCTTTGGCCTCCCCATTAACATCGTTGCTGAATTCTGAGATCTTATATACCTCATGGTGATAATCTGGGATGAGAAAACAACGAAAAATTAAAATTCTAATGACCCACAAGATATGAATAAGCAATAAAGACTAGACTCTCATTATATAGAAGGTGTATAATCTATACTTTAATTTATAAACATAATTTCCAAGAACTCGGTTAATCACCGAATTCACAGTCACTAGTAATCCCCAAAACTTTGCTTACCCTGACAAAGTACACAAACTTGAAATATTACTTTGACTTTAGAAAACGGCTTTGCTGATCACATAG
Source organism: Cryptoprocta ferox (assembly GCA_028646485.1). Classification (NCBI taxonomy): domain Eukaryota; kingdom Metazoa; phylum Chordata; class Mammalia; order Carnivora; family Eupleridae; genus Cryptoprocta; species Cryptoprocta ferox. The sequence continues at coordinate 120,824,738 of CM053571.1, forward strand.
TTTTCCCAGTAAATTTGGCCCACAGATGCCAATTACGAGGCGTCTTTTCTTTCAAATGACAAGCATGTTTATAATGAAAAGAAAAACCTTGCCCAACATAGGCGGGGGGGGGGGGGGG
>CM053571.1:120824955-120864273 GCA_028646485.1 Cryptoprocta ferox
TTCTCATCTTTCACACAAGTGAATCTTTTGCATTCAGCTACGGCACTTTAATATGCAATCGTTTATTTTTCTAAAAATGCACCTGCAGAGCAGAGAAGAATCAGACCCATAATTTAAAGGGGGAAAAAAAAGGAAAAAGAAAAACTTGCTATGTCAGTCAAACTTTAAAATACAGTACTTTAAGAGCTCCTTTCTTTTCTACAGAGGCTACTGTACTTGCCAATGGTCTACTTCTAAAAAGTAGGATCGTCTAGGCAAGAAAATAGAGGTTCCTTCTTAAAAAGCTATTCCCCCTCTCCCCCCCACCCCCCCGCGCCCCCTTATTTTTGGTGGCTTGAGACCTGACGGGACAAGGTCTACAAAACTACTCTCGCTTTTCAGATAGAGTAGTTAAGTTCCCTGAGGTCATAAATAAGAAAGCAGCCTACATTCCTGAATGAATCAGTAGACCAACAGGCCAGTTACATATGGAGATTTTTAAAGTGCAAATGACTGAGTAATCAACACGGAAAAAGAGGGAAGAGCCAAATATTTTGAATACGTAAAACTATGTCAGGCCTCTTTCATGAAGCAGTATCCAAACTAAATCAGGGAAAACAGATATGAGAAGATCTTCAAAATCTCTGTATCAAACCATTTTCAGGCTTGCCGAAAGCAGGCTTTATTGAATCTACATCATAGTTAGCTCAGCTTAGCTTGAAAAGCTCTCTTACTTGGAATTGCTCTGTAATGTGCATCAGCTCACCTGTGACTTCCCCAGGTTGGTGAAACAATCGCCTTGCTCTCTCTACTCTGATGCCAGTGGTAGATAAAACAACAGAGGAAAAAGGGGACAGGTTCTGTGGTTTGGTTTCGACCTCAAGTTGATTCAAAGATTATTTAAGCAAGGTGGTTCTAAACTCAATACTGGGACTTGTGACGTTAGGACGAGAAAAGTCACCTGCCTCTAATTTAAGGTGACACAATGCATTTGGATAGACGTATTTTTATGTCTGCTCTTAAGTTCGCAGCGTTTTTTAAAAAGTCAAATCAGGAAAATAAAGGCTGTGACAAGTGACTGAACACAGACAAGACGATTCAACTTTCCCCTCCCCTGATAAAATGGACCCAAGCCCGAAGACCGTGGGGGTACACCTGTTAAATCGTCAGGAACCGGCTGGATTTTTTTTTTTTTTTTAAGGATACTTTTCTGACCGATGAGTGATCTATTCTAAAACACCTTTCCAACCCAAATAACGCATCTAGAAAAGATGCCGGAGGTCAGCAATTCTCATTTTGGGCTCATGCACCTAACGAGCTTCTTTCTGGTTCGTAACAGAACCACCACCTTTTTTTGGCTTCTGTTTGGGGGGGAAAACAAGCAAACCCACAACCATTGGTCGGGATTCGTGTGTGCACGGCCTGACGGAGAGGCAGCTCTCCCCCACCCCCCAACCTAGCCACAGGAGTGGAATACCAAAGAAGGCTCTCGGCTCCCCAAGTGTCATTGTTTGCTAATTTCCTGATGTGCCCTCCGACTTGTTTACGCTGAATAGCATCCTGCCTCCCCCCCGCACAACTTTGCCCGCCGCGCGGCGTGTGCGGCCGCGGCCCCCCGCGGGAGGGGACTCGGGGGTCCCGGAAGCCCGGACCCCCGGAGCGGGACGCGCGGCCGCGGCGGGCCGGGCGCGGGGCTGTTTACGCGGCGCCAAGTCCTCCCTCGGCCGCCCGCACGCCCCCCGCCCGGCCCGGCGCGGCCCGCCGCTTACCTCGGCTCACCAGTTTGAAGCTCTGGGATTTCCTGCTCCTCTTCCTCTCGGAGAACTCCATGGTGCCGGCAGGAGGCAGGAGGCAGGGGCTGCGGCCGGGGGGGCTGCGGGCGGGCGGAGGGAGCGGCGGCCGAGGCGGCGACGGCGGCGGCGGCGGCGCTGGCTCTTGTCACCCGGCAGCGGGAGCGCCAGGACCAAGGTCCGCGTCTTGAATCCGCAGGGGGAGGCAAAGGCAAGGGAAAAACCACCTCGAGCCCACTCGGGGGCTGCGGCTCGCGGGGTCGGCAGGAGGCGCCTTCCCGGGAGAAGTTGCCCCCGCCGCGCCGCCGCCGCCGCCCGGTCCCCTCAGCACGCCCCCAGACCCCTTCTCATCCCCGGTCTCGGTGCCTCACGCAGCCGGAGCCGAACTTTCCGTTGGGGAGCGAGTTGGGGGCGGGGAGGGCGCGGCGCGGCGGGCCGGGTGCTGCCGGCGCCCTGCGCGCTGGCCGCGGGCCGGCCTGGGCGCTGCTCCGGACGCGGCGGCGGCGGCAGCGGCGGCGGCGAGCGCGGCCCCGGGGACGCGGCGGGCGGGCCGAGGGCGGCGGCGGCGGCGGCGGCGGCGGCGGGGTGCGAGCCGGGTCGGGGCGCTGACCGCCCCCGCGGGAGGAGGGGCGCCGGGGAGGAGGCGGCGCCGCCGGGACCCCGGGGCCACCTGCTGGCGGAGCGCGGCCGCCGCCATCCCCGGGGGCCCGGGCCGCCGCCACCCACCGGCCTGGCCGCGCGGCGCCCCGAGGAGGAGCCGGAGGCCGCGGCGCAGCGCCCTCGGCCCGGCCGGCCGGCCTTCCCGTGGGGACGGCGGGCCCTGCCGGGCGCGGGGGGTCGGGGCGCCGCTGCTCGGGGCCCGGCTCTCGGCCCCGAGCTCGCCTGCCTCTCGCCGCCGCTCCCGGGGGGCCGAGCTTGCTGTATGTACGTGGCGCGGGGTGTCGGGGACCCTTGCCTTGAGATCCAGGATGTCGGAGAGCCACACTCACCGGCTCTATGCAAGTTTTGGGAAACACACACGCGCACACACACACACACACGCACACACAACTTACCCCTCTGCGCTCTGCAAGGAAACGAAGAGATTGGAGAATTGACTGGTGAGAAGAGTACAGGAAAGAGTGAGCTTCGATTCTTTACCTCAATACAAAGGGGTTTGTAGGAAGATCCGGAGTTATATTCAAGGAGACAACTTGGAATGTGGGGCTTGGAGAGAGTGGAAGGAATGAGGAACCCAATGACAGTGGGTGCTTGTGTCTCTGCTCTTAGGCAAGAAATGGCCAAGGCAGGTGCAGGGGGGCTCAGCCGCTTGGTGTGATGGTGCCAAAATAATTGACAGCAATAGAATGCTTTTATTACTTTTATATAATCTTCTTCTCTGGGGAGCTAAGAGCACGCCCTTTCTTTCTCACAACATCTTTAGGGTGGGAATGCAAGAGAATTTTATGCCACGCGGGAATGGCCATACAGAACAGCGATCTGACGTCCTTGGAAGTACCTCACCAAACTGATGGTTCCTAGACCTAAATAACAAAAGAGTAAAGGAACGGACAACCCATCCAGCACCGTGGCAAATTCAGATGGCCCCCAAAAGAGTGGAGAGGAATATGAGAAAAGGGTATGTGGGTAACTCTGGTAAGTTTCACGGGATTTCACTCAGATGATAAGGAGACAGCCACTCTGTGTCCACTCTTCTTTAACTGGGATACACAGAATAGGACAACTTGGAAGAAGGGGGAAGAGGGGAGCAGCCAGCATACACGCACCAGGAAACAAAACCAAGGAACAAGGTCAACGATTAAATACTGGAAGCAGGGCCTGGCACACATTCTGAGGTCTTAGGTGATATACTTCAGGTGAGGAGGCTAGTAATGCCTGGCCAAGTTCAAGGACAAATGTTCACTCAGTTGACTAAAGTAAACTCTTAAACAAGAGGCTCTTAACCTATTTTGGTCACTGTCTCCTTGGAGATTAGGTTCCAAAGCTCAGGGTCCTTTTCCCAGAGAATATGTGTAGGACAAACAAAATTTTGTGTAGTTTTCTTGGGGTTCTTGGACCCCTTGGAGCTCCAAAAGGTGGCAAAAGAGATTAAAGTGATAACTGGGACGAAATGAACGATGCTGTTTGGTTCTCTCTTCCATTTTTCTCTCTCCTCTTTCTTTTTTTAAAACCAGGCAGTAGGGGCGCCTGGGTGGCTCAGTTGGTTAAGTGGCGACTTCGGCTGGAGTCATGATCTCACAGTCCATGATCTCACAGTCCGTGGGTTCGAGCCCCACGAGGGGCTCTGTGCTGACAGCTCAGAGCCTGGAGCCTGCTTGGGATTCTGAGTCTCTTTCTCTCTCTGCCCCTGCCCCACTCACACTTTGTCTCTCTCCCTCTCAAAAATAAACAAACATAAAAAAAAACCCAAAACAGGCAGTAAACATCTGAAGATGTTTTGAATGTTTCTAAAGAAACAAGCAGACTATTTTGTTCCCTTTCTTTTTTTGTGTGACGTCTATTCATTATTATTTATAAGATATTAAAAAAACTTTTATGTTCATTTATTTTTGAAAGAGAGAGAGCCAGAGTGCAAACTGGGGAGGGGCAGAGAGAGAGGGAGACAGAGGATTCGAAACAGGCTCAACGCTGTCAGCACAGAGCCCGATGAGGGACTTAAGCCCACAAACTCTGAGATTATGACCTGAGCTAAAGTCGGAAGCTTAACCAACTCAGCCACCCAGGCGCCCCTATTTAAATGTTACTCCCAAAGCCACAAGGTTGTGTACTGTACTGGTTGAGGAACTTTTAGGATCGTTCCTGCCTTGGAGCATAAAGTGAGATTTTATTATGCTTCAACTGTGGTGAAATCATAGTTTCCCTAGGGGAGAGATGAACAACTTCATATTTTCGGTAAAAATGGAAATATGAATTCCATTTACTGAAGAAGATATTTTTTATATAATTCAGAATGAACTATTTTAAAGTAATACTCTTTTTAATTAATAATCATTTTTCTTGATCCTTTTTTCCTGGCTCAACAAAGATAGTCTATGAGTGAGTTGGCCACAGGTCAGACCTGTCCTGTTAACATCTAGAGAAAATCAACAAATATTTATTTATTCTTATTCATCACCTAGTGCAAATCACCATGCCTCTACGTGGCACAATGTATATATTATAAGTAAAGATTAATTATGATAGTTAATAGAAAAGATTGCTTTAAGCAGTAAGTCTCTGTGTTAGTTCGCTTGAGCTGACATAACAAAATACAGTTGACTGGGGGGCTTAAACAAGCAAAATTTATTTTCTCACCTTTCTGAAGACTACAAGTCCCAGAGGAAGGTCTGGCCGGGTCAGTTCCTGGTTAGAGCTGTCTTCCTGGCTTGCACACAGCCACCTTCTCACGGTGTCCTCAATGTTGCAAAGAGAGAGAGAGAGAGAGAGTTCTGATCTCTTCCTCTTCCTCTTCTTTCTTATTCTTTTTTAAAAAAATGTTTATTTATTTATTTTGAGAGGAAGAGAGAGTGCAAGCACGGGAGGGGCAGAGAGAGAGGGAGACAGAGAATCCCAGGCAGGCTGTGCGCTCCCAGCATGGAGCCTGACTGGGCCTCCGTCTCATGAATTGTGAGATCCTGACCTGAGCCAAAATCTGGAGTTGGTCCCCCACCCAACTGAGCCACCGAGGCACCCTCCTTCCTCTTCTTATAAGGACACGAATCTCGTCATCAGTATCCCATCCTCATGACCCCATCTGAACCTAATTACCTCCCAAAGCCCTGCCCTCTAAGAACCATCAGATTGGGGGTTCGGGCTTCAGGCTATGAATTTGGGTTCATAGCAGTATCATTTTTGGTTAATTGAATATAGCCTTTGGGTTGGGGTATGCTGGAAAGTCATGTTGGAGATCTATTAAGGTCCTTTCTCTGCCTCAATGGTACAAAGCCCCCAAATGTTTTAGAACTGCAGGTTTACATATCATTTAAAGTTCAGGGAAACCAGTTAAATGTTCTGTGACTTCATGTAGGCCAAACCTCTTATGAGACCATTCTAAAGGTCAGTTGATTATAAAGATTGAACATAGATTATAATCTTTGACAAAGACAGATAATTTGGCCAAAAAACATTTAAGCCACCTTAACCCTAATTCTTAAAAACTCTTTTGAAAACTCTTTCTTGAGATGAAAATTTCCATCTTTCTTTAGATTCCTGCTGTCCAATAGAAATATAATGCAAGCCATATATAGAATTCAAAGTTTTCTATTAGCCACATTAAAAATACTAAAAATAAGCAGGTTAAATTCATTGTAATATATCTTATTTAACCCAGTGCATTAAAAATAATATCATTTTGACATGTAATCAATACAAAAATATTAATGAGATATTTTACATTCTTTTTTTGGGACACAATTTTGAAAATGGTGTGTATATTATACTTAGAGGGCAGATCAATTCAAATTAGCCAAAGTTCAAGTGCTCAGTAGCCACATGTGGCTAGTGGCTACCACACTGGACAGCTCTGATTTAGAGGAACCATGATTTGAACGATGCTATTTATATCCGTACAGATGATTGCAACATCATTTGTTTTATTAATAACTCTTAAAAAGGGAGATAAGCAGGATGGTATTATTGGATTTGAAACTTTATAAATCTTTGATTGGAGTGTCTGGAATTGAAAATCCTGTCCTAGGTAGATTTTGGAATCTTTCAGGAAGATTTAATAAGGATAAATATTAACTTTTCAGTTTAAAGACAGTTCCCCATCAGAAGGGTCCTGGAAAGAATGGGCAACCCTACTTTGGTCCCAATTTATCAATTTGTTTTTGGCCTAATTCACAGTTCCTCTTTCATTTACTTTATGGGTTTTAGTTATTGTATTTTATTTTACTCATTTATTTTTTAATTAAAAAATTTTTAGTGCTTTATTTATATTTGAGAGAGAGAGAGAGAACGAGAAGGGGAGGGGCAGAGAGAGAGGGAGACAGAATTGGAAGCAGGCTCCAGGCTCTGAGCTGTCAGCACAGAGCCCGATGGGGGGGCTCATGAGATCATGACCTGAGCTGAAATCAGACGCTTCACCGACTGAGCCACCCAGGCGCCCCTAGTTATTGTATTTTAAAGGAAACGAAGTAGTATCTCTAAGACATTACTTAAGTGGAAATGAGATCTTAGAATGCTTCACAAATACTACCTTATATAGGACTTCTCTTATAGGAGTCCAAAGGTATTTATACATTATCTAATTCTCTCAATTGCTATACGAGGTTGATAGATCTTGCTATTCCAATTTTGCAAATGAGGAAAATCCTAAGACTATTTTTTAGTGAAACTCGGGGATGGTATACTGATTTTCTGACTACCTTGAATATGATGCATTAACCTTGCTACATTTCTCTCATTTCTCTAAAATAAATAGTTAATGTTCTTTTTTATTGAGATCTAACTTATATGCAGTAAAAAATATAAATCTGAAGTGTACATCTCAATCAGTTTCCTTTACCTTGGTACCCATCCATGTAAACTCCCTCCCCCAGATTAAGATACAGAACATTTCCAGCCCACCAGCCCGCTCCCCTGTGATCCCTCCCAGCAGATAACTCACCCCCCCAACCCCCGCCCAAGGAAACCACAGTTCCATCACCACAGCTCAGTTTTTACCTGTTCTTGAACTTCATATAAATGGAATCATAGCGTATGGTATTTTGGGTCAGGCTTCTTTTGGTCAATGTTATGTCTGTGAGATTCATTCATATTGGGAATAGTGGCAGTTCACTCTTCCATTGTCGTGTATAAATCTACCAGAATTTTTTTATACGCTCTACTGTTGATGGATATTCTTGTACATTTTCTTTTTTTAATTGAAATATATTAACATCCAGTGTTCTATTAGTTTCAGGTGGGCAGTATAACGATCTAACAATTCTATACATTACTCAGTGGCTCAGCAAGATAAGTGTACTCTTCCTCTCTTTTATTTGTTTCATCTTTTCCCCAACCCATCTCTCCTCTGGCAATTACCAATTTGTTCTCTGTTTTTTAGATTCTGTTCTTTTGTCTCTTTTTTTCCTCTGTTTTGTTTTTAAAAATTTTTTTAAGTTTATTTATTTTGAGAAAGAGAGAGGAGCAGACAGAGAGAGAGAGAGAGAGAGAGAGAGAATCCCAAGCAGGCTCCACGCTGCCAAAACAGAGCCTGATGTGGAGCTTTATCCCACGACCTGTGAGATCATGACCTGAGCCTAAATCAGGAGTCCACACTCAACCAACTGAACCATCCAGGTGCCCCTGTTTGTTTTGTTTTTTAAATTCCATATATGAGTGAAATTATAAGGTATTTGTCTTTCTCTGGCTGACCGATTTCACGTAGCATCATACTGTCTGTATCCATCTATGTTATTGTAAATGGCAAGATCTCAATTTTTTATGGCTGAGTAATATTCCATCGAATATCTATTCCACATATTCTGTATCCTTTCATCTATGGGTGGACACCTGGGTTGTGTCCATATCTTGGCTATTGTAAATAATGCCGCATTAAGCATAGGGGTGCATACGTCCTTTCAAATTATTACTTTCATTTTCTTTGGGTAAATACCCAGTAGTGGAATTACTGGGTTATATGATAATTCTATTTTTAATATTCTCAGGAACCTCCATACAGTCTTCCACACTGCACCAATTTACATTCCCGCCAATGGTGCATGAGGGTTCTTTTTTTTTTCCATATTCTCACCAACACTTGTTATTTCTCCTCCTCCTCCTCCTCCTCCTTCTTCCTCTTCTTCCTCTTCTTCTTTTTTGAGAGAGAGAGAGAGAGTGAAAGGGGGAGAGAGGAGTAACGGGAGAGAGAGAGAGAGAAAGAGAGAGAGAATCTCAGGCAGACCCCATGCTCAGCATGAACCTGATGTGGGCCTCTGTCCCACACCCCTGGGATCATAACCTGAGCCAAAATCGAGAGTTGGATGCTCAACCCACTGAATCACCAGGCGTCCCACTTCTGTTTTTGATCTTAGCCATTCTGACCGGTGTAAGGTGATATATTGTGGTTTTGATTTGCATTTCCCTGATGGTGAGTGATGATGAGCATCTTTTCATGTGTCTGTTGGCCATCTGGGTGTCTTCTTTGGAAACATGGCTATTCAGTTCTTCTGCCTGTTTTTAAATTGGATTATTATTATTATTATTATTATTTGGTGTTGAGTTGTATAAATTCTTCATGTATTGTGTATATTAACCTTTTATTAGGTATATCATTAGCAGATATTTTCTCCCATTCAGTAGGTTGCCTTTTCATTTTATAGATGGTTTCCTTTGCTGTGCAAAAGCTTTTTATGTTGGTGTGATACCAATAGTTTAATTTTGCTTTTGTTTTCCTCGCCTGGGAGATCTATCTAGAAAAACATTCCTAAGGCCGATGGCAAAAAGATTACTGCCTATGTTTTCTTCTAGAAGTCTATGATCTCAAGTCTCACATTTAGGTCTTTAATCCATTTTGAGTTTATTTTGTATATGGTAGTAAGAAAGTAGTCCAGTTTCAATCTTGTGTATGTAGCTGTCCAGTTTTCCCAACACCATTTTTTTGCAGACACTGTCTTTTCCTTGTTGTATATTCTTCCTCCTTTGTCATAGATTAATTGACCATAAAAGCATGCGTTTGTTTCTGGGCTCTCTGTTCTGTTCTCTTGATCTGTGTGTCTATTTTTATGCCAGTACCGTACCATTTTGATTACTACAGTTTTGTAGTATCTCATGAAATGTGGGATTGTGATACCTCCAGCTTTATCCTTAAGATTGCTTTGGCTATTTGGAATCTTTTGTGGTTCCACACAAATTTTATTATTATTTGTTCTAATTCTGTGAAAAATGCTATTGGTATTTTCATAGGGATTGCATTGAATCTGTAGATTGCTTTGGGTCATATGGACATTTTAACAGTGTTAATTCTTGCCATCCATGAGCATGGAATACCTTTCCATTTATTTGTGTCGTCTGTAGTTTCTTTCATCAATGTTTTGTAGTTTTCAGAGTACAAATCTTTGAAGTTTGTTCCTAGGTATTTTATTCTTTTTGATGTAATTGTAAATGGCATTATTTTCTTGATTTCTCTTTCTGATACTTTGTTATTAGTGTATAGAAATGCAACATATATTTGTATATCAGTTTTGTATCCTGCAACTGCAGAATTTATTTATTGTTTCTAGTAGTTTTTTGGTGGAGTCTTTAGGGTTTTATATGTACAATATCATATCATCTGCAAATAATGCTGTTTAATTTCTCCTTTACCAATTCAGATGTCTTTTTATTTCTTTTTCTTGTCTAATTGCTGTGGTTACGACTTTCAGTAGTATGTCGAATAAAAGCGAAGGGAATGGACATTCTTGTCTTGTTCTTTATCTTAAAGGTTTTAATGTTGAGTATGATGTTTGCTGTGGGTTTTTCATATATGGCCTTTATTATGCTGAGGTATGTTCCCTTGAAACCCACTTTTTTGAGAGTTTCTATCATAAAAAAGGTATTTAATTTTGTCAGATGCTTTTTCTGCATCTATTATGATGATCATATGATTTTTTTATCCTTCATCTTTTTAATGTGGTGTGTCAAGTTGATTGACTTACAGGTACTTAACCATCCTTGCATCCCCAGAATAAATTCCACTTGAACATGGTGAATGATCCTTTGCAAGTATTGTTGAATGTGCCTAGCTAATATTTTGTGGAAGATTTTTGCATCCGTGTTCATCAGGGATATTGGCCTGTAGTTTTCTTTTTTGTAGCATCTTTGGGTTTGGGTATCAGGGTAATGCTGGCCTTGTAGAATGTATTTGGAAGCTTTCCTTCCCCTCCTATTCTTTGGAATAGTTTGAAGGGAATAGGAATTAACTCTTCTCTAAATTTATCTGTGAAAACATCTGGTCCTGGGCTTTGGTTTCTTGGGAGTTTTTTGGTTACCAATTCAATTTCATTACTAGTAATTGAGCTAGTCAGATTTTCTATTTCTTCCTTATTCAGTTTTGGAAGATTTTATGTTTCAATGTAGCTTGTGTTTTCATTCTCCTTGTTCTTAACATCCTTCATTTTTAATGAAGCTAATTTTATAAAACTATGTATGTCATGTTTAGACATTATTTCCTGTCTGTATAAACTTTTCTGTTAAACTTGAATTTGTCAGTATATTAATATCCTGAGGCTTCTGTAAGACATTATAACAACCTTGGCGACTTAACACAACAGAATTTGGTCTCTCTGGAGGCCAGGAGTTGGACATCAGTGATGCTGGACTAAGGTGTCATCAGGGCTGTGTTCCCTACAGAGTCTCTAGAGGAGAACCTGTTCCTCGCCTCTTTCTGTGCCTTTCCTCGTCCAGCTTCTGGAGGCTACTTGCATTCCTTGGCTTGTGGCCACATCATTCCCATCTCTGCCTTTGGCTTCACAACATTTTTTCCTCTGTGTGTGTGAAGTCTCTCTTATGCCTCAGGGACTTTGATGACGGCATTTAGGGCCCACCCTAATTACCCAGGATAACTCCTTGGCTTCCATTAATGTAATCACACCTACAAAGATCCTTTTCCATATAAGGTTATGTTCACAGGCCTCAAGGATTAGGACATGGATCTTTTGGAGATCCATCATTCAGTCTCACAGTCAAGTTGACTCCAGCGTAACGAACCCTCAAGGCAAGATAGTGACATTATAGACAAAGCTCTGGCTGGGAGTTGGAAGACTTGAGTGTAACCACTGGTACACGATTTTAATGTCTGTGGGCCTCAGGTTCTTTATCTATGGGAATAATAACTTATGCCTTATCAGCTCTACAGAGTTGTTTGGTGGTGGAATTCTGCATGTAAAAGGGTTTTGAACTATTAAGATTTAGGGTCGTGTGGCATTAATCCACGTTGTACTTGAGGAGATGTGATTCAGTCTCTTGCCCATGAACTCCAGGTCTCATATTTGCAGCCTCAGAGTTGTCTGGACTGTGGGCAGAGTTAACCTGGATTCTATCTCAAACATTGGAGACAGTGTAGCATCATAGTTTGGAGTGTGTCCTCTGGTTTCAGACTTATTGGGTTTGAAGCCCAGCTTGATCGCTTCCCTGTGTTACAATCTGGGGCTATTTGGGGTCTGAAATAATAGAGTATTGTCTCAGCACTCTATCCAGGGACAATTTAACATAAAGAATTTGTTAAGTAGTGAAAGGAGGTTAGCTACTTAAAGGAGTAAAAGATGTGTAAGGGGTACAGAAGACGCACCCACCACATCTTGGCTGAGGAGAGGGGACAGTAAAGGAACTAAGGACCAGGCCGGGAGTCAGTCCTCTCTAGAGAAATCACGGGTACCTCAGGAATGTGCAGCCTGCTGGTGGGAAAAGACTTTCCAGAAGATAGCACTGTTCTGCAGAAGCAGCTATCTGTGAGGACAGTGTGGCCTAAGGTAGAGCTGGGACTCGCCCAATGCTGGCTTTTGAAGTTTCTCTTGCTGCCTAACAAACCTGGAGGGCCAGGGCCCGTCAGGGAGGGCCAACCTGGGGCTGCCGCCTAACGTTCGGCCAATCTCAGCTCACAAAGCCGGGCAAAGAAGGGTGGGTCTGGAGCTGAGAAACCAAACATTGATAACTGGCAATTATTTATTCTCTTACACTATATGTTCTTCACCTGGGAGCTGGGGGTAATCATTTTGCCCCCCACATAGAATTACTGTAAAATTATTGTAGGCCAGTGCTCGACCAGCGACTGGCACAGTCTAGGTCAGCTCTTCCTACTGGATCTTATTTCTTACCTCATTCCAGGTCCATGCCATGAGCTGACATGGAGGGGAAAATGCGACAAGCCTCCCCTTTAATTTGAGGCTGGTCAGATTTGAGATATTTTCTAGCTTATATTTTAAGGAATCACACTGTCTCAAAGCCTACCTTCAAGCATTTTAAAAACTTCTTCCTATAGTAGAACAATTTTTTTTTTTTTGGATCTAGTTCTTTTTTAGCAGAGACATATGCCTGCTATTTTTCTGTCCGACTCCGTGAATGGAGAAATCAGTGCCAAATAAGCGACTTCCTTGAATCGATACTTAACTGCCTGCTGCGGGTCAGGCACTGTCCTAGGCACTGGGGACACAGATGTGAACAAGACACAACCAAAGGTTTCTGCCCTGGTGGAGGTTAGATTTCTAGGTGGGGCTGGAGGAGACAGGCAGTAAACAAACGAAATAAAACTACGGTGTTAAGTGGTAAACACTATGGCAAAAATTAAAACTGGGAACAGGGACAAACTTGATTCTTCTTCTCGCATCTCATTCCTTGAGAGGGATTGTGTGCGGATGTGGTTTGGTGCCAGTCACTTGTCCATTCTTCGACTCCGTGTCAGTTGTGGAAACTAGAAACCCGAGGATCCCAGGAAAGCCTGTGCCGGGAAAGTTTTCCTTTCCATGCAGAAGAATTTGGGTTAAATGTGAGTTAGGGTACTTTGTGCCAGTCTTCTCTTCAGACCAGAGACATGTGTCCTTCCTCAGTCCATTCAGATTTGTTGTATCAAGTTTCACATATACTCTGTGGGCAACGAAGCCCTCTCTCTGTTCTCTCTCACCTGCCAGATTGGTGGTGGTGATGTCTGGTGAGTTGCTGAACCTGTCTTTTCCGCCTATTTGTTTGCATGGCAACGTCTCCTTAAATCTGAGTAGGACCTCTGTTAAGTTCTTTTTTTTTTTTTTAAGAAATTTTGACACTTTTTTTCAAGCTTATTTATTTTGAGAGAGAGAGAGAGAGAGAGAGAGAGAGCATGAGTAGGGGAGGGGCAGAGAGGGAGGGAGAGAGAAAGCCCGAGACACCGTAGAGCCTGACGCGGGGCTCGAACTCACTAACTGTGAGATCATGACCTGAGCCGAAATCAAGAGTCAGACGCTTTAACCAACTGAACCACCCAGGCGCCACTCTGTGTTAAACTCTTTAAAAAAAAAAATCCTTTCTCGTTTGCATATTCATGGGAATGGCTGCTCTCCAACTTATGAATTGAAAGTAAAAGTTTTAGACTAATCTCTTCCATTTAATTCCCCCACCACAGAGACTTCAGAAACAGGTCTGAAAATTATAGGAACCACAAATTTAAAAAGTGTTAGTTTGATATGTCTGAAATTAATGCTTTAATTTATTCACCACAGAATGTCTTCACACATCGCTGTTTTGTGTAATTTATACCATATACTGTCTACTCAAGTTAATGTGTGAAGCATAGTTAAATTACGCCTAAAAAGGAATATGAAAACTATCTACAATATGGTGACGGGAAAAGGGCCTAAGTAGGAGCAATGGGGCAAAATTTAAATAAGACAAATTGAAATAGAAGCTTCAGAAAAACTGTCAGGTGTCTTAAGATGTGCCTAACTGGAACACGCTCCTCGGAAAAGACTAAAACATCCCGAGACGTCTACTGGGAAAGGGGGAAAGTTCTAGAAAATATTTCTATAGGGAACACGTAATTGTACATGTGGCCTAAAAAATGGACTAGATAATCTAATAGGCTTTTGTGTGTCCCATACCTTTAGTTTTGAGTGTTTGGTTAATCATGTCAAAGAAGGTTTGGGATAAAGATCAAATGAACAGTTCTAGAGAAGAGGGAGATGTATTTTTTCAATATTATTTCATTTGTTCTTTCCCCCGAAGTGTATGGCCTGCTGACAGGACTGTCATCCGTTTTCTTATGGCTAAATAATGCTGGTAAAGGGTGCCAAGCCCATAGCTCGGAGACCCACCATCTGCCCTTCCCTCCCCTGACCTTCTGCTCAGCCCCATTCTCTGAGAGAGAGAACTGTAAAGGCAGGATCCTCTCTCTGTGATTTGGTTTTGTTTTGTTTTTGAGATTAATAATACAATACTAACGAGGTTTTTGAATGTTAGCAATTTGGAGATTGCATTCATTAATTCCCTGAAACTCCTCCTTATGTGCAAAGCACTTGCTTCTAGGTTTTAGGCTCCATAGGAAATAGAGATCTCTGGGAGGCTTGCTCCGGCCTTTAGTGAGTGTACAGGGTAAGCTGCTGTCTTTTTTATTTTTTAATGTTTATTTATCTTTGAGAGAGAGAGAGAGAGAGAGAGAGAGACAGAGTGCGAGCCCGGGAGGGGCAGAGAGAGAGGGAGACACAGAATCCAAAGCAGGTTCCAGGCTCCGAGCTGTCAGCACAGAGCCCTATGGGGGGGTTCGAACTCATGAACCGTGAGATCATGACCTGAGCCGAAGTCAGAAGCGTAACCAACTGAGCCACTGAGGCACCCCAAAAGAGCTGCTGTCTTTACATGGGCTATCACTTCTAAAAGACTGAATACACAATGGGAAATGGAATTCAGATAGATTAGGGGCTGGTGGAGGGGATGTGCAGGAAGAGGTCGCCAGGTTGTGTGGGTATAAGTTTATTTCCCCCATGATGTTTAATGGCCTTGTTTGTACTCTTCTAGCAATCAAGGTTCTCCAGAGAAACAGAATCAATGGGAAATAGATATAGATAGATGATATAGATACAGATACAGATATAGATACAGATATAGATATAGATATAGATACAGATACAGTTATAGATAAAGAGATTCCTTTGAGGAATTGGCTCACATGATTCCAGGCACTAAGGAGTCCCAAGATCTGATTCTGCAAGCTGGACACCCAGGGAGGCCGGTGGTGTAGTTCAGGCCGAGTCTGAAGGCGGGAGAACCAGATGGGCTAATAGTGTCCATCTCAATCCAAGGGCAGGAGGGCACTGATGTCCCAGCTCAGGCAGGCAGGGAGGAAGCAAAAGGAATTCCTCCTTCCTCCGCCTTTTTGTTTTCTTGGGACCTTGAATGGTTTGGGTAATGCTCACCCACATTGGGAAGGGCCGTCTTCTTTACTGGGGCCACCAATTCAACTGCTAATCTCAGTCACCTCACAGCCTCACAGACACACCCAGAAATAATATTTACCCTGAGCGCCCCATGTCCCAGTCAGGTTGATGCATAAAATTAACCATCACAGTTCTTAAGTCGTATTTCAGGGTAAGGTTTCCATCGTAAATAGTGTAAGTTTTGGGCCTCCTTAGTGGAGACATAGCAGTTACCCGTTGCTGTCTGTGCATTCACTTGAGCTGCATCCTGTTTCAGTCACACACTCTCTCCTTGTTCCCCTGCTCTGTTCTCCCGAAGCTCTGCTATCACATGGGCTCAGTCTCCTCCTTGCCCCATCCCCGGTGAGTCCCCTGCTGTCCAGGCACAAGAAGGGGTTCTGTACTCACCACCCCAGCTGCTCCTGTCCTGAACCAGCACAGCCTCAGTCCAGCCCGACGGGGCCAACCAAGGGTCTCTCATTGCCTCTGCAGAATCCTGGGTAGTTGAAACTTTGCTTAAGAATGCTTGAATGAGGGGTGCCTGGGTGGCTCAGTTGGTTAAGCATCTCGGTTGGTTAAGACTCTTGGTTTTGGCTCAGGTCATGATCTCACGGTTTGTGAGTTCGAGCCCCGTGTGGGTCTCTGCACTAACAGTGCGGAACCTGCTTGGGATTTTCTCTCTCCGTGTCTCTCTGTCCCTCCCTCCCTCTTGCTCTCTCTCAAATAAATAGACATTGTATTTTATTTTACTTTATTTTTTAAATGTTTTATTTATTTTTGAGAGAGAGAGAGAGAGAGAGAGAGAGAGACAGTGTGAGCAGGGGAGGGTCAGAGAGAGACACACACACACAGAATCGGAAAACAGGCTCCAGGCTCTTGAGCTAACTGTTAGCACAGAGCCTGACATGGGGCCCGAACCCACAAACTGCAAGATCATGACCTGAGCCGAAGTCGGATGCTCGACCGACTGAGCCACCCAGGCACCCCTCAATAGACATTTAAAAACATTGCTCTGTTTTTTTTTTTAAAAAAAAAGAATGCTTGAATGAGATCTATGTCTTTTGGGGGAAATGTAGTTTTAAAAAAGCAAAGCCCGACAAGTAAAATTGGATGTCAGCTATAAAACTTAAGTGATCTGGTATGTCTTCTGGTTTCACAATTTGATTCTTAGTAATTAATAATCCATGCAAATGCATTATACAATTCTAGTAATTTTTACTAATTTTATTAAAGTTGTTTATAATTACATTTTAAATAAGATGTAAATATATTCCATATTTGCTTTGAAAGTAATGACCAACCCCTGTGAGGCCATGCTGCAATAGTTTCGGTCTCTGAAGAATTAGTCCCCTGAGACTCCTTTTTCTTTTCTCAAGAGGATGAGCAGGGCTGAAGGTAAGCATGTGAAAATATGCCAGATTAGACTGTGTTTATCACTGAAAGTCTTCACTTTTCGACTGAGTCTACATTAGCGTTTTCCAAGATGAAAATATCATGAGCTTTTGAGCACTTTGGTTGATGCCTACCCTTCACCCCTAAGTTTTCCAAGTCAGCGCGGTTACCTTTTAGCATAGTGTCTTTGATCTTTTTGTCTTCTCACTTTGGCAATGCAGATTTCCTTCAGATTTTTAAACGAAAACGTTCCCACAGGCAATTTGCTTTGAAATTCCCATCTCCCTTTCCAGAAATGGAGAGAAGACCATGCACTCCTCTGTACAAGGTGAGTTGACAAGTAAGTTGTCACCGGCCTACAGTGTCGTGTGCGCTGTGAGGACAAGCTGACCTGGTCTCTGTGTCTAGTACACCAGTAAAACATTTCCAGCTACTTCTGCATCTTACTGCTCCAGATTGCTTCTGCCTGATGCTGCTCTTTTCAGAGACTGCCTTTCTTCCCTCCACTCCCCCTTTTTTTAATATTCTGATGTTTAGGTACATTTTTAGTGGGCAACTAAAGAGAAGTATATACCTAAGAATTCTCATTTTTAAGCCTAAAATATTCAGTCATGGTTGGTATTCTTCTCACTGATTGTCCTAAATTAGGATTGCCAGATCTCCGGGGAAAAGTCAAGCAGGACCACCCAGTTAAATTTGAACTCTACGTAGAGAATGAATGCTTTTTTTTTTTTAAGTGTAAGTATACCCCATGCAATATTTGGGACATACTTATACTAAGTAATTATTCATGCTTTATGTGAAATTCAGATTTAATTCAGTATACTGTATTTTATTTGGCCATCTTAGCATACATGGGAATTTCTGCTTTGCAGTTTCTCTACCCTCCAATCCCTGGCGTTTCCTCTGGGGTTCAGAGTCCAAAGAGAGGGAGAAGAAGTTGGGATACAGGAGTGGATACTTAACTTTCATTATCAGGTCTTTGGCAGTTCCTGGGGCTTTCAGCTCCCTTTTAAACCTAGAAAAGTGGTACTTAGGTATCAGGTAAAAGGGAAGGGACCCCAGGAATAAGGTAGCCCCAGGGATGAGATAGCTCCTCATGACAGTTCACGCATCCATTTAAATCAATATCAATTTATCCAGACCCCAGCTGACCTGCAGCAATACACACCAGTGACACCAGTGAATATGTGGTCCTTGAACTGTTCATCTCGAGTCTGTAGCCAGATCATGCGGTACTTTGTGCTGTCCTGACAGTATATCTGGTTGAGGTCACTCATCACACGACTGCTATTTAGTGAAATGGAATTCTGCTTGTAAGACGTTGGTGTGACAAGGAAAAAAATCATATTTCAGGATTCACAGCCTCTCTGCTTCCTCACCTTGAAAAAGAGAGTTTTCTTTTTACCTGTGCTGTGTCCGCTGTGTTCCTGGTCCCAGGATTGCACAGGGGCAGGTTAGTGCACGAGAAAGGGACTCCAGTGCGGCCAAGGCCAGTGCAAGTGATCTCAGGAAGCAGTGGGGTGAGAAACGAACAAGTAGAGCAGATGAGAGCGGTAGGCAGAAAAAACAGAGGGGTGTGTGGGGGGGAGGGGTCATAGGAGAGAGAGAGCGAGAAGGGGGGATTTTAGATGGAAAGAAGAAGGGCTGGAGGCAGTGTTCCTGCCCGGCTCAGGCCGATACCAAAGAGGAGAAGGAAAAGATTTTCAGGAAGTTGTGCTGTGGGTTGTAAGATTCATCACCCTCTTGGCATATTTTGAGAGACTCTGGTTAATAATATATTTATCTCATGACTCTTGCTTTCACAGAGATTTCCTCTGGATGTGAATTATCCTGAAATACACCTACATGCCACCTAGCTTATGCAATTTATACAACATGAGGAGGAAGGAAAACGCAGGGCAGTAAGGATCCATTAAATTCTGATCAGACACCTGTTTTGGCAGCAAAACTGTAAAACTAGTACTTCATTTATTTCATCATTCCAACGTTCCCTGGGAAGAGCTAAAACCATTATTCCCAACAGGAGCACTAAAACATAAATGGACAGTGTCTGTGCATGTCTTTATGACATTGTGGATTTTCTCTCTACCTTCCTCCCTTTTCCTCATGTAGTTAAATACATGTGTGACATGACATACATATGACATATGATCGATCGCGAGATAAATACTCACATTTTTGTCACGCAAGGTAGAACTTATACTCCAAATTAATGTGGTTTTTTTTTCCCTCCCAAAGTTGTCGACATGGATGCTGCAGTCTTAGCATCTGTGCATCATTGCCTTGGATGGCATTGCATTTGAGCATTGCATTGTTCAAAACCATTGGGATCTCCTGTTGTGGCATAACTTTCAGAGTTATATCAGGTTACTTCGATTATCTTCAGTAATGGAAAATCTTCATCCTTAAGGATGCATTTGACTTCTGGAAACACGCAAGGGTTATTTGGAACAAGCTTTGATGGATAAAACATGTAATCATAATAGATAATGCTTCTGGATAAAAAAAAACAAGATAGGAAAATTGATGATGCTTTCTGTATAGCTCATAAACTGAAAATCATTATAAAAATAAGATATTCTAAGTTAATTTGAGCAATGGATTGCATTGAGTAAAAGAGTAGTCTACTGAAAAACTATTTCAAAATAATCATGTTTGCAACTGTGTTTTTTTATTTGTTCATCTATATACTCAGCATTAATTCGATAGACCTGCCATGAGGACCTACCATCTCTTAAACGGTAGCTCTGAGAAGAAAACTTAGTTCTTGTCTTCAAAGAACTTCTATTTCTATAGAGAAAGGGATATACAAGCATGATTTTAGTATGCAGATCTTATCTGAAACCTTTGATGGGTTTTAGAATTCAGAATATTTCACATTTTTACAAAGTAAATAGGATGAGATTCCAGTCACAGTAGCTGTAGAACATTACCCAAAATGTTGTGCCTTAAAACTGCAAAAACATTTGTCTTTCTCGTAAATCTATGTTTGGGGCAAGGCTCGGGATCAGCTCACCTTTGCTGCATTCAGCCAGCAGTTGGGGGCACTTGAGTGCTGAGGACAGGCACTATCTGAAGGTCTCACTCATTCTCATGTCTGGTAGTTGATGCTGGTTGGTGGTTAATAATGGCTGGTGGTGGAGACCTCAGCCGGCGTTGTGGGCTAGAACAGATACAGGTGGCTTCACTTTGTGACTGAGCTTCCTCACAACATGGCGGCTGAGTTCAAAGGGCAAGCATTTTGAGGAAGGCCACCTTGTGTGGCAATGCCCCTTCCACCACTTTTATTCATGAAAGCATGGGAGAGGAGATAGACCTGCCCTCTTGATAAGTAGTAAAAGTTCTAGGAGGACTTGTGAGATGAAAAATGTTGCAGTAGCCATTTTTGGAATGGTGCATATACTATAGGTGCGTGTACCATATGTTCCAGACCATTATCAGTGGTGTCTGAGGCCTCACTGTGCGATGAAACCCGTGAATAGTTCTGCAACAAAATGAATGAATATTAACACAAAGTGGAATAAATTGAGATTATAAATATAAATAGTTCAATTCAGGTTCTGTCACCAAATGGGTTTCCAAAATATATTTCCATTTTAAGAGATTTCTGGTTTTCAGACTTTCTAGTAACAGTTTTTGAGTTGTAATATAATTCGTGTTGATGGAGGTGATAGGCATTTACAATACACATTGAAGAAGCGACTGTAGGAGAACTAGAGAAGTAAGGAATCTTCACAGAACAGGTAACTGAAAGTGGATTATTTAGGAAGCATGTTCCAAATCAAAGAAACTCCAAAAGATTGGAGGTCTGAGTGTGGAGAAAAGCAGGATTTTAAAAATAGCTAGAATATATACATGAGAGAGTATTAGGGGCCAGACCATCAAGAGTCTTGGATGCCATATTATGGAATTTGGATTTTAGCCCGCAGAGACAATATGAAGCCAGTTAGGGATTTTAAGCAGGAGAGATATGTGATCATATTTGCCCTACAGAATGATTATTTGGGTGACAAATAGTAGACAGAGGGGTATGAGGATCTAGTTCACTCAGGATGCTCTTCAAATGGCAGCTTGAATTGATAATTTCCTGCAAGGAAGAGAGGTGCCTGGGTGGCTCAGTCGGTTAAGCATCCAACTCTTTTTTTTTTTAAGTTTATTTATTTTGAGAGAGAGAGAGAGAGCGAGCATTTGTGTGTGGGGAGGGGCAGAGAGCGAGGAGAGAGAGAATTCCAAGCAGGTGCTATGCTATCAGCGTAGAGCCCAACACGGGGCTTCATCCCACAACTGTGAGATCCCCACCCGAGCCAAGATCAAGAGTTAGAGGCTTAAGTGACTGAGGCACCCAGGTGCCCCAAGCATCTGACTCTTGATCAGCTCAGGTCATGTAATCACAGTTGTGAGACCCTCTTATTAAGATTCTCTCTCTCAACTCTGTCTCTGCCCCTCCCCTGCTGTCTCTCTCTCAAAAGAAAAAAAAAAACTTAAAAAAAAAAAAGCAAGGGAGAACTGTTAAATTTAGCCACCATTTCCTTTTGTGCTAAGATCAGAGTTAATCAAGAGAACTGTGATGTGGAGATGGAGAAGAGTTGTCAGATTGACTCTTTTCTAATTAATTTTTTATCCAAGTACTGCATATATCTTCTTTACAATGTAAAATAGCACAAGGCATAGAATAAAAACCGGTGTGCATGGTACCACATCTCATTACCCCCAGTCTTACTCCTTAAAGGCTACCACTTTCACCCCTTTAAATGGTTTCTTCTGGGATTTACTTCTATGCTCTAAATAAGGTACTGCGTCTGTTGAAAGTAACACACCAATTAAAAATGACTTAAATAATACCACTGATTCTCACAATAGGAAGTCCAGACTGGACAGCCTTCAGACGCCATATTTGCTTCCACCTCAGTTGGCTTCTTGTCATGATCGCGAGATCAATGCTTCTATTACAACAGTCATGTGAAAAAAAATCCAATGTAAGAAGAGGCACCATTCTTCTGGTGAGTCTTTGTGTGTGTGTATGTGTGTCTGTGTGTGTGTGTGTTTATCAGCAAATAATTTTTTTTTCCAGAGGCTCTGCAGCTCCCTTCCCCTCCCGTGCTGTTGGCTAATTTGGGTCATACGCCCCGTGTTGGATTATCTTTGGTCAATTTGGCATTACCACCACCCTTTCTATGGTCTCCTTTGATTTGGAGAGAAGCCAGGAGCTACGTTTGCCAATTCCCCTTTGTTGTATGGTTCCAGGCTAGACTGTATCGATGGGAGGCATCCTTGAGACAAAAATGATGGAGAGATCATTATTCTCCAGTCAGTTGCAGCCAGAATTGTAAACACATGTGATATTCCTAGAAATGTTTTTTTTTTTTTTTTGAGATAAGCCACCAATTCCCTGTATTAAAGCCCATTAGAGCTAGATTGCAAAGAGTACTTCTGTTTTCTGGACTGATATCTGACCCTTCTTAAACATAGCACTGATGCAAGGGAAGTGAATTACAACACCAACATAAGACAAATCAGGATTTAGGTATGATTCCAGTCTGGAGCACAATAGTAATATGGGAAAATTTGACTTTTTAGTAATGGTAGTGTAGCTTGCCCAGGCTAATCTTCCTACAGACAACAGTGATAGAGTCTGGATGGGAATATTAAAAACCAGCTATCCGATGACATTCAACAGAACTAAAAGCAGGAAGATATTGGAGAGGAGTTTACCTTCAAAAGATTAGAACTACACCAATGTGACTTTTGGCTTTACAGTTTTCACACAGAGTTGTTCACCAGTCCATTCAGTGGCTCAGAACGAAGTTGCAGCCTTAGTGAATACTGGTGTCAGAGTATAAAGTTCAGGGCTGGAAGAGCAGCTGGGGATTTGCAGGGGGAATCCTAGAAAAGAGGGGATCATGGAGGTGGTAAACCCCAAATCTGCATACCAACTCTGCTCAAATTCTTGTCCAGCCACTGAAATATGCCTCGGTGGGAGAGACCACTTAGGGCAAAGAGAAAAAGTGGCCATTAGAAACTGAAAGAATTGAGCAGAGATTTCAGCTTTCATCCAAAACAGAGGAAACAGACTTAGGAGTTTGAGTCCAGCCAATTTCATTCCCTACTAGAAGAAAAATCAGACTCTTCTGAGCAATATAACAGAATCAAGAATGTCTACAATGTATAATTCCTAATGTCTAGTCTACAGTAAAAATGACCCAATGTGTAAAGAGATAGGAAATATGACCCATATGCAAGAAGAAGGAAAAAACAATCAGAGAAAACCCAACCTTAGGCAGTACTTCATAGACAGAGACTTTAAAGCAGCTATTATAAATATGCTCAAGGGCTTATAGGAAAATGTAGCTTAATGAATGAACAGATGGAGAAACAGCAGCAAAACAGAAGGAATGGAAAGGTTCCATTTTGCTCTGGTTGGGCTGCTATAACAAAAACACCATAGACTGAGTGGCTTAAATAACATTCATTTCTCAGTGTTTTGGAAGCTGGGCAGTCCAAGATCAAGGCACCAACAGATTTGGTCTCTGGTGATGTTCTGCTTCCTGGTTCCTCAATGGCTGTCTTCTCACTGGATACTTGCATGGCAGAAGGAATAAGGGCGCTCTCCGGAGCCTCTTTTACAAGGGCACAAATCCCATTCACAAAGACTCCACCTCATGACCTCATTACCTCCCAGAGGCACCACCTCTCAATACCATCACATTTAGGGCTAGGATTTCAACATGTGAATGGGGGGAGAGACATAAACATTCAGTCTATAAGCAGACTCAAATGGAAATTCTAGACGGAAAATCCAGCAACTAAAATGAAACATTTACTAGATCTGCTTAATGGCAGGTTGGAGAAGGCACAAGAATCCATGAATTCGAAAGCAGGTAAATGGAAATTGTCCGAATTCAAGAAAAGGAAGAAAAGAAGAAATGTGAATAGATTTTCAGATAGCTATAGTTTCTGATGTATAAGCAGTCTGATACATGTGACTTGGAATACTAGAAGAAGGCAAGAGAATAGGGGAAAAGAAATTTGAAGAAATAATGTCTGAACACTTACCAATTTAGTAAAAACACTAATGGATCGAAGGTCAGTGAACCACAAGCAGAATAAATACAAAAACAAAAAAACAACAAACACCATTAGGCACATGACAGACTATCGGAATCCGGAGATAAAGAGACAAGAACCAGGAGGGAAAAAAAAGCTTATATATTCCTTAGAGAGAAACAATAATACAAATGATGGCAGACTTCTCGTCAGAAGCAGTGGACACCAGAAGTCTGTGATCCACACCCAGATCACATCAGTGGAAGACTTGTTGCCCCAGTTGGGAGGAGTGTCGTCAGCAGATCACCTTCAGTTTTCAGCCATTTCAGGATTGCCTCAACAGTAGACCACTGACTCACTTAAGATCTTGCCTCCTCCTGGGATACCTATAGCCAGTGATTGATTGATCTGTGCAGGACCTGACCGTCTAGCTCAGTGCAAGACAAATCTGAAAGGCCATTCTTGCTCTAGCTCTCCCCGGGGCGTCAGTCAAGGCTGTTAGAGGACATGCATCACAGCTCAACTACTCTTGCTCCTTTCTCCTTTCCACAGGTTTTGATACCAAGGAGACTCCTTAGTAAACATTCTGCTGGCGAAATTTCCCCTCAGAGTCTGCCTCCTAGGAAACCCAAACCATGACAACAATTGCATGATACCTTTAAGTACTGAAATAAGTAAAACTGTCAACCCAGCATTCTATATGCTGCAAAATTATCTTCCAAAAATGAAGAAGAATAAAGACATTTTCAGATGGACAAAAGCTAAGAATATGTACGTTGTGCTATAAGAAATACTGAAGAAATTCTCCAAGTGGGAAACGAATGACCAGTTGATAACCTGGATTCAATGGAAGGAGTGAAAAGCACAGGAAATAGTATTTAGATAAATATGACAAAGTACACATTTTTTTTTTTTAGATTTTATTTTTAAGTAATCTCTATACTCAAAGTGGGGCTAGAACTCCCAACCCTGAGATCAAGAGTCGCATGTTCCACCAGCTGAGCCAACCAGCCATGCCACGTACACATTTTCTTAATTTCTTGAAAAAAATCATATGATCATATAATACAACCTATAATACTGTAGGTAGGTATAACAGATATGACAAAAATCTCCCAAAGTTGGGAGAATGGTAAATAATACTCTAATATTAGAAGGTTGCTGTATTTTAGGTGAAATAGAACAGTATAAACTCTAAGTAGATTGTGATAAGTTAAAGATGTATATTGAAGGCTTTGGAGTAACCACCAAAATTAGGCAAGATATATAGCTAAAAAACCAACAGAGAAATCAAAATGGAATACTATAAAGCGTTCAAATAACTCAAAAGAAGGCAAGAAGAGAGGAAAAAAGAATGAAGTGGACAAACAGAAAACAAACAGCAAAGATGTATGTTAATGATAATGGCAGCTAGGTTTCTTATTGTCAGGGAAGGGAGTTACAAACGTAGAAGCTAGAATGAACCAGTGGTGTTGGAACTACTTATACAAGAAAATACATAAATATGGATGTAATATATGTATGTATACACATACATACCTGTGTTTATGTCCATGAATATCTATATGTGCATATACATAGATATCCATAGATACACACAACCATATTATTTCTAGCTGTGACCACTGACAAGGTTTGAAAGCATCAAGTATGAGCGTATTTAGAGGTCCAATCTTGATTTCTGAAAACCCTTCTCAATGTAAAAGAACCAACGCTTTTTGGAGAAATGACTGATTTGAGGACTGGGGTAGGGAATGTACAGAATAAGCCTGGAACATTTTGTGCCGCAAAGTAAGGAAGTCCCCAAGGAATGATGGGGCATCTGTCAAAGGCCGTAGAATCTGGTTTGACTGGGCTCCCACTGGTGAAATCTGGAACAATATGACTTCAAAATAAATAATGGTAACAAATTGTAAGCCATTGAATAAAAAAAGAATCCACGAGTCCACATTCACTCTAAGTAAATATGTGAATAAATTGCAAGTTAGATAACAAACATATCTACATAGTCTTAAATTATCCCCTTGTCAAGCACTTATTGATTACAAAGGGAACAAATAACTTGATAGTGGAGAAGCCTGGGAGACACCCTCTTAATCAAATGAACCAAGACAACATCACTAGTAATGGGACAAATTGAAATCAGAACCACCTGGTAGAACACAATGGGAAGAACACACAAAACACCACTTCTGTGATAACTCCTGCCAAAGATGCATAAGCTGAATCTAATCATAAGGAAACATCAGACAAACCCAAATTGATGGACATTATACAAAATAACTGTTCTGTCATCTTTAGAATTGTCAAGGTTACAAAATTCAAGGAAAGACCAAGGAACTCTTCCAGATAGAAGGAAACAAAAGAAATGTGACATAAATACAATGTATTAACCTGATCTGGCTCCTTTTGCTATTAAGATTGTTACTAGAACAACTGGTGAAACTTAAATGGGGTAGAAGGATTTAATAGTAGTAAGGTGTTAATGTTAATTTCCTCACTTTGATGTCGCATTGTGATTCTGCAGGAGAATATCCTTATCTTTTGGAAATATAAATTAAAGTATTGACATGATATTAGCAACTTCTCTCAAGTGGTTTGGTGGTGGGGGGAGTACTTTACACGGTACCCACAGCTCTTCTGTAAGTTTGAGATTGTTTCCAAAATAAACAAACACGCACTAAGAAAAAAACCCACAAGATACCATTAGAATGGCTAAAATAAATAAAAAAGAATGATAGAAAAGTTGAGAGCAGGATGTGAAGCCACCAGAACCCTCATAAATTGCTGGTGTAATGTAAAATTACAAAATCACTTTGGGAAAGTTTTGGTAGTTTCTTATAAAGTTACTCCTTCCTCTGGGCTAGCAGTTCCACTCCTAGGTATTTACCCAAGAGAAATGAAAATGTATGCCCACACCAATACTTGGATGGGAATACTTACAGCAGTTGTCTTCCTAATAGCCAAAATCTGGAACAAAATATCTATCAGTAGGAAAATGGATTTAAAAATTTTGATATAGGGGCACCTGGTTAGCTCAGTTGGTTAAGCGTCTGACTTTGGCTCAGGTCATGATCTCACAGTTCAAGTGAGTTTGAGCCCTGCTTTGGACTTTGTGCTGACAGTGCAGAGCCTGCTTGGGATTCTCTTTCTCTGCCCTTCTCTCTGCCCCTTCCCCACTTGTGCTCTCTCTCTCAAAATAAATAAATAAACTTAAAAATTTTTGATATAGTCATATAATGCAATGCTACTCAGTAATCAAAATATACCATTAAAAATTTTTTTGTATGATTATTTTTGAGAGTGCAAGCAAGCGAGGGGCAGAGAGAGAGCAGGACAGAGGATCTGAAGTGGGCTTTGCACTGGCAGCAGAGAGCCTGATGTGGGGCTCGAACTCATGAACTATGAGATCATTATCTGAGCTGAAGTTGGACGCTTAACCGATTGAGGCACCCAGGTGCCCAAAAATGTACTATTTATACATGTAACAGTATGGGTGAATTACATAGAACATTATGTTGAGTGAACAAAATTAGCGTACATACTGCATGATTCCATTTAAATGAAGTTTTAGAGGAGGGAAAACTAATCTATGATGGAAAAAACTCAGAACAGTTACTGCCTCTGGCAGTGGTGGGATTAACTGGGAAGGGATACAAGGGATATTTCTGGGGTATGTAGATGTTCTACATCTTGATGGAGTGTGGGTTACACAGGTGTATCAATCTATACTGTAGACTGTTTGCATGGACAATCCTAAAGAATCTACAAAAAAAAAAGATAAGAATTTAGCAAGGTTACAATATAGAAATTTAATATACAAAAATCAATTTTAATTTTATATACTAGCAGCAAAAAATCGGAAATGAAAATTTAAAAAAATTTTTAGGTTTATTTATTTTTGAGAGAGAGAGAGAGAGTGATTGGGGAGAGGCAGAGAGAGAGGGGGAGAGAGAATCCCAAGCAGGCTCCACACTGTCAGCGCAGAGCCCAATGTGGGGCTCAAACTCACGAACCGTGAGATCATGACCTGGGCTGAAATCAACAGTCGGATGCTCAACCGACGAGCCACCCAGTCGCCCCAGAAATGAAAACTTTAAATTTCATTTACAGTAATGTCAAAATTTACAACATTTAGGAAGAATTTAGCAAAAGATATCCAAGACGGCTATCCTGGAAACCTTTGAGAAAAAAAACAAAAAAAAAATATCTCAAGAAATGGAAGACCCACTATGCCAATATATTACTTTTCCCCAAATCGATTTCAATCCCACCAGGCTTTTTGTGTAGAAACTAAGTAGCCAATTGTATTTAGGTAGAATTGCAAAGGACATAAAATATTCAAAGCAACCTTGAAAAGGACATTTAGAGGTGTTCCTCAACTGCGTAGTGACCGTGGGCTGTCCTTTTACCTATAGAAATAAGATACTAAAAAAATAAAAGCTTAATGTGTATGAATAGGGCTTGTTGTCTGGTGGGCTTCACTGTAGGGTAATTGAAAGGCACATAGTTGTTTTATTGGACAACCACCAAATGCAAATATTTCTGCATGTTTCTCCAGGAGAATAGGGGTGGGTGAGGCGTGGTGGTGCGGTGCAGTGGTGGTTGATGCTATAAGCTTGGGAGATGACAGTGGGAAAGGGGACCCTTCACCATGCAGAATTTCATGCAAAAATGTTTCAGGGACATTTCTTCACTGCCTTCCACTACAATGTTTAGTGTCTATGTCTGGAGTATAGGCCCAAAATAAAGTAAACCTCTCACCCCTTCTGTGGGCTGGTAAAGGGTACCCACCTTTATGAAGTATAGAAGAGACTTTCTATAGATACTTTAATCCCATTCTCACACCCACTTTCTGTCTTATATGATGCCTCTACTGTCCAGGCCTTCTCAGGGTTCTTTTAGATGAATTGGATTGCTTCCTGTTGGCATGCTATTGCTAACAAGTCTGGTTGGGTTTTCTTAAGCGCTCTCCTGTCTGCTAAGAAAATTTCCACTCCACCGTCTGTTTTCTATTTTCCAAAATTTCATTGATAATACTTATCTGTTTCCTTCCTTTCCCCCACCCCCGTCTCTTTTTTGTGGTTTTGGATTTTTAAATTCTTGACTATCTTTTTTTTGTTTGGTTTCGGGAGTGAGCGGGTAAAAGTACTTCTTTAATTTGATCTTTAGTTTAACCTACCCTGAAACTCTGGAAATCCTTTTGCGCTTTCCTAAAAGGCAGTGTGATTTGGAGCTGAGAAAGTGCAGGGTACAGTATCACAATTGGAGAGAGAGACCGCAGATGGAGAGAGGGGACAAATACAAAAGATATCTAGATGTCATTTTTTAACCCAATCCTGTTACTTTATATTCTTGAATCTAGAGTCCCAATTAGTATGAGTATTTAATCATTGTGCTATGCAAAGAATGTAAAAAAAGTTTTTTCTGCACCAACCCGTGTGGATTATTGTAAAATATGTGTTTTGCTGCTGCTCAAAAATAAATTCCTCTTCAACAAAATATTAGCACATCAAATCAAACAATGCATAAAAAATTATATACCACAACCAAGTGGGATTTATTCCAATTATAGAAGGCTAGTTCAACATTTGAAATCAAGTAATGTAATCCATCACATCAGTAGAAAAAATCATATGATCATATTGATAGTTGCAGAAAAATAAATTGACAAAATCTGACACTTATTCATGGTATAAACTTCCAAAAAACTAGGAATGGGGGGGATTTCCTTAGCTTGATAAAGAATATCTATTTTAAAAAGCTATGGTTAACATCATACTTAATGATGAGAAACTAAGTACTTTCCCACTTCATTGGGAACATGACTGGAATGTACTCTTTCAACGCTCCTATTCAACATCATGCTTGAAGTCGTATCTAATGAAATATGACAAGAAAAAGGGGAAAAGATAAACAGGTCGAGAAGGAAGAAATAAAATAGCCTTTGTTTGCAGATGATATGACCGTCTATGTAGAAAATCCCAAAGAATCAACAACAACAAAAAGATACCTGCAATTAAGTGGTCATATCAAGGTTGCAGGATACAAAGTTAACCGACAAAAGTCAATTGCCTCTTTGTGTACCAGCGACAAGCAAGTGGAATTTAAAATTAAAAACATAATACCATTTACATTAGCACCAACATTGAAATAGAGATCAAAGAAGATCTAAGTAATGGAGAGATACTCCATGCACATGGGTAGGAAAACTCAATATGCCAAGATGTTAATTCTTTGCCAACTTGATCTATAGATTGAATGCAATCCTAATCCAAGAATAGAGAGCCCAGAAATAGATCCACCCCAAAACAGTCATCTTTGATAAAGGAACAAAAGGCAACTTAATGGAGAAATAATAGTCTTTTCACCAAATGGTGCTAGAACAGCTGGATATTCACATGCAAAAAAATGAATTTATACAGCTTTAACATAAAGTAACTCAAAATGAATGATAAGCCTAAATACACATAACTCCTAGAAGATAAAATAGAAAATCTAAGTGACTTTGGTTTTGGTGATGACTTTTCGGATAAAGCACCAAAATCATGATCCATGAAAGAAAAAATTGATAAGTAGGACTTCATTAAAATTTTATAAACTTCTGCTCTGCAAAGGACACTGTTCAGAGAATGAAGTAATCCAGAAATTGAGAGGACAATCTTTGTAAAATACATATCTGGTAAAGGACTGGTATCAACCATATATAAAGAACTCTTAAAACTCAATAAGAAAACAACTCAATATTTTCAATGAACAAAAGATCTGAACGGTCATGTCAGCAAAGAAGATATACAAATGGCCAATAATTATATGAAGAGGTGTTCAACATCATAAATCTAAAAGGAACTGCACAGTAAAAGAACAATGAGGTACTACTATGCATCTGTTAGAATGGCCAAAATCCAAAACACCGACAACACCAAATGCTACTGAGTATGTGGAGCAATGGGAACTCATTAAATTGTTGGTGGGAATACAAAATAATACCGTGAGTTTGGAAGACAATTTAGCAGTTTTCTTTTGCTTTTTGTTTTTGTTTGCTTGTTTGGTATGTATTTTTTATCAAACCTTACCATATGATTCAGCAGTCACAATCCTTGGTATTTTCCCAAATGAGTTGAAAATTTAACATTCATACAAAAATCTACACACAAATGTTTATAGCAGCTTTATTCAAAGTTGCCAAAACTTGGAGGCAAACAGGATGTCCTTCCCTGAGGGAATGGATAAATAGACTGTGGCATATCCAGCCAATGGAATATTATTCAGCAAGGAAAAAGTAATGAGCTATGCAAAGACATGGAAGAAACTTAACTATATATTGCAAAATGAAAGAAGCCAACCTGAAAAAGTTACATAGTATGTAATTCCAATTATGCAACATTCTTGGAAAGGCAAAACTATGGAGAATACCAGTTTCCAGGGATCAGAAGGTAGGAGGAAGGGATGAAGAGGTAAAACACAAGGGATTCTTAGGATAGTGAAACTATGTTACTGTGATGGTGGATACATGTCATCATACATTTGTCAAAACCCATAGAATGTAGAACAAAAAGTATGAACCCTACTGTACATTTGGACTTCAGATCATCATAATGTATTAGTATTGGCTCATCAGTCCTGACAAATGCACTATACTAATGCAAGTTACTAATAATGGGGGAAACAGTGTTGGGGAGAGAGGGTATCTAGGAATTCTGTACTTGCTGCTCAGTTTTCTATAAACCTAAAACTTCTCCCCAAAAAAGGATGTCCCATATATATATATATATATATATGAGTGAGAGAGAGTGTTTCATTTTGGTTTTTTAAGTAAACTACACCCAACATGGAGTCTCGACTGCAAGATCAAGACTGCAAGAGCCAGGTGCCCCAGTCTATTAATTAAAAAAAAATAAAGAGAAGAGAGGATATTTAAAAAGCCACATACGTGAGGAAAGAGCTGTAGTGACAGAAGTGGTGTTTACATATGTGTGTACATTCATGAAAACTTGTCATAGACTCTAAGTCTAAAGTTCTCCCTTGTCTTAGCAAGAGAGCGGACAGAGGATTAAAATAGCAGAGATGGCTAATGTCTGCGAAAAGACAAGAGCCCTGAATAAGGGTCCTTGCCCCGTATTTATTAAGATCAGAAGGCTTACAAATGTGATGGGTGTGCACAGAGAGACAGTGAATCGGTGAACATCAACTCATGGGCATGAGGGAAAGGGGGTTTTGAAGATACACAGTGTTTGGGGTTTGGGTCAGTATAAAACAAAATCCTGGCACCGGGCAGATGGGCAGATGGTTGTTAACGGCAGATAGGAGGCGCCATGTCTGTTTATCTTAGCTAGCCTAGGGGAGAAGACAGATAGGGCAAATAACTTCAGGGTGAACAAGGCACCTTTTCTTTTGTAAATCAGCTCCACTCCGGGCAGCATCACCCACAGTGCAGCGGTCTATCGCCCTGTTTACCTGTTTATCTAATTTGGTCCTTCCTTCCTGTGAAAGCAGCTTTCTGGTGTAGTACTAAATTGGGGGACGTTTTCTCTCCCTGAACGCCTTATCTTGCTTACCTCATATACTTTTGTATTGGGTGCCTTTGCGCCCTCCCTCTCTATCCTGTGTACCTTTGCACCCTGCCTCTCTGTCCTGGGTGCCTTTGCACCACCCTTCTTTATCCTGGTTGCCTTTGCACCCTCCCTCTCCGTCCTGGGTACCTTTGCACCCTCCCTCTCTATCCTGGGGTCCTAATCTTGTTTACCCAAGCTCGGGCGTGAGCATTCTATGGCTTTGTACTTCTATATGCCTTGTTAACCCATTGGTGTAAGCCCAGGGAAATCCTAAGCGTATTCCCCACAAGAACTCATTTCATCATGCACTTAAGATCTATACGTTGAACTGCAAGTAAATTTTATCTCAGTAAAAAATCAACTCTCTATTATTATCTGTGCTTAATTTGGCTGCTACAACACTGAAAAGTTTAAAGGAAGCAGGACTCAGTTATACATAAGTGTTCTCGAGCTTGGAGAGATGCTGCGGTGTTCTTGAGTGTCATGAAAAGTGGAGAATGGCTCTCTCAAATGTATTTCCTTGCATGGCTAGTCTTCTTTCAGATTGGCTAATGTGTAGAGGGGAAATTCTAGCTCCACATTTCATTCCTCCGTGCCTTTTTTTTTTTCATGCCTCATTATATCTTTTTTTGGATTTAGGCAGAAGGGGAATGCCACCTCAGGTTCGAGCCCACATGTGACAGAAATCCTAGAGAGAAGCACCGTTGTGAACTTGTTCTTGAAGGAAGTGAGGGGTATGCATAGGCAGAGAAATTGGGAATCATGGCAGCAGGAGTGGCCATGGTCTAGTGATGATGCTAGCGAACCCGAAAGAGGCAGAGCTGACCGGACTCAACAAGAGGAGGGTTGTATTTAGGCCCCATGAGAAATAAGTACTTAAAACATAAGAATGAGAAATTGGGGGCTGGTTACATAATCTTGGAATAATTGGGAGGAGATACATTTATCTGTCTCCCATACTCAGGAGTTGAGTGACCTGGATTTGTTTCAGTGGCTGTAACAATTAATTTTAGATCGGCCAGTCTACGACACCCAGTTGTTTGGCCCAACACCAGTTTAGAGGTGGTTTGTTCAATGAGGCTAGCATTTAAATTAGCAGAGTTTTGAGTAAAGCAGGTACCCTCTTGTAATGTTGGGGGCCTCACCCAATCAGATGAGGGCCTTAAGAGAAAATGGCTGAGGTTTCCCAAATTCTACCTCCAGGCTGCCTTTGCATCAAGACTGCAGCATCGACTCCTCCCGGGGTCCAGCCTGTTGGCCTGCCCTGCAGATTTTGGACTTGCTAGTCTCCATGAGCCATTTCCTTAAAATAAATCTCTCTGCATATTTATATAGGCTGCTGTTCTGCTTCTTTGGACAACAGCCCTGGCTAATACAATGGTTAATATAGCCCATGGGCAGCTCTGAATTCCTCTTGCCTCCTTCCTGCCCTCAACCCAAATCAGCTTCCAGCTCATTCTTAATTTGTGGAAAAATAGACAATTTACATTAAGATGTTGTTGATGTGACGTGGTTAAGGGCCTTAGAGTGTCCTTTTAACAATGATAACACCTTCAGGCCAAAAGAGAGGAGTGCTCAAACGTTGGCGGATGGCACCATACATATGCATCCGGTTATCTGTGCATAGGTGTTGTGCTTTTCCATATTTAGGTTTTTGGTTGGAGGCACTTTCTGGATGTCAGCCTCTGCCAGCTGTGAACGGTGGGCACTTGTACCAGCAGGCTAAGTCTTCACAGTCTTGTAATAGATTTTCTCAGAACCCAGGTCCCCTAGTTCCAGATGCAAGTCTGCTGCTCTCAACCAGACATCTAATGCGGTGATCTCCCCCAAACCTGATCGCTTACAAGCCTGCCTGCTTCTTGCAAGCACCACCTTCCCTACCGTCCCTTACAAGGGCCCAGTTTATACAACTAGGGTTCTCCCCCGGTTCCTTGTTTGCATTTTAGTAATCTGGTACTTCTGGAATGATGCCACAAACCAAGACCTATTTGGCTGAGATCTGATCCCCTGTCCAATTTATGCTGGCTCTTGTGCCCCAGGGTGTCTGACACTGCTCACACCACTCTAAGTCTTGTTCAACCTGGATAAACTTCTCTTGAACTTTGATTTCTGGTTCCACTTGACTGTGTGTGTTACCACCCCTCCGTGACCATCAATGTCGTATTCTGACTGGATTAGACCTTCTGAGTGGGTCCAACTTGAACTGGACCCAGGTTTTTCTCGCTGCAGTGGACACTGTGACATGCATTTAGGGATCCAATATTGTTCTTGCGTAGATACATCATGAATCTCGTCCCATTGTCTCCAGTTTATTTCCTGGATCCTTCTGGTTGGCCTGTGGGGGCCCAACACACTTCACATTTTGGTCTATAAGGGTTATAACAGAGTAATCTAATCATACCACATGGAAGACAGGTAAATACAGATATCTTAAGAAAGTGACATGATGGTATTTTAGGGAATTTAATCTCTTAGTGTTACGCAGGATAGATTGGAAGAAGGGGAGACCGGCTGACATGTTAACCTATTAACTGAGGAATGTGATGCTTAAGATCTGGCCTAGAGTGGTGTGAATATAAGAAGAAGTAAAGAATCTAAACACTTTATGCCAATAAAATGCTATTTGCATAAAGATGTTCACTGCAGAAAAATTTATAATAGCAAAAACTTGCAATGACCTAAATATCCAAAAGCAGGGAAATGATTTAAGTAAGTTTTGGTTGTAGCCCACTTCATGAAATGTTGCATAGCTGACTAAATAAATTGTTAAGAAGGCTGTTAGTCAAAACGGAAAAGTGCATATGATGTAATATTAAAGAAAAAAAAAGGCAGGATCCCAGAAATGCAGGGTGCAGCCGCTGTGGAAAACACTATGGAGGTTCCTCAAAAAATTAAAAATAGAATTACCAGGGCACCTGGGTGGCTGAGTTGGTTGAGCATCTGACTTTGGCTCAGGTCATGATCTCATGGTTCATGAGTTTGAGGCCTCCATCAGGCTCGCTGCTGTCAGCACAGAGCCTGCTTCAGATTCTCTCTCCCCCTTTCTCTCTGCCCCTCCCCTGCTCACGCTCTCTCTCAAAAAAAAAAAAAAATTACCATATGATTTAGTAATTCCACTATTCGATACTTATCCTAAGAATACCAAAACACTACTTTGAAAAGATATTTGCACCTCTCTGTTTATTGTATTATTTATGATAGCCAAATTACAGACACAGCCCACGTGTCTATCAATAGGCGAATGGATAAAGAAGATGTGCTACCCAGACACAATAAATATCACTCAGCTATAAAAAAGAATGAGATCTTGCCATTTGCAAGAGCATGGATGGAGCTGGAGGGTATAATGCTAAATGAAATCAGTTGGTCAGAGAAAGATAAATACCATATAATTTGACTCATGTGGAATTTAAGAAACCAAACAAATGAACAACAAAAAAGAGAAAAAACTAGAGAATGTAGTAGAACGAACTGAAGGTTACCAGAGGGGAGGTCGGTGGAGGAATGGGTGAAATAAGTGAAGGGTGTTAAGAATACACTTCACTAGCACCAAGTAATGTATAGAATTGCTGAATCACTATCTTGTACACCTGAGACTAATATAACATTGTATGTTCATTATATTGGAATTAAAATTTTTAAAAAGAAGGGTATAAAATATGCACACAATTATTACAAAATCTAAATATGCATATAAAATATGTGTAAAAGTTGTATGAAATTGTAACAATGTGGTAGAGTTAGAATTACATATGCTTTCATTTTCTCTATTTCTCAAATTTCTACAACATGGTTATATTAGTTTTAAAGATTCTATAATTCCAACTTCCTACTGAGACTAATTCTTTCTCTGATTTCCGTGATTATTTTGACAAATTTATTGGTGTTCTCATGTCTCCGAGGTCCTGGAATGAGCCTTGATTGAGTATAAAGCTAGCCACTTTGAGAAAGTCATCATTTCATTACGAAAAGCAGATTGAGCCATTGATGAAAAATAAAAACAAAGAAGCAACAACAACAAAAACATCTTTTTTCCCGGCACTCCAAGGAAGACCTACTTACTGGAAATAATTGGATTTATATTGCTTTCTAGCATAGCTAGGCTCTCTACCTTGCGGCAGTGCTAACTTAGTTGGTGAGATCATACGCTTTGAACTAAGGCAGATATGGGTTCCAGTCCTAGGTCCTCTGCTCATAGCTGTGTGACTGTGGGCAAGTTACATAATCATGCCATGTCTTCGTTTGCTCAGGGGGTGATGTTACTTACCTTTGGGGGTTGGAGGG
This sequence comes from Cryptoprocta ferox, assembly GCA_028646485.1. Lineage (NCBI taxonomy): Eukaryota > Metazoa > Chordata > Mammalia > Carnivora > Eupleridae > Cryptoprocta > Cryptoprocta ferox. The sequence continues at coordinate 120,861,820 of CM053571.1, forward strand.
TAGTTGAAGCAAGGCCAAGTTGAGCCATCACTCAACTTTACCAAGTTGCTGCTGAGGAAGAAGGGCCCCGGCCCCCTGAGTGGATCCTGTAACCCTCACATCCCCCATTCAGGGGAGGGCAGGGCAGGACTGTGCTCAAAACCCTTACATCTTTTGACTGAGTGGGCTCTAAAATATCATCTGCATTAATGACTCTCCTGGGACTGTTTGGAAGTCGCCATGATCTAGTGCCCAGATAGTCTTAGGCAGCTTCAGAATTTATTGAGGATAATAATTTCCAGAGGAGGCTGTGAAGGTGGCTCTCTTTGTATACCTTAATGGTGGCAAAGATGAACAGATAAGTGAGTAGTCCAGAAATAACCTCTGAATTTGTATACAGTAGCTCTCTGGACACATCTCACCTGAATGCTCCCTTTTGTGGTATTTATTGCTTTGCCACCACCTCTTCCAGTTGAGCCCAGCTACTGGTCAAATCAGGCTGCTCAGAAACGCCTACAGGACACCCTCTAGCATCACAAGGGACATTATAATACAAGGCCATTGTCAGTAAGTACCATATAGCAAGGGGAATGTTTCAGATGGGAGATGTCCTGGCTGTCCTTCTACTGCCTTCCTCATCTGTCCTTGTCATAGAGACTGTGCCCCTTTGTAATGACAAAGTTCATAACTCTGGTTGCCTCCCGTATTCAATGCCCTCCAATTTTAGCACCTGTTCTCTATTACTGTGAAAGACTCCTCCCAACAATCCTATATGGGGCCCCAAAGAAGTGATTAGTGAGGATGATGTGGAATAGTTCCAACTCTGGCCTGATAGGAAGGGCTCAGATTGATGGATGCTCAAGGGATATTCCTACATGCCCCAGAGAGCAACTCCGTTTCCATCAAGAAGACCCAGATTGGTAACTCGGGGCCTGGCCTGTTTGATAGGAGGGGCCTTTTGGAAGAGATTAACCTGACTCTGTGTCCTTAAACTGGCCAGGAACTCCTAGCACAGGAATCCAATTCTCAATGTAAATGAATTCCTACTCTGATACATTGTGCACAGCTTAGAATGCCAAATATTTATTTCATGATTGCAGTCTGCTTGAGGAAAATATTTCTAGTGCCTTTGGCTCTTGATCCCTTGCCCTACCTCCTGTTTATTGGCATATACTTGTCCCTCTGATGTCATGCTTGGTGCTGTCCTTTGGGCATGAACTTTTTATTTCTCTTTACAACAAGTTTCATTTACCCTTGGGATTACCTCTGCTTTTACCTCTCTGAATCAACACTTATGCCTAGTCCAGCCCTTCCTCTCATAACACCTGACATTACCATCTCATGGCAGGTATTTTCTTTCTTTTTTTCTTTTATAGTTTATTGTCAAGTTGGTTTCCATATAACACCCAGTGCTCATCTCGACAAGTGCCCTCCTCCATGCCCATCACCCCTTTTCCCCTCTCCCCCACCCCCATCAACCCTCAGTTTGTTCTCACTATTTAAGAGTCTCTTGTGGTTTGCCTCCCACCCTCTCCTTAACTATTTTTTCCCCTTCCCCACCCTCATGATCCTCTGTTAAGTTTCTCCTGTTCCACATATGAGTGAAAACATATGGTCCTTCTCTGCCTGACTTATTTCACTTAGCATAACACCCTTGAGGTCCATCCACATTGCTACAAATAGCCAGATTTCATTCTTTCTCATTGCCATGTGATATTCCATTGTCTATATAAACCACATCTTCTTGACCCATTCATCAGTTGATGGACATTTAGGCTCTTTCCATGATTTGGCTATTGTTGAAAATGCCACTGTGAACGTTGGGGTACATATGCCCCTATGCATCAGCACTCCCGTATCACTTGGATAAATTCTTAGCAGTGCTATTGCTGGGTCATAGGGGAGTTCTACTGATAGTTTTTTGAGGAACCTCCACACTGTTTTCCAGAGCAGCTGTACCAGTTCGCATTCCCACCAACAGTGTAAGAGGGTGCCCCTTTCTTCACATCCTCGCCAGCATCTATAGTCTACTGATTTGTTCATTTTAGCCACTCTGACTGGCGTGAGGTAGTATCTCAGTGTGGTTTTGATTTGTATCTCTCATGGCAGGTATTTTCACTCTAGCCCTGTTAATAGGAACCACATGTGAGAAATTAACATCTCAGTCTACCATCTACTATAAGGACTATAGCTTTATAGCCATTTTCACCCCTTTTACCCTGCAAAGCCCCAATCTAGTAACACTCAGGGGCAAGGTTTATGGAGAGCAGAGTCAGAAACCATTCAAGTATGAACACTTTAAGATTGACAGTGTACAGCAAAAATAAGTGTGGAGAGAAATTAGGAAGCTGTAAATAATATATTCATCTGACCGTCTTGCTCATGGTCTCTGATCTCTGCACTTTGTTACCTATGTTTCTTTTCTATCTGTGCCTGACTCTCCTCTGTTTCCTCTTGGCTGGATCCATGAGTTTG
>CM053571.1:120864773-121073970 GCA_028646485.1 Cryptoprocta ferox
CTCCCCCCCCCCGCCCCTCTCCACTTGCATTCTCTCTCAAAATAAATAAATAAACATTTAAGAATGAAGACAAATGGTAAGTGGAATTCCATGAGAACAGAAGTAAAGTATGTGGAGGTGAGAGCTGAATACAGGAAAAGAAAACAGCAATGATAGGAGTTACATGGCGGGAATGAGGGCTGGGAGGGTGAGATACAGGGCCGTTCCAAGGTGAAATGATAAGAGTGGGCCTGGCAGAGGACTCCCATTAAAGGGCACCGTCATAGTTCTTCTCTTCAAGAAAGGGATATTCTAAAGGTTATTAAATTGTCTTTAGTAATCTCTATACCCAACGTGGGGCTTGAACTCATCACCCCAAGATCAAGAGTCACGGGCTCTTCCAAGAGAAACAGGCAGGCACCCCAGGAAAGGGATATTCTAAAAGGTGGTTTAAATAAATACAAAAGTAACTATACAACATGGTGGACTATTAGCCACTAGAAAAGTACAAATAAAGGGTATGGGGATCTGGCAAAAAGGATGCCATGACAGTCAACATTTAGTGCGATGCCTTATATGGAGTACATACTCAACAAAAGCATTTCAAGGGAAGAGCTGACATTGAAAGGGTACACATGCTTTTCAAATTGCATAGCTGATGTTCGATTCTTTCCTAGTGATTCTCAACATTGGATACACGTAAGAATCCGCTGGGAAACTCTTAGAATGACCAATGTCCGGACTCCACAGTCAGAGATTCTGATGTAATGGGTCTGGGGTCAGGCCTGGGCTTTAGTATTTTTCTGAAGCTCCCAGATGATTCTAACAAGCAGCCAGGATTAAGAAATCTCTAGTATTTGTGTATGTCTTTTTCTTTTCAAAGGTTAAGAAGGTTAGTATTCAAGGGGAGAAATGCAAATTTGGGAAATAGGAAGTACAGATTCTAGATTTAGCACGAGGGTCCATTAATACATCTTGGACAATTTCCTTTCATCAATACAATAACAACTGATATGTAAACTCAGAGTAATATATCATTTCTGTCCCTTGTTTCTCTCAGGAATTTGGAGAATTAAACTTGGGGATTTTTTAGTAGAAAGTTACTATGTAAATACATTTAATTACTACACTTTACCCAGGGGGATGGGCTAAATGGGCAAGAGGCATTAAGGAGGTTCCCTTTAAAGAGGATGCCCCAGTGTTATATGTAAGTAATGAATCACTAAATGATTTCTATTTCTGAAATCATTATTACACTATATGTTAACTAACTTGGATTTAAATCTAAATAAATAAATAAATAGATAAATAAAAATTTAAAAATGAGATATAATTGACAAATTGGTTTCAGGCATATATGTTAACTTTTGATAACAAAAACCTATTATGATTAAGAGTCTATTCATCATAATGAATTTATGCATTTTGACATCCATCATCTCATTTGTTTCTCTCCAAATCTTTGCCAGTTAAGTATTATCTTAATTTGCAAATGACTGACCTACAATCACACCTCCTTATGCGACAAAACCATTTTCTATTTTTCTTTCTTCAGGCCTAAGTATCTTTCTAAGTCATTGTTGACACTGTATATTTTATGATGAGTCAGTAGTATTGCTTTTAAGGTAAAGAGTAAAAATCTCTGGCCCTTTGTTCGATCAATTGCCCAGCTGGCAGGAGGATGAAACAGAAATAAAATATATTGAGGAGGATCAGTAAGAGTCAGGAGGAATTGGCATTTGCTACTGGCCGTTACTAAATGTATTAAAAAGACCTAAAGAACAGTAACAATAAACTTTTCAGGTTTTAGCATCATAACTGCTAATCAAATGTTGAAAGAATGAATAAATGAATGGACGCATTTAAAAATATTTATGGAGGGGCGCCTGGGTGGCTCAATCAGGTAAGTATCTGACTCTTGATTTCAGCTCAGGTCATGATCTTATGGGTAATGAGTTCGAGCCCCATATCGGGTGCTGCATTGGCAGTGAGGAGCCTGCTTGGGATTCTCTCTTTCCTTCTCTTTCTGCCCCTACCTCACTCTCTCTCTCAAAAAAAAAAAAAATCATGGAAATGACCATAATGGTACGTAAAACCATTGAATACTTACATACACCTGGCACTGTTTGTAGCCCTTAACATATATTATCTCTTCTGAACCAACACACTAATTCTTTTATGTACGCATTACTATTATTCCCCATTTTACAGATGAAGACCTTGAAGTCCGGAAGGATTAAGTAATTAAAGCACCGAGGCTCTGTTCCCTAGTCCACCAGCGGCAGAGTGACAAGGTCCTTAGTTACTGAATTTCACAGTGCAGTTGGCTGACCCCGCTCTTCCTTGAGCAAGCCAGGCCCGGCTGTCTGTTGGTCCTTTCTGTGTGTGATGCCACCTGCTGGAGACCTGCTCTTGTTACCTTTCCCTACCCCTATCGCTTCCCCCCACTTCTAGTAGTGACTTCCTGTTCCAGAGTCTGTTGGCACCATTTGCCAGGGTATCCCCTTAGCCTTAACTGGGGACAGAACTAGGTGGCGACAGAGCTGATAATTGCAGACGTAACATGGAGACTCTGGCCCAGGGCATGGATTCTAGGCCTCTCGACTCTGCCTTGGCTCTCATCTCTGCTGTCTTACCCTTGTCAGCCACAGCGAAATCCTGTGCGTTCGCTGCCCAGCCCCTCTGCAGTTTATGGACTCTGTGGAAGCCATCAATTCTAAGGTTCACCGTTAAAAGAAATTTACCACTAAGAAAAAGAAACACACCCCATTGTGATGGCATGATGTCACCAACTGAAAGATGCGTCCCTGTTTCACAGAAGTTAAAATGTGTTAAAAAAAAAAAAACCTTCTTAAAATTGAGGAAATACAGCATATAAATGTGTTTTGATAGATTTTTCTAACATTTGGGGGCTGTGTGTAGCCAGCTTTTCTCATGACCACTGCTACTGCCAACTAGCAATGTTTGTCCCTCCTATTGGGTGCTGTGAACTGTAGCAGCTATTGTCACAAACAGGGCCTTCCTCCAAAAACTGGAGAAGTGTGCATACTTTTGGGCGTGGTGGTTCAGACAGGAGAAGAGAATGGTAGCATGCGCTAAGGAATGGATGCAGTCGGAGTGTGGAATATATCAGACGATAGGGAGTTTAGCGAGGTTCTTTTACCATTTCAGGATATGTAATATTTCCATCCTTCCCTCCCTCCACCCCCAAAGTTTCTTCCGGCACCTTCGTAATCAATGGCCAGTCCAAACCCCAGCTCCTGGCAATCACTGATCTGCTTTCTATCACTATTGTTTTAACTGTTTGGAATTCGTGCGTGGGGGCGCCTGGGTGGATCAGTCAGTTAAACGTCCGACTTCAGCTCAGGTCATGATCTCATGGTTCATGAGTTCGAGCTCCAGCTCGGAGCCTGGAGGCTGCTTCCGATTCTGTGTCTTCCTCTCGTTCTCTGCCCCTCCCAACACTCACGCTCTGTCTCTGTCTCTCAGAAAAAAAGAAAACAAAACATTAAAAAAAATAAAAGAATTCATGTGGATGGAATCATGCAGTATATGGCATTTTGTGTCCAGATATTTCACTTAGCATAATGTTTTATAACTTTTTCATGTTGTTGCCTGTCTTAGCTATTTGTTCCTTTTTTATTGCAGAATAGTAGTCCTTTGAATGGATCGTGCCATAATTTATTATCTGTTCATTAGTTGGTATACATTTGGGTTGTTTCTCCAACCTAATGGGGGAACCAATTCAGTCTTTTACCGTTTAATATGATAAGAACTGTAGGATTTTTGTAAATGCTCTTTTTCTGAGTTTGCTATCTTTTGGCTCTGGGTGTTGGATTTTGTCAAATGCTTTTTTCTCTCAAATTAAGTCACATGCTTTTTTCCTTTAGCCGATTGATACGGTGGATTACATTGATTGATTTCTGGATGTTGAAACACGCCCTTGCATAGCACTTCATAAAGGTATGTAATTCTTTTTACACACTGTTGGGTTCAATTTACCAGCATTTTGTTAAGGAATTTTGTGTCTGAAGTTTATGAGAGATACTGTTTTGTTATTTTCTTTTTCTGTACTGTCTTTGTTTGGTTTTGGTATCAGGGGAATGCTGGCCTCATAAAATGAGGTGGGAAGCATTCCTTTTCCATTTCTGGCAGAAACCAAAATTTGTGTTAATGCTTCTTTAAATATTTGGTAACTTCTCCAGTGAATCTATCAGGGCCTGCAGATTTCTGCATTTTTATATCCTGTGTTTTAATTTTCATTCAATTTGAAATACTTTCTAATTTCCCTTGTGATTTCTTCTTTGACTCTATGAGTTATTTATAAGCGTGTTTAATTTCCAGTACTTGGGGATTTTTCTAGTTATTTTTCTATTACTGATTTCTACTTTAGTTTATCAGAAAATATACATTGTATAGTTTAATCATTTAAATTTTTTTAAAAAAATTTATGTTTATTTATTTTTGATTGAGAGAGATTGCGAGCGGGAGAAGGGCAGAAAGAGAGAGGGAGACACAGAATCGGAAAGAGGCTCCAGGATCTGAGCTGTCAGCATAGAGCCTGACGTGGGGTTCCAACCCACGAACCGAGAGATCATGACGTGAGCCGAAGTCGGAGGCTTAACCGACTGAGCCATCCAGACGCCCCTAATCATTTTAAATTTATTGAGACTTCTTTAATATCCCAGAATATGATCGGTCTTAGTGCATATTCCAAATGGACTTTAAAAGAGCATGTGTATAGGGATATCCACCTGGTGCACTTGGTAGAGTATGTGACTCTTGATCTCAGGGTCATGAGTTCAAGCCCCATGTTGGGTGTAGAGCTCACTTGAAAAAATAAATACAAAAGCATGTATGAATTCTGAAATTCAGGGTAGAGTATTCTATAAATTTTAATTGGCTCATGTTAGTTGGGTAGTGTTGAAGTCTATTGTAATCTTATGGATTTTCTGTACGCTCATTCTATCAATTACTGATAGTAATATATTGAAATCACTACCTATAATTGTGGACTTGTTTACTTCTTTCAATTCTAACAGTTTTTGCTTCATGTATTTTGATGCAATGTTATTAGATACATAAACAGTTAGGATTATGTGTCCTCTTGATACTTCAACATCTTTATCATTATGAAATATCCCTCTTTCTCCATACCAATATTCCCTATTCCAACGTTTACTTTGTCTGATATTAATATAACCACTCCCAATTTCTTTTTATTAATGCATATATCCTTTCAGTTTTAACTTACTTGTTTTTATATTTAAATTAGGATTCTTGTGGACATCATATAGTTGGGTCTTGGTTTCTTTTTTAAGTCCACCTGATAATCTCTGCCTTTCAATTGTACTATTTAGACAATTTATATTTAATGCAATTGTTGATTTAAATAGTTTATTGCCTTTCTTTTATTTATTTATTTTCTTTTCAAATTTTCATTTATATTCTAGCTAGTTAACATACATTGCAACATTGGTTTCTGGAGTAGAAGTCTGTGATTCATCACTTATATACAATACCCAGTGCTCATCATAACAAGTGTCCGCCTGACATCCATCACCCATCTAGACCATCCCCCACCTCCCTCCTTCCATCAACCCTCAGTTTGGTCTCTATCTTTAAGAGTCTCTTTCTTTTTTCTTTTTCTTTCCCCGCCTTCCATATGTTCATCTGTTTTGTTTCTTAAATTACACATATGCGTGAAGTCATATGGTATTTGTCTTTCTCTGACGGACTTGTTTTGATTAGCATAATACGCTCTATCTCCATCCATGTTGTTGCAAATGGCAAGAGTTCGTTCTTTTTGATGGCTGAGTAATATTCCATTATATATATGTGTGTATATATATATATATATATATATACTAAACACCACATCTTCTTTATCTGTTCGTCAGTTGATGGACATTTGGGCTCTTTCCATAGTTATGCTATTGTTGATAATACTGCTGTAAACATTGGGGTGCATGTAACTTTGAATCAGCATTTTTGTATCCTTTGGATAAACACCTAGTAAGTGCAATTGCTGGATCATAGGGTAGTTCTATTTTTAACTTTTGGACAAACCTCCATACTGTTCTCCAGAGTGGCTGCACCAGTTTGCATTTCCACCAAAGTGCAAGGAGGTTCCTCTTTCTCTGTATCCTTGCCAACAACCTGTTGTTTCTTGTGTTGTTCATTTTAGCCATTCTGACAGGTGTGAGGTGGTATCTCATTGTGGTTTTGATTTATATTTTCCTGATGATGAGTTGAGCATCTTTTCATGTGTCTGGTAGCCATCTGGATGTCTTCTTTGGAAAATATTTACTCATGTTTTCTGCCCATTTCTTAACTGGATTATTTGGTTTTTTGGGGTGTTGAATTTGATTTTTTGGGGTGTTGAGTTTGATGAGTTCTTTATAGATTTTGGATACTAACCCTTTATCAGATATGTCATTTGCAAATACCTTCTCCCATTCTGTTGGTTGCCTTTTAGTTTTGTTGATTATTTCCTTCACTGGGCAGAAGCTTTTTATCTTGATGAGGTCCCAGTAGTTCATTTTTGCTTTTGTTTCCCTGCTGCCTTTCTTTTAAAGACATTAAAAAATTAGGAAACATCTTTTATATTTTACCCACATGTTCAGCATTTCTGTACTATTCTTAGTTCTTTTGCTTTATTTTTGTTCCATTTGAAGAACTTCAGCATTTGTTGTAGTGCAGGCTTGTTGATAAATCCTTTCAACATTTTTTTGTCTAAAAATAATTTTTAGTTCATTTCCATTTTTAATAGATATTGTTGCTGAGTGTAGAATTCTGGGTTGGCAGTTTTTTCCTTCAATACTTGAAAAATATTGCTCCTTTGTCTTCTAGCTTGTGTGATTTCTAATAGGAACTCTGCAGCCATTCTTTTCTTTGCTCTTATGTAATAACTTCTGGAAGGCAGTTTTAAAATATTCCTTTATCACTGTGTCTCAGAAACTTGGTTATGATGTGCTTTGGTGTAGTTTTCTGCTGGGTTCACGAGCTTTTTGGATCTGTGTGATTTCTAGTCTTCATCAAATTTAGAAAAAATTTGGCCATTATTCCTTGAAATATATCCCCCTGCCCCCACCTATGACTTCCTGGGGCTCCAATTACAGATACATTAGACTACTGGATATTGTTCTACTGTTATATATATTTTTTCATTTCATTTCAGATATTGTGTTTTTCATCTCTAGAAGTTCCATTTGGGTCTTGTTTTCTTCCATTTCTCTTTTTATTATGTTTATGTTTTCCTCTGGATTCTTTAGTATCTGGAGCATATTTATAGTACCAGGTTTAGAAGCTTTCCTATTTCATCATCCCTGTCACTTCTAGGTGTATTTATATTGATTAATTTTTCTCCTGGTTGTGGATTATGTTTTTTGCATGTCTGGTAATTTTGTTTGGGTCTCAGGACACTGTATTTTTATGCTGTTGGGTATGGGATTTTGTTGTATTCCTTCAAAAATGTCAGCCTTTGATCTGACAGGCAGTTAAGTTACTTAGAATTAGTTTGACCCTTTTGATGCTTGCTTTTCTGCTTTGTTAAGGTGAATCAAAGCAGTCGTTAGCCTAGAATAATTTAGCCACACTACTTCGATGATTCCTTTCTGATGATTTTATTCTATGTCTGGAAAATGTCCATCCCTGTGTGGACTCTGGGCATTGCATGTCCCACTGCTTTATGGTAGTTCTTATTTAGTCTTGGGATTTTCACCCAAACATATGCAGATCAGGGGCACCTGAGTGGCTCAGTCGGTTAAGCGTTCCGCTTTGGCTCAGGTCATGCTCTCGCGGTTTGTGACTTTGAGCCCCACATCGGGCTCTGTGCTGACAGCTCTGAGCCTGGACCCTACTTTGGATTCTGTGTCTCCCTCTCTGTCTGCCCCTTCCCCGCTTGTGCCAGAGTGTCTCACTATCAAGAAGAAATGTACATTAAATTTTTTTAATCCAAACACATGCAGATCAGGATTTAGCCAATGATTTGAAGAGTCCCCTCTGCTGATCTCTTGAGCTCTCCCCCTGGGTACCTCTCTCCTCTCTGGTGCTCTGCCCCACAACTGTAGCTTCTTCAATCTGCCAGTACTTTTTCCTCATCTCAGTGAGACAGCTTGGCCCTGTTTAGGTTTCTTGTACCTGTGCTGTATCCTGGAAACTGTCTCCAGGTAATAATCCAGGGCTAGGGCTCACCTCATTGTTTTCCTTCTCTTAGGAATCAGAGCCCTTTGTGGTCTATTGTCCAATGTCTGAAAAATAGTTTAGTTTACAGCTGCTTTTCTAGTTGTTTATGGTGGGACAGCGGTTCCCAGAGCAAGCAGTTAGTTCTTCAGACCCAAAGCAACGATCTCCTACACTTCTCCACCATTTTTGTGACCATTATTGGAAATGTCTATTTCCACATGATCTTTAAGATAATTATCTCCCATTACAAAACCCCACTCCAATTATAAGTGAAACATGGACTTCATATATTACCTTTCCAAAAGTTGACATTGGTGCCAAATTTACAAAAGCAATAGCGAGTTTGCTGATGTGTTGGTAGGTATCAAAGCAAGGTCATTAAATTGCACATCCCCATGAGGTCACACACACAGAAATCAGTTTCACGTAAAAATGTTCTTCATAAAGGAGCCCCTGGGTGGCTCCGTCGGTTAAGTGTCTGACTTGATTTCAGCTCAGGTAGGAATCTCATGGTCATGAGATTGAGCCTCGTGTCTGGCTCCACACTCAGTGCTTGGGATTCTCTCTCTCCCTACCTTTCCCCCACTTGCGTGTACTCTCTCTCTCTCTCTCTCAAAATAAATAGATAAACTTTAAAAAGTGTTAATAAAAAAGTAAAAATTAATTTTACCAAATCCTGATGCATGATTAGGCATCTTTTTAATATTCTGTGTGATGAAACCGGAAGTACACATAAGCATTTCTGCTACATTCTGACTCATGATGATTGGCTTTAGGGAAAGCATTGTGTAATTGTTTGAGCGGCAAGCTGTACTCAAGCTTTGTTTTCGTGGAGGACTACTTTTACTTAAAAGAATAACCAATAAGGGCACCTGGGTGGTTCAGTTGGTTGGGCATCCGACTTTGGCTCAGGTCACGATCTCACGGTTTGTGGGTTCAAGCCCTGCATCGGGCTCTGTGCTGATAACTCAAAGCCGGGAGCCTGCTTCAATTTCTGTGTCTCCCTCTCTCTCTCGCTCTCTGCCCCTCCCCCCCCCAAAAATAAATAAAGATTAAAAAAATTAAAAAAGAAGAATAATCAATGGACAAATACAGTTATTCAGATTTGGGTATTCAGATTTGGATATTTGGCAGATGTTTTCTTGCAAATAAACAAAGTGAGCCTGTCACTTAGAGAAAACAAAGAGGAATATTTGTTGCTAGCAATAAAATATGAGCTTTCAGTAAAAATTAGCATTTTACAATTAGTAAATTGTGTCTGCCACCATGAGCTTAATAGCTTCCCAATAACTAAAAGGCTTTTCTGATGAGATCGAGGGGTGATATTAATGGATGTGATTAAAAATATTTGTGATGAAGAGTGTCAACATTTGGAAGATTCACATGAAATCAGTGAACTAATATTTTCCAAATGACCAATGCATGATGTTACAAAATTATGCACAACTAGAAGATACATTCCAAGATGGGCCAATGGATTTTAACGTAAAGGAGTATGAAAAGTTTATCAATATGGTTTTTGATGAATTCCACACTGCAACCTACTTTTAGAAAACTACCACTTGTCATGTTTGGGTGTAGCATCCAAGAAGAATGTCTACAATTATCTGATAAAGATACTCTTCTCCGGGCGCCTGGCTGGCTCAGTCGGTAGAGCAGGTGACTCTTGATCTGGAGGTCATGAGTTCAAACCCCACGTTGGGTGTAGAGCTCACATAAAAAAATAATAAAGGTATTCACGTTTCTACCTACATATCTGTGTGAGGCTAGACTTTCTTCATGTCGTTCAAGTAAAATAAGATATTACAACAGATTGAATGCAGAAGCAGAAATGAGAATCTGGGTTTCTTTTTTTACTTAGGCCTGACATCAAAGAGGCTTACAATAAAACAAAAAAAAAGGAGGGGCGCCAGGTGGCTCAGTTGATTGACAGTCTTCACTCTTGATTTTGGCTCAGGCCATGATCTCATGGTCGCGGGGTCGTGCCCTGCTTTGGGCTCCTCACTGGTGGGCTCCATGCTGGTGTGGAGCCTGCTTGGGATTCTCTCTTTCCCTCTCCCACTGCCCCTCCCCCGTGCTCTGTCTCTAAACAAAGGGGATTTACAATAACGTAAAAGATGCCACTCTTCACTTTAAATTTTTTGAAAATATTTTCACAAAAATATTTATATGAATATGTAATTGTTATTTTATTTTATTTTATTTTATTTTGTTTTATAGTTTATTATCAAGTTGGTTTCCATATAACATGGAGTGCTCATCCCCACAAGTGCCCTCCTCCATGCCCATCACCCCCCTTCCCCTCTCCCCCTCCCTCATCAGCCCTCTGTTCCCAGTATTCAAGAGTCTCTCATGGATTGCCTCCCTCCCTCTCCCCAACTATTTTTCCCTCTTCCCCTCCCCCACGGTCCTCTGTTAAGTTTCTCCTGTTCTACTTATGAGTAAAAACATATGGTATCTGCTCTTCTCTACCTGACTTATTTCACTTAGCATGACACCCTCGAGGTCCATCCATGTTGCTACGAATGGCCAGATTTCGTTCTTTCCCACTGCCATGTAGTATTCCATTATATATATAAACCACATCTTCTTGATCCATTCCTCAGTTGATGGACATTTAGGCTCTTTCCATGATTTGGTTATTGTTGAAAGTGCTGCTATGACCATTGGGGTACATGTGCCCTTATGCCTCAGCACTTCTGTATCCCTTGGGTAAATTCCTAGCAGTGCTATTGCTGGGCCATAGTGGAGTTCTATTGTTAATTTTTTGAGGAACCTCCACACTGTTTTCCAGAGCAGCTGCGCCAGTTTACATTCCCACCAACAGTGTAAGATGGTACCCGTTTCTCCACATCCTCGCCAGCATCTATAGTCTCCTGATTTGTTCATTTTAGCCACTCTGACTGGCGTGAGGTGGTATCTCAGTGTGGTTTTGATTTGTATTTCCCTGATGATGAGTGATGCTGAGCATCGTTTCATGTGTCTGTTGGCCATCTGGATGTCCTCTTTGGAGAAGTGTCTCTTCATGTCTTCTGCCCATTTCTTCACTGGATTGTTTGTTTTTCGGGTGTGGAGTTCGGGGAGTTCCGAATAGATTTTGGATACTAGCCCTTTATCTGATATGTCATTTGCAACTATCTTTTCCCATTCCGTAGGTTGCCTATTAGTTTTGTTGATTGTTTCCTTTGCAGTGCAGAAGCTTTTTATCTTGATGAGGTCCCAGTAGTTCATTTTTGTTCCTGATTCCCTTGCCTTTGGAGATGTGTCAAGTAATAAATTGCTGCGGTTGATGTAATTGTTATTTTAAAGTGAATTATTTTCCTATTTTAAACTCTAGTATGGTATTGATAGTTCTGACCTATATAAAAAAAGCCTTTCTGTGGTTCTCAAGAATTTTTAAGAATAGAGAGGGGCTCTGAAACAGAAAGTTTGAGTTTCTGTTCTTTAAAGATCACATGCAGTAAAAACATCAGAATGTGGTGCTTTTTAAATTAAAAAATTTTTTTAAATGTTTTTATTTTATTATTATTTTTTAAAATATAATTCGTCAAATTGGCTAACATAATAGTGTGTACAGTGTGCTCTTGGTTTAGGGGGTAGATTCTGTGGTTCATCGCTTACATACAATGCTCAGTGCTCATCCCAGCAAGTGCCCTCCTCAAAATGTTTTTATTCTTGAGAGAGAGAGAGAGAGAGAGAGCAAGAGAGTACAAGCAAGGGAGGGAGAGAGAGGGAGAAACAGAATCTGAAGCAGGCTCCAGCACAGCACAGAGCCTGACTCAAGGCTTGAACCCACGAACCAAGAGATTGTGACTTGAGCCAAAGTTGGACGCTTAACAGACCGAGCCACCCAGGTGCCATGTTTCTGGTGCTTTTTAAATGGGGAATCTATAATCACCTTTTCTTTCTCTCCGCTGCAATTGCTTATTTCTGTTTTATACTTTTGGCAGAACAAATTTGGTAGCTTAAGTTTTTGTGGAGAAATCGTATATTTTGGGTTTTTGGATTTATTGCCATTGCGTTGCAGGTGGTATTTCTCACATTTCCTTCAATGCTTTTTGTATTCTAGGTTGTTTCTCCTTTCTTATTCCTAATCTTGAATTTTTTTTCAACTGAGCTCACTCTTTATTACATTCATCGCCCACATCCCACTAATAAAACAGTACAAAAGTTTTGGGACGAAGAGAATACAAGGGGAGGCCACAGTGGACAGGAGCCACCCAGCAAGAAGGAAAGGGGACTGATAGGGTGTGTGGACTGTGCCTCTGGTGTGATCACTGCCGAAATTCAAGACAAAGAGACGTCTTTGGGGATTGCCGGCTGGTCTCCCAGCCTGGGCTTCACAGGGCCGTTGGTATTTGTAGCCCCATCAGGATCTAAGCCATTCCTCCTAAATTTTAGCATCCTGAAATTCAATTTTGTTTGTGTTACCAGGTTGGGATCTGGCTCTGGAGTAACTGGCTAACCATATTTACAAAAGTGACCAGTGGAAAAACTGGAATGCTGGTTTAATAGTTTCCTAACAAATGAACCAAAATACCTGTGTCTCGGGATCAAAGCATTTCTTTCTTGTGCATACAAATGTTTGTGGTTTCCTAGAGAGTGCTCTTGGAGCTACATCTGCAAGGGAACGAGCAGGGTTTGGCAGATCTCCTGGGACCCCTTGGAGAGCTCTGCAGTGAGAAGGACCCTTGGAGATGTTCTAAGTTGAGGCAATGAGCTGGGCCTTAGAATCACCACATCAGTCAGTCGTTGGGTATGGGCATCCCCTGGGAGGGCCTGTAGCCTTGGCTGAGCCCCATAGCCCCGGGCTATGCCCAGAGAGGGCTGCGGCTGTGCACCCCCTATTCCCAGCAGATGGGGGATGGGTGCCTTGGCCCCAAAGAGAGGTTCTGGGTAGAGCACCCCAGCACTCACAAACACATTGGTTGTAAGATACGTCCTGAATTCAGATACGTGAAATGTGAAGAAAGTGCACCTTAACAGGGTAGAAATATCATGTAAGGATTCAGTAGTGGTGTTTTTGGAGGTGCAAGCTGGACTTGTGGAAGAATCCAGGTAGAGAATTGGGACTCCAGACGGTCTCTGGGATTGTTTTCCACTGTCCGTCATTCATGGTTCTGTTTGCAGATCTATTTTACTCTTCCTTCTTGATATTGCAACTTTCTTTGCTAAACAGTTAAGCAATGTCTGCACAGGAGGTGGATGATGGCCCATACTGTGCTGGGGACTGTTTAAAAATTGTCTCTTGGGGCGCCTGGGGGGCTCAGTTGGCTAAGCGGCTGACTTTGGCTCAGGTCATGATCTCACGGTTCGTGGGTCTGAGCCCCACGTCAGGCTCTGTGCTGACAGCTCAGAGCCTGGAGCCTGTTTCAGATTCTCTGTCTCCCTCTCCCTCTGCCCCTCCCCCACTCGTGCTCTGTCTCTCTCTGTCTCAAAAATAAATAAACGTTTAAAAATCTTTTTTAAAAAAAGATCTCTCAGGAGGAAAAGAAGTGTGCACATGTAATTTTTACTGATCTAGAGGATACAGAGGACACAATTTTAGGTAATAATGAACTATATAGCACTCTTTATTGTGAAGTCCGTATAGCCAGTCAAATCTCACAAAATGCTTTCATTGATTTTTGCAGAACTCTGGTCTCCCCAGCCAGTCTGTGGGTCTAAAGGATGAGTGAGTCCAGCTCTGACATGGAGGCCAGTTGATATTTTATTTATTTATTTAAAAAATTTTAATGTGTTTTTTTTGTTTGTTTTTGAGTGACAGAGGACAGAGTGTGAGCAGGGGAGGGGCAGAGAGAGAGGGAGACAGAGAATCTGAATCAGGCTCCAGGCTCTGAGCTGTCAGCACAGAGCCTGATGCGGGGCTCGAACCCGTGAACTGCAAGATCATGACCTGAGCCAAAGTCAGACGCTTAACTGACTGAGCCACCCAGGCACCCTGCTCATTGATATTTTAAATTAATGAAGAAGACAAAAGTGAAACAGCAAAGATGCATGCTAGAACTTCATTTGTTTGTCATGTGATTATTAAATCAGATAATAGTTCTCGAATCCTGGAAGAATATCTCCTCAAGTCTTCGTCTCCTTTACTCACTGTGTGACAGCTACAGGCATGATACCTTTAAATTTAATTTGTATCTGTTGTTTTCCACAGGAGAGAGATTTCGCTCCTCAGGGGCCCTTTGGCAATGTCCAGAGACATTTTTGGTTGTCACAGCTACAGAAAGGGTGTTCCTGGCATCTAATAGATAAGGTCAGGGACATCTCTCTTCCCCAAAAACAATCATTGGGTCCACGGTTGAGAAACTCTCATCTGTATTATTAACGTTCCCTCCATAACTATTTAAAATTTAGACAATAAACAAAATAATAAATCAAGTCGCAATGCCAATTTCAGTGGTGTAAATATCCCCACCGATTTGAAGCCACCAATATGACAGGGGTGCCTGGGTGGCTCAGTCGGTTAAACGTCTGACTATTGGTTTTGGCTTAGGTCACAATCTCACAGTTTATGGGATCAAGCCCTGCATCAGGCTTGACACTGACAATGTGGAGCCTGCTTGGGATTCTTTTCTCTGCCCTTCCTCTGCTCTCTCTCTCTCAAAATAAATAAGTAAACTTAAAAAATGGAAGGTACCAATATGACCTTGGTCAAGTGTGGAGGTGGTGCAAAGGGTGCAGTAGCATACCATCATATGGAATTTCTACCACGAAGACACAGTAGTCAGAGCTAACTCCAAGAGCATAAATAAGAGTGAAATGTAGTAAGAGAATTAGTAATAAGTTCTGTGTATTTATTACCGGTGTTTATAATATAATGTACTTATGTAAATAAACATTTAACTTAAAAAATTTTTTTAATGTTTATTTATTTTTGAGAGAGACAGAGCACGAGCAGGGGAAGGGCAGAGAGAGGGGAGACACAGAATCTGAAGCAGGCTCCGGGCTTCCAGCTGTCAGCACAGAGCCTGATGTGGGGCTCAAACCCACGAATTATGAGATCATGACCTGAGCCGAAGTTGGATGTGCTTAGCCGACTGAGCCACCCAGGCACCCCGGTAAACATTTAACTTTTAATAATGGCTATGCTTACCAGCTAACCTATAAAATTCTTAAAGATTTAGCAGTTTGCTCTCGCAGGTCAGTATAGACTGGTCTGGCTCCGGGTTGCCACTCAAATGGCTCTCCACTGCTCTTAATTCACATTTTACAGTTCTTGTATCTTGGAAGGACTGACTCGATTCCAATGACAGTTTTCTAAGGAATGGCCCCGGGTTGGCCCAGATTGGTTCAGGTGCCTGCCCATGGTATAGCCACACAGAGCAGGTATGCGAATGTAGCTGGATCCAAAGGGAGCCTGTCCCCTCCCATTAGGAAATTTCTGGAAGCATAGCTGTGAGTATGAGCGCACCTTCAGAGGAGTCTAAGACAGGGCTGCAGACACACGGGCACATGCTTCCTCCTCCATTTCTGTTTATCAAGATGCCACACAGGCTGAATTTCTGACTTCTCTACTTCCCCCTCCCCCGCTCCCAGAGAGAGATTCCAAAATAATATATTAGATCAGTGGTTCTCAAAGTGTGGTCCCTGGGTCAACAGAAGGTGCCTCCCTTGGGAGCTTGTTCGAAAAGCAAATTATTGGGCATGACTGCAAACCTCCTGACTGAGATCGTCTGGGGGTGGGGGACCAGCAGTCTGGGTTTCAAAAAGTCCACCAGGGTGTTCTGAGGCAAACTGAAGACTGAGGGCCACTGCATTACATTATCTAGCTTTTAAACAAAGGTACATCCTATCCTTTAGGACAGCAACAAAACAAACCCAGGTCATTCTGATTACATTTGGTATTTCTTCCACTCTTCAGAAATGGCAAGTAATCTCTTTTTGGATGAGTTGCTCCAACAGAGCAATAATCTCATCAACCTTATGTTGATTTTGACTATCTCTTCCCTTAGACAATGACTGGTCTTTTCTTTCTTTCTTTTTAAGTTTTATTTATTTATTTTTTTAGTAATAACCTACACGCAACGTGGGGCTTGAACTCATGACCCCGAGATCAAGAGTCATGTGCTCTCCTGACTGAGCCAGCCAGGTGCCCCTGGTCTTTGATTTCTGTGAATACTTTATCGTAGCCCCATATGTGCTATTAAATCATATTTCTCTTATATAATTTAACTTCAGGCTCTATCTCTTGATTCCCAGGTTAGCTGGTAACATCCTCAAGAGTAGGGATTATGTTTTGTACTTGGTTTAGGCCACAGAACCAAAGGTATAATAGAGATCACACAAGACACTTAAATATTGGTTGGTTGGATAATTATGAAGATTTATATGCCTTTTTTGTCCAATCCTTTGCTTTCTCTTAATAGCATTATTTAAAATTTATCACACATAATTTCTAAAGTAGATACGCCAGAAAAATTTGTAACGAATGCCAATAATTAAAACAAAATATGACTGCTCTCTGGATATTTTCTCCACGTTAAGGAATTTGTGACAAATTATGATGTGAAGAAGAAAAGACAAATCACCAGTGGTTACTCGATAACCGCCTGACATTTTGATATGTTTCCTTCCAGTCATTTTTTTTCTAGGTTTATACACTTTTCTAACAAAGACAGACCATATGCTATATTTCTAGTTTCATTAGTTTACTTTTTTTTTTTTTACGAAGCATTATATCACAAGCATTCTCATATAATTGAATATTTTCTGAAACCTGGTTTTTAATGTTCCATATTGTTGTGTTGTATGTATGAACTACAACTTATTTAACCATTCCCCCATTTAGGATATTTGGGTTGCTTCCAATATTTCACTTTTAAATAACTGCTGTTATGGAATGGGATGCATATTCTGAAAATGGGCATTCTCCCTTAGAGTCTTTTTCCCTTCTGTATTGAAAAGCTTACTTGTCAGTTAAAAAATTTTTTGACTGTTTATTTTTGAGAGAAAGAGAGAGCATAAGCAGGGGAAGGGCAGAGAGGGAGGGAGACACAAAATCTGAAGCAGGCTCCAGGCTCTGAGCTGTCAGCACAGAGCCCCATGCGGGCTTGAACCCATGAACCCTGAGATCATGACCTAAGGGGAAGTCAGATGTTAACTGACTGAGCCACCCAGGTGCCCCAAAAAGCTTACTTGTCAGTTTGCTTGTTCAAGTACACATGTCTCACTGTTCTATCTCAAGCCTTTATCAGGATTTAACGTACATGTTTACAGAATCCTCTAAATCAGTGAAAGTCTGAAATGTAAAAGGCTGTTTATTGTAGCTACTTTTTTTTCTCTGGTTTAACACGTACTGTCTCCTATTGGCCAGCTGTCCCTTTGCTGTCAACATCCATTACTGTTACGGTCATCTCTGTCCGTCCTTCATTAAGATTTTTGTATAATAAGCTCTTATCCCTAACACAGGAAAGTGCTAACAAATTATTTGCTTAGTGAATTATAAGTGACTCAGGAAACAAGATTGTTGCCATCTTTATTAGTTTAAGGACTTTTTATCTGTAAAATATTTTAAGCTTTCAAAAGCCCTAAAAATTAGCCAAGCCTCTTAGGTCAAGAGAGTCAGTTAACTTCCTATGTTGATTTATTTCTGGGTAAAAGTCAGATATCTTTTGGATGAAATGTAACCAACATACACACGAATAAAAAACTTTGTGAACTGATTGAACAATTCTCTACCATCTGTATTTCGATAAATCATCTTACCTAGAATCAATTGACGGAACTGAATATTTCCTTTTTGAGTGGGAAGAACTAACGTGTCAAATATTGTTATTACTTAACTAGAATTTCAAAAACAACTTCAATGGCATAGAACCAAAGATAAATGCTTTGTAAATGGTTCTTAGGGTCTTTTTAAAAATAAAATCTTAGGGGCGACTGGGTAGCTCTGTTGGTTAACCATCTGACTTCATTTGAGGTCATAATCTCATGGTTCGTGGGTTCGAGCCCCGTGTTGGGCTCTGGGTTGACAGCTCAGAGCCTGGAGCCTGCTTTGGATTCTGGGTCTCCCCCTCTCTCTCTGCTCCTTCCCTGCTCATGCTCTGTCTCTCTCTCTCTCAAAAATAAAAATAAAACATTAAAAAAATTAAAATCTTAGATATAATTTTTCTCCACGATTTAATTTTTCTTCTTGGGTTGGACTTAAAAAAAAACCCATACACAACAATTTCTGATTACATCTCCAATCATGTCACTGAAAATATTGATTACTGAACACATGACCACAAAAATGATCTCAGTTAGCTTAGGGTAAATGTTCAGTTATGACCAAGGTATGTAAGCAATCTAGAAGTGAGGAAGAAGAGACATTTACTTCTGAAACGACTTACATGGTTGTAGTTGCTTAACTTTACAGGAAATTCAACGGGCTGGCAATGAACACTGCCCCTTTTTTCTGTACTTATGAGCTAATAGTATTGTTCAGGTTTTCCCCACTCTAGTGCATTCGTATTGGTAAGCAGGTAGCTTGGAGCTCTGATGTGAACTTCTGGTATATGAGTGAAGATCTGGCCCTAGTTAACATAACTGAAGTGTTCTACGGGGAGGCTTTTGCACCTGAACGAGCAGGTACAAGCAGGTGTAATAACTTCTCTTTAAAAATGCACCATGACTCCTGTTTCAGCCCACTTTAAGTCTCTCTAGCCCCGTAAAAGGCAGGCGCGCTTCCGGAGGGCGCCGCCAGGGGGTGCCAATCCACAGCGACTTCGTCAACAACAGGGGCCCTGGAGCGCTTCCTTCCCTCCTCTCGCTCACCTCAGCTTCCGCCGGAAATGGTTCCTGTCAGTCGTTGTCCTCCGGCGTTTGCGCTTGTTTGCGGTCGGTTCGGGGCGCCCGGCTGGGTGAGGCTGGGACGGAGGAGCTGGAGACGGAAGCTCGAGCGTCAGCCCGGCCCCCGAGATGGACGTTCTGAAATCGGAGATCCTCCGGAAGCGGCAGCTGGTGGAGGACCGGAACCTGTTGGTGGTGAGGATCCTCGGGGCTCGTGGGGCTTTGGCGATCGGAGACGTGTGTGCGTCGGGGTGGGGGGAGGCAGTGAGGGGCACGGTACGGGGTCCCGGCGGCGAAGGAGCCTCGCGGGAGCCCCGCCAGTTCCCCAGAGCGGCCCCTTGAGACCCACCCTCGACGCCTCCCTGGGGTGTCTTCGGAAGTGGGGGATTGCGGCAGACCCCCCACATTTTGCCAGTTCACCCCCAGCTGCCCCTTATTCCTCGAGGTTTCCGTATCTGCCCCTGCTCTCCACTCCGGTCTGTGGGTGTTCGGCGAACGTGCCCCGGTTCTTGTGCCCAGCTGGCCCCGAGAGGAAGGGCAGGTCCAGGATTTTTTAATAAAAATCTCTGGCTCCGTTCTACTCCGAAAACCTGGGTTTTTCCTACACTCCCCCGCCTCCTTCCCCCATCGCATACCGAAGCGTGCGGCCAGCTCCTCGCTGATGGGACGGCTGAAGCTGCTGTGGACACAACAGGGGAGTGAAGGGAGAAAGAGGAAAACCACTTCCTTAACTTGGTCTTCGTTGCTTTGTTGCGTTGCGTAACAGTAACGTAGACCAGCTGTTCTCAAAGCCGTGGGCCTCGGGGACCCTTTGCACTTTTCCAAATTGTTGGGGGTCACAAAGGGCTTTGGATGATGTGTTTGTTGATCTCTACCGCATTAGAAGTCAAAGCTGAGAGGTTTTTCTTTTTTTTTGAAGCGTAGGTGACGTACATTATCAGTTTCATAGTGTACAGCGGATTCGGCGGTCACAAACGTTAGGAAACGCTCTCCGCAGTAAGCGTAGGTAACGCCTGTCGCTGTACGGAGGTGTTCACATATTACCGACCAGGGGCACCGGGGGGGCTCGGTCGGTTGAGCCTGTGACTTTGGCTCAGGTTGTGATCTCACAGTTCATGAGTTCAAGCCCCCACGTCATGCTCTGTGCTGACAGCTTGGAGCTGCTTCAGACGCTCTGTCTCCCTCTCTCCCTGCCCCTCCCCCGATTGTGTTTTCTCTCTCCCCCTCTCCCTCTCCACCTCCTCTCTCTCTCTCTTCCTCTCTCTCAGAAACATACATTAAAAAATATTATTATATTCCCAGTACTGTACTTCTCATCTCCATTTCTTATCAATTTTGTAACTGGAGGTTTGTATCTCAGTCTCCTTCACCTGGTTTGCTTATCCCCACCCCCTCCACAATCACCCGTTTTCTGTATTTATTATCTCTGTTTTTTTTTAGGTTCCATATATAAGTGCAATCATATGGTATTTGTCTTTCTGTGACTCACTTGAACGAGCGAAGTACCCTCTAGACCGATCCGTGTTGTCCCAAGTGGCAAAGCTGCATTCTTTTTTGATACGCAGCTATATAATTTTATATAGAATCCGGTGATTGATAGTCCGTATCTTTCTGCAGCACAGTGTCCCGCAGTAGTTTTCAAAGTTTGCATGGCCCCAGTCACAGTAAGAAATTTTTGTATTTTGCTCTGCTATGATTAGGGAAAAAGGTTGATGAAACAGTTCTTACCTTAACTACGTGTGATTCTTTTTTTTTTTTTTTTTAACTTTTTTTAAAGTTTATTTTTTCATTTAGAGGGGAGGGGGGAGAGGGAGGGAACCCCAAGCAGGCTCCAGGCAGTCAGCACAGAGCTCGACGTAAGGCTCAAACTCACAAACTGTGAGATCACGACTTGAGCCAAAACCAAGAGTCGGGCACTTAACTGACTGAGCCACCCAGGTGCCCCTAGGTGTGATTCTATCATGTGTTGTATTCTAATTCGTTCTGTTTGATTTAAAAACAAAAAATACTGGTTGGGGATCCGTGAATTGTGTCCATTACCTTATCTGTAGCTGGAAAACACCTGTCTGTGTTCCCGAAGAGCTGCCTCAATTTGGTCATTTCAAGTGATGCTGCAGCTTTTTATTGTTAGTCTGATAGGTGACATAGTACGTACTGTGCGTGCCTCTTCGTTAGATTAGAGAAACTCCAAAAATGGCCTCCTAGCACCCGTCCTAAATGTTCTGCCTGGTGTAATTACTCAGAGCTAAGTGTAGTCCCTGCATTGTTCTAATAGCAATGCTTTGGAGCCCTGGTGTTGGTGAATCTTGATTAAAAAAAAATTTTTTTTTTAATGTTTATTTACTTTTGAGAGAGGCAGAGACAGAGGGAGACACAGGATCGGAAGCAGGCTCCAGGCTCCCAGCGGTCAGCACAGAGCCCGACGTGGGGCTTGAACCCACCACCCGGGACATCGTGACCTGAGCCCAAGTCGGATGCTCAACCGACTGAGCCAGCCAGGCGCCCCTGATGAAATTTAACACAGACCCTCATTAATGTGGAAAACCCTGGGTGCTTAAGAAACACTCTCAGCAGGTTTAGTTGGAGTTAGGAAGATTGGCTTTGTGTAGACTTTTAGCTTTGTTTTCCCCCAGTACGTTACTGCATGTTTTCTCTGCGGGATGCCACACTCTGCCGCAGAGAATTAAAGTTCCTTGATCCCGCAAGGAACACGCCGTCAGTTTCACGGAAAGTAAGGAAGCGGACAGGCAGGCTATTCCTCCCCTTTTCTCCTGTTAAAACGATGCGGGACCAGGTGAAGCTCGGGCCAGACCTTCCACCTGCACACTGGATCCCAGCGCCTACCTTTAGCGTCGTGAACCTTAGCGTCACGACCCGTTCCTTCCTGTGCCTTCCGGCTGCCGGCTTGTCCGCACCAGCGCTGATGCATACTGCGGTCTCTTCCATCTTTAAAAAAAGGTGTTTGTTTGTTTGTTTGTTTATAACCAAGCTTCTTAAAATGAGTTGGAATTCCTACACGCTCCTTGACACGATGCAGACCAGTTCCTGCCCCCACAGCTGTACCGAATCCATTCCAATCCGGGACGGCAGTGCCCTCCGTGTTTTCCCGACCGACTCAACGGCACGTGACAGTCCTGACCCCTCTCCTTTCCGTAGATGCCCCTCCTCCTCCCCTGCTGATGATCGTGCTCAAAGGGTCTTTGACTTAGAAAGGTTACGAATTAGTGGGGCGCCTGGCTGGCTCAGTCGGTGATGCGTGCGAATCTTGGTCTCGGGGTTGTGGGTTTGAGCCTCACATTGGGTGTAGAGATTACTTAACAATAAAATCTTAAAAAAAAAGATCAAAAATTAGTAATTTCTGTGCTGGCGAAAATCTGTGCCCATTACACCCTAGCACCAGGTGGTTTCAGCCCTGCTGAACCTCTTTGCATTTTTTCACTTCTTCCAACTTGCCTTTCTTCATGGTTACTCATCCTTTTCTTTGTAGTGCTCTTCTATAATTCTCTTCAGCTTCTCTATTTAATGGTCATGGAGTAGCCTTTGAAGTTTTTTTTGTTCTTTTTTTTTTTTTTTTTTTTAAGTATAGCCCAGAAACAGTGTGGTAGGGACTTTGCAGAGTAGGATTTTTTTCAACATTTTACTATGAAAATTTTCAAATGTACAGAAAACTCAAAATAATCGCACCGTTGAACACTCGTGGACTACCGCCTAGATTTTGCCATGAAACCTGCGTTAACATTTTACAGTATTTACTTTATCCTGTAACCGTCCATTCATTAATTCATCTGACGTTGCAGAAACTGCTTTAGAGTGGTCGCAGTGATCAGAGCTTTTTAGGTTCAGGGGTGGGCTGTGTCAGTAGTTTCTCCAGTTTGGTGCAGGCTCACTCACAGCTAAGTGTTTATTGTTTCAGCTGTCACAGATTAACAGTAAAAGGCTGGGACACCGCATGAAGTGACCAAAGATGAGGTAGCTCTTCTGGAACCGTATCGACCAGCGTTTTTCAGCATTTTCCACCATTTTTCTTCTTAATATATTTCAAGTTAAGTTGCAGACGTTGGTACGCTTTACCCCTAAACAATGTGCCGTGCTTATCATTAACCAGAGTTGATTACTTTTTGTGTGTGTATGCACAAATTCATACATGAAGAAACACACAAATCAGTGCATTTTGACAAGTGCCTCTGCCTGTGTAATGCCATCTGTATCAAGACACGGAATATCACCTCGTCCCAGCTTCCGGTCGTTCCCTGTGCCCCCAGAAGCCGCCACCCTTCGGGTTTCTTTCCACCATGAGCAGCCCGGCCTGCTCTAGAACGGCACGTAGGTGGGATCATACTGCGTGCTCTTCTGTGTTTCTCTCTTTGTAATCTCACGTTTTGGGTGGTTTGCTCCTTTTTCTGCGGAAGAGTATTCCACTGCATAAATAGATAAATACATAAATAGAACTAACTGTTCATTGGCGCCGGAGCTGTTTCCGCGATTTAGCTCTTCGGAGTAGAGCGGCCGTGAAACCCTGTACGTCGTGGGTTTTCATTTCTCTTGGGAAGATCCCGGGGAACGGAATTGCTGGGTGGGAGAGGAAGTCTGTGTTTTTCTGAAAAGCCACTGGTCGTTTTTCCAGAGCGCTTGGAGCATGTTCTCCCTGCCCCGGCGAAGACCGTTGGGATGCTCTCCGTTCCGGCCAGTGGTTTGTGCTGGCGTCTTCTGCCGTGCAGCCGTTCTGGTGGATGTGTTTAATTTGCATCTTCCTGATAGTGACGTTAGTACTTCCCGTGTGTTTTCTGACCATTTCTCTCTCTTCTATAAAGTGCTTGCATATTTTTTAATTGGGTTGGTTGGCTTTTTTTTTCTTACTGTGTTGAAGGAATTCTTCATATATCATGGATGCCAGGCCTTTGTTAGATATGTTTTGTGAATGTTTTCTCCCAGACTAGGGGCTTTTAGTTCATTTTCCTAATGGTGTTTTTTGATGAGGAAAGGCTTTTAATTTTGATAAAGCCCAATTTATCAGTTTTTTGTGTTTCTTGGTCTGTGTGTTCTCTCTGGGAATGTAAACGAGTACAGTCAAGTGGAAAAAAGTTTGGTGGTTACTTTTTTTTTTTTTTAATATTTTAATGTTTGTTTATTTTAGGGGGGAGCACGAGTGGGGGAGGGGCAGAGAGAGAGGGAGACACAGAATCTGAAGCAGGCTCCAGACTCTCAGCTGTCAGCACAGAGCCCGATGCGGGGCTTGAACCCACAAACAGTGAGATCATGACCTGAGGTGAAGTCGGATGCTGAACCTTAAGACTGAGTCACCCAGGCGCCTGGAGTTTAGCAGTTTCTTAGAAGTTGAGCATACCTCCGCTGTGCAGTCCAGTCACCCTAGGCTTTTACTCAGGAGAGTAAGCTTTTCTCTTCTGTTTTAAAAACTTCATGTTTTTATTTAATAAACAGAGTTCTAAACGATTCTGAATCCGGTTTTTTGTGTGAGGTAGGGGTGTGGTTTACTGCATTGCTGTGGGTATCCTGTTCCACCCCATTTACTGAAAATAATTT
This sequence comes from Cryptoprocta ferox, assembly GCA_028646485.1. Taxonomy (NCBI): domain Eukaryota; kingdom Metazoa; phylum Chordata; class Mammalia; order Carnivora; family Eupleridae; genus Cryptoprocta; species Cryptoprocta ferox. The sequence goes on from CM053571.1 coordinate 120,889,254, forward strand.
TTTCCCTCTGGATGGTTTTGGTGTCTTCAGAAATCAAATACTTGTGTTAAGTGTGCCTCACTTCTGTTCTTGGAAGCTCTCTGTTGATCCATGGGCCAGTGCCACACTGTCCTTTGATTCCTGTAGCTTTATGGTGAGTTTTAAGGTCAGGCGAGGTAAGTACTACCATCAGGACTACTAGTTTTTCTTTTTTCTTTTTTCCTTTTCCCCTTCCCCTCCTCTCCTTAGTCTCTGGCTATGAGGCTTTATTTATTTATTTATTTATTTAAAAATTTTTTTTTCAACATTTATTTATTTTTGAGAGACCGAGAGCGACAGAGATTGAGCAGGGGAGGAGCAGAGACACAGAGAGAGGGAGACACAGAATGGGAAGCAGGCTCCAGGCTCCGAGCTGTCAGCACAGAGCCCGACACAGGGCTGGAACCCACGAACCGTGAGATCATGACCTGAGCCAAAGTCGGACACTTAACCGACTGAGCCACCCATCCGCCCCGTGATGCTTTATTTTTGAGCAGCTTTATTGAGGTGTAATTGACATATAGTAAACTAAGAGTATACAGTTGGGTGCATTTGAACTGAGTTTATACCTGTGAAACTTTCACCCCAGTGAAGACGGTAAACATGCCCATCTCCCCCCAGAGTTTTTTTTCCGCCTCTTGGTAACCCTGACTTCCTGCCCCTCCCTGCATCTCACACCCACCCTGTCCACGGGTACCACTGATCTGCTTTCTCTTACTTGAGTTTGTGTTTTCTGGAGTTTACGTGAATGGAATCATTCAGTATGTTTTCGATCTTGTTTATCTTCTTTCATTCAGCCTAATAATCTTGAGATTCACTCGTGCTTGTATGTATCAGTACTCAATTATTTTTGATCCTGAACAACATTCCACCATTGTACGGATACACCCTGTTTGTTTATTTTTTTATTTTTTTTATGTCTTTATTTTATTTTGAGAGAGAGAGAGAGAGAGAGAGTGAGCAGGGGAGGAGCAGAGAGAGCGAGGAGACATAGAATCCGAAGCAGGTTCCAGGCTCTGAGCTGTCGGCACAGAGCCTGACGTGGGGTTCGAGCCCACGGACTGTGAGATCATGACCTGAGCTGAAGTCGGACGCTTAACCGACTGAGCCGCCCAGGCACCCCTATTTGTTTATTCATTAAACTACTGAAAGACCTTAGGGTTGTTGGCAGGTTTCGGCTGTTAAAATAGAGCTGCTGCGCACACCGGTGTACAGGCTTCTGTACAGACATAGGCTTTCACTGCTCCTAAGGAAAGGCCAAGGAGTGGAATGGTTGGGTCCTGTAGTAGGTATGTTGAACTTTATTTTCTTAAAGAGTTTCTGTCAGATCGGGTGTTACTTCTTACCTACAGGTTTATAAAATTTTGTATGTTTTATAGCATATATATACATATAAAATGTATAATTATAAAACAGATTTCATCTCTGCAGAGTGTGTTTTTGTGTAGTTTTCTGCTTGGGGTGGTATCAGTGGTAGAATACAGCCAACGGGGATTTATTGACACTTCATACTCCTTTCATTTTGAAAAGCATTGTGTCTTTTTTTTCCCTTTTGATGAGGACTTTTAAGATTTACTTTCATCAGTTTTCAAATCTATAATACAATATTTTTATGTATTTATTTTGAGAGAGCGAGAGCGAGTGTGCAAGTGGGGGAGGGCCAGCAAGAGAGGGAGAGAGTCCCAGGCAAGCTCCATGCCACTAGTGTGGAGCCTGACGCAGGCTTGAACCCACTAACCGTGAGATCACGACCTGAGACAAAATCAAGAGTCCAGTGCTTAACTGACTGAGCCACCCAGGCGCCCCTGTAATACAGTGTTATTAACTGTGGGCACTATGCTGTACATTATATTTCCTTGAGTTAATTTTTTTATAACTGGAAATGTGTATCTTTTGATTATCACCCAAATCCCCTAGTCCCCCAACCTCTGCCTCCGTGTATTTACCAACTTGTTTTATTGTTAAAATTTCTCATATAAGTGAGATCATACATTGTCTTTCTCTCTTCTAACTTACTTCACTTAGCGTAATGCCCTTAGGGTCCATCCAAGTTGTTGTAAAAGTCAAGATTTCATTTTTTATGACTGATTAATACTCCATTCTGTGCGTGTGTGTGTGTGTGTGTGTGTGTGAGAGAGAGAGAGAGAGAGAGAGAGAGAGAGGTTTTTTAATCCATTCATTCATCACTGGACAAGTTGTTTCCGTATCTTGGCTCTTGAAAATAATGCTAAAATGAATGTGAGGGTGCATGTATCTTTTCGACTTAGTGTTTTCATTTTTTTGGGATAAATGCCCAGAAGTGCAGTTGCTGAATGATATGGTGCTTCTGTTTCTAAGTTGTGGAGAAGCCTCCACACCATTTCCCACAGTGGCTGCACCAGTTTACATTCCCACCAGCAGTGCACGAGGGTTCCCTTGGCTCCACATCGTCTCCAACGCTTATTATTTCTGGTCTTTTTGATAACCGCATTCTGACAGGTGTGAGGTGGTATCTCCTGGTTTTGGTTTGCATTTCCTTCATGATGAGTGATATTGATGAGCATTTTTTCATGTGTCTGTTGGCCATCAGTACATCTTTGGCCTGAAATGTCTATTCAGACCCTCTGCTCATTTTTAAATCGGATTCTTTCTTTTTTATGCTGTTTAGTTGTATGGGTTCGTTATATATTTTGGATATTAACCCTTTATCAGGTATGTGATTTGCAAATATCTTTTATTCCATGGGTTGCCTTTTCATTTTTTTGATGGTTTGTTTACTTTGCAGAAGCTTTGTAGTGTGATGTAGTCTCCCTTGGTATTTTTGCTTTTGTTGCCTTTGGTTTTGGAGTTGGACCCAAAAACTCATCGTCAAGATAGATGTGAAAGGGCTTACTGCCTGTGTTTTCTTCCAGGAGTTTTATGGTGTCAGGGCTTACATTCAAATCTTTAATCTATTTTGAGTTGATTTTTGTGTATGGTTTAAGATGGTGGTGTAGTTTAATTCTTTGGCGCGTGGCAATCCAGTTTTCCCAGCATTTTTTGAACAGACCTTTTCCTGTAAATGCTTGGCTCCCTTGTAAATTAATGGATTATACATGCATGGACTTATTTCAGGGCTCTCTCTTCTTTCGCATTCTTCTTTGTTTGTGTCTGTTTTTATGCCACTACATACTGTTTGGATTACTGTCTTAGAGTTTCCAGTGTACAGCTTTTTTACCTCCTTGGTTAAATTTATTCTTAGGTAGTTTATTCACTTTAATGCAATTGTAAATGGGATTGTTTTCTTCATTTATCTTTCTGATACTTTGTTATTAGTGCATAGAAACAACAATGTTTCTACATTGATATCTACAATCTAACAATGTTTCTACATTGATATCCTGCAGGTTTGCTGAATTCATACTAAATTCATTTCTTACATCTTTTTGGTGCAGTCTTTACGGTTTTCTATGTATAATATGTCATCTGCAAATAGTGACAGTTTTACCTTTTCGTTTTGGAATTTTCTTGCATATTTGGTGTGGCTAGGACTTCTCATACTGTGTTGAATAGAAGTGGTGAGAGTTGACATCTTGTCTTGTTCCTGATCTTAGAGGAAAAGCTTTCAACTTTTCACCATTGAGTATGATGCTATCTGTGGGCTTGTCATAATTTGACCTTTCTTATGTTGGTATGTTCCCTCTATACCGCTTGGAGAGGTTTTTATCATAAATGGATGTTGAGTTTTGTCAAACGCTTTTTCTGCATCTATTGAGATGATCATAAGATTTTTTTCCCTCCATTTTGTTAATGTGGTTTATCACATTGACTTGTGGGCATTGAATGAGCCTTGCATCCCTGAAATAAATCCCACTTGGTCATGGTGTATAATTCTTTTAATAAATTATCGAATTCAGTTTATTAAGATTTTGTTGAGATTTTTCCATCTATATTCATCAGGAATATTAGCTAGTAGTTTTCTTTCCTTGTGGGATCCTTGTTTGGTTTTGGTATCAGGGTAACGCTGGCCTTAAAAATGAGTTTGGAAATGTTCTCTCCTCTATTTTTTGAAGTGTTTGTGAAGGATTAGTTGAATGTTTGGTAGAATCACCAGTGAAGCCATCTGGTCCTGGACTTTTGTTTTTTGGGAGGTCTTAGATTATTGATTCAGTCTCCTTACTAGTAATCAGTCTTTCGAGATTTTCTATTCCTTCATGATTCAGACTTGGAAGGTTGTAGATTTTGGAATTTACCCATTTTTTCTAGGTTGTCCAGTTTGTTGGTATATAATTGTTCATAGTAGTCTCTTGACATCTTTTGTGTTTCTGTGGTATCATTATAATGTCTCTTCTTTCATTTATGATTTTATTTGAGCACTTTTTTTAACTTGATAAATGTAGCTGAAGGTTTGTCAGTTTTCCAAAAACAACAACTACAACAACAGCAACAACAAAACAGCTCTTAGTTTAATTGATCTCTTGTCTTTTTAGTCTCAGTTTCATTTATTTTTGCTCTGGTATTTGTTAATTCCTTCTACAAACTTTGGGCTTCATTTGTTCTTTTTCTAGTTCCTTCAGGTGTGAAGTTAGGTTGTTTTGAGATTTTTCTTGTTTCCTGAGGTAAGCATTTATTGATAGGAGCTACCCTGTTGGAACTGCTTTTGCTGCATCCCATAAATTTTGGTAAGATATACTTCCATTTTTTATATATTTGAAGGTGTCTTTTGATTTATCCTTTGATTTCATTGACTCATTGGTTCAGTAACATGTTGTTTTCTTCTTGTAACTGATACCTAGTTTCATACCATAGTGGTTGGAAAAGATGGTTGATGTGATTTCGTTCTTAAATTTATCAAGACTTGATTTGTGGCCTGATTCATGCTTTGTCCTGGAGAATATTCCATGTGCACTTGAGAAGAATGTCTGTTGTGCTTTTTTTTTTTTTAATGTTTATATATTTTTGAGAGAGGGAGAGAGAGAAAGAGAGAGAGCGCGCGAGCGTGAGCAGGGGAGGGGCAGAGGGAGATAAAGAATCCGAAGCAGGCTTCAGGCTCTGAGCTGTCAGCACAGAGCCCAACGTGGGGCTTGAACTCACAAACCATGAGATCCTGACTTAAGCCTAGTTGGACGCTTAACTGACTGAGTCACCCAGGCACCCCTGCTTTTGGGTGGAATGTTCTATATATATATCTGTTAAGTTCATCTATTCTAACATGTCATTTAAGGCATCGTTTCCTTATTATTTTTTTCTACCTGGATGATCTATCCAATGATGTAGCATTGTGTCTCTTCAAATTGTGTTTGTGTATCCTCCCATTTGGTGTATTACTTTAGGGATTTTAAGGCTTATTTTCATTATTCAGCAAGGTGTTAACCTTGCCACATAGTTTGTGATCTCATGTATAGTATCTTTGCATATTCAGGCTGTATCTTTATATTTGTTGTTTTCCAGTGGTTTTTTTTTTTTTTTAGAGCTCTTGATGATGTTTGTATCTCATTTATATAAACACTAAAACCTTAATATGATTGAGAAATGATGATTCTAAATTAATGAAATGTTGACAGTCATGGTTGGATGTTATAAATTTTGATTTTCCTTTATTAGTGTGGGCAGACATTTCAGGTGATACGGTAGATATGTTTCTATACTTTAGACCTATGAACCTCAGTTTTATATAGAAAGTACAACTTGGACAGAGTCCAAGAATAACATTTGTAAAGCAGCATGTAGGAATTAGGTTCTGACTTAAAAAGGAGAAGTACTTTTTATGTATATCCTTTGCAGATTGTCTTTAAAATCAGGGTGAAAGGGCCAATAGAAACATTAGGTGCTAAAAAAAAAAAAGTTAGGTGTTTTAGGAGAGATTCCAAAGAAATTTAACCATCAGTTCATATGCTGTCTTAAAATTTGTATCACCCAGTTTTAGACTTTGGTGTTTGTAGGTCTTTATTCAGTCTGTAGTTAATTCAACAAACTTAGAGCTTGAGAATTGTGAATCTAGTTAGAAAGGAAAGCAGATTTGTAAAATGAATGAACAAGTCCTAAAATCTGATTGTGGTCGCATTTCTAGATAGCTCTTTAACTTTGGGCAAGTCATTTAACCTGCCTGAGTTATCTATAAAGGAGCTGTATCACTGAGGCTTAAGCTTTAATACTTTATAATTTTACTTGTCATAACTGTGTCCCCAGCACTTTATATTTCAAAGTGTATTTTCAGTGTGCTTTATAAAATAATACTTTACAATTAGAGAAGTTTTAGTTCTTTCAAACTCTTCTGTTTTACTAAATATAAAGTATATAAAGAGTGACATTTGAAACATGGTAGGGAACCTTTTGTTTTAGACACCCTTTGTTGTCATGAAATAAAGGGTCATGTAATACAAAGCAAAATATTTTTATTTTTCTCATAATTCTAAAATGGAAAGTAACAATTTTATCATTAATAATTGATTAAGATCATTCAAAATTCCAGACCTGCTGGAGTAAATAAAGTTTCCTGCTAACCCTTGTCTCCAGGCTGCCCAGTTCTCCTCCTGCACAGCAGTGAGGTTACTTCATGCACATGAAACACATGTGGAAAAGAATTAAACGGGTGTATAGTCTTTCTTCCTCTTTGTAAATATAAATAGCATATTAGATCTACTCTTCTACACTTGATGTTTTCAATTATCAAAACATAAAAGCAGGGTGCCTAGGGGGCTCAGTCAGTTGGGCGTCCGACTTTGGCTCAGGCCACGATTTCACGGTTCGTGAGTTGGAGCCCTGCTTCGGGCTCTGTGCTGACGGCTCAGAGCCTGGAGCCTGCTTTGGATTCTGTGTCTCCCTTTCTCTCTGCCCCTCCCCTCCTCACGCTCTGTCTCTCTCTCAAAATAAATAAATATTTAAAAAAAACCATAAAAGCAACTTAATGTTTAAAAACTTGTTTAACAGAACTGGACACAATTTTGAAATTGAAATAGTAAAGGGAGAAACTGCAGTTACTAAGATGGAAGATGCTAGAAAATAAAATCATTAGGGATAGTAATGCCTTAATATGTTTTAATAAATTGAAAAATCTAAGTGAAGTGACTAAAAGATACTGAAAATATGAGAAATAGAAAATCTGAACAAACCAGGAACTGAGGAAGAAATAAGAAAAGTCATCTGACAGCCAAGAGGGCAGCTACTGAAGGAGGAGTTAGCAGTCGAACTGAAGACTGCCTAAGATCAGTCACAGAAGATTCTTTGCACCGGTCATACTGTTGATGACCTCAGATTTTTCACTGGAGCAGTAAGAATGGAGGCCAAGTTGTGGCAGGGCTGCAAAGAGAACTGGAAGTGAGGATGTGGATACAGAGGAGAGAAAACATGTTCGCGTAGTTCTGTTGTAAATGACACTTAGCACCTGGCCTCGTGCAGAGTAAGGAATATTTATGGTTGGAGAGTCTTGGCCGTATTTAAGTGGCACTGGCCAGGAGCCCAGTACAGAGGGAGAAGGTGCAGATGCTGAAGATAAAATAGATAATTGGTGATGAGAAGTCCCTGAGGAAGGCGGGAAGAATTGAGAACCGGGCTGCCCCTGGAAGGGACTGGCCTTGGGCAGGAGGAAGGTTTCCTCTTGGCTTCTAGAGGGAAGAAGATTGGTGCTGGGTGGACTTCCTGTTCCATAGCTTCCCTCTTCTCTGTAACAGAGTGACTTCGTCATTTGCTGAAAATGAGGGGAGAAAGGAGGGGAGGAGAGGTTTAAGTGAGGGGAGAATATGTATTGGTCAGAGTAGAGAATATATTGGAGAAAAAACTGAAGGGAGCGGTGGATGTCATTGAAGCCTGAGTGGTTTCCCAGCATTGCCCAGTGCCCTGGTTGCAGGCATGGAGAGGGCTGGCGAGGGGGTTCTACTAGGCCCCGGGTTCTCACGTCTTGGTATCTGGACCCCTTTACATACTTAACTGATGGCTCCAGAGAGCTTCTGTTTATGTAGGATGTGTTTGTTGATGATTACGCTCTTAGAAATTAAAAGTGGGAGATTTAAAAATATTCTGTTTTCTTGTACTTCATACGATAATTAGCCCATACATGTTAACATAAATGTTTGTATGAAAACTATTCCAAAACAAAAGAAATTTAGCAGGAAGATTGATGTTTTAGATTTTTGTAAACCTCTTTAATCCCTGGCATATTAGAAGATATTTAGGTTGTCCTTTTTCTCCATTCAGTCTGTTGTGATGTGTCGTTTTCAAATATATGAAGAAACTTCATCCTCACACAGCTAGGTGGTTGGAAAAGGTAGTATTTTAATAGCCTTTCGGATAATTATGGATATTTTTCTTTAATACTCTACCAAAACTATAGAAATGGTAAGTTTAAGATTAGAGTCTGGGTTCTGATCCATATCAGTGAACTTTTTTTCTTTTTTAAGATTTTTTTTTTTTTAAGGAGTCTCTCCACCCAAGTTGGGGCTTGAAATTACAACCCCGAGATCAAGAGCTGCACACTCCACCAACTGAGCCAGCCAGGTGCCCATCTGCAAACATTTGTGTATATTACAATCTATTGATCTATTGTGCTCCAGATCTCTTCTGATCTATTCTGCTTGTAGATCTTTTGCCGATGCATAATTTTGGAACTTGTTGATTTTGTACTGTCGTGGTTTGCTGAGTTCTACATGTTAGTTCATTAAATGATACTTATTAATATCATCACCGATTGATCAGAAAAGCCTTTTAGTGTTGGGAAGCCATCAAGTTCACAGTGATGGCTGCAAGTTTACCACCATTCTGAACTTATCTTGAAGGATGGAATTTTATCATTGGCAACAAATAATACTATTTTCCTTTTATTGACAGGCTGGCTTTGTTCAGTTTTGAGAAAATATCTGCCAAATAGGAGACAACTATCCTACTTCATTATGTAGCAGAACTGCTTTATATGTTTCATTTCATCATAGCAAATATTAAAAGATAATACTCAAGGGTTGAGATTTAGTGGAATTGTACTGTATCATGATATTGAAGAGGAGCGCCTGGCTGGCTCAGTTGATGGAGCATGGGACTCTTGATCTTGGAGTTGTGAGTTTGAGCCCCTTGTTGGGTGGAGAGCTTACTTAAAAATAAAATTTTTTTAAAGAAGTTTCTGAATAGAAACTGGTGTTTTTATTCTGCAGGTGCTTGTTGGTGAAGAAGGCGGTGAACTATGAGACCTGAGTAAAAATGCTTTTATTTTTATGCTGAGATTCCAGTTGTTTTTGTACCATCAGTGAAAAGTGAAAGTGTGAGCACAGTGAAAAGGAGCACATAACCTCTTAGTATTATCGTGATAATGTGTTTGACCTTGCTGCACCTCTGAAAAGGTCTTTGGGACCCCTAGAGGTCCATGAATCACATTTGGAAAATTGATATTCTAGGCTAAGATTTTGTTGGGTATATTCAATGGAATTAAGATGTGGTAGTAAAAGATACTGTAAAGATTGGACCGCAAACTGTGGCCTGGAGAGTCCTTGACTTCTTCTGAGAGGATACTAGTATGTGCTTGTCAACTTGTTGACATGATGTGTGACAGTTACATACTCCGTGGTCATAAGAAACAGTCGATTCTGAGATAAGCTCTGGGGGGTGAAGAACTGTAGCTTGCAATACCGGACCCGCCCAAGGTATTTAAGGACCTGAGTTCTAGTAGTGCGCGTTACTTGAAGGCTCAGTAAGTTGTGAGCCTTCCCGACTCTTGGCTCTCTCCCCCTAAACTGAGATTCGGGTTATTCTGTTCCCACCTTTCTCAGGGTAGTTTTGATGTTTGAATGATGCCGCCGGTTCCTTACCCCAGGCCGTACTTTCAGCTTTGCATCTGTAAAGCTGTTCCGTCACGTGTGGTAGAGGAGTCAGTAATGAACTTTAACAAAACTGTTGATCTTGAGAATTCTAAACATACACCAAGAAAGAATTCTGTAATGAACCCTCATCTGCGTAGCCTTGCCATCTCTCCTTAAGGCCTTTAACTCTAGAAAATAAGAATGTATTCTTTTATGAACAAGATAGGATCACACCCAACAAAATTACATTTAGGTCCTTAATATTAAATATCCTCTCACGTTCAAATGTTTCCAGTTGAATTAAGATCTGTACATACACATTTTTACAGTTGGTTTGTTCAAATCAGATCACACAGAGTCCACTTATTTTTGTTAACTATGACTCTTGGTTTCGTTTAATCAACATTTTCATCCCCCCCCTTTTTATGCCAGTAACTTGTTAGAAAAACTGGCTAGTTTGATAAATGTCTCAGTATTTGATGGTGTTTAGCTTACTTCCCTGTTCCCTACATTTTTAATAAACTGGATATTAGACCTAAATGGTTAGATTCACTTGCAGCTTTTTGGTAAGAATACTTAGGAGATGTGCTGTGTACTTGGTGTGTGTCTCACATAGGAGACATACAGTGTTTTCCTGATGCCAGGCTTGACCGGGGTGTTCAAGTGTAGCAGTCTAATCTGTCCATTGTTCACCATCAGCCTTTTTGTCATGGTCCTAGCATCCATGATCATAGCTTGAGTGAATGAATTTGGTAACCGTGAGGTACTAACATACCTGTATGGAGGTATTGTTGAGGTACGCTTATAATTACTACTAATAAAGTAGGGCAGTATCTTTATTTGAGCTAAATCATTACTGGAATAATATCTAAAAGGCACAACTGTAGACAGTAAGAACATCCAAATTAGGGAATGTAGATTTAACAGTGAGAATAATTTTGTATATAGTGTAGAAAGAACTAATGTTTTTTTCCTCCTACAGACATAGAGCTGGTCTCATAACATTGAATCATATAAAAAGAACTTTAAACGATCTTGTTAATAAAGACTCTAAAACCATTTTATGTCTAGATTAAGAATTAATATGATTTTCAGAATTGATCAATACAAATACAATTAATGGATACAAAAAGATTCCAAGTGACAGAATGGTTTTAGACACACCCTTGGAGCTCTCTGGGTAATGGCAGTTAAGATGTCAGATAACAGTTAACCATAATCTTTGATTGTTTTCTGTTGGAAGAAAATAATTAAAGCATCCTATTTTATGTAGTTCATAATGAATTCATTTGTAGAAATCATCATTGAACCTAAGCATTGGGGAATTAAATGAAAACAGTGTGAACATTTGGAAAATATTGTTGGTTTCTTCTCTTAGGATATGCCTGTTAAAATGATACTGCAAGAAAAATACTTCATATTTAGAGCAGATAGACGATGGATGGCGTGTTGAGGGAATCAGTATGATATACCCCCTAGAACCCTGCTTTACCGTGCTCTTGAAAAACTCAAGTGTTTCTAGGTTGCCTGTGGAACATGAAATTTTACCTAGGGACCTATTAACGTACTTCTTTCTTCAATAGGAGAATAAGAAGTATTTCAAGCGTAGTGAACTTGCAAAAAAAGAAGAGGAAGCATATTTTGAAAGATGTGGCTACAAGGTATGACTGCCTGCTTTTATGTTCAATTGCATATTTCTGAGTTTAAATTTATATAGCTATTGTTAAAGTGACAAAATTATTGATCTCTGTTCAATTTATCAATGTTATACGTTAGCCTATAAATGAGAAGCCATCTGGAGAGGTATGAGTTTTTTTCTTTTTTCCTTCTTTCTTTCTTTCTTTCTTTTTTTTTTTTAAATATTGAATTCAGGAAAATACATGCATGACTTTTGGCTTGGAATGGTTTGGCTTTTTGTGGACAGCATGAAGTGGCTTGAGATCAAAGCTTGAATTTTGTTTCTTTGAATTCCTGGATCTGATTCTGCCTCATCTTCATCTCCACCACCAGCTCCTCTCCCCACCTCTCCCAATAAAAGTCAATTTTAAAGGGTTTCGAAACCTTTTTCTCATTCAACCACAGTGGCAGTACCAGTGATATTTCCCCCACTTTCACTTAAATATTTTAAGCCACTGTTTTTATGTTTGCATTGTTAATAATTCCTTTTGGCCCTAAGTACCTCTGCCTGAGGTAGAATGCCATAGAACACTGATGTGCTTTTTGGTAATAAGGTCTATTGTATAGAGAATGTTTAGAAATATTAGAAACAAATGAGTTGTATGGAAGACTGTGTATTTTAGAGGCATGACTAAAAGTGTCCTTGAGGTTACACTGTTATTACTCTATTCACCTATTAACCTAGTTGAATAATATATTGGGGTTTTTATTGGGAGGGGTTAAATGTTATGAGGTGAAGGTATGTTTAATTATTTTAAAAGACCGTATCTAGTTTCATACTTTTTTAAACAAGATTTAGAAGTTGTGTTGAAATATTTTCGCCAAATCCTAAATTTGACATTACCTTTTGCTTGTGAACCATGTGTATAATATAATACTCTTGTGCATGTAATGGGGAAAGTCTGGAAATTAATTTATCTGGCATAGCATTTCTAAAAGGAAGCATGAGGAATGCGAATGGTATGTATATGCATTTGGTTTTATTTTGTAGTGTTGGCAGAGGACAGGTATTGGAAATGTAGTTTTATGTTTCTGATCGATGTTTAAATACAAAAGTTTGCATTTGTGTTTTGATATTTTCCATAAATGTATTGATTTCACTTGCTTCTAGTTTAGGAAATTAAAGTACATTTTATGTAAATAGCCACTGAATAGATACTAGGGCAGAAGAACTGTCCTCTTTCTCTTGTCCATTGTTGTGTAACTCACACTTGGTCTGGAATGAGAATCACTTACCATGGGTTTAGTCTGCTGACTTGCTGCTTTCCCAGATACCTAAATTTGAACCTTTTCAACATTTTGGTAAAGTAGGAAAATAATTAAAAACGGGCAGTTTTGCCTTGTTTAAATTGCTTCAGTGATAGGTCAGTAGTTTTTTGCTTCTGTAGTGAAAAGCACTAAAGCAAAGTAACTACTGTAAAGATACTGCTTGTAGCACTGGGTCCAGCGGACAGAATTTCTTAGATCTTTTCCTAAAAGTGGTTGACTGGCATTCTGTAATTAAAAATGCTTTTCATCCTGAGCGTTTTGGAGAAACACCTGTTTTTATGCTTAAAAAGAAAGCACAGCGTTTTCTTTCTAAAATGTGTTAATATTTCCTTGTTGGTAGTAGGGAAAATGCAGCATGTATAACTTTCATTCCTTTATGAGAACTAGCTTCCATTTATAAGGCTTGATGCTGATTTTGTTTGCAAATACAGAAGTTGATTTTTTACCTTCATTTTCTGTCAGCAGTGTTAACACATAACCGTTAGCCATAAAGTATAGAGTCAGAAATTATATCCTTTTTAACTATGTAGCCTTCTTAATGGACTGTGAGTATTTAATGTTGACCTTCTGTGTGTGTTTTTTTTTTTTAATCTTGTTAGCATTTTAAATTAGTCCTTTGATCAGATGGGAAACCATGTTTCAGTATCTTTTTACAGACCACACCTTGAGGCTTACAAATTGCTGAACTTAATTTTCCTAAACTGTGAGCTGGGCAGCAGACTCAAGAAAATACATGAAAAAAAAGATCCCCCCATCCCCATACAAGAATGTCTGCTCTTGGGGTGGAGGTGGGGTGAGCAGAAAGGTGTTGTCTCTGTGGTTGGGGCTGTTATGCTGTTACTTCCCCCCAAGGTTCAGAGCTCAGCCTGTGGGAACATTGGGCATAGCTTTGGGAGTATTTCTACATGTTCAGCAGTGGTCTCTGGGCTCTTGGAATTCCCCCTTTCAAAAAGGAGGGTTGGAAAAAGCGGGAGCTTGAGGCTTCACAGGTTTCTTAGAAAACACTTTTTTTTTTTTTTGGTTTCATTAAAACCCAGAACAAGGATCAAATAACGCTATAAGATGATTTTCTCAAAGAAGAGAAGAAAGGTGATGGTTTTTAAGAAAAGAGTTTAACTTGTTTAGAGTCTAGGGAGAAATGAGTCTAAATCTCAGCCCTTGTAAGTTACAGATTTTGGAAATCATTATACATCTGTCACTTTTCAGTAGCAAGAGTGGTGTCTCCTGTGTGCATGCTTGCTACCTGTGTCCCTGAGATGGAGAAGTTTGGTGAGCTCTCAAAAGCAGGCACATGTATTAGGAGCTTTTTCCTCAGTGGAACATTTAGAAAACCTTCAATATTCAAAACCTGTTTAATTTCCATGAGCAGTTAATGCATAGAATGATAAATACTAGCTATATTATATTGTAAAAGCTGAATTTGATTTCTTTTGGCTATTAATCTAGATACAGCCAAAAGAGGAGAACCAGAAACCATTAACTTCTTCGAATCCAGTGTTAGAACTTGAACTTGCAGAGGAAAAGTTACCCATGACTCTTTCTAGGCAAGAGGTAAGTGTATGTATGAGTGTGTCATGAAAAAAAGAAAAACGTCCACAGCATTTGCCTTTATTTCCAGTTCCTTCCAGTAAGTTTTATGTCATTATTGTCTACATAACATGACGAATTAAAATACTGTACAGTATTCATGAGATTCTAAATCTTTGCTTTTCTTGCTACTCTTAAACTTTTAAAAAATATATTTTTCTAAACTTTAGAAACTAAACACATCGTTCTAAATAAGTGTATACATTCTAAGTAATTATACTTAAAGTATTTGTCCTAATTATTTTACTTTATTTTTTAAATTTTTTTTAGAAGTTTATTTATTTTGAAAGAGGGAGAGAGAGTGCAAGCAGGAGAGAGGCAGAGAGAGAGAGGGAGACAGAGAATCCCAGCCAGGCACCGCGCCATTAGCACAGGGCCTGGTGTGGGGCTCAGTCTCATGAACGATGAGATCATGACCTGAGCTGAAGTCAAGAGTCAGGCGGCTTAACTGACTGATCCACCCTGATGCCCCTAAATTATTTTAAATATACTGTTTTATAACTTTTTGTGAATATGTCTTAATAGGTCAAAACACAGATCTATGTAATTTTTTATGACTATATACTTTCCCATATTATTTTTAAAACCAATTATTTATTCTTCTAAAAACCAAACAGTAATGGTCCTTTTGATTGCTTTAGCACGTCCCTGTTAACAAATCATACTGAGATGAGCTTTCTTCTACAGATGTCATTGCGTGCATACTAATGTCTGGCTAGTTCTTGTGGAAGAATTGTGAGAAGCATAATTTCTGCAGTGTGTTGAGTAAAGACTGAACGTTTCTGCGACTTTGGGTACCTTTGACCGCCGGGTTCTGTAGGCAGGTTACGCCAGTTTGTGCTCTTGGCTACAGTGCTTTTTAGACTCTGGTCAGTAGCAACTATTCTTTTTCTTTAAAAGCCAAAAACAACAAAAATCTCAAGAAAGTCATGTGAGAAAGAATTCAAATTATACAGAGGGATGCAAAACAAAAATGAACGTTGAACAAAAGGAAATTTAGAGAGGAAAGCATGATCTGACTCTAAAAGCTGTCATGTGAAAATTAGATGAAAGGAGTTTGGAACACCGAGTGCCAAGAGAATATTAGGGCCATAAAAAAAAATCCATTGACAAAAGCTATAATTTTGAAAAAGAATGTAGTATTCTCGTGGTTGTATAGAGTAGAACTGAGGCAAATTGGTAGAATTTTGAGGCAGGGAGGTTTTAGTTTATTTTGAGACATAAAACATATGTGAACATATGTGTCCAAAAAGTGGGATGGACTGTTTGATAAAGAGGTGTGATCCACTGGCATTTGTCAGTCGGGGGCCTGGCGGAGGTGTTTTTGATGTTGAGGTCATGTTTGCATTGATTGGAGGTAGCGCTGGATGGCCTCTTAAGCGTCTTTTATTTTTAATTTATTTTTTATGTTTTTATTTATTATTGAGATAGAAACAGCGTGACTGGGGGAGGGGCAGAGAGAGAGGGAGACACGGAATCCGAAGCAGGCTCCAGGCTCCGAGCTGTCAGCAGAGAACCGGACGCAGGGCTCGAACCCACGAACCATGAGATCATGACCTGAGCCAAAGTTGGCCGCTTAACCGACTGAGCCACCCAGGCGCCCCTTAAGCATCTTTTTAATACCAAGCTTTGGTTAATTCATTGGGAGCCCTACCTATGGTTTCTGTGCCACTATTTGTTTCCAGATAAAATCCTTTCTTGTTGCTTGGGAAAAATTTTGGATCAACCTTTATTTTTCACAATTAAAATTTGTTTTCTTATGAAATGGAACCTGTATACAAAGTGTACAGAACATGCATGTGCAGTAGAATGGGTGATTACAAAACAAAACCCAGGTAACCATCACCCAAGAAACAGTATTTTCAGCCCCTCAGAAGCCTTCCAGGTGCCCCGCCCTGATCCGAACTCCCATCTCTTCTGAGGGTAAGTTTTTGATTTTTCATGTAGCATTTCTGTGCCGACTCCAGGCTGTGGTCAGTGAGTTCTCGGCTGACTCTAGGCTTCATTTTCCTTCTGTATCTAAAAGTTATCACTCCCTTCCATCTTCATACTTTTCTCATGTATTCTGTTACACAGATGGAGACTTTGCTGAAGCAGCCAAAGGGTGTAGACACGTTAGGGATTTTCAGATGTGACAATAACTCAGTAGATCTGTTGGTGGAAAATGACAGAAAAAATAAGCACAACTGGCTTTTTCTATTTAAATTTTGAAATACGTATTTGGTAACCTAAAGGAAGAATTGCTATTACTAAAAATGGAACTACTGTTATTACTGTTCATTTTTTATAGGTTATCAGGAGATTGAGAGAAAGAGGAGAACCAATCAGACTATTTGGAGAAACTGATTATGATGCATTTCAGCGTTTAAGAAAAATAGAGATCCTCACACCTGAAGTTAACAAGGTAAGAAGTCAGAACAAAACTCAAAGAATATCACTGTACCACATAAAGTAGAATAGTATGGAGTGTGAGCAATTGCGTTATTATAGGCAAAAATGGGAAAATAAAGCTGCCAGATTACTGCTGCTGAAGTAATATTTAAAGTTTAATTTTTAAAAAAGCATCTGTCTAATTTAATTAATAGCACCTATCTTAATGTAATTAATAGCACCTGTCTTAAGCATACAGTTCAGTGCATTTTGATGAATTCATATAAACATGTAACCACTACTCTTACGAAGATACACAGTGTTTTCATCACACGAGAAAGGCACCTAGTGCCCCTTCTTAGCCCGTCCTGTGGATTAATTTTGCTTGTTCGAGTATTTCATGTAGATGGAGTCAGGAGAACATGTCTGGCTTCTTATGCTGAGCATAATTTTTAGATTCATCGTTGTTACTGCAGAAATCAGTAGTTTGTCATTGCTGACGGTGTTCAGTTGTCTGAGCCTACTACCATTTGTTTCCAGCTTTGGGCTGTTAAGAATAAAACTGCTATGACATTCTTAGACTAGTCTTTTTTTTTTTTTTTTTTTTTTTTTACGTTTGTTTATTTTGAGAAAGAGCGCGTGCCCACGCCCCCCCCCCACAAGCGGGGGAGGGGCATAGATGGAGATCATGACCTGAGCCTAAATCAAAAGTTGGACACTTAACCGATTGAGCCACCCAGGTGCCTGCACAAGTCTTTTTTGGATCTGTGTTATTTCTCTTGAGTAAATGTGACATCTTTTGGTAAATACCTGCAAGTAGAAGTGCTGACTAGTAAATGTAAGGTTACGTTTTTAAAAAATGGCAAATATTTCCAAATGTCCTCAGCCTTTGTTATTGTCCATCTTTGAAATTGTGACCATTCTCTCGTAGGTGTAGTGGTGTTTCAGTATTTCAGTGTGGTTCTATTTATAGCTTCCTGATAACTAAAGGGAATGAGCATCTTTTCCTAGACTTACGGCCCATATATTTCTGTGCACTATGTGTAAAAATCTTTTGTTCATGTTTTAATTAGGTTGTTTGCCTTTTTATTTTTGAATTCTGGGAGTTCTTTATATATTCCTGAATACAAGTCCTTTGTCTGGTATACACATACATGTTTTATGACTATTTTCTACTATTCTTGGGCTTACCTATTCTCTTCATGGTGTCTTTTGACGGACAGAAGTTTTAAATTTTGATGGAATCCACTTTTTTTTTTTTTTTTTTGGTTGCTGCTTTTGGTGTTTTGCTTAAGAAATAATTTGCCTATCCTACGGTTTTGAAGAGATACTCTTCTGTATTTTGTGTAAAAGGCCCATAGTTTTAGCTTTTACATATAGGGCTCTGATCAGCATATGGTTTGTCTTGGTGAATATTCCATGGGCTTCTGAAAAGGATGCATTTTCTACGTTGGGTAAATGTCAGGTACCCAATGGTAGTGTTGTTCAGATCTTCTGTGGCCTTAACTGACCTGTTTGCTATGTCAGTTACTGAGACACAGCTGGCTGACCTATGGCTATGTAATGGATCACCCCAAAGCTTAGTAGCTGCGAACAGTTTATTATTTTAAGATCTTTTTCGGTCCTCTGTGATTAACAAACCATCCTGAAAAAAACTTAGTAAGATAATTCAGGATCTCTTATGGTTCTGTAGTTTGATCGGGGGTAAGCTGGGCAGGTTTTGCTTGTGTGCTTGCACGTGGCTGCAGTCAGATGAGGGCTATGACCGAGGTCATATGAAGGGTCCCCTGGACTGACCTTCCAACTACGTGGTATCTTTCAGGTCCTTCTGTGTGGTAGGATGTGTGCAAATGTCCTTCCTCTTTAAGGCTGAGTAATGCTGTGTTGTGTGTATGGATCCCATTGTTTTTAGCTACTCAGCTTCAGCGGACCCTTGAGTTGTTTCTCCCTTTCTGCTGCTGTGAATGCGGCTGCCGCCTGGGAACATCGGCTTACCAGCAGCTGTTCAGGCGCCTGCTCTCCCTGCTTCTGTGTGTGTTCCCACTGTGCGCTTGGCGGATTATGTGGCGACTCTGTGCTTAACTTTTTTCAACCATAAATGAATTTAAAAATTTTTCTTCAGTTGTATTTAATGTTCACAGCAATCTTTTTAAAAAATTTTCAGTCCTTTTTGGGGCGCCTGGGTGGCTCAGTTAAGCGTCCAACTTCGGCTCAGGTCATGATCTCACAGTTCATGAGTTCAAGCCCCATGTCAGGCTCTGTGCTGACAGAGCTCTCTCTCTCTCTCTCAATAATAAATAAATGTTAAAAAATTTTTTAAAAATTTCAGTCCTTTTTTTTTTTTTTTTTTTAAAACCTTAACTTAGGGCGCCTGGGTGGCTCAGTTGGTTGAGCATCTGACTCTTGATTTTAGCTCATGTCATGATCCCAGGGTCATGGGATCGAGCCCCATATTAGGCTCCATGCAGAGTGTGGAGCTTGCTTGAGATTCTCTCTCTCTCTCTCTCTCTCTCTCTCTCTCTCTCTCTCTTTCTCTCTCTCCCTCTCTCTCCCTCTCTCTCTCTCTCCCCCCCCGCCCCTCTCCCCTGTTCTTGTGTGCATGCACGCGTTCTCTCTCTAAAATAAACAAAACCTTACAGTCTTGGAAAGAGTGGTTTTTGTGATGCTTCATTTCACCAGTATTTCTCTCTTCTGTATCAGGAGTCTCTTTCCTTGTTTGAAGATAGTATTACAATATTAATGTGAACTATTAAATTATTATGTGATTTACTTTTTCTACTAGTCATATTTAATTACTGGAAAAACTTTCTAGTTATTAGTATTTTTTTTACAACCTGCTGTATTAAAAAATTTTTTTTAAATGTTTATTTTGAGAGAGTGAGTGAGCATGAGCATGAGCAGGGGAGGGGAGGGGCAGAGCAAGAGGGGGAGAGAGAATCCCAAGCAGGCTCTGCAGTGAGAGTAGGACATGAACTCACAAACCATAATACCATGACCTAAGCCAAAGACAAAAGTGGGATGCTGAACCCACTTAACCCACTGAGCTGCACACGGGGTCCCCAACCTGTTGTATTTTAATCTTGCTCAAGCTTGTCCCAGATGCTAAACAGTTTATTTGTACATTTTTTTAATTGAGGTAAAATTGACACATTATATTAGTTTTAGGTATACAACTTAGTGATTTGATATTTGTATATATTGTAAAATGATCACCACAGTAAGTCTAGTTAATATCTGTCACCATACATAGTTAAAAATGTTTTTCTTGTGTTGAGGACTTTTAAGCTCTACTCTTGACAGCTTTTAAATATGCAATACCAGGGGCGCTTAGGTGGCTCAGTCAGTTAAGGGTCCAACTTCGGTTCAGGTCATGGGCTCGCAGTTTGTGAGTTCGATCCCCACATCGGGCTCTGTGCTGACAGCTCAGAGCCTACTTTGGATCCTCTGTCTTCCTTTCTGTCTGCCCCTCCCCTGCTCATCTTCTTTCTCTCTCAAAGATAAATAAAACATTTAAATATGCAGTATGGTATTTAACTGCAGTCACTGTGCTGTGGCACTACGCCCCTGTGTGCTAACTGGAAGGCTATTTGAAGCTGATAACAGCTTAAGTGTGATTGAGCTTTAAAGCTTTACATTTTTACTACTAACTGCCACATACTAGGTTTTTCGATGTCACATTTTACATGTTTTTATCTTGTAAATCCTTTAATTCTTGTAGTTGCATGTTCACTGGTTTTGTCTTGAAATCTTCATACTAGCTTTATAAATGATTGATCAGTTACTTACTACCTTGACTATATATTTGCCTCCGACTATATATTTGCCTCTTCCAATGAGACTTATACTTTCATATGGTGTAACTAATTAGCACTTTTCTCAGCTTAAAGAAGGCCCCTTAACATTCCTTGTAGGGCTGGTCTAGTGGTGACAAACCCCTTCAGCTTTGCTTGTCTGGAAGACAGTTCTGAATGGCAACTTCCTGGTGGAGTGTTCTTGTTTGGAAGTTTTTTTTTTCTTTTTTTTTTTTTTATTTATAGTTTATTGTCAAGTTGGTTTCCATATAACACCCAGTGCTCTTCCCCACAAGTGTTCTCCACCATGACCATCACCCCCCTTCCCCTTTTTTCTTACAGTACTTGGAATATATCATGCCATCCCCTTTGTTGTGCAAAGCTTCTGCTAAAGAATCTGCTGATAATCTTATGGGGGTTCCTTTATACATAACAGTGGTTTTTCTTTTGCTGCTTATAATATTCTCTCCTTGTCTTTACCTTTTGACATTTTAATAAGAATGTGTCTTGGCGTGGGTATGTATAACTTTTTGAGGTCATCACCATACCATTTTCCACAGCAGCCACACCATTTTACATTTCCAGCAATGAAGGGTTCCATTTCTCCGCATCCTAGCCGGTACTTAATACTTGTTATTATTTTTGATCATAGCCATTCTGATTGGTTTGAAGTGTTATTGTATTGTGGTTTTGATTTGCATTTCCCTAATGAGTAGTAATGTGAAACATCTTTTTGTTTGCTTATTGGCCTTTTGTATGTAGTCTTCTTTTTTAATTTATTTTTATTGTTTTGGATGTAGTCTTCTATTCAAGACCTTTGCCCAGTTTTAATGAGGTGGGGTTTGTTGTTAAATTGTAGGAGTTCTTTATATATTCCGGATATTAGTCATTATTAGATTAATAATTTGCAAATATTTCTCCTATTCCATGGGTTATCTTTTCACTCTGTTAATAGTATCTTTGCAGAAAAGTTTTAAATTGTGATGATGTCCAACGTACCTTTTTTTTTTTTTTTTTTTTTTTTTTTGTGCCTGTGCTTTTGGTGTTGTAGCCAAGAAATGATGGTCAAATCCAGTATCATGAAGCTTTTCCCATGTGTTGTATTAGAGTTTAATTGTTTTAACTCTTAATTTATGTCTTTGATCTATTTTGAGTTAATCTTTTTTTAATGTTTATTTTTGAGAGAGAGTATGAGTGAGGGAGGGACAGAGAGAGAGGGAGACATAGAATCCGAAGCAGCCTCCAGACTCTGAGCTGTCAGCACAGAGCCCGATGCAGGGCTTGAACTCAGAAACCATGAGATCATGACCTGAGCTGAATTAGGATGCTTAACCAGCCGAGCCACCCAGATGCCCCTTTTTTTGAGTTAATTTTTATATGTGCTATACGGTATGGGTCCCACTTTAAAGCTTCTTTTTTTATCAAATGGTCACAAATTGGATGTGGATAGAATGTGGAACTGGCTGGTTTATTAGGAACCTAGTAAAAGCCTAGGATATAGATGAGATACTAGTTGCATACTGTTGACATTGCTGAATGTTACAGGAATTCAGAATAGTTGTGGTAACGTTTGACGTTTATGTCAACTGGGAAAATGCGTCGGAGACTCTAGTGGAGACCTGGTTACTTTTGCTAGACCTCATTAGAAAATGTAACGCATTTATGAATATTTTCATTTGCATTTGTCACACATATACTTTATTTTTCTGACCAGAGGAGCTATTGTGCATACATTCTTTCAATTTAAATATGTTCATGATAATTAACTTTGGACATTATGATAGCTGTGTAATAAATCAAAATCTTACTTGAGTCTCTAGTTTTACTGAGCTCTTAACTCCTTGTGGAGGAAGAAAATCAGTTGGACTTAGTGAAAAATCAAAAGTGAAACATCAGTGAAATTTGATAGGAGGTGTAATTTTTCACCGTTCCCAGGGATTGAGAAATGATCTGAAAGCAGCTTTGGATAAGATAGACCAGCAATACCTCAACGAGCTTGTTGGTGGCCAGGAACCTGGAGAGGAAGACACACAGAACGATTTGAAAGTTCATGAAGAAAACACCACAATTGAGGAGTTAGAGGTAATCTCTACACCCCTCCGTCCTCACTTCCCATGACATCTTCCATTCCCTGGGGCAGACGCTGAGTTCATCAGATTGCTCACGTAGGAGCACACCACTGCGGTCTTCAATTATTACAAAGGCCCTTTTTAAATGTCATGCTTTTACTTATTCACTCCCTTTTTCCTCATTCTCCACTCACAGCACCCTACTTCCTGCCTTCAAAAGCAATCATTTGGCTCTGTTTGATGTGCGTCCTTGGATTTGTTGATGATCTTTTAAAACCAGTAGTTTTGTATGCTTATGTTTTTAATATACGTAAATGATACTGTACTGTGAAACTCACTTTTTTCTTTTTCCACTTAGAACTGTTTTTAAGATCCATCCTTGATGCTGTATATATATCTAAACCTTTGATTTTTTAAAATTTAAAAAAAATTTTTAATGTTTATTTTTGTGAGACACAGAGAGTGTGAGCAGGGGAAGGGCAGAGAGAGAAGGAGACACAGAATCTGAAGCAGGCTCGAGGCTCTGAGCTGTCAGGACAGAGCCCGACACGGGGCTCGAATTCACGAACCGCGAGATCATGACCCGAGCCGAAGTCGGCCACTTAACCGACTGAGCCACCCAGGCGCCCCTAAACCTTTGATTTTTAACTGCTGCATAGCATTTCACACTCGGTGGCATTCACTGCCTTTTACTTTGTGTTGCCTCACAATGAGGACTGGACAACTCCGGCTCCCTAGTACCACAGACAGCTTTGGGAGAAGCAGCCTTGTACGTACCCCTGTGGACTCAGAGGCAGGGTTGCTGGATTTATAAATGTTTTGCTTGTCCAGTACTGTCAGGCTGCTCTCTAGAATGCCCGTAGCAGTCTACCCCCACCCCCCATCAGCAGTGTGTGAGTGCCTTTTGTTCCCACGTCCCTGCCAGCACTTGGCAGTATCTGGCTCTCTAAATTTTGCCACTGTGATGAATGTGGCATGATATGTGTAATCTTAATTAAAAAGCAATGTTGTACTATCTAAATATCTAGCTTAAGCTAAAATTAGGGCTTAGTTTAAAGCCCTAATTAACTATTTAATAATACACAAACGGTTATTTTTCTGTTTCCTTTCATTTTTGACTACCCTCTGCGTAAGATCATAGTTCTGGCAGTTGTGCCCCATCTTTGTCCCCTTCACTGACCTATGCACCCTAAATTTGACAGAAAAAATTAGCGTGAACAACCGGCTCTTGGCTTGTTTTCTTCTTAAACAGCTGTATTGACACAGTCACTTACTATACAACTTATCCATGTAACATGTACGTTTGACTGGTTTTTAGTATATTCGCAGGTTGATGCAACCATCATCACAGTCTAATTCTAGAACACTGTTTCCCTAAAAAGAAATCTATCCATTAGTAGGCAGTCCTCTAAGCCCTCCTTTTTGTCTTTTGGTTCATAAAAGCCTACTCTCTAAATTTAAATGGCAAGTTGTATTTTCTTTTTTTACGTTTATTTATTTATTTTGAAAGAGAGTGTGCACGTGCGGGAGAAGGGCAGAGAGAGAGAAGGAGAGAGAGAATCCCAAGCAGCACAGAGCCTGACGCGGGGGCTTGATGTCACGAACCATGAGATCATGACCTGAGCCAAAATCAAGAGTTGTATTATGCTTAACTTACTGAGCCACCCAGGCGCCCCATAGTTTTGTTTTTTATCTAGAAATTCCTTAATCTTTTTTCAAAAATAGCAATTAGTGTATGTAATAAAGATCCATGTTCAACTCATGTTGATAACAGATGATATTCCGTTGTTGCTCTTTACTAATGAATGGAAGCATTCTGTTTTCCGCAGGCATTGGGAGAGTCTTTAGGAAAAGGCGATGATCATAAAGACATGGACATCATTACCAAATTCCTTAAGGTACATGCTTTTGGGCTACGAAAGAAGGACGTGTGGATTGGTTAAGAACTGTTCTTTAATTTTTGGTCTACATTTAAGGGTTAAGGACTAGAAAGGGAATCCCTCATTAAATGGGTTTTGTGTATATATATGGTTTAGGATAGTAGGGGTTAGCCTGAGGAGTTGTACGTGTACTTTCACTGCGGCACTTTAAAACTGACTTATTAACGTAAACACACAGAAAAGAATCACAGCAGTGGAATGAACAAGAAGTTTGGGGAGTTCAAAAATTTTAAAAAACACTCCAGGAGGGAGTGCAATGAGGGGCGTGTTCCAGAAGCTTTTTATGAGTGGTGATGGCAGTAGGGAGAGGAAAGAGGTGGGAAGACCTTGGCAGTGGGAAAAAAAAAAAAAGCAAACACATCAGCAACCTTTCAGAGATTGCTCATTTTCTCAGTTCTGCAGATAGTTGCGTATTTGCACTATGATAAGCTCCTTCCATCTCTGTCCTTGGCATTTCTTGCTTTCCTGGTTTAGGTAGAGTATGTGCAAATGCCAGATTCATTTTAGCATTTATTCACAAACTATTTGTGTTCTTGCCAGGAGATTTAGATGCAAGAAGTGCTTTTACTTGTGTTTACAGTTTAAATACAACGTATTAGTCATCAGGATTCTCAGTCTATTGAGGAGATGGCGTGGAATTAGGTAGGGCCTGGGAGCTGTCGTGAGCTAGCATTTCCTCTTGCAGTGACTGCCTCTCCGTACAGACGGTAAGCATAGGTAATGCCACTAGGGTCGTACGTCTTCCTCCACCTTCCCTGTTTATCTACCTCTAGAAAGGGTGCTGTTTGCATTTAAACCCAACGGGCATTAGGGTAGCTTTCCAGGACTGGGGGAGGGAGGGGAATGAGTCATAGTTTATTTTCCTTTTCCTTCCTTCTCCTTTAGTCAGTCGATTCAGTGGGAATATTTAATTGAATCTCTCTCCTGCAGAAGTAGAAAGTCCATCTAGAGGCATACTCTGTATTACAGTGCTTGGCTTTATGGTGCTTTGCACATAATGCGTTTTGTCTTGTTTATTTTATAAATTGATGGGTTTGTGACAGCTGTGCTTCAAGCCAGTGTATTGGCGTTGTTATTTTCTAGTAGCATTTGTTTACTTTGTGTCTCTGTCCCATTTTGACAGTGCTTGCTTGCAGTATTTTAAACTTTTTCATCGTTATTATATTTGTGGTGGTGAACTGTGGTCAGTGATTAGGATGTGAAAGCTCAGATGTTTAGCATGTTTTAGCAATAAAGTATGTTTAAATGAAGGTACATACGTTGTTTTTTTAGACATAATGCTGTTGTAAAAGTTTATTTCTGTCGAAGAGTTATCTGTGAGATTTGATAGTTATTAGTGGGAAATCGATTATCATTGAGTTAGGAATGAATATGTATATATGTATCTATATATGTATGTATGTTATATGTATATAGACACACACACAGAACAGGGAAGTTTGTGCCTTGCCAGAGGCACTGCAAAACATACATGACAAAATAAACAGAAATAATTTATTAATCAAACATTAATTGATGATATTTTAATTAGTCAAGAAATATACTCTAAAGATGATGATATGTTGTTTAGTGTTTTAGAGAACGTTTAAACCTTTTGAACCACTGGGTGGCATTGTAGTCTAAATTTACCCGTTCTTTCGACAGTTTCTTCTTGGTGTTTGGGCTAAAGAACTGAATGCCCGAGAAGATTATGTGAAGCGCAGTGTGCAGGGTAAACTGAACAGTGCTACTCAGAAACAGACTGAGTCCTATCTCAGACCCCTTTTCAGAAAGCTGCGGAAAAGGGTAAGACTCTTTGAAAAATATTTTAATTAACTGATTTTGAAAACAACAATATATAAAGTTAGAGTAAATGCAATCTGGAACCATATACAATAGCTTCCAAAAATAGTTATACTGTTTTTTCTTTTCCAGAATCTTCCTGCTGATATTAAAGAATCCATAACAGATATTATTAAGTTCATGTTGCAGAGAGAATATGTAAAGGTACGTTACCATCCTGTGCATCAAAATCATGGTATGAGCCTATCTAGGTCATCTGTGCGTATCATATTCATTTAGTGTGGGAGTATTTTACATAGGAGCTGTAAGAGTAAATGTGAAATGAATTAGTAATGAGAAAACCTTTTATTTTCTAATGTATTCTCAGCTTTATTTGTTAGACGTTGATAATAAACTTTCTGACCATGCTGGTTTTTTAGTCATTTTTAAGGTAGGTGTAAAGATTCTTCAGAGCATGAACTGGATATAGGCAACGTTCATTTCATGAATGGGATTGGATTTCAAAGACTGTTCAAGATTATGGCTTGGAACAAATTTTCCCATAGAAACAATGTTATGTAGATTAGTTTCCCAGGCCAGCTATAAAAGCCTACTTAATCCGTCATATAGCTAAACGATTGTACTAATGATATAATGGAATTTAACCACCCTTTATACTTCTCTGAGAAAATATTCCAAGTAAGGCCTCCAGAATTCATCTCTCCCATTTCAGAAGCAACAATAGCAGACTTCTTGTGAGGGCAGACTACCCCTTGTCCCCGTGTCTTTCCTCCTGAACGGGCTCTAGGCGGTGGTGACAGGGGGAAGAGCTCCTGTGGCCCAGAGCTCCTGGAGCCGAGTTCAGAAAGGCAAGAAGAAAGGCTGTCAGCTGGTGGAGGGGAACACAAAGAGGACGGCCCCCTGTACCAGTAGTGGGGATTGGCCAAGTGCCCCTGCATCTGGGCCATTAGTAGAGTCTGAAGCAGAGGCTTCCCACAGTGGTGCCTTCCAAGTGTGGGAGTAGGGAATTGCAGTGTGACGGTTCCAGCCGCTGTTCCAGAGCCCTAGATGGGGCTCCGCCGGAGAATCAGGAATGACACCCCCCCCCTGCCCCCCGCCGCTGGCTTTGACAGCTGTTCTCAAACACAGGGTCGGCTGGCACTTCTGGGTGCCGCAGCCTCATGCTAATGAGGCTACAGTAGTGGTTTTACTCCTTCTGTTGGAGAGCCAGCTAGTTTTATCAAAGGAAATGTTTTTGTTCTATGTCTATAAATTTTATTCTTGGAGAGTTTCTGGTAGTTGCATTGTGCTTACTAAGGACAGGTGCCTTGGAATGGGTAGATAAGGTCGCCATCATTGCAGACAGAAATCTCTTGTCTACTAGCGAGCATGCCTTCCCTCTCATTACTTTTTGCATTTGCATATATGAGAATCAGATGAAAGTTCATTTTGTGTAAACTGCAGAAGAACCAAGAAACTTGAATAACCTATTTGGACAGTTTTCTTTAGAAATTTGGGGTAACTAAATATTGGAAATTTTATCAGTTAATATCCAGTGTTAAAATTTATACAGTCCAGAATCAGTGATAAAAGCGTGTAATGGTCTTTTTAAAATTAAGCTTTAGAAAAGCGAGTAGCGCAAATTCAAATTTATCTTTAGGGTAGAAAATGAACTTCCAGTTAACTACCTATTCGTAGTACCTGATTTTTTAAATCAGCTCTATATACCATACACATAGGTATTGGATTTCTAAAATTAAAATCTCTTTGAGACCTGACTGGGTAAGCTTCTCTGAAACCCTCAGAGTCTTGTAGAATTTACTTGATTTCTGTTTTTGTTTTCTCTTTTCTCCCCCCTCACAGGTAGCCGGGCTGGGTTTAGAAAAAGAGCCATTTGTCTTCATTGGTTTCTGTCTTTACGTTTTGTAGCTTTTATTTTAAGGTTCTTGGCAGGTGGGAGGTTTCGAGGGGCCAAAGTGAAACGATCTCATCCTTAAACTATTCCCCTCGAGGGTTAGTATTCAATCTCTGTTTATACTCTGTTTATACATCTGCCGTGGACCCTGTGTGATAGTCCCGGCTCCCGGAGCCCCTGCTGCTCTCAGAGGTCTGCTGCTGTGCGGGTGGTGGACACACTTGTGGGTTGGATTATGAAAAACCAGTTAACCTCCGTCGTCTTGGGGACCACCTGTGGAGAAGACTGGGTCTAAAGGCGACCCAACCTGGAGTTTGTGTCCGTGCATCAAATAACCTACCTGGTAATTCCAGATCTGAAATGTATTAATTTTCAATGCACAAAGACTGCAAAGGAATGTTTGTCTTTTTACTCACAGGATTAGCTTTGGTTTCTGTTTTTCCAGGACATTTGTGGTCCTGGGAAGGGCAGTCGGTCACCTCATATTTTAGTTTCTTTTGTTTGAATAATGGGAATGGTAATACTTTCAACATGCTCAGGAGATGGATGAAGATTATGTCATAAAGGGCTGTGAAATACTTTAAAAACTGGGACCAGCCCAATATTTTTGCTTTTCTGATCTCTCCCAACTTTCTTTTTAGGCTAATGATGCTTACCTTCAGATGGCCATTGGAAATGCCCCATGGCCCATAGGGGTCACCATGGTTGGTATCCATGCCAGAACTGGTAGAGAAAAGATCTTTTCTAAGCACGTCGCACATGTTTTAAATGATGAAACACAGCGGAAATATATTCAGGTAAGCAACTGGGAGGGAATGAATTGCTCTGGAGGTTAACATGCTCCAATTCCCAATCTGTAAATTTTGAGAGCAGGAGAAGAATTCTAGCAAATTGGACATAGCACGATAGGACACAAGCCCACCTTGCCTGAGAGCTTGTATTTAAGACCTCGTTCCTGCGTAAAATGGAGCCTTGTAAGTTTCATAACTGTTGCAAGACAGGGTGAGGGTTGTGCTTTAATTACCTTAGCACTGAAATAGTGCTACTTCAGTTGGTTTTGGGAGTTTAGTGAAGAAGGACAAATTTAGACTTATTTAGCAGTAAGTCTCATTTTGTTACTTCCCAGCTAGATTTAACATCTACTGGGCTAAAAAGAAGGCATGAATAGTAAAAATTTGGGCTTAATGAACGTAATAATTTTTCCAGTAACATTTACACACACACAGGTCTCAAATGTTGATAGTTTATTTTCTCACAGTCCTATATGCCTCACATAAGCTTGTTTGCGTTGTCGTTGGGTAAAACTTTTCTTCTTAGTGGGGAAAAAAGTCAACTGTTAGGCAGCTTTTGCCAAATTGTCAAAAGTCCCAGATTGTGTCTGTTTAATGACTTGTGCCGGATGTTAGTGCTGAAGCTTGAAGATGATACTGGGGAAGTTTACTTAAAATGTAAAATTCACTTAAAATGCATAACATGCTTTCAGATTTTGTGCCAGGGAACAATTATTACCATATTCATGAATTATCTTGCTATGTGATTTCAGTTCCAAGTGCTAAAGATTAACTTGTGCGTCATGCTTTATGCCTTATTCATATATATTAGCATTTTCAAATAGGAGTTCAACCTGACTCCCTAATATGAATTACAGAATTTATAGAGTTCAGATATACTTGTTGAAATTCAAAAGACCTTTCCATTTTTAAATAACAACCAGTGACTGTATTGAAGGCAGAAAGCTTTTATTTGGGGGGAAAAAAACTCGTTTGGCTTTAACAATAGGAAAGTTTCCAGTGGTTAAATGGGCTAATTGTGTTCAGCTGTTCCATGGCCAAAGCCATAGTGTGTATAACTACATAAATTGTCTTAAAGGCAGTATTTTGTTTTTCAACAATGGTGTGATTTCCACTTCCCCACAAACTGATTTTCTTCTTAAAAAATACATCTAGTAGTTTTAAAGATGTCTGATTTATTTTTGGAAGCTATATAATGACCTATTTCCCTTTGTTTGGTCTTTGTTTTTAATTGTTCCCTTACCATTTAAAAAATCCTCCTTTTTCCCCCAAGATGATTAGGGAAAATTGGTAAACATACTGTGAACTTTAGGAAGGTGTCTGGCGTAAACCCAGTAGTATTCTTACGGACAGATGTAAATATGGCAATACAGTCAGGTGGACTCCTCGCTTGTTGAGTGCGGCAAGCCATGGAGTGAGGAATAATGGCTCCATGTCTGTTGGAGTGGATGCCAGTGAGATATCATGGGGTTCTTAGTCCCTCAAACCTGCCTGTTAAACATTTTAATGACTGGTTTGGTTGACTGCACTAAGAGGTTTATTTACTGGATTTATGGACAGCAAGAAATAAGAACGAGTAGGGTATGTGTTAAGGTGGAAAAGATGTTGGCATTCCAGAAGTGTTTGACAGACTGAAGACAAGAACAGATTCTAAAAGAATAATATTTACCAAGGATGACCATAAAAATATTTAGATCCAGTGACCTGGTTGCTTGAGTATACAGTCTGAGCAATGTATATGAGAAAGGATTGGGGAATTTAGTAGGTTGTTTGTGCAGTAAAATAAGTATAATATGGCTGCTACAAAGTGTAGTGATAGTTTTGCTTCATTATTAGACATGAAAATGTAGTGCAGGGTCCACAAGTCAAGAAGCTAGTTCTCTGTTCCATACCCAGAGTCGAGAACAGCACCTCACTCATGGTGCATGCTCAGTAAATACTTGCCGATTGAATGAATACCGTATAGGACAAGAAACGTGAAAATACTGTTCCTTTTTTAGTCCTTGAAGAAGACCGTGGGAGGGGATCTGAGCAAGAGAGCTGTGGATAATGGAGGAACTCTCTGGTGGGAGAGGGAGTAAACTTGTCCTGTAGTTTAGGACTAGTTAAGGTATAGGAAGGAAGACCTTTCTAATGAGTGTAAGGAAACGATGTTTTTCTTTTTATTAAACTTTTATTTTGAATTATTACAGATAGACTCACAAGAAGTTGCAGAAATAGCACAAAGAAGCTTGATAACAGGACGAATTGCCCTGAGACACGAGTGGGGCCACCAGGAAGATGTGAGGGAGTTCCCTACCACTTGATGTTTACAAGCATCAAGTTAACTATTGCTCTTTTTTTCCTAATGTTTATTTTTTAAAGTTTATTTATTTTTAGAGACAGCGAGCAGGGGAGGAGCAGAGAGAGAGAATCCCAAGGAGGCTCCACACTGTCAGCACAGAGCCCATTGTGGGGCTCGAACCCATGAACCCTGAGATCATGACCTGAGTTGAAACCAAGAGTTTGATGCTTAACTGACTGAGCCACCCACCCTACCCAAATGTTTGTTTATTTTTGAGAGAGCGGGGGAGGGGCAAAGAGAGAGGGAGACAGAGGATTCGAGGCGGGCTCTGCCCTGATAGCAGCAGGCCAGATGCGGGGCTCGAACTCACAAACCATGAGATCATGATCTGAGCTGAAGTTGGACGCTAGACTGAGCCACCAGGCACCCCAACTATTGCCCTTTTTGGTTCTTTGATGTCTTTGATTCTTCTCTGTCATTGCCCCTTGAGGCCACTGCTTAAACCTAAGGTTGCAAACCCCCATGCCCATGACAGGTAATAAGTGAGCTGAGTATTAAACTCTTGACCCTCTGTATTTTGTGTTCCTAATTTTCATACAGACACAAATAGAAGCAGTATTTCATTTTGTCCCAACTCTGTCATGACGGGACAGTGCAAGCTAGTGTGAGATGTCACCTGATGCTTACCGTCGGTGGCACTGGAGTCACTTCAGTTCATGGTTCTCTTGGAGGAATATGGGTCAGTGTTGCTCAGTCTTCCTTTTTTTTTTCTTTATATGTGCCAAAAATCTTAATTTAATAAATTGTATGCTTCTATTTTTTTAAATGTTTATTTTTTTGAGAGAGACAGAGACAGAGTGCGAGAGGGGGAGGAGCAGAGAGAGAGAGAGGGAGACACAGAATCTGAAGCAGGCTCCAGGCTCTGAGCTGTCAGCACAGAGCCCAACGTGGGGCTTGAACCCACAAACCGTGAGTTCATGACCCAAGCTAAAGTCAGACGCTTAACTGCTTGAGCCACCCAGGCGCCCCTGTATGCTTCTATTTTTAAAATATTGGCACCAAATTTTTAAAGTTAGCATTGTGTTAGGACAAACAAAATGCTGATTTTTGATGTCTTAAAATAAACCTACGGTGCTAATCAGCTTGAGGCCAAAGAATGCTGCCCCCCCCCCCCCCCCGCCAACCTCCAATGGTGGAGTTTTATGAAATTCTTGATTGCGATGAGCTGAGCAGTTTGCTGAGCTGTGTTTTGAATCTCCTTCCTGTTACTATGGTGTTGAGGTGCGGTTGATTTGCAATATCCTTTTTTTTTTTTTTTTTAAAGGACTATCCTTTAAAAAGTAATACATTAAATATATTGAAGTCAGGGTTGACAAACTTCGTCTTAAAAGATAGTAAATATTTTAGCATTTCCTAGATCTCTGTTGGAGCTGTTGAATCCTGCAGGCTGTAGTGGGAAGGCAGCTGGTGGCTTAGGAAAGAAACGGGTGGCCTGCGGACCATAGTTTGCTGATCGCTGCTGACTACCTAACCCAGAAGTATTCTGCGTTCAGGTATTTGCTGAGTAGCTAATCGTGGAAGTCATTTAATAGGGTCGTTCTTTCTTGTTAAACTGAGCTGCAGTAAACCCCTGCTTATGAGGTAGACCGACCTTAATTGTACAGTTCAGTGATTCCTGATATATGTAATACTTACCAAGACAGGAAAACAAGGTGGAGATACAGAACATTTCTAGCAGCACCCCAAAAGTTTGTTCATGCCTTTTCCCAGCCCAAATCCTCTTCCCATCAAAAGTAACCGCTCTTCGGACTTGGTTTACTATCGGTTAATTTTGCCTTTTTTTGGACATCATGTAATGGAACCTTGGATGTATGGAACAATTATTTTTTTATTTAGAAATCCCGGTGAGAAATATGTGTGTTAGGAAATAAGGTTGAAAACAATTCAAGGGGCTGTTGCATAGTACAGGGATTTCATCTCTGGGTTTTCTGCAAACCTCTCTGGAATTTAAACTGGCAAAGTTGTTTGAAGTGTTCTGTTGCTCACAAAAGTTAAACACACCGTAGGGAGGGTGTTTTCACCATGCAGATCAAAGAAAAGTTGTATAGTTTATTAGCTAGTCTCAAATCTGAGGTTAGATTCAAATAGGTGGTAGTAACTTTAAGAACTTTGTTTGTTCTGCCAAATACAGATGTAACCTTTGGCCCAGATTTGAGTAGAGCTTCTTTTATACAGATTATAGGAGGTTCTTGGTTATTTAGAGACTTTATAATTCAGTCATTTAAAGACCTCTCTTGAAAAGGTTCGTATCGTGGGCATGCTTGTCTGTAAAGAAGAGAAGGAAGAAAGGCTGAAATTGCCATCAAGTGGCTCTGCCCCACAGGCCCTCTTTCCACTTTCTCTCGCCTTGGCCTGTGCCCCAGAAAGCTGGCTTTTATCAGCAACATTGACAGTCTCCCTTGCTTTTTGGCTTCCGATTGGGGTCGGTAGAGAGACTGTGGGAGAAGAGCAGGTTAGAGGTGTTGATTTCCCTGGCGTCCTGTCCTCCCTGTGGGGTCATTGAGGGTTGAAGGCGCCCCCTACCCAAGACCGTGTGTCCTCTCAGGAGGCCATCTCGGTACAGTTTGCTTTTCTGGGTTTCAGTAACTACAGTCCTTCTTTGCCTCCTCAGAGCACAGGCTGGCTGCAGCTTCCCAGTAGTGCTAGCTCGGGGGCACTGTGCTGTCTCTCGTTGGGCCCAAGGCCTGTCCCTGCCTTTGCGAAATTGTTGGAATTACTACCATCAGATTTCCAAGTTGGAGCATGCGCTTTGTTTCCTGCCGATAGCGTCCCTAATATGTGTAGATTAATTGATCTGTGTACTGTGTTACAACACAGATTTCTTTGGTGATTAGATGATGAAAGAATAATACTCTTTCCAAATATTTATGGTTTCACTATTATGAAAGGCAAATGTCCTATAATCTTTTCTGGCGAGTTGTTTTCAGTTATCCAAATTAGTAAATTCCCTAGTAAAGATATCATCTCAACATTTTTCTGTCAGTTCTATCTATATTTCAGGTTTTGGGTATGTTTCACCTACACTAGCATTTGCCAAATTTATTTGTCCGTGGAATATTTGTGAATTTATAATACATTCCTGTATTGCCAAAAATGGTACAACAGAAACTTGTATTACTGCCCTGAGTCGTTACAACTAGATCCGTATGTTGAATATACAGTATCACGGTTAGCTGGTAAACATTCCCTGTGCATCAAATTACACATCGCACTTGTGGGCCGTGTGGCTTCCTGCTACCTCCTGGCAGTCTTGGCTGTGATAAACCATTTTTTAAAGGCAAGTTATTGCATGATAACAAATGGTTTACCCATGTAATACTTTCTGCTGTATTAAATTTTTAAGGAAAAATATTGCTAGCATTTATCAATCATATACATCACCTTTTAATATCCTTGAATACCAGTATTCAGTAGAAACACATTTTGGGGAATGGGGATCGAGGCTGTGCAGGTTTCCTTTTTGGCTGGCAGCCTCACTGAGACCAAATGGATACTGAGCTTGGGGTGTCTCATCTGCTGCTGCTTAACTGGATGCTTGGAAAAAAGTCAGACTGCCCGGCCCTCTGAAAGCCTGGTGATCACATGAAGGAAATTGGTCCTTCGGTATAAATTTTCACCTAATTTAGCTAAGCGGGCAGGTGCTGTTTTCAAAATGGGATTATCGCTCATAATTAATTGTACTGTGTTGTTGCTTCTGTGAAATGATGAGCCTGTGAACTGCAAATACGTTCTTGTACAGAAAGGAAGCATCCAGACAGGTGAGAATGAGAGTGGCTCTTTGCTTACTGTAAACTGTAAAGGCAGAGTGGGTTAGTCCCAGATTACCACGTCTCTAAAGTTCCATTGAGTTCTGCAGGTAGTCAAAATTTTTACGCTTGGAATGCTTGCAGTGGGACTTCTCATCATCCCAGGTAGTGAGATCCAGATGAGTTATTTAAAAGGCTGGAATGAGTTTAGATGAATGCAACTTTAATGATGTTCTTGTGTGAAAAGAATTCCTGTAGACAGTGTTTGAAGGGTTGACTTTTTAATGCTTAACTATGGGCGTTAGTTAAAATTGTAGAAATTAACTTGTAATCATTAAGTACACATTTTTTGAACATTACACTTCAGATCAAATGAGTATTCCTTCAGTCTGAAGTCAGGATTAGTTTTTAACTTAATTTTCTCATATAAATTCATTCCTTTATTAGAGCTTTGGCAGTTCATTGATAGAATTTTAAGTAGCTAGGTGGAAAATATCACTCAACTTCTCTCTTACTCTTCACATTCTCGGGCTGTATCACTAAGTGGATCTGTGCTTTCACTTTGAAGACTTTGTTCTTACAGTGTAGGATAGTGACAGGTACAGAAATAATTGATTTAATGAAGTGTCATCTTTATATATAATCAGTACAAAGATTACTTAAAAGCAACAACATTAAGTCCTGGTAACTAATGAGAGTTTATAAAAGAAAAGGCAAATCCAGCTAAAGAATTGTGATTGTAGTTTCATTTTAGAAAGTTACTTTTTTCTACAATAATAAAAAAATTGCTAATTTATCTGGGTATAAACTTTCATAATGTAGGATTTGTACCCTGTATCACATGCAGGTACTCCATACTGAACATATATGTTTTAATGTTTTATTTAGTTTTGAGAAAGGGGGGGAGGGTGAGAACATGAGTAGGGGAGAGGAGGGGGGAGGAGAGGAGAGGAGAGAAAGAGCAGGGGAGGGGCAGAGGTTGAGGAGACAGAGGAGCCACAGCAGGCCCTGACAGCAGGAGGCTGATGTGGGGCTTGAACTCACGAACTGTGAGATTACAGCCTGAGCCGGAGTTGGACCCTCAACCAACTGAGCCACCCAGGTGCTCCTATATTTGATATTTTTATATTGTATCTAGAATATCCTATAATGCTTTATAGTTTTTAAAAATTATGAAATATACATATTAATCATTTTTAAGTGTACAGTTCATTAATTTGTGCAGATATTTTCCTAGAAACATACTGATTTAAAAAAAATCAGTTTGGTTACATTTGTGTGGGGAGGAGTTATTAAGGAGCCATTAATAAAAACTGGAGAATCTGGAAACATCAAGAGGTGGGGCCCTTAAGGCACTTCTGAAAGCCCAGGCTATGGGATGGGGCTAAAAACGGGTAAGTGTGTCTGAGACTTAGGATATGTAATCCAGAGCTTCCTTCTGCCTTACCCAAGTGGGCCCTGCTGCCCTCCTCCTCGAGCAGAAAACAAGTTAACTTTCAGAGTGGTTTGTACTTACTCAGGAAGGTTGGCCTGTCATAGTGAAACCAGGATATGCTTAAGTGAGAGCCTACATATTGACAGATGAAACCCGTAGTTCCTGTTCTCCTCTGGTTCCTAGGTAGCCAGGCTTTTACTTTCCTGCTCAGGAATTTAGAGGATTCATCTCTGTGAACTGACTCAAGAGAAAAGATCTACAATTATTAACATTTAGTATTCCTCCAGTGAAAAAAACAAGCTGGCTGCCATGTCGTCCCCAGATGAAGTTCCCAATATTGACAAGCCCTGCCCGTTCAGGGACTTCCCCTTAGCTCTTCAGTGCCTTGTTCGTAAATACAAATGTTTGTCTGGGACCATCAGACCTTTAAGTGTACAGTGTGAGAGAGACCAAAATAGAGAACACATAGGAAAAAAAAGGAATTTAGAGATAGAATTGTAGTATGAAGAACAGGAAAAACAACAACAACCTTTCAATTGAAAGCTTAATTAATATCTTTAGATAAGGCTGTAACCATGAAATAGAT
The DNA here is from genome assembly GCA_028646485.1 of Cryptoprocta ferox. Lineage (NCBI taxonomy): Eukaryota > Metazoa > Chordata > Mammalia > Carnivora > Eupleridae > Cryptoprocta > Cryptoprocta ferox. Next base: position 120,926,293 of record CM053571.1, read on the forward strand.
TATGCCACAAAGAAAAGTCAGGATCAGAATGACCTCTTAGAAATCAAACATTACAGCAGAAATGTCAAAGTTAAACAAAAGAGAAGGAGAATAGAATGAGGAATCGATCTAGAGGGCCGCACTATCCAGATTGCAGGAAAAAGTGAACAGAGAAATTCAGACAAGGCTGAATACATAGCAAATGAACAGGAAAGACCTCACATCAAGGCCTAACATAGTAAAATATTGGAAGGCCAACGATAAAGAAGAGACTTTAAATGCTTCTGGGTGATTTACAAAGACTCGGGAATTAAAATGCCATCTTCCTTCTCATTAGCAGTCCTGGAAGCCGTGAGACCGTGGAACAATACCTGGGTAACAGCAAGGAAAGTAATTTTCAACTCAGTTACATTCCTATCTAAACTGTCAATTAAGTGTGAATATAGACTAAAGATATTTTCGGACAAGTCTCAGAATGTCTTAAAAATGTGACCTCTCAAATACCCTTCCCTGGAATCGTTACTATAGCGAACCTTTATATAATACTTGGTGCTTCGCTTCACGTGGGAGCAACAATAGGAGGTTGATGTTCTAATTTCTGTTTTACGAGTGGGGAAACCGAGCTGTGGAGAAGTTAGTTCCCAAGGTCACACAGCTAGTAAGTGGTGGGATTTGGATTTGAACCTGGGTAATCCTAACTCCACTGTGTGAGATGGCCTCTACCTGAGGGTGTGCTCCTCCACCAAAATGAGGGAGGGAGACAAAAAAGGTCCAGGAAACAAGATCCAGTCCAGGAGTGGGGTGGAAGGAGCTGCCCGGGTGAGGGCGAAGCCACGCTCTAGGAGGTCACGGTGCAGAGAGATACGGAATTCATTTGTTCTCAGGTGAAACACCTCGAGGGCTCCAGGAGAAAAATGGGACAGATGTATTACCTGTTGTGTTTGGTCATTTTGAGTGTAGTCTCACTGTTGAAGAGTGAATTGGTGATACCTACATAAACCAGCAAAAAGATAGGAAAAGATAGGAAAGGAGATAGTGTCATAATACACTATGTGGCTCTGCTTTGAACAATATTTGGGTGGACATTCTGCAGTAAATCCTGAATATTGCATTCACTAGCAATTGTGTTTGGTGAAGATAGGGAAGAGAAATGTGTGTAGGGGTGTGTGTGTGTGTGTGTGTGTCTGTGTGTGTCTGTGAAGAGCCAGTGCGCGTGGTATAAGGATTAAATCTCAGATTTCACAGTAGGAAGTCAGTACAGACAGAAAAAATCAAGCACTGTCAGGATAGTATTTAGGAAGACTTCAGTAAATACCAACAGAAACACTTAAAAGATTTGAAATGATTGCCTCTGGGGTGCTGGAACAGGGGATTGGGAAGGGTGAAGCAGAAGACTGCTATTGTGTAAGTAATACGTGACTTTAAGAAAATAATAATGGATATACAAAATAAGGAATTATTTCTCAGTCCATAACCGGTGAGTCAGCAAACCTCGATGGTTCCACCTTCCTAGTGTATCTGCAGTCTGTTCCCTTCTCACCACCGTCACTGCTGCCCCCTGGGGTCGGCCACCAACGTCCCTTATTTGGATTATGGCAGTGTCTCCTGTCTGGGCTCTGAGCTTCTGTCCTTGCCCCTCCTGTTTTTTTTAAGATTTTATTTTTAAGTAATCTCTACACCCAACACGAGGCTCGAACTTAAGACTCTGAGATCAAGCGTTGCATGCTCTACTGACTGAGCCAGACAGGCGACCCATATCCTTGCCCCTCTTCAGTATCTACATACAGCACCCAGAGTGATCCAGGTCAAGTATGAATCGGATTATGATGCTGGCTTGCTCATAGCTCTGCCGTGGTTCCCCAGTTCACTTGGAGTAAAGGCCAGTCCTCTGGCCCCCCCCACATGCACACACACCTCTTCCCTGCTTATTTTTGTCCAGAGCATTTATCATAATCTCATGATTAGGTGTTTTACATGTTCATTTTGTTTCTTGTCTGTGTTCCCTCTTTGGAATATAATTTCATTGAGCCTGGGATTTTTTTCTGCTTTGTTCCCTGTGTTCTCTCAGCCTAGAACAGTGCTTGGCAACACTGTAGATACAGAAAAAAAGATTTATTAAGTAAATGTATTGCTTTCATGGAAATAAAAATGGTATTTGAAAGCACCAGTTTTTAAGAAGCTGTTTGCAGTAAGCTAAGCTAAGCAGCTCATTGTCTTACTGGCTTAAGCATCCTCAGGTAATTTGAAACTGAAATCCTGAGGGATCTAGTTGAAAAGATTTGTTTCCATTTGGAAAATAACCATATGCTGTCCTGGCATTACACCCCTTTAAAAATTTGTGCTGTGTCCTATCAATCCTTATTGCAAAAATATATTGTAATGTTTTGTGGTAACTATTTATGACTCAGACTGTTGAATTTCACAACCCCTTGGCAGCTAAGATTTCAGACAGGATACTGGTGTTTATTTTTAAATCCTAGAATCTGCTTAGTGGGGTTAAATAAGCATCAGAAATATCTTCCATAAGGAGCAAACAGCCAAGATTCCATTTCTTACAAGAAAAACTGCCTCTAGCCGACCTAACACTGGTTTGCCTTTTTATTTGCGCTGTGTTCTGCGGCTCGCTGAGGCTGTTTGGATTCCATCAGGGTGTTCTTTCTTAGCCTTGTCTATTCTCACCTATTCGTTCAGAAAAGTTAGGATGCCAGATTAGTGCTATCACATCTATTTCCATGGCTACAAATCACAGTTCTGTATACACATGAGTAGAATCCACAGCAGGAGAAACTGGACTGTGAGAGGGAATGGTCTTTCTCCTACAGCAGGTACCTGATTGGCACAGGGGACAACAATGAGAAAACGTACACACGGAGCAAAGCAAATTACAAGGTGTGTCTTTGCACTGCCTGCAGGTGCCGTCCTGGATAGTGGCTGAAAGCACACCTTTCCCTGCTCTCCTGGTTCTTAAGTAGCAGAATGTGGACATTCTTTGAGCCCATAAAAGGACTTTGAATAAAATGTTTGAAAATCGTGATTCCCTGATGTTGCATCTGGTAGATGCAGTTCGGTTCATAGAAGGGAGTTGTATTGGTGTGGTCAGGTCCTTTGGCACCTAGGTTTGGCAGGGACTTTTGTTGGCACTGTTTGTTTTGTTTTGCTTTTGGTGATGTCACTGAGCTTGAGTGTTGTTTGCATACTTAGGTGACTACAGAGTAAGAGTTCTAAATGCTTGGTGACGTTTTAGATCCCTGTTATGTCACCTTAGGTTTCTAGGCGCTGTTTTCCCTTCCTCCTCAGACTTCCAGATACGCCCTTTTGTGATTGTGTTGAGTAATGATAGCCACACACTGCTTTTCCTGCTAGGTCATGAAGCCCTGTCTCGTTGTAAGAGCAAATGATATTTCATTGTATCATTTTGAGGAAAGAAAATGAATCCTGAGAGAATACTGATACTAGTTACATACCAGGCAGCGTGCTGTATACACTTTCATATTCAGTATCCACAGAGCTCTGACCATAGTCAGACTTTGGCCTGTGATAGGATCTCATTGTTCTTGTTAGTGTGACAGAAACCGGGTGGTTTCAGTTTTTGTGAACCCAGGGTGAGAAACCTTAAAATAATTTGTGCCAAAAATTGCCTTGTGGGTCATTAAAATTACACTCTGCTATTCTTGGTGGTGGTGGTTTATATATAGAATTCAGTAGAGCATTGGACAGAGCGTTTCCTTGTAAACAAGGAAGTTTATAGACGGGTGGGTGAAAGAGTTAGTAGGATTCATTGCTGGTTTGCAGAGCTCTTCTTGGAATTGTTCAGGAAACTGGAGAGGTCTGTAGTGGCATGTTGCAGGTTTCTCTTCTTGTCCCTCAGCTGTGTGTGAATTTGGGTGATGACTTAGAGATGGTTTGCTCAGTGGTGGATGAGAAAGCTAAGAAGAATAACCAAAAACCAGATGCCAGCCAAGGATGTTGAAAGATCACAGACTGAAGGATGAGCTAAAAGAGACTGAATGAATTTTAATAGTGACAGTTCTTGTCATCCAGTTAAAGTCATTACAGAGTTACATACTGGTTGAGAACTGGCCCGACTGCCGAAGAGATAGAAAGCACTTGAATTTGGTGAGATCCTGGGAATTCTGTGCATTGTAGTTGCCTGAAGAGAATCAAAGCACGCCTGGGTAGCTCAGTTGCTTGAGTATCTGACTCTTGGTTTCGGCTCAGGTCATGATCCCAGGGTCGAGGGATTGAGCCCCATGTTGGGTTCCATGCTGAGCGTGGAGCCTGCTTAAGATTCTCTCTGTCTCTGTCTCTCTCTGACTCTGCTTAAGATTCTCTGTCTCTCTCTCCCACTCACTCTCCCCCAAAAAATCTTAAAATGTTTGTATCATGCAATATTTGGTATACACAAAAGAACACATGTAACATGTAAGTTATGAAATAAATAAATAAATGCATGTAAAGGCCTTATTCCCAGCTTAAGAACTAGAACATTCTGAAGACTATTGACTCTGTTTTCCTCCTTTACTCCAGAAATAATTGTTACCCTGAATTTGTTTGTTGTTGCCTTGCTTTTTCAGAAGTAATTCTACCACACTACGTATTTACAAGCAATATCTTTTAAAATTTTCAGTTTTATTAAAATTACATTATACTTACATAGCTTTGCCACTTGCTTTTTGTATTCAACATTGTTTTTTTAAATATAATTTATTGTCAGATTGGTTTCCATAAACACCCAGTGCTCATCCCAACAAGTGCCCTCCTCAATGCCCATCACCCACTTGCCCCTCTCCCCCATCCCCCATCAACCCTCAGTTTGTTCTCAGCATCCAAGAGTCTCTTACTGTTTGCCTCCCTCCCTCTCTGTAACTTTTTTCCCCCTTTCCCTCCCCCATGGTCTTCTGTTAAGTTTCTCGAGGTCTGCATATGAGTGAAAACATACAGTATCTGTCTTTCTCTGACTTACTTCACTTAGCGTATTACCCTCCACTTCCATCCACGTTGCTGCATACGGCCCGATTTCATTCTTTGTCATTGCCAAGTAGTATTCCATTGTATATATAAACCACATCTTCCTTATCCATTTGTCTGTTGATGGACCTTTAGGCTCTTCCCATAATTTGGCTATTGTTGAATGTGCTGCCATAAATATTGGGGTACATGTGCCCCTGGGCATCAACACTCTTGTATCCCTTGGGTAAATCCCTAGCAGTGCTATTGCTGGGTCATAGGGGAGTTCTGTTGTTAATTTTTTGAGGAACCTCCACACTGTTTTCCAGAGTGGCTGCACCGGTTTGCATTCCCACCAACAGTGGAGGAGGGTGCCCGTCTCTCCACATCCTCGCCAGCATCTATAGTCTCCTGAATTGTTCATTTTAGCCACTCTGACTGGCATGAAGTGGTATCTCTGTGTGGTTTTGATTTGTTATTTCCCTGATGATGAGTGATGTTGAGCATCGTTTCATGTGTTTGTTGGCCATCTGGGTGTCTTCTTTGGAAGAGTGTCTATTCATGTCTTCTGCCCATCTCTTCACTGGATTATTCGTTTTTCAGGTGTGCAGTTTGGTGAGTTCTTTATAGATTTTGAATACTAGCCCTTTATCTGATATGGCATTTGCAACTATCTTTTCCCATTCTGTCAGTTGCCTTTTAATTTTGTTGATTGTTTCCTTTGCCGTGCAGATGCTTTTTATCTTGATGAGGTCCCAATAGTTCATTTTTGCTTTTAATTCCCTTGCCTTTGGAGATGTGTCGAATAAGAAATTGCTGCGGCTGAGGTCAAAGAGGTTATTTCCTGCTTTCTCCTCTAGGGTTTTGATGGTTTCCTGTCTCACATTCAGGTCCTTCATCCCTTTTGGGTTTATTTTTGTGTATGGTGTAAGAAAGTGGTCTAGTTTCATTCTTCTGCATGTTGCTGTCCAGTTCTCCCAGCACCATCTGTTAAAGACTCTTTTTTCCATTGGATACTCTTTCCTGCTTTGTCAAGATTAATTGGCCATACATTTGTGGGTCCAATTCTGGATTTTCTAGTCCATTGGTCTATGTGTCTGTTTTTGTGCCAATACCATACTGTCTTGATGATTACAGCTTTGTAGTGGAGGCTAAAGTCCTCCACTTTGTGATGCCTCCCGTTTTGGTTTTCTTCTTCAATATTACTTTGGCTATTCGAGGTCTTTTGTGGTTCCATACAAATTTTAGGATTGTTTGTTCTAGCTTTAAGAAGAATGCTGGTGCAATTTTGATTGGGATTGCATTGAATGTGTAGATTGCTTTGGGTAATATTGACATTTTAACAATAGTTATTCTTGCAGTCCGTGAGCACGGAATGTTTTCCCATTTCTTTGTGCCTTCTTCAATTTCCTTCATAAGCTTTCTATAGTTTTTCAGCATATAGATCTTTTACATCCTTAGTTAGGTTTATTCCTAGGTATTTTATGGGTTTTGGTGCAATTGTGAATGGGATCAGTTTATTTATTTCTCTTTCTGTTGCTTCATTATTGGTGTATAAAAATGCAACCACTTTCTGTATGTTGATTTTGTACCCTGTGACTTTGCTGAATTCATCGATCAGTTCTAGTAGACTTTTGATGGAGTCGGTCGGGTTTTCCATGTAGAGTATCATGTCATGTGCGAAAAGTGAAAGTTTGACTTCATCTTTGCCAATTCTGATGGCTTTTTATTTCCTTTGCTGATGCTAGGACTTACTATGTTAAACAACAGTGGTGAGAGTAGACATCCCTGTCGTGTTCCTGATCTCAGGGGGAAAGCTCTCAGTTTTTCCCCATTGAGGATGATATTAGCTGTGGGCTTTTCATAGATGGCTTTTATGATGTTTAAGTAAGTTCCTTCTATCCTGACTTTCTCGAGGGTTTTTATTAAGAAATGATGCTGTATTTTGTCAAATGCTTTTTCTGCATCTGTTGACAGGATCCTATGGTTCTTTTCTTTTATTAACGTGACGTATCACACTGACTTGCGAATATTGAACCAGTCCTGCAGCCCAGGAATGAATCCCACTTGATCGTGGTGGATAATTCTTTTTATATGCTGTAGAATTCGATCTGCTAGTATCTTGTTGAGAATTTTTACATTCATATTCATCAGGCATATTGGCCTGTAGTTTTCTTTTTTTGCTGGGTCTCTCTCTGGTTTGGGAATCAAAGTTATGGTGGGTTCATAGAATGAATCCAGAAGTTTTCCTTCCATTTATATTTTTTGGAACCGCTTGAGAAGGATAGGTATTAACTCTGCTTTAAATGTCTGGTAGAATTCCCCAGAAGCCATCTGGTCCAGGACTCTTACTTGTTGGGAGTTTTTTGATAACTGATTCAATTTCTTCACTAGTTATGGATCTGTTCAAATTTTCTGTTTCTTCTCTTTTGAGTTTTGGTAGTGTGTGGGTGGTTAGGAATTTGTCCATTTCTTCCAGGTTGTCCCATTTGTTGGCATATAATTTTTCATACTATTCCCTGATAATTGCTTGTATTTCTGAGAGATTGGTTGTAATAAATCCATTTTCATTCGTGATTTTGTCTATTTGGGTCCTCTCTCTTTTCTTTTTGAAAAGCCTGCCTACTGGTTTATCAGTTTTGTTTATTTTTTCAAAAAACCAAGTCTCGGTTTCATTGATCTCTTCTCCTTTTTTTCGGGGGGGGGGGTCCGGGAGGGGGGAAGGGATTCTATATTATTTATTATTTTTCTTCTTCTCCTGGGTTTGGGGGGTCTTTGCTGTTCTGCTTCTAGTTCTTTTAGGTGCACAGTTTGATTTTGTATTTGGGATTTTTCCAGTTTATTGAGATAGACCTGGATTGCAATGTATTTTCCTCTTAGGACTGCCTTTGCTGCATCCCAAAGGGTTTGGATTGTTCTATTTTCATTTCCATTTGTTTCTGTATATTTTAAATTTCTAATGGCCTGGGTGACCCATTCGTTCTTTAGTAGGGTATTCCTTAACCTCCATGCTTTTGGAGGTTTTCCAGACGTTTTCCTGTGGTTGATTTCAAGTTTCATAGCATTGTGATCAGAAAGTCTGCATGGGATGACCTCAAATCTTTTACATTTATTGAGGGCTGTTTTGTGCCCCAGTATGTGATCTGTCTTGGAGAATGTACCATGTACACTCAAGAAGAAAGTATATTCCACTGCTTTGGGATATAGAGTTGTAAATATATCTGTCAAGTTCATCTGGTCCAATGTATTGTTCAGGGCCATTGTTTCTTTACTGATCCTCTGTCTAGATGATCTGTCCATTGCTGTAAGTGGGGTATTAAATGCAATTAGCACATTCTTACTAATAAGATTGTTTATGTTTGTGAGTGTTTTACATATTTGGATGCTTCTGAATTCGGTGCATAGACATTCATAATTGTTAGCTCTTCCTGATGGACCTTGTAATTATTATATAATACCCTTCTTCGTCTCTTGTTACAGCCTTTAATTTAAAGTCTAGTTTGTCTGATTTAAGTATGGCTCCTCCAACTTTCTTTTGACTTCCAGTAGTATGAAAGATAGTTCTCCATCCCCTCACTTTCAATCTGCAGGTGTCCTCTGGCCTAAAATGAGTCTCTTGTAGACAGCAAATAGATGGGTCTTATTTTTTTATCCATTCTGATACTGTATGTCATTTGATTGGAGCATTTAGTCCATTTATATTCACTGTTATTATTGGAAAAATATGGGTTTAGAGTCATTGTGTTCTCTGTAGGGTTCATGTTTGTAGTGGTGTCTCTGGTACTTTGGGTTCCTTGCAACATTTCCCTCATAGAGTCCTCCTTAGGATGTCTTGTAGGGCTGGTTTAGTGGTGATGAATTCCTTCAGTTTTTGTTGTTTGGAAAAGCCTTTATCTCCTTCTATTTTGAATGACAGACTTGCTGGATAAAGAATTCTTGGCTGCATATTTTTCCTTTTCCTCACATTGAAGATTTCCTGCCATTACTTTCTGGCCTGCCAAGTTTTGGTAAATAGGTCTACTACTACCTTTGTATGTTAAGGCCTGTTATGTGTCTACCTAATGTGTCTACCTTTGTATATTAAGGCCTGTTTATCCCTAGCTGCTTTCAGAATTCTCTCTTTATCCTTGTATTTCATCAGTTTATGATATGTCATGCAGACAATTCAAGTTACGTCTGAGGGGAGTTCTCTGTGCCTCTTGGATTTCAATGTCTGTGTCCTTCCCCAGGTTGGGGACGTTCTCAGCTATAATTTGTTCAAGGACTCCTTCAGCCCCTTTCTCTCTCTCTCTTCTTATGGAATTCCTGTGATACAGATATTGTTCCATTTGATTGCATCACTCAGTTCTCTAATTCTCCCTTTGTGATCCTGGATTTTTTAAAAATCTTTTTCTCAGCTTCCTCTTTTTCCATAGTTTTATCTTCTAATTCACCTATTCTCCCCTCTGCCTCTTCAACCCGCGCTGCGGCTGCCTCCATTTTATTTTGTACCTCATTTATAGCATTTTTTTAATTCATCCTATTTTTAAGATCCTTGATCTCTGCAGCAATAGTCTCTGCTGTCTTCTATGTTTTTTTCAAGCCCAGCGATTAATTTTATGACTGTTATTGTAAATTATTCAGTTATGTTGCTCATATCTGTTTTGATCGATTCTTTAGCTGTCATTTCTTCCTGGAATTTCTTTTGAGAATTCTTCCGTTTGGTCATTTTGGCTAGCTTTCTGTCCCTCATGAGTTTTAAAAGCTTGTTATGTGCTTTGCACCTGTGGGCACTGGTGTATTAAAGTGGGGTCATACACTGTCCAAGTCCTGGCCCTTCAGGAGGTGTTTTTTGGAGAGTATTACTTGCTCTCTGTTCTTGTGACTTTGGTTATTTTATTTTCCTACTCATAGTGATGTTTTGGGCCCTCCACCAGGTATGCTTTGATTTGTTCCTTGAAGTAGCCCTGGAAAGGAAAACAGGAAACAAAAACACATAAACACACAAACAAAACAGATAAGCAAAAACAGAAAACCAAAAAGAATCCAAAAGCAAAAAACCAGAAACACCAGCTACAAGTAAAGAATAGGGTGGAGGCGGTGCTGATGAAAGAGCACATACAAAAAAAGAAATTACAGGGGCAGGGAAAAAGAAAAAATACAGATTGATCAGTCAGAGAGACTAAAAGGCTGAATCCAGAGAGAGAAAGGAAAATAAAAAAGGAGGGAGGGAAACAGAAATGAAGATAAAGTTACCCAGATGAAGAAACTATATGGCTTGATTATTCCAGGAAGAGAGAAAGGAAAGGAAAGAAGGAGGTGTAGAACATGTATCAAGAGAATGGATTAAAAATGTCTGTTTAAACAAACCAATAACCAGAATAACCAGCCTAGAGTAGGGAAGAGATAAGAAGGAGAGAAGGGAGAATATATCTCAAAAAACAAGAATTGTTCTAGAATTAATCCAGGCAGTGCCATAGCGCTGGTCTGGAGGAGGTGCAGTCTGGTTCCTCAGTGTCTGTCCCGCTCTAGTAAATACACAATTCCCTGGTGCAGAGGTGCGTCGCTTGGTGTAGGGCCCCCCCCCCACTGTGGGCCCCCTGGACCGATCCCCGAGGCCCCACCTTGGTGGTGGTGGGGAGAAAAATGGCAACCCCCTAGTCCCTTCTTCATGGACCGGGTGTCCCAATTCATTCCTTTGGGCCGTCCTCACTGTGTCACGGGTGCAGACGAGGCATTCTGTCTTGCTCTGCTGACTCACCTGTCCCCGGTGCTTGACTGGGATTTACCTCCTGCTCCCTGCGCCCCAGTATTGGGGAAGCACCTCTCGATGCCGCCCGATATTTGGTCCCAGCTGGTTTTGTCCTGTGCCGCAGCACTTCAGGGGAGGGGACTGGTTTCTCCTGCTGTGGACTGCGCCCCTGACCTACCACTGAACCCGGAGGTGGCTCCCCTGCTCCCCAGGTGTGCGAATGGGGCAGCTGGCCCCAGCCCAAAGAAAGCCCTGCAGTTAGAGATGGAATCCCTCTCCATCCTGGTCTGAGGTTTTTTCTCTTGTCCAGATAGGGTCCTACACTTCCCCAGCCGCTCTTTCTCTTCCCTTTGTGTCTCTGCAGAAGGGGATTCCCTCCCCTCTGTGCCTCTGCAGCTGTTTTTTATTCCCCGCGCCCCCCCCCCCCCCAGTTCCCAGTTACCCACCTATGGGTCATCAGGTTTTCCTGGTTTCTCCCTAGTAGACTCAGTCTCTTTTCCTCCCAGACTCTTGGGGTTCAAAGTTCTTTGGCCTCAGCCCTTCTTTGTTTGAGAGATGCGGGAAGTACGGATCCCCCTGCTTCTCCGCCCATGTTGGCCCTGAACCTATTCAACATTGTTTCTGAAGTGTATGTATATCAGTTGTTCTCAACCAGAATCCCTCATCAACACAGTTCTCTCATGCAGCACAGAAGATGATTTGATTGACTCTTCTGTCACCTCTCATAAGGATGGTACATATCTCAGTACGTACAGTGGGTGCCTGAGCTGGACTTACCTCTCCAGTGGAACCTGCTGGAGTTCTAGCTAATTCACTTTTACTGTTGTCAGATGTTCCATTTGTGAGCATACTATATAGCTTATTCGTCTGTTCTCTTCTCATGGACATTTGGGTTTCCAGTGCTTTTGGTTAGCAGTTCTGCTGTGACTGAGTTGTACTTCTCTTGGGTGCACGTGAACAGACATTTCTCTGAGTGAGCATCTGAGTGGTCTTGCTGGGGGCTGCTACATTTTAGTGGAGACACTTGTAAACCCGTGAGTACGGAGAGGGGCAGTTAAGAATAGTTGAGCGGTAGTGTAACCAATCTTTATTTTCCTTATTTTCTTAGGGATTGAAGAGGTTAATGACCATCTGCCAGAAGCACTTCCCTACAGACCCATCAAAATGTGTGGAGTACAATGCCCTGTGACATCTGTGCGTGGTGTATAAGTGACGAGAAGCTTAAGTGAACGTGTGGTGGACTTACGGAATTACCAACGAGACCGAGGGAAGAGAATAATGGAGTTTCTTATGTTTGAATTCTACCTAACACAGCTCTCTTGGTTTTAAGAAACAGTGTTGACTGTCGTCACGTCTGGCTGCAAAAGGATTTTTGTGTCATTTACTTTAAATAGGCAAAAAATTAAGTTCTAAAGACTTTTCCTCGTAATTTAAATGTGTAGACAACTGTCACAGAAGGGGATTTAAAATGCCTTTTTCCCTCTAAGACCTGAGAGTTGGCAGATGATTAAAAAGGAACATTTGAGGATGGACTTAATTATTTCTGTAAAATATGGTAATTTTCACATTGTCTTTTATGCAGTATTTATAAAAAATATTTTTATATATTTCAATGAAAATATGGAACCATTTAATGAAACTTTATAGTCCTTAAATGTTGCTGAACTTTGGCCATCTTGCAGTAGAATTTGAATGTAAATGTTATTACTGTAGAGTGTTGTTTTTCTTGCATTTCAAGGCTTGCTTTTACCTCGTAAGGAGTGTAAATTTTAGTGTTCATTGTCTCTCGGGACAGATAGAATTAATACGAAATAGAAGTTTGAAAAAGATGGTATCCCAGCAGGAGTTTAAATTACGTAACCCCCGTGCATCAAGGTTCAAGGCGGGGAAATGGATTGTCAAGCCAGCCAAGGATGGGGACATTTTCATGCCACTGGTTCTTCCCAGATAGGCCTGCCTGCTCGTGTCACTGTCGCCGGGCCTGTGGTGGACCGCGGCTCCCCACTGCCAAGCAGAGGAGCGGGATTCCGGGACCCTTGTTCCCTACCTGAGTCCTAGGTCACGGGTCTGATTTTCCACACATGAGAACTTCTGAATCTCACAGTGTCCTACCCAGATAATGGTGATGAATGGCTCCGCCCGGGAAGTCCGAGGACTTCATTAACAGAGGAAGGTGGGTGAACAGAGCACAGCTGACCAGGTGGAGTGGCGCCATCGGACAGCGGCAAGAGTGGGGGCTCCCACATCACCGAGCTTGCGATCGCAGCCGTCCACCCGCCGAGTGCGTGACCGTGGGCAACTTAATGTCTCTCAGCCTTGTTTTCCCTGTGTGCAGTGGTAGTTCCTAAGTGTAGTATGTTTCTAAATGTAGTATGTACCTCAGAGCGCCATGGTTGTGTTAAAGTAAAAGGAAATGCTTATTAGCACACTGCCTGGCAAATGAGAGCTCGGTGAATATTGGTTATTGCGTCCCGGTCATGAGCGTGTAGCTAGCATAGCTTTCCTGCGGCCTGTGTTGGGAGGCCACGTGTGCCCACAGAAGGGTGACAGCAGTAACGGTGGTGGTAGCAGCAGCAGCCTCCCTGGTGGACACGCCGATGAAGACTCTATGGCTGAGGCTTCTGTCCAGGCTCTGGGACTGCCCCCTCCCTCAGCCTGGGCTCAGTTGAAAAGGTGAGAGGATGTGGTAGGAGCTCGGGTCAGTGGAGCAGTAGATGCTCGCAGATTCACAGTCACCTCCTCTGGCCCCTGAGGGAAGGCGTGAAAGCCACTTCTGGCCACTTGTGTGTAGCCGTGCCCATCTGATCATTTCTGCTGGTGTTTTGCACAGGGGGGCTGAAGCCCACTGCCCTGAAGTGAATCAGGCCTACCCCCTCCCCCCCTCCCCACTTTGGAAACCATTTCTTGTAATCGAATTGGTTACAGCTTAGGAGAGCTTACTCTAGGGCAGATGAGAGACTCTCATAAGATGGGATGCTAGTCTAGACTTTAGTTATTACCGTCTTAGGTGGGGCTTGTTGATAGATATTGTTGCATGAATACTCCCCAGATTACTTTTCTTTACTCATGGTCAGACCACAGCATGGTCATCGTTAATTTCGTGTTGTCTTCCCATTTGTTGCTAATAAAGCAATATAATAAGGAAGAAACTCTATCATGTGACACCACTACCTTCCAAAATTGAGCACTATGGGTAGAACGTTGGGGAAAAAAAATGGAAACATTCTATAGTCCTGTGAATGTTAACCATTTTGGGCTTGGGTAGAGGGAAGCAGGTTCATAGAAAAGTTTTCCATTACCCTGAACTTAAAGGTCTTCTGATAAGTGCAAATAATCATGTGGCTCCATTGAACAGTGACCTCCCGCGTTCTCCAAATCATGAAGATTTTAGTTCAGCATATACTACATACTTCTGGGTTTAGCTGTTTTTAAAATGACAAAGGCATCCTTTAAAAATCAAGCATAGTCCTGAAATAACTGTTCTTTCCTTTCCTCATTACCGCCGGCCTAGATTCCTGTCCAAAGGAGTTCTGTCTTTCTGGATTCAAATCTAATAAAATGTTGGTTTTCTCTGAGAAGTATTACTGCGTTTCTTGGGAGTGTTCTTGCCAACTGCAGAGACCAAGCAGTATTGCTCAACATTGCAACCCAGAGCCTGTGGCAGTTTGGAAGGCATGGCTGTGCTCTCAGTCTTTGGGGGAAAATGAGGAAAATAAAGTTGAGGCCGGAGATGAAAGAGCGCGTGAGGATGGTCCAGATCTCCTGAGAAGAAAGGGGGGAGGCCCCGAGACCAGAGCTACGCAGGCAGCTGTCACTGGTGCCGCAACTTAGGGATTTGCTACAGGCTCTGGACTCAGAATTTGGAGGAATGGGACATAGGATTGATAGCAGTAGAGCTTCTTAGCATTAAGTTCTTCCTCCTGGTGATTTTCAGACCTACTCTCACACTTGAGATTGCCCTGGGTTTTGACCTCAGTAAATACTTCAGAAATAAAACTTTTTATTTGAAAGAAAGGAATAATTTATTCTGAAAATAAGCAGCTTAGAAAAGACTACAGCAATGTGTTCCAGAGTCTTTGGTAGATTTGAATTTGGGGATTCTTACACTGGCTCCTTTTCAGCCACACAGTCACCCCTTTTAATGCGTCTTCACATAGAAGGTGGTAGAACTTGGTGGTGGGGGGGCGGTTTGAGTGAAAGGGGAGTGTTAAGTCTCAGTGCGGCTGTTTCCTTTGAGTATCTTGAAGATGGGCCTTCCCCCGGGATACTCCCATGAAGCCCCTCGCAGACGAGAAATGCAGGGTACGGAATCAGATTGAGCGTCTTGAACTACCAGCCTTTTCTCACGGCAGGTTGATGTAAGAGTTTGCCCCTGTCCGGAGCGTGAGGCGCCAGCGCCGGTCCCCGAGGGTCGCTCTGGGAACGCTGTTAGGGCAACTGGTTTTCATCACAGACTCTGCAGCTCGATTGGCTGACTTACACCCACACGCTAGTGCTTCAGTGGTTAACGGTATCCTTCAGGTCTTTTGCAATTTAAACATAAGTTGTGGCGTGGGACAACCAGGCCGAATGCAGCGTGGCTGGTGGTGGCCGCGGTGGTGCGCGTTGGCCCCATTCAAGATTTTGGAGCCGTGCTCGTTAAAAAAAAAATTGTTTTTTTTTTACATTTATCAAAACAGTCTATCATGAAAGCTTTGATGACCGACTTATTTTGCCCCATTGTAAACGCCGGGGTCCTTGGTACAACTTGCTTGAACTAATAAGTCACCGTGATTCCTCTGTTGAAGCGGGCGGCTTGGTTTTGGGGCGTCTCTCCTCCCCGCTTTCAGGCACCCGCTGTGAAATCGTCGTCAGCCTTCTCCGCTCTTCCTCCCAGCGGTCAGGCGTGGCACGAACTTTCACCGTGGACAGCGGCCAAGGAGTTTGGGGCTTCTTTCCGAGCATCGTCGGTGACCCTGAGCTTCCTCCCGCGGTGGGTGGGCGTCATTCGCCCAGCCGGCTCCCTGGGCCTTTCTGAACTCCCAGGGTGACAGCGTGCGCAAAGTGTCTTTCCTCTCCCAACGGCTGGGCCGTAAGGGCTCGGGAGAAATTGCGAACCATTAGTGTTGCAGTCAGTCCGAGCCTGCCTTCGAGTTGCTGTCGTCCTGTGAGGTAGGATGGTTAAAACTTGGAACTTTCCCGACCACAGCTCCCGGTAACCGGTACAAACGTGTATGTGCAGAGATGCTGTGTAGCTGAAAGAAAAGCACGAGCATACTCTTCTCTTGTATTTCTTTTAAAACTATGCTGGTGGTGACCCAAACGGGTTGACAAACCCATTAATAATGCATTGCGACCGGCAGTTTGAACACCACCGATGAAAAGGAAGTAACGGGAGAGTTAAGGAAGGAAATGACCTGGCAGATGAATTCAGAGCAAAGGGACTCTAGTTCTGAAAAGCTTTTGAACCAAGAACCGCTCACGTATAGATAATTTATAGAGTTAAGAGCTTAGTTATGCTAGTTTAACATAGTAACAATACATTATTAAGCATACTTAGGAAAATTACAAAAATACGTTTTTTTAAAAATACAGAGGTGTAGAGATCACACTCAGCGTTCAAGGTGAGTGTGAAGCTTAGCAGATTTGAAAACCTTTTAAATGCTAAATCCTTCTGAAGCAGTAATTCTTAGATTTCCGATGAAGCGTCTGTCCACCAAGGGGAGACTAACCACGACAACACTGCGTATGGTTGGCAGCGTGGATAGGACCACCTTCTGCCAGCTGTCAGGTGTGTAAAAAGCAAGACTAAAACAAGGCATGAAATAAATGAGAGGCCAGAGGTAGGATTGGGGCAGAGAAAGATACAGAGTCTGGTATGCATCAAGTATCTGTTGAGGGTTTGCTTAGCCCTTTATTTTAGATTTAAATTGAAGTTAGTTAACATGCAGTGTAGTATAGGTTTCTGGAAAAAAACTCAGTGATTCATCACTTACCTATAAAACCCAGTGCTCATCCCAACTAGTGCCCTCCTTAATGCCTGTCACTCCTTTAGCCCATCCCCCCACCTACCTCCCCTTCAGCAACCCTCAGTTCTCTATATGGTTTGCTTCCGTCTCAGTTTTTATCTTATTTTTCCTTCCCTTCCCCTATGGTCATCTGTTTTGTTTCTTATATTCCACATATGAGTGAAATCATAGGAGTATTTGTCTTTCTCTGACTGCTTTTGCTCAGCATAATACCTGCTAGTTCAATCCACATCATTGCAAATATCGAGATTTCATTCTTTTTGATCACTAATATTCCATTGTGTGTGTATATATACACACCACATCTTCTTTTTCCATTCATCAGTCAATGTATATGTGGGCTCTTTCCATATATATATATTTTTTTAAGTTTATTTTGAGAGAGACTGTGAGTGGGGGAGGGGCGGAGAGAGAGAATCCTAAGCAGGCTCTGCACTGGAGCCTGACTCAAGGCTCGAACTCAACGAAAGTGAGATCATGACCTGAGCTGAAACCAAGAGTCGGCCGCTTAACCGACTGAGCCACCCAGGTGCCCCTTGGCTATTGTTGATAGCACTGCTGTAAACATTGGGGTGCATGTGCCCCTTCAAATCAGCATCTTTGTATCCCTTGGATAAGTACCTAGTAATGCAATTTTTGGCTTTCTGAGGAACTTCATACAGTTTTTCAGAGTGGCTGCACCAGGTTGCATTCCCACCATCAGTGCAAAAGGGTTCGTTCCCCTTTCTCTGCATCCCCGCCAACATCTGTTGTTTCCTCGATTATTAATTTTAGCCATTCTGACAGGCCTGAGGTGCTACCTCATTGTGGTTTTGATTTGTATTTCCCTGATGATGAGTAACATTGCGCATCTTTCCATGTGTCTTTTGGCCATCTTCTTTGGAAGATGTCTTCTTTGGAAAAGTGTCTGTTCATGTCTTCTGCCCATTTCTTCACTGGATTATTTGTGTTTTGGGTGTTGAGTTTGATAAGTTCTTGATAGATTTTGGATCCTAACCCTTTATCTAATATGTCATTTGCAAATATCTTTTCCCAATCCTTTGGTTGCCTTTTAGTTTTGTTGATGGTTTCCTTTGCTCCTCAGCCCTTTAAAGATGATTTCCCTAGGCTCAGGTAGGGCTAGATTGCATTTCTTTTAATGTGAATCTTTAAAGTATAAGGCAGAGAAAAAGGTACAAATCAGAAGAGTACTGTATCATGATAAGTCTTTCAATGTGAGCATCTTCCAAAGTAATTAGCATCTGAATCAGGAAAGATTATGGTATTAACACCACAGAAATCTCATGCCCCCTTCTAGTCCCAACCACGGTCCTAATGTCTAACATCATAAAAAAAAATCTCTCCCACTACCAAATGTACATACCATAAAATTCACCTATTTAAAGAATATGGTGGATTTAGAATGTTCAGAGGTGCGGGGCCATCACCGATTTAAGTTCAGAAGATTCTATCACCCCCAGAAGAAACCCTATACCATTAGCAGTCACTCCCCACGTTGGTTAGTTTTGCCTGTTTGTTAATTTGCTCATTTATAGATGGACTGAGTATGTTTGACTTATTTTATGTTTGCTTTCTCTCTTTTTTGTTTTAATGTTTATTTTGAGAGATGCAGTGTGTGTGTGAGCAGGGGAGGGAAAGAGGGCGGGGGCAGGGGGGAGAGAATCCCCAGTAGGTTCTGCAGTGTCAGTACCGAGCCCGATGTGGGGCCCGATCCCACAAACCATGAGATCATGACCTGAGCTGAAATCAAGAGTTCAATGCTTGGGGCGCCTGGGTGGCTCGGTTGGTTAAGCGTCCCACTTACACTCAGGTCATTATTTTGTGGTTTGTGGGTTCAAGCCCCGTGTTGGGCTCAGTGCTGACAGCCTGGAGCCTGCTTCAGATTCTGTGTCTCTCTCTCTGCCCCTCCCCCCTCACAAATAAATAAACTAAAAAAAAAAAAAAAAAAAAAGAGTTGGCTGCTTAACCAACTGAGCCACCCAGGTGCCCCTGTTTCTTACAGTTTCTAATCCTCATCCTCTTTGTGTGTGGTTGTGGTTTGTTCATTCTCATTGCTGTGTCTCATGATTTATCTATTTTACTGTTAGACATTTGAATTGGTTCCAATTATTGTATGAATGTTGTGTGTGTATCCTTTGGTGACTATGGGTATACACCACGGTGTGAAATGTTTGGGACATATGTACATATTCAGCTATACAAGATATGGTCAAAGAATTTTCTAAAAGACTTGTACCCTTGACATTCACAAGCAGGATTTGAGAGTTCCAGGTCCTCCATGTCCTGGCTACCCATGATATATCCTCTGTCATTCTTGCTTTAGACCTTCTGGTGGGTTAAAATAGTATTGTGTTGTGGCTTTAATTTGCATTTCCCTGATGACAGATAGAGCTGAGCACCAGTTTTACGTGCTTACTGGCCATCTGGATATTCTCTTTTGTGAAGTTTCCATTCAAGATTTTACTTTTGTCTACCTCTTCTGTTGAATTGCCTGCCTTTTTCTTACTGATTTATATTTCTTTGTTCTGGCTATGAGTCCTTTGTTAGATAAATGTGTTACAAATAATTATCCCACTCTGTGGCTTTCCTCTGTGCTAGGTTACTTTTTATGCAGATCGGAAATGATTTTCTAACTAGCTCAGATATTAACATAATCTTTGTTAACTGTCTTTGCCGGATTTTATATAAATCATGTGTGTCAGTCTTCATGTAACTTTTTCTCTTGATGAATGATGTCATCATATTGGTGTGCCTTAAGAGTATAGGATTTGAGACAGAGGAAGTCTAATGAGTGAGTTTTTGTGTTTTTGTAAACTTGAGTTTTATTAGATTATTACTTAAGACTTGGCTGTTTTTCTTTTCCGTTGGTGTGCAAGTTAAAATGCCGTCTACGTATGGTGTAGGCACTGCTAGTTGCTTACCCTGTTTTCATTCTCCTCCTCTTCACTAATAAAAGCGTCATTTGTTCAGAGCTGCAGTGTGCGTAGTTAAAACTTCTTGCTGATTTATGACTCTTAGAAATTCGGGTTGGTTATGTGACGTGTTCTGCCAACACCCTATGTAGAGAGGTCTATTGGGCAGGAATTCCAGGAGAGCTATTGCTCTTTTAAGAGAGGGAAACAGACCTAACTGGCAGACATCTTTTGCCCGTTCTGTGTTCCTTTCTGGAAAGTGTTCCTGAGTCTCAGGTGCTTTGCCACCGTCCTGTAGTCATGATAATGAGATATAGAAGCCAAAGATGGCAGAGTTGGTTGCGGGTGGTATCATAGAGTCAATGTATAAACTTTGGGCTGCTTTCTTAGGCTGGTTTCTTAGGTCCAGAGAAAGACCAATAGAAGATGAAGATCTATTTATCTTTATGCAGGCTCAAAAGTTCTGTGATTTGGTGTCTGCAACTAAAGACCCAGGAGAGCTGATGGTAGAAATTCCTAAGTCCAAATGCTTGAGACTCTGGAAAGCCAATGGTGTAAGTTCTAGTCTGGGGAAAGGAGAAGACCAGTATCCTAGTTCAGCAGTTGGGTAAAGAGAGAGAGCATGTGGGTACAGGCTCACACGCCTTCAACTGATTGGACAAGGCCCACCCACACTGCGAGGAGCCATCTGCTTTACTCAGTCCACTGATTCAGATATTAATCTCCTCCAGAATAATTTTTTAAAGTTTATTTCTTTTGATAGCGTGAGTGCGAGAGGGGCAGAGAGAGAGAGGGAGACAGAGAATCCCAAGCAAAGCGTGGAGCTTGACATGGGGCTCGAAGTCAGGAAACCATGAGATAATGACTTGAGCCTAAACCAGGAGTCAGACGCTTAACTGACTGAGCCACCCAGGCGCCCTCATCCTGAATAATGTTTAACCAGACACCTGGGCACCCCGTGTACCGGTCATGTTGACACAATTAACCATCACAGCTCCCTTCCTCGGGGCCTCATGTTTATGAGCGTAGTATGGGGTAATTTCCCAGTACGGGCTGTTCCCACATGTGCCCCTGAATTCAGTCCCTAGGCAATACAGACATTATTCAGTTTTCTTGGCTCTCAGAACCATCGAGACTTGTGGCAGGTATGTGATGGTGTCCTAAGGATGCACCTGCCTGGGCTGGAGTAAGATGGGGCTTTGCCACACCTGCTCAGACAGACATGTAACCGCGTTCGTCTGGGTGAGTCTGCGGCTGTGGGCACCAGGTCACTTCAACTGCAGAAAAGCCCTTACTCCAGCTGACATTAAAGGCAGTTCAACGACAACCGGGTGTTGGAGACCCGGAGGAGTGCTTCTGGCCTGTAGGGGCGATTCCGTCACCCAGTGTATTAGACGGAAGCACCTAGCTCTTGTCTCTCTCTGGTGTTTTACCCCCAGATCTTCACTGGAGTAACAAATGACTTTGAGAGGGAAAAGTCCTCACTCCTTGTTACGGATGTGAAAGATACTTGAGAAGGTACATGCTTGTGACTTCATTATTTTGGGGAAAATCGGCTTTGACTTGCTATTCCTTCAGGGACCGTGACCCACATTATGCTCACATGGGCCAAAAAGGTACTTGTGGCTTTTTGTCCTTTATACAATTTTTAAATAATTTTTCTCTAGTGTTTGCTTATTTTTGAGAGAGAAAGAGAGCATGAACAGGGGAGGGGCGGAGAGAGAGAGACACACACACACAGAATCCGAAGCAGGCTCCAGGCTCTGAGCTGTCAGCACAGAGCCCGACATGATCGTGACCTGAGCCGAAGTCAGACACTTAACCGACTGAGCTACCAGACGCCTCTATACAATTTTTTTTTTAACCTAAAAATTGAAGAGTGGCTTGCTCTTAATGTAGCAGTAGCTTTTACAAGGCTCTGTTTGATCTTAGAGCCTTGGGGATTCGTGCTTTGACGAGGCACCGTGGGCCTGCTTCCGAGCTGATGGCCACAGCTCAGGGCCACGAGGGCCAGGCCGCTGGCCCGTGGGCATGGGTCGCGAGGCTGTTCTCTCCCTGCTCCCACCACACCTGAGACCAGACTCTGCGAGCCGTGGTTCTCCCGGTCACAGGCACGCTAGAGACCGGAGCCTGGAGGGGGGCAGAGGCACCTGCTTCTCCGTCGGCTCCCTGTCCCTGGCAGTGGTGGCTGCAGCTCTCCAGCCCAGCAGGGGCGCTCAATTCCTGAAGGAGGAGTTGGTTCCATTTGCCAGTTTTCCATGCCTGGGGAACCAGCGTCGTTCTGCCACTCAGAGATCACGGCACCGTAGGCTTGTGCCGCCTCCTCTGGGGCCTGAATCCCAGCTCTGCCGGGCCCTGCCAGGTGCCTGGGGCGCCCACTGAGTCCGCTCCTCAAAGGGTTGACTCCACTCCACAGGGTACCTCCTTCACACTTCTAGGACTTAACCTTCCCTTGCTTTTGTTTCCCTGCCCTGAGTGCTCAGTGATACCACTGACCGACCCTGCTTTTTTAGCACCTTCTGGTGTGTTCCAGAACTTACTTTTTATTTTCTCCCTCCCAGCACTCAGAGTAGAAGAGAAATCTCTGCAGGCCAGGGACTCCACATCTCTGGTTTGCTACAGATGTGAGGTGAGGAAGAATGACCAGAGAGCCTCCAGGGATGATTGCAAGATGTTTGGATGATCCCAAGATTTGTGCCCGAGCCCTGGACAGAGTTGCCTTTGGCTGGGGCGAGGAAGGAGACAGTGGAGCAGGTTTGGAGGGGGAAGGTCAGAACGTGAGCTCTGGCCATGTGAGTGTGTTAGATCATCTCCAGGTGGGGATGTTGACAGGAGGATGTCCAAGCTCAGGGACACGGGGATGAATACAGGTGTCGTCAGCCCCCTACACGACACTTAAAACCGTGAGAGCAGAGGCCAGCTACCGGAAGATGGTGGACGGCAAAAGGGAGAGAACAGAGCCGGGACACGTCGATGTTGGGGCACCAGGGAGATGAAAACTACCCTGGAGGCTGGAAAGAGGAGCCCCGGCTGACCGTCGTGAGCGCGAAAACCCAAAAGGATGCCGTCACTGGCATTCCAGAGAAGGACGCCAGGGGATCCACTGTGTCGTGTAGCCAGTAAGTCACATGAGATGAGAACAGAGAATTAACCGTTGCATTTGTTACTGTGGGAGTCGTCCTTGACCTCGACAGGAGTGGTTTTGGTTGAGTGGGGGACGTGGAAGCCAAATGGCACTGGGTTTCATAGAAAACGGATGAATGAATCAATGAAACACCAAAGGAACCCACTTGTTTGTAGGGTAACAGTTGATGGAGAGAAAAATGGGGTTTCTGATTTAAAAAAAAAAAAAAAAAAGTCTTGGTGCAATAGTGAACATACAGGTTCTGTCAGTCTCACTGCTTAGACTCCTGCGTTGCAAGCCAGGCCCTTCAGGTCTTCTCTGAAGAGACAGTGGCTGGGCTAGGGGGTGGGGCGGGGGGGGGGAAGACTTTGTGCAAGGCCAAGGGCGGGTAGCAGTTCTCCCTCTTCTCTGCCGTGTCTTCCACCAGCCGGCTCTTCGGACGCACGAGGTCAGCAGTGAGACGACGTTTAGACACGCCTTGATCTCTTCTCCTCTGGGCTCGTTTTGATCTCTGCTTTCTGTCTGGTTAGTGCTGGCTGCCTCGTTTCCGCTCGTGCAGTGGTTGTGCGCCTGCGTCTCATCTGTGTGAGTGTAAAGCTTTTGAAGCTCTGGACTCGCTCCCAGACACGCAG
Organism: Cryptoprocta ferox; assembly: GCA_028646485.1. Lineage (NCBI taxonomy): Eukaryota > Metazoa > Chordata > Mammalia > Carnivora > Eupleridae > Cryptoprocta > Cryptoprocta ferox. The sequence continues at coordinate 120,949,626 of CM053571.1, forward strand.
TGAATGACTGTTGGCTCACCGTCACCGGTGGTTCTCTGCCACCCGCTTTGGGGAGAATCTTACATACGAGCTGTTTTGAACTGCTATTCTGGGACAAAGCAGCAGGAGCCCTGGCTATTTTTAATGCTTTCTACTGGGACTTGTGGGTGTTCGTGTTCTAATAACCAAGATAATAGCTATTTTGGAACTGCTTGGTTAACACGATGTAAGGGAAGTGCGTGTGTGCATGCGCGTGCGCGTGGTGTAAACGGTGGGGAGAAGCAGGGAAGAGGTGGACAAGTCCTGTCTTGCTGTGTGCCAGTCGCTTTCATGGTATGGTCAGAGCTTAATGAGATACTGAATTTATTTCCTGAGCTATCACAGATTTACACATAGAAGACTTAGAGAATATCTCTGTGTGTCTGACAGTAGCGGTGGTTATCTTGAGATACAGAGGCCCCGGTTGCTTTCCCAAGGGCGGGCTCAGGACATGTTAAATGTCGTCGTGGGCTCACCTCTGATGTGCTTCACGTTCTCTGGGGATTGTTATCATTTGGGGCCGGAGTTGGCTCGCTCTGGTGGCAAAGGCTTCTGCAAGAGCTTTCTGTCCAAGGGGCGTTCTTGGCTTCCAGACTTGGAGCCTCCTGCTAGTGAAGAGACGCACGCAGGGTCAGGGGACCAGGGGTGCGATGGCAGTGCTGTCTCCGCAGAAGTGGGCCAGGCGCCCTTTTGTTGCTAAGCAGGGGGCCCTTTGCCCCTGCGGGCCCAGCAGGCTACTGGGTTGGTGATGTGATTCAGACCGTGGTGACAGAGCTTGAGCCGTGGTGTGAGCGCAGGGCAGATGACCGTGCTGGTCAAGAGCCTGAGCGTCCTGCCCGCCTCCCTGATTGGCCCTGGGCCTCCTCCACAGACCCAAGGACCACACAGAGACCGCCTGAGGGTGGCCTCCAAAGCCCAGATCCCCTCAGCGTTGGTCCCACCATTTTGTGGGAACAGGACTCAGGCCCGGGATGTACTGTGTACATCCGGTACCTCTTTGTAAGGGACGAGGACACAAATACTAACGTAGCATCCTGCCCGAGACTGACCTCTAACCTCCAACCCTTCCCTTGCGGTAGGAGTACATGATTGAGAATATATCATCTTTGTATAATTCACAAAGCAGTTAGAGTAAGGGAGCCTTAGCCTCTACTACACAAACGGAGCTCATCTGTGTCTAGCAAGACAATAGGATGTCAGCTTTAGATGGACTGAAAAAAAAAAAGATGAATCCAAGGAGGACAAAGGCACCTGAACTGCAGATTTCAGAGCATGCTGAAGCATGGATCACTTAGAAACAAAATCTCCAAGAGGCAGCTGAGATCTTTTCATTTTGAAAATGCTTTAATAAGTGTTGACAACACTGTTTTGCAAAATGTAAAGGTACTATACAAATTCTTAATACAAAAAGAATAAATTAAAAGCAGATTTCTTTTTAATTCTGCAACTTTGTCTACAACATACATCCTTTGCATTGATTACAGTTGAACAGAATCCAGGAAAATCATTGTACATGCTCTACCGTCAGTTTCAGGAACAACCTAATCCTTTCTCCCCGTTATTGAACTAGAGTCCATTTTACACGACGTGGAATAAACTATTGACATTAATGTATATGTAAAACTTTACACCTAGTTAACTAAGCAGTAACTGGCCATCTGATAGCACCTGGAGGGGGGTTGCTCTATTTAGAACACTGAATGAAAACAAATCGGAATTTTAACAGTTTTAACACTCACCTGCGTATAGTAAAATAAAAACAAAAATCCACCTGTCTCACAACAAAGTCTGATGTAGGCGTTCCCAACAGTCTTCAGGCTACACAGGCAATTTCTTACATGTTTCCAAAGAATCCAGTAGGGGCTTATCTCAGACCAGGGTTCGTACTCCATCTTCCTTTGTTATAAAGAAATAGGGATCTGGGACGAGCTTGCAAGCGCTTGTGTAAAATAGCCATTGTCTCCCACCACACTGGTCTTGAATCCTGGCGGTCTCAAAGGACTACCGGTATGTACATTTTGTAGTAACTGAACGCAGCTCAACAGTAAAACCTGTTTGACTCATCTCCGTCTTTACTACCAGACTGTCATGGTGTTTGTCTGAACTGGGTTGCCCCTCCCACCCCATTCCTCTCTGCCTCCTGAATCCCAAACCCAAGTGTTGTTGAGAAGGAATTTTCGTCTCTCATTCCTTGTAAACCCAACCGGGCTCAAAGCATGATCCGAGGGATTGGAAACTACCGTACGTGCTGGCGAACCCGCAGCCAGTGTAAGCTTGTCACCTCCTCGGTTTCTCTCTGGACTTTCCCTGTTGCACAGAGTTCAGTTTGATTATCCATGTGTCACTGGGGAGAAAGAAAAACGGCCCAGTGCATACTGCTCCGAACGGGGAAGGAAGAAGACCCGTGGGCTGTGGCTCTGGTCATCACAATAAGGGCAACAACTCCCCCACCCCCTCGATCCCTTCATAGAATCGGAACCAGTTTGGTTTCTCCTGCAGGGTTTCCCCAGATGTTTTGTGAGTAGGTCCCTTTCTCCAGCTGTTACAACCACAGAGCTGGGGTGCACAGAGGGGGGGACACCGGGCCCTGAATTGCCCAGAATGGTCCCAGCCTCCGCGAGGCCCCACCGTGCTTTCCAAGCTGCAGCAGAGGCAGAGCAGTGGCACTGAGTTCATTTTAGTGTCCCTCCTACCCTGCGGGTCTGGTCGAGTCTCCTGTTCTTCTCGGGTTACACATACATAAAAAAAAAACAATGATTTTTCTTAAGACGCTAAAGCTAACTGTGGTTCTGTTTTCCCACAAAACTACCCCGACCCTGGCTCCTGTCCCTGGCTGTCAAAATGCCTTTCCAATAGGAAGTCCTTACAAGTGAGAAAAAGTATGCCCTCCCCCGCCCCCACTTGCACCAGTAAGCACAGTGTACCCCCTGTGGAGACCGGGTTTGTGCCATTTTGAATAGCCCAACTAAGAGTGTGCGCTCGTTAGTATTATAAAAGTATTTTTGAGGCCTCTGAAGATATAGATGGCTTTCCGGTTGTGTATCAAGCATAGCTCAAGACACATGTAAACGTGCAGCTCCCACACGCCTTTTTTCTCTCTTCTTTCTTCTTCCTCTCTCGGTAGCTGCGGACGAACGTGGTACATCAAGGCAGCTGACCGTGCCGAGGGCATCCGGGCCCGCTGGGAGCTGGGCTTTTCCTCCCCCTGCTCCACCTTAGCTCGCAGACACGGGATAAAATCTTTCTCCCTAAGGGCATAGTTGGGTTCTTTGAATAAGTGACACATGGGTGACCGGGTGCCGAGAGAGAAGTCGGATTTGAGCTCCTTGCCACACAAGCGCTAACAAATAGAAAATGAGCCACAACAGTTACAACACGCGAACGGATCGCGCTGTGCTTTTCCCTTGGTTTCCCGGAAAAAAATGAAAACGAAACACCTTGTGCGAAACAACAGGACACACTTTTACTGGTGGTTTTAATGAGAGAGAAGCGCTTTTGGCAATCACCACCTTCCATCGCCTACAGATCCCAACAGAAAAGCAGCTCTGTGTGGTGGGCTCGGACGGGCCTCCCCCCTGCACAGCCCAGGCGGGCGGCACGGCCTGCTCCTCCCCGTCCACACCCCCGGGGACCCGGGGCAGCGGCTGGCTTGGTTCTCCCGGCTCCAGCCTGAGAGCGCGGGTGGGCCGGTTAGAGAGAGGGCTAGAGAGGGGGGAACACCTGACACGTGGGGGACTTTCACTTGTGAGGAGGAGCCGTGGAGAAGTGAAAAGATTTCACTGCAGAAAGAAGGTCTTCCTCTTGGCCCCTCTTTGTTTTTTTTTATTTTTCATTTTTTTTTTGTTTTAATCTTTGGCAGCATAGAACTGATTGTGATCCTCGGATGCATCTCTAACACGTTAAGCTTCTTTTTTCATTCTCCCCCTCCCCCGACAGCCACGCCCCCCGCCCCCAGGAAATACTTCAAGTGTCCACGGAGTCCCATATATTCCCCCGCGAGCGAGGCCTCCTCTTCACCGAGTGCAGGCCGACCGCGGCGTCACAGTCTTTCTGGATCACCCCGGACTCAGGTCCCCTTGCCTGTTTTCTACCGGCGCCGCCTGTCCACAGGAGTCTGACGTCCGCTACCTTCCCTGACGCTTCCTGGCCTGGGGGCTGTCACGGCAGGGGGAAGCCACCAAGGTGCCGTTGAGGATTGGCGCCCGGCTCTCCGTGGGCGAGAGAGCCAGGGGACACACAGTGGGACCGGAACCTTCCAGAATGTCTCCTCAGTCAGGTTTTTGAGGGTGAAGGGGATGCGGAGACGGGAGAGAGAAAGTGCTGAGGGCCGAAGCTGGTGCAGGGTGACAGTGCGTCTGGGTAAGGCAAATGAGAGGCAGTGAGGTGATCTCGGAATGGCGTTGAGGCGGTCAGATTGCGGCCGGCTGGCTCACACGAGGGTCCCGGGCTTGGCTTTTTCCTGCCCGTACCACTGGACGTCGGCTAGTTCTGGATAGAGGGAGGAGTCCAGGAAACAGCTGTCGGCGTAGCTCCTGCAGGGAAGGGAAGGAGGAGAGGGGACCGTTAGGGAAGCAGCTGCTTCACCTCTGCTCCAGGAGGCCTCAGGCGGACCCGCGGGTTTTCGCTCTATCCTAGAGGCTCGTTCAAAATGTCAGGTTTCCGAATCGTGAAACAGGTGGGATTTTGAATGTGGTTTAAATGTTTTCTGAATCAATGCTGTTTACTTTTTACGTTTTCAGTTTGAGAGCGACACACACACACACACACACACACACACACACACACACACACACACGGTGCACTGGGGGAGGGGCAGAGAGAGAGAATCCCAAATCCAAATCCCATCTTACGAACCAGGAGAGCTTGACCTGAGTTGAAACCAAGCGCTGGACACTTAACAGAGCCCCCCAGGCGCTGTGAATCAGTTCTGTTTAAGCAACATGCATGGTTTCCTGATGATCAAAATGTATGGAAAACGTATAGGAAACTGTATTGAAAACAAAAGACTTTTTAAAAAGTCACCAAGTAGGTGGAGAAGTAAATTTTACATAATGTGCTGAAGCCAATAATTTCCAGGAAAAATAGCCCCTCTCTAACCCCAAACTGGCTCCTTCGGGACAAGATAAAGGTCAAACTTCATGTCCATGAACGTGGCACGGGGGTGGCATTGCTGGGCAGGTTCCCAGAGGCTGGCTCAGCGACTGGGAGCAGCCCCTGCTGGGCCCAGTGCTGGCTGGCATGGCTCAACCCTGTGCTGTGTTCAGAAATGGCACAGAGGGCCCTGGAACGCCCTGGGCACTCTTTCCTTCTGCTAAGCTTCACGCATAGTATCCTGAGATGGTTGTACAAATTCCTACAGGGATGACACCGTAGGCCTGGAGCCTCCAGCTGCTGAAGCGACATTCCCGTGAATGGTATTGGTCTGTGACGCCGGGTTGGCAGGTCTGTGTTTTTACTGCTGGATTTGAAGGTCGATGCCCCATTTTGGGGTAGAAGTCTCTATGTGGAAACCCCACAAGGATTCTGCAGACACAGCAGAAGCCGATTTCCTCCCCTGCTGCTACCCCCACACCTGGGCTGGGTTATGGGTGGGGATAGGGGAAGGGAAGGGACCCTAATCCAACATGGTGCAGGGAACAGTGAGGTTCAAAAGCAGCCCCACGAACCAGTTTGTAAGAATCAGCAGTTGAACCCGTTTTTCTGTTTGATATGCTGACCTCTCTAGGAACAAATGGCTGAAGGCACTGGATTTTGTCCATGTTTCTCATCGGGCTTTTAAAACAGCCATGGAAGGGGCATCTGGGTGGCTCAGTGGGTTAGGCATTTGACTGTTGATTTCGGCTCATGTCATGATCTCACGGTTTGAGAGATCGAGTCCTGAGTAGGGCTCTGGGCTGACAGTGGGGAGCCTGCTTGGGATTCGCTCTCTCCCTCTCTCTGCTCCACCCCTGTGCCCTCAAACCAACCCACTTAAATAAAAAACCCATGCAAGTTGGAAAACACAAAACATCCATGGCTAATGTGGCCTTCAGTGAGAGTCCTAGGCCTGCAAAGCCTGAAATGCAGTGGGGTTAATGCCGCTTTCAGCAGCAAAGTAACATCCTCGCCCTTAGGACTATGGCCACAGAGCTCTGTTAATGGTACTCAAGTGGTAAAGGGCTTAACTCCATTGTACCCATCCAGCAAACTCCCCCTCCATGCTGATAACACTGACTCTTGCTGTTGTGACTGAGGGACTGAGAAAACGTTTCTGGCAAAAGGTAGTTGGATCCATAGGGGGCATATAGTGTTTTGTGGGGAACGGTCCCTCCCTCTCTTTGGTCCTGATGGTGCCCTCCACCCTCCCCAGGGTGGGCAGGTGGGTCAAGTCGAATCTACCCCCCACGGTCACTGGTTCAAAGCAGGGTGGAGGCCCGGGCCACGCAGCCCTCACACCCGGAGGGTGGCCTTCCTTTGGAGAATGCAGTTCTTAGTGGGAGCAGGAAGGAGAAGTGGAGATAGAGAACTAGGAAACTCCAGCTCCATGTTGCCCATAAGCATGAGACAGGCATGAGAATGCACAACTCATTTGGTGCTAAAAGAACAGCTGGATCCAAACCATGTTTCTGGAGGTTGGAAGAAATTCAGGTTACCTGCTCAGCCAGCTGGCCAGAGCATCTGTAGAGAAGACACTGAAGATTTCTGTTTGCCTCAAGGCTACCGAGCCTTCCCCCCTAGCTTTTTCCTCCTGGCAAGAAGGACCTCCCTGAAGTTTGCCTTTCAAAGAACTGGGCTACAGGACAGTTCCTGGAAAAGACCAGACAGAGCATTTCCGTCTCAAAGACACAGGGGAAGAAGGCAAGTTTCTCCAAGAAGGATTTTGTTTCTTAAATCCTGATCTTTTAAAATATCTGCAAAGCTTTGGGAGATGAATAGGGGGGCTCGGGGGTTGGTAAGAAACGATGGGGTGGACTTTGAGCTGCTTCCAGAGTTTCCTTACTATTCCTGTAGAGACTGGGTTTGTAAGATGGGGACGCTTGTTTTTAGTTCCTCAAGGCGTGGGGTTGCAACTGGATCGAATAAAGTCAATAAGCTTTAAAATTTTAAATGTAAAATGTACTCAGTTGAATTTTTTTTTTCCCTGACAGTTTGGAGGCGGCCGTGGGATCCAAAGAAGACTTCAGGCGGCTTCAGGGACAAGAAACAGAGCCAGTGGCATTGCGAACCCCTTGAGTTCTACGCTGTCACCATTTCTGAGGGCCCTGGGTAAGTACCTCTCGGTTTTGAGTTCTGCTCTCTCTGCTTTAAGCTCCCCATCGGATCGGCTGCCCCGTCCAGTGGTAACACTCTGTGTAGACAGACCTGAGGCTCGAGGCAAGAGCTCAGCCCTTGCTTACTCTGCAGCCCCTATCCAGGGGGGCCCAGCTGCTCAGCCTGCGCCCCCAGGCTGCGGGTAGTCAGCCGGGCCCACGGCTGAGGTGTGCGTGTTCAGGCCCCAGCCGCGTGTTGGGAACCTCGGGCGGCGTGCACGCGAGGCCTTGTCACGGCCAGTTGGCAGCATCCGCTCCTCAGTTACTACGGGTCTGTGCGCGTGCACGCGAGGTCACAGGGGAGGAAAGCTGTTGTGACCTGGCAGCTAGGAAGCCAGAGCTGCAGTGTTGGCGGGCACAGGTGAGGCGCCTATGAGCTGTCCGAGTGCGTGGCCACCGCACTCGGTGACCATTAGAAGTTGGTTATGGAATGGGCTAGATGGACACTAGGGCACCGGCCAACCTCAAGAAAATTTGCACCCGACGAGGTAGACTGTGGAACACGACGAGATTCCCAGCCCGGTGGCACATCCCTCGGCTCTGACAAACCCAAGGCTTGGCCAAAGAGACAGGATCCTTGTTCCAAAGAAGTGGATGTGCCACCTTCCGGCACAACTGCTTTTATTTTAGGTCTACGGAAGCTGTGTATAACTACCAAGCTGGGAAAATCGTCATAAACCCAGCTAGGATTACACGGGCCACTGTGAAAGGATTTCAGTCTACGATGAAACCGGAGGACATGAAAATGGAGAAGCTCACACCTGTGCCCTCCGGAGAACGGAACTGAAAAACGGGCCAATTTCCCGCAAGGGCCTGGTTGATGGGAAACTGAGAAGGGAGCACCTGCCCGGGATGGCTCCCCGTCCTCTGCCAGGGAACTTACTGCTGGACCACAGATGCTGCTAGAGCACTTGCCACCATTCCACGAGAGACGGCCTTCTCCAAAGCACAAGTCGCCTGTGCAAGAATAAGGTGGGCACGGATGAGCACGTTTCACAACAGCTCACTCGCCACCCAGAGACGATTGCTTGCACCAGGGGACACCAGGTCCTAGGTCAGACTAGTAGGGAAAGGCTGTCCTCCCCCAAGAGGCCATCTCCCACGACAGGCACACTGTCAAACAAAACCCAAGTCTGAACACCAAGTATCCTGTGCTCTTGGGAGGACTCTAAACCTGGGATCCCAGGCATGGCAATGCTCTAAGGGGGACCCTCAACCCCAAACCCCAGTGGTTTTATGCTAAAAAAAAAAAAAAAAGTTACGATCTCTCATGCACATGGACCAGCAGTATCGAAGACAACCTGGAATTCCAGTGGTCATTACAAGGAATGTTCCAGTTAGGTAAGTTCACTCATTTAAGAAGTGCACTTGAATGTAAGGGTTCCCAAATGAAACAAACAGAATGGGTTACCTATTTCAGTCAGCATGCAGAAGGCATGCAGAAGCCTCCAGAAGGCTTCAAGATTCTGAAACTGCTTCATTGAAAGATTCATAGCAAAAGGATAATCAAAAGTTGAGGACACAAGAAGTACCTAGAACAAGAGACTGTAGGACTGATGGGACTCCTGGGATTATGAAGGGTCTTTGACCTGGAAGAGTCCACATGACCAAACACAAGTCTGTCAAAGGAGGGCCCCCCCCATACGGGCCCCTCACAGGATTGGTGGGATTCAAGGGATTCTCTTGTAACTGCTACCAGTTATTCCTGGAACAGCCAAGGGGAAACTAAAATTAATGGGACCCCTTGTCAAATTCTGGTAGATGCCCACGTTATACTCTGTAATTTAAACTCCACTTGCTCCAGAGCCCACAGACGGGAATCCTGGAAAAAGAAGGGTGAGAATCCTTACCCGAATTTGCTCTCCCATGTTACCGCAGCCCACTCGAGAGAGGAAGGTAAGATTTCACGTCCCTTCCTTTCCAATTCCAGACCCACAGGTTATTGATCCTCCCCCTCCCCCCCCCCAGGGACAGCTGTTGCCTTCTTGTGTCCTGGGCGCTTGGCAACCATTCTGTTGGGGACCCCAGTAATACGGTCAGGCAGAAATGTGGGTGGAACTCCATTTCCGGCTGGGGTGCCAGTGCTCGGGAATGGTCTTTGTTCTGGCCATCTTTGGGAGTGGCTCTGGATCTTGAGAGTCATACTCTTTGTATGCCCTCTCTGAGGGCACCTTTTGTGTCCATGGGGTTGTTTCATACTCTCAGGAGCATTTACTGTTTGAGCTCAAACCTGACAAGATAGATTTTAAGTAGCTCTATGGTCAGAAGTTGGCCAAATGGGAAGGACATAGTCACCATCAGAGCTGGATAGCAACTTCTTTGGGGGCTTTCTCCCCATGCCAAAATGAAACTGTGTACCCAGAGGGAAAGAAAAACATTCTGAAGGGTCTGTGGAAGGCTTACTAATCCAATCCAGAGATAAAGGTCTAAATCTAGAACATAGGAATCTTTTGATAGCCACCATAGTTGAAGGTCTCCTTGATACAGAGAAGCAAACCAAAGATCATGTAGTTGGATGGTTGGCCTGTGTTGCAACCCAATTTCTTGCGGAATTAAAAACAGGGGTCCCTGACTCAGAACAAATCAAGTCTCGATCAGAACGAAGATCGCTCTAGTAGCACTGCACATCCCACTTAGCATTTTTACCACTTCCCAAACCTTCCCTATTTGTCTCAAAAGGCCTGCAGGGATTTTAAGAGATCTGGATTTAAGAAATAAAATGCTTCTGGGAATGCTCTACTTGCAGGAATGTCTCTGGTAGGCCCTCTCTTTGAAACGCAAACTTTAGGGAGGTCATTTTGTAGCAGAGGAAAAAAAAAAAAAGAGGCCAATGAAAATCTTAAGTGTCTTCTCTACAGATGCTTTGGCTGTCTGAGCAGGTAACCTGAAATTATTCCAACTTCCAGGACACAATTTGGATCCTACTGTTCTTTTGTAAATGAGTCAGTTTTGCATGATCATACTGGTCTCATGGCTAAAATTTAAAATGAAAGCTATTAGGGTGTCTATGCATATATGTTGTAAATGGATGACATTTTTCTAGCTCTAGCTGGTACTGATAAAATTAATTTGTAAAAGTTTTAATTAACTGGCTTAAAAAGAAGCACTTACATCAAATGAAGTATTCTTAAACTGTCACAAGTAGAGAAACAGTACACATATTTTTCAAGTTCATGTGATCTAGGATAAATCCTCAGGAAATACAGGCTCAGGTTTGTAGGTTTAATTAAAATAGGAATGTCTTCAGAGTTATCAGCATTAAGTATAATGTAGACATACAGCTTTTATTCTCCCTGTGTTTACTAGTTATTTAAATTCATGTGATCTCTGTGACAAAATTTGTTAGCAAGGAAGGTAACTTAAGATGCTGGCCAGCTTTTTAAGGTCTTGAGAAATTTTCATGACTACTGTAAACATAATCATTAAGAACAAGTGAACAGATATGTATTGGTCACAGTCTATATGTTTTTCACTGGGTAGAAGCCTTTTTTTTTTTTTTTTTGTTCAACAAACTGCCAGTTTTATAGCAAGAAAATGACTTGCAGACATCATCCCTCCATGGGGTGTCCGCCCTGTTTTGCACAGTGACCTTAGAAGTCATTTTACTGGCCAGGTAGTCCAGGAGCACCTCAGAGCCCTTCGTCTGCCTCGGAGGCAGTGTTGCCTTTTCATCCTCAACCTCTAGGACTAGTAGGAAGGACGAATGGCATCACTCAAAGCCCATTAGGGGGGGTGCCTGGGTGGCTCAGTCGGTTAAGCATCTGACTTCAGCTCAGGTCATGATCTCACGGTTCGTGGGTTCGAGCCCCGCGTCGGGCTCTGTGATGACAGCTAGCTCAGAGCCTGGATCCTGTCTTCAGATTCTGTGTCTCTCTCTCTCTCTCAAAAATAAATAATAATTTTTAAAAAGCCCATTAGGAAAATTCTATGCAACTTTGGAATTTCCCTGGACCAATGTGTGGTCACGGGTCCTTTCGAATCTGAAGTCCATACCTGCTGAATAGCTTGCTCCCTATAAACTAGTAACCGGCCGATGCACATACCTGCCTCCTGCCCAAGTACCCTGACACTCACAATGTCCAGCAAGGCTCATGAAATACTGCCACTTCCTCTCTTTTTGAGAAACACCTCTCACAAGTTCAAGGGGCTTAGGCTGAACAAGAATACAGCCTGACATCTGATTTCCCTTCATGAGCCACGTCCCGGAGAAAACCTGCACTATGTCACGTCAAGGACTCCCTCGTCGCTGGTCCGAAAAGACCCTTCTGGTACTGCTTACCAATTCCTGTGTAGTTCAACCTGAAGGCATCTGACACTTGCATTCATCTGTCCCAGCTTCACGGAGTCACAGGACCTGAAAGCCCCTGGTGCCCTCCAGCACAAGATGCCCTGACTGCCAGAAGTGGATGGCATCCCATGGAGCCTGCAATCCTGACAGGTCAGCCGGGCCTGGAGAACTCATGACTTCCACCATGGTCCTCCTTTACTCTGAAAATCACCATGGGCAACAATTACCCAGACTCTGCCACTCTTGTGTTTTTTCTCGTTTGCTCTTTTCTGTTGCTCCTTAACTTGGAAACAGAATACCCTCCTCCAGATCTTCCAGGCAGTTGCCAGGGGAGACCGCCTTTCAGACTGCATCTGAAACTCTGCTCTGTCCATGAAAGACCCTGTGGTCTGTCCCGTAACCAGTTTTTCCTCTATCCGTAATGCCAGCACAAACGACCTCTGAATTCCCTTTGATGTCACCTTACACGGTTAAACTTCTGTGGCCAGGCTTCCCAGTGTCTTGTTCTAACCTTTCTCTGATGATACCTATCCTAGACCAATTCAGTACAGATACCTACGCAAACCATAGTACACTGGTGTCACCACGTTCTTAATTCTTTTTCGTTGTTGTAATTTTAGAGACACTGTGCTGAGCGTGGGCAAGCAAATGCCAGTCTAACACCTGGACCTTGGACACAGTCTCCTTGCCCTGACCCTCCGCTTTGACCCAAGAAAAGAAGTTGCTTAAGTGTGGCCTTGAGCTTGCTACTCTTCCTGAAGCTGCTCTCACCTTGAAGAAAGGGGTCCATTCATGGCATGGTGAAGAAAAAGAAATGTGGGTCATCGAAAGGTGAAGTCCATGCAAAAAAACACTTGGCAATACATTGGGTGATCACTGCCCCTAATGGGGGCTCGACCAAAAAGAGGAACTGCAGAACCAAACTAAAATGGAGTCACTTATGGTCAAGGACAAAATGGAGACAGTCAATGTAGGCTCATAAAGGAAACTTAACCTATCCTACAAAAATGACAGCTATTCCCAGAAATCAGCAGAAGACATCAGCCAATCTCCCAAAGTCATTTCTCTTCAGGACCTTTCTGAACTTCCTTTACCCCTGCAGATATGCATAGTTTGGTTTTTGACATTGCTGCTAATTCAGATGAGGCCAAGGAAATCCAGTGTCCGGTTCCTTTCTATGGGACAAGGCACATGAGGATGGGCTTCCTCAGCTCCAAGGGACTTGTGCTCCATCTAACCACATCTTTGCTCAAGGAAGGAAAAAAAGGGGGAAAAAATGGGGAAACGATAGAGCCTATCAGCCGTGCTTTCTGCAAAAGATTGTGAGCAAGAGAGGGGAATGTGAAGGGATTTCCATCTAAAATGGATAAGAAATGGAGACTCTCATGCATGTGCCCCTCAGCAGAATGGAACTTGAGAACAGAGAAACTGATTTTCCATAAATGCTTGGTTTACAGGATATTGAGACTTAGCGCCAAACCAGTGAATGTCTGCCAAGGATCTCTTCCCGTGCTCGAGGGAAATCAGTTTGTTTAGACTCTGGCTAGACTCCTCCCTCTGCTCACTCTTCACAAATACAGTCCACCCCAAGCCCTCCATGGACTCACCTGTAGCTTGCTACGGCATGTGTTTCCCAAGGTGCAATTTTACCATTCCCAAATAAACTCCTTTTCTGGTAATCTGAGCTTGCCTCAGTTTACCTCCTTATTGAGGTTGTTAGCCATTACTGGGAACATTCCAATTAGACAAGATCATTCATTTAAGGTCACCTGAAAGCATGGTTTGCCAAATGAAACAGAATGAGTTATTTTCATTGGCACACAGCAGACTCCAAAAAGACTTCACGATTCCAAAAACAGTTTCATTATAAGAGTCACTGCAAAAGGATAATGAAAAATCAAAGACACAAGAGGTACCTAAAACCAAAGACCCTAAGTTTGACATGACTCTGCCTGCTTCCCTCCACCCTCCTGCACCTTGGAGGACTCGTGGGCTGCTACCGAACTGCCTTCTGCTCAAAAGGGACTCTGTGACCGTAAACAAAAGTCCGCCCAGTTACCGGCCTCAAACGTGGGCCTCCACATGAGCCCTTCTCAGAGCTGACGGGACTCTGAGGGTGTTCTGGTAACCTGCTACCCCGTACTCTATTCAACAGCCAACAGGAAACTAAAATGAAATTTATGGAAAGCCTTGCCCAGTTCTGGTAGCTACCAGGGCTGTACGCTCCACTTGCTTAGGACCCTGCAGCTCTCAAGAGGCCCTGAGAGAAGTGGCAGGCAGAGGGTGGGATCCTCACCAGAGGCAGCTTTCCTTGATCTTCGCTGTGCCCATTCGAGAGACAAAGGTAAAATTTCATATTCCCTTCCTTTCCGTATCCAGACCCATGACTCCCCCAGGGACAGCTGTTTTCCTTTCGGCCATCTTTGGGAATGTCTCTGCATCTCGGGAGGGTGGTATGTTTTGCACCCTCTTTGAGGATGCCTTTTTGAATGCATGGGGTTACTACTGCCAGGAATATTGACTGTCCCAGCTGAAACTGGGCAGGACCTACGAAAAGATTTTTATAATAGCTCTAGGGTCAGATGTCGGTTAAATTGGAAGCTCACGGCCAGAGCCTGACAGGAACTTTCTTTTAGACCTTCCCCCCCACCCCCGGCCCTCCCCAGACTAAATGAAACTATGTACCCAGAGGGAAAGAAAAACATCGAAAAGACCCAACAGCTCTAAATTAGATTTCCATCTGAGATCAAGATCTTCTCCCGGAGATAGAGAAGCAAGCTGCAAATGACATAGTGGGAGCGGGGGGGGGGGGGGGGTGAGCCTGTGATGTCACTCAGGCTGCAACCCAATTCTGAGAAATTAAAAACTACTGTTGTCTTGGGGCGCCTGGGTGGCTCAGGCGGTTAAGTGTCTCACTGATTTTGGCGCAGCTCATGATCTCACAGTTCCTGAGTCGGAGCCCTGCATCAGACTCTGCGCTGACAGTGCAGAGCCTGGCGGGGATTCTCTCTCTCCCTGCCCCTCCCTCTCTCTCACAAATGAATACGTGTTAAAACAACAACAACAACAAAAAACAACACCTGTGGTGGTCTTATGAATCAAGTCTTCACAAGAACAGAAATGCAGCAATTCAAATGGAAGCAATTCAAAGCCCACCTATCATTTTTACCAATCCCCAAACCTCCCCTATGCATCTCAAAAGGCTTGTAGGTATTGTAAAATTCTGGCCTTAGGGTAAGAACATTACTTCTTAAATGAACTTGTGTTCCTTCTCTGTGCCATAGAGATATCAGTGTTCTATTTGGTCTTCTCTAGGAATCAAGGTTATTCTGATATTATCAGAAGGGAAAAAAGGCGGGAGACGGTGTTCTTCAGAAACTAGGGAAATGAAAAATCTTGACTTCGCAAGTATCAGTGAAAAAAATCTTTTTTTTTTTTTTTTTTACCAGAAGCATGATGTGGATCCAATTCTCTTATAAATGGGTGAGTTTTGCATTATTTCACCTGTCTCAGGGCTAAAATTTTAAACAAAAGCTTTAAGGTCTTTGCATCTGTTTCTATGATTTTATAAGTGTCCATATGCATGTCCTACATGTGTGATCTCTGCCCCTGGCTAGTATTGCTAAAATTAATTTGTCAAGGGCTCTATTTATGTGGCTTAAAGACAAACAAGAGCTATACAGATTATATATACTCTAAGAATACTAAAAACTAACCCAAATGTTAAGTTCATGTGGCCTAGGGTAATCTTCAGTAAATTAAAGCTAGTTTACGTTGGCTAGTTTACTTAAAATAGGCATGTCTTTAGAATTACCAGCATGAACTAGAATACGTCTTTACTTCCTAGGTTAAAAGTCAAATAAGCTCATGTTCTCGATTATGGAATTTGTCACCAAAAAAATAGTTTGACAGTCAGCTGTTGAATGCTCATGAGACTTAGAGTAATCTAAAAATTAAGAACAAGAAAATTAGAAGTACAATAAAAGTTTATAAATGAACTTTTCAACAATAGTCATGCTTTTGTTCAGTCTACTTAAAAAATAGTTTCCAGGGGTGCCTGGGCAGCTCAGTCGGTTGAGGCATGTGACACTTAATTTTGGCGCAGGTTATGATCTCGCTGTCATGACATGGAGCCCCATGTTGGGCTCCGTGCTGGGCACAGATCCTGCTTGAGATTCTCTTTCTCCCCCGGCTCCTCTCCCCTGTACTCTCTTTCTCTAAAGAAAAAAAAAAGTTTGCAAAATATTTATGGTCACTTGAAACCTGAAAGTTATAGTGAACTAAGTTAAAGAATGGACTTTCATTGACTACCTAATTTCCAAATACTAAAGTGTTACTTACTGAACACGGATTTATCAACTTTTCACTTCCTTTTACAGAGGACCTAAAGATATTTGGGCCTATTAGAAAACCTGTTTCAGGCCACACAGAAAAGTTTATTACGAAGAACTTACTTCTAGAAATTGTGAAGTATATTTAGAAGTTTGTGAATCTACAGAATGTTAGAGACCATTCACAGTGCTTTTTAAGAATTCTGAGGGTTAAGAATTCTCATCAATATATGTAATTAAAATTACTTACAAATAATCAAACAAGTGTGGATGGAAAGTAGTCCAGTAAAATGACTGGTTGTTCTCAGCCAACTTGACCACATACCAAATTCCCTTCCCAAGATCCTTTTTCCAAAAACCACCCACCAATTTTTTGTTCCATGGAACAAAATCCGAATGGATCTAAAAATTGGTAGGTGGTTTGTGGGAAGGGAATTTGATATGTGGTCAAGTTGGCTAAGATGGGAATGGATTTATTTTTGAGAGGGAGAGAGACAGAGTGCGGCGGGGGAGGGGCAGAGGGAGACACAGAATCCGAAGCAGGCTCCAGGCTCCGAGCTGTCAGCACAGAGCCCAATGTGGTGCTCAAACTCATGAACTGCGAGATCGTGACCTGAGCTGAAGTCAGATGCTTAACCAACCGAGCTACCCAGGAGCCCCCATTGAGTTTTAATATCAAAAGCACACTGGTGCAAAAAAATAGAATTTGGTTCTCTGTGAAAAGGACTAACTAAGTCTTTTTGGTCTGTTTTTGATAAGCAATTATAAAAGATTACTTACCTTTTAAGTAATCTGCCTGGGCAGCAAAGATTTTGTGTTGCAGCAAAATAATTAACTGTGCTTCATGGGGTTTTTATGAAGTCTTCGATTACATAAGCAAACCCAGTCTTCTCAATATTAAGAGCTAAGTGTTGTTCACAATTGCCTTTAACATTCTGTCACTCTGGTTAGATAGATAATGAAGTATTATTTCATAATGATCTGTGATCCTGTTTAGTCCTGTGTTCAAACCTATTGATATTTGACACTTTCCCATAACCAGATTCTCGAGGGTGTCTTCCTGACCTTAAGGTGACTTTGAGATTTCCCTCGAGGGTCCCTGGGAAATCCCAAAGAATTTGTCTCTCACCGTATACAAGATGGTGTACTAATTAGGTTTACTTGCTATGTTAACGTACATTGTCAAATAGGTGATAAAACCTTCTTAGATTATTTGTATGGATTGTGTTACTAGTACAAATGGTCTTGAAACTGTATGGAGTTTCTCGAAATCTGTTATGTCCTTGTGCAATATTATTCATACATCCAGTTATTATCTTTAAATTTTGTGTATCACGGAACTAGCCAAATGTCCTCATCAATTCCATTATAGTGAACTGCAATCAGATCTTTAGCGTTTTGGTCACTTACAGACCCTTGATTGTTTTACTCTGATGGGACTCATGGAAAGAACCCTACCAAGAACTCGGGACCACTGACACTGCAGCCAAGTTAGAAGGTATTGGACCTGGGTGCCTATTTAAAAACTGAGGAAGGCTCTGTCTGACTTCTGGTCTGGTGCAAAAGCTGGGGACCTCAAACCCGAATGGACCAAGAAAAGAGGTCGACTGCTTCCTCCCAAGATGTGGAGTAAGAAAGTTTCTTTTCATTCCTCTTTCCCTCTCTGACAGAGGTCTTCATGATTCTTTTGTCCACCATGTTCCTTGCCCTGGCTGGAAAAGGTAATGCCATTGTTCACGTAGCTCAGGCCACTGCAGAGGGAAAGGTGATCTAACCTCCAAAAGACTGTGGGTGTCCCACGGTGCTGTGAGCCCATCGTTCTGCCCCTCACAAACTCTGCCTCATTCCCAGTGCTTCACCTTCTCTGGGCCAACCCAGCCCCTTCGCTATGGTGTCACCATCCCTGGTTAAGAATCCTGGGCCCAAGAGAACGGTAACCAAATAAAACCACCTGTGGGGTCTACTGGCCCCCACGGTGCTGCTCTGTGGAGTCCCAAGCCTTAGACTTAAATAGGAATGACTATGAAGGATTCAGGATTCAAAGTTTGCTTCCCGTGACAGATCCAACCCCCCTGGAAAGGAGTAAGTGTAAATGAGGCTACAATTAGGAATCTTTCCCGCACTCCTGAAGATGTTGCAGAATCTGCTGCTAAAGCAACAGTTGCCTAACAGTACCTCCTAGCCCCTGACTAGCGTGTTTAGCTGAGCAAGGTGATGGGGGTGCTGTGGCCACCACCACTTGCTGCACTTGGATAGACGTGTCTTGGGGGACTTGACACTCAGCTACACAGGATCACTAGACAAGCCAGCTGACTTAAGAAAGTGACTCCTTCAGTGGGGTCTTTTCTTTGGGGCCCATGGCTCCAAAGGGAACTCTAGGGGCACCTGGGTGGCTCAGTTGGTTAAGCATCTGATTTCGGCTCAGGTCGTCATCTCACAGTTCGTGAGTTTGAGCCTCCGTGTCATGCTCTGTGCTGACAGCTCCGAGCCTGGAGCCTGCTTCGGATTCTGTGTCTCCCTCTCTCTCTGCCCCTCCCCTCCCCGAGTGCTCTCTCTCAAAAATAAACAAACAGTAAAAAAAAAACCTGCACTCTAGACAGTGGGCATGATCCTGCTATAATGACCATCGTCTCGCTGCTTTTTTCTTTCAAAAGCTTTCAATACATGTTCACCGCTTTTAACCACCCAGCAAATGATCTCCTGAAGAACAGAACTTCAGACAACGGAACAGGGAGAATGACCAACGGAAAGAACAAACGTGACATCATGACCTGTGAATACCACACACACATTCACCACAAGACCACGAGAACTCTGGAGCCTTAGTGGGAGCCAGCCCGATGCCTTACGTGTGATCCCACGTCGGATCAAAGTCGGAGCGAAGTGTTGGAAACAAGAAAACAGGCCCCAAATGGAGTCACTTATGCTAAGCCCCACGTCACCAAAGAGACCTCTCTTAGTTTCAGCTCTCCCAGAAATTGAGTCTTAAACCAGTCACTCGGGGCGTCTGACAGACCCCTGCCATCCCCCAAAAGGTGAGTGACTTTGTAACAACCAACTCATTTTTTTGTCTTGTGTAGCCTCCTTGTTCCCTCTTCCTCCTGGCTATTCAAGTCTCATTTCCTATAGCTCCTCTGAGCTCCTTTTTTCTGCTAGATGAGATACTGCTTCATTCATAAATGGTGAATAAAGCCAAGAGACTCTTTCAGAGCGCCTCCGTTGAATGTTGTTTGTTTCAACACCATCTTCTTCTCAAAGGCTAAGCCCGTGTTCTCCTACTCCCCCATGATTTCATCCTACCCTACTTCTGAGGTGGAAGTCTGGCTCTTTACAGCAAAATGAGGGTCTTTGGTGTTTACCAAACAAACATCTGCGTGTTTGCCCCTGCAGTGGCCCCTCTCCCCGTGCTGTACCCCACCTCCATCCAGGCCGTGGAAGCCAAGTTCAAGAGGTATCGCCCTGAAACTAGAGTTATCCCCTCCCCTCAGAATGCCGTAAGGTCTCAGAGCAGTTAATACATAAGCCCTGCACTTCTGACAGATGGTTCAAGGTGTGGATTTGAACTCTTGAAACTTTGGTCTCGAGCATGATTCCTGGAACATAGAATTTTTTGGTTGAATAAGCTTACAACGTTTTGTCCACTTCTGAATGGTATCTGTATCTTTTTAGTTGACCCTTGAAATGCTATTTATATTTCAACGTCTTCTCTGCCAGTTAGATTTTGGTCCCTGGGAACCAGAGCCAGATGACCTGTCACTGCTTTGATGCCTACTACAGTGCCTCACAAATTTGCATGTGCATTTGATTCACCCAGGATCTCAATCAAATGCAGATTCAAATTCAGTAGGCCCAGGGGTCCAGATTTCCAATGAGCTCCCAAGCAGTGAGGACACTGATGCTCATCTATGGACCACAGTTTGGAAAGCAGGACATTTGGCAGACTGTCTGCCCCTCAGGAAGGCTGGATGAAAGCAGGGGCGACCTTCAGGTGACTGGGTCAACCTAGTTTGTTTGAGGTGCTTTGCGGTGTCAACTGTAGGATGCTCTTCCTTTCATGGACATTGATCCCTACACCAGTAAAAGCTTCTCCAAGTGTCTACACGGACACAGAGTCTGGCAAGGGCTAAATCACACTTCGAGGTCTTTTCTGGGAAGCAGCATTGGGAATATCTAACATCCGACATAAAAACATAGAGTCCCACACGTATCTAGAAATAAGACATAAAAATAATGGCTCATACAGCATTCAGAAGTTGCTTCTGGAAATTGAGATGGACCAGGGCAACACATGCAGCACACCTGAGACCACAAACTCATGAGCAGTGAAGGGGGGGGGGGCGGGCTGGGAACACCGAACATGCCCTTACAATACCTCTATTCATCAGTGCTTTGGTGAGTTGGAGACTCAGACCCATCCATGATGGGCGAGTTTTCTGTTGCTTCTCTGAACAAAGGCGAGCGGAAGAAGGAAGAGAAGAGAGGTCATGTTAAAGAGAGGAACTGACACAGACGTGATTAGTAGCTTCTTAATACACTGGAAATACCAGTTGATTATACACCCAAGCGTTAGTGACAAACACTGTAAGTCATGCAGAACTTTCAAGCCCCAGGACTGATTCTAAGCCCTCTCTGGTTTTGTGAGGAAGGCAGGCTTTGGCACTTTTCCCCCATTTTCTTATCACAGAGAACATTTATTGGTTATGATTGTCCACCTCCCTTCAAGGACCCAGATATCTCTGTTCCCAATTTGCCCAGACTCCTCACTTGCTCTGAATTAGTAAGTCATGGATGGGCCCAAGAATCTGCATTTGTAACAAGATCCCAGACACTCATGCTGGTGGCCCAAGGACGGCACTCTCAGAACCACTGGCCAGGGACAAGACTCCAGAGGTCAGAGGACGCAGCTTCATTCAGCTGTGGCACCCTGGGCAGGGTACTTCCTTTCTCTGAGCCTCATCTATACCACTGTAAGATCTGGATCCTTCCCTTGCAAGGTTGAGGCGAGGAATATATGAAACTTCTATATGTTAGTAAAAGCTCCAAGCCTTTGAATGCACTGCAAGCACCCCATAAACATCAGCTCCTCTTCTCTTCTGTCAAATAAACCTGGTTTAAAGTCACCCCAGATAAATTTACAGGCACAAAAATGTCTGCCAGGCACGGGAGCCCGAAAAGCAGTCGGTGGAGCCAATTCTGGTCCTGTTGTTCTCCGATCATTCACCTCACAGACAGCAGTCACCTTTTTCCAGGCTTCCCCACAGATGCTCCGGCAAACTAGGAACTGAATAAAGCCGGAACAGAGGATCCCTCCTTTACCCAGCAGGCACGACAAAACGTAACACCCAGGTGGAGGGGACGTGCGAGGAGCAACGGGAGAGGCCGGAATTGTGAGGAAAGTGGTTTACGTGGATCTGCTGGACCCTCTAACCGTCCATGAGACTAGAATGCTCTATGCCTACATTTGAAGCTATAAAAGGGAATCTTGTTTTCATTGCTTTGCTGGGGGTCACTTCTTAAAGATCTCAAGGTACCGGCACCTGATCCCCTTGGTTTGTGGGTTAAGAACAAGCAGCTGGGGCAGGACAGAGATGCGCTCAGAGCCTCCTGCCCTTTTCCTTCAGACGCATCCTGAGTCCAGGAGAGGGGGAAGGGGGTCCTGAGAAGCATGTGAGGCTCAAATCCCCTGTCCCCTTCTTGCCCGGCCCCCCAAGGTCTGCCTGATAGAATCTGAACGCAAATCAAATGCCGCCTGGAATCCTGCCCAAAATCCAATTTGACTTCCGGCACCTACCTCCCCCACGTTCCTGGGACCACCGCCAGGGTGAAAAGAGAGCCCAGAGAACTGGCCCCTCTAAAGGGACAGGGACGGAAAGGAGCCAGCGAGGAGGTAATATCATTCGGGCAGCTTCTCGGGGGAAGGAAGGGGTTTCCCAGGAACAAACGCTCATGTTTTTGGTGAAGCCCTTCTGTCAACTAGGATCTGTAACTGCTGAGGAACGTCGATCATTCTAGAGCCTGGAAGAAGGGGTGGAAGGTGTGAACAGGGGACTCACCCAGTCTGCCAGGTTAGGATGTGGTGGGGACTGCTTGGCGGCGTCGCTCCAATTTCACTCGACGGTGTTGAGCTTCTCTGGCTTTGAGGTAAGGCAGCTGTAGAGAGGTGACAACGGGCAGGGGGTAAGATCATGAAAGAGCTTCTCTCCAGAGATGCCGGATAGGAGCCCGGGGCAGGGTCACAGTGGGGGACACCCTCCCCCCTCCCCTGGCTTTTGGCCAATTCTGTCTTCTCCAAAGTATCTTTCTCATTAGTGAACTTCAGATACAGCTGCTTAGAATTGCTTGTCTACAGTATGTTCCAGAGGAGTTACCTCATCACTAGACAAATGCTACAATTTTGATAGAAGGACAACACTCCTGGTCCTGTCAGACCGCTGCTGCTGTGGACAGTGAGAGAGGCTCACGTTCTTTACATGGTGCGAGCAGCACATTCATTCTTCTTTCTCCAAATCCCCCTGTGACGTCCCTGGCACGTGTCACTGGGCTGATCGTATATTTGGAGGAGGAACATGGGGAAGGTTCTAGGACCTCCAAGTCCACGGTTTCTTTCATGACTGCCTGAATCACTTTTGTTCTCCTCTCTGGAATTTGTCATTTGGCCAATGTGCCATAATAAATTAATGAGTCACTGGGGACATGGGGGACAGAATGCAGGAGCTGTGGGGCCTGGCACACCCAGGTAGCCGGCTGGTCCCTCCTCCTTGTCCCATTCATTCCAAGGCCCAAGAATCCCCTCCAGTTCGCAAAGGTGAACCCCACTTTCTGTCCTTCCCTCTGATCTTTACCCTCACTTAACTCTTTCCCGTCACAAGTCAGATCCTGACTTGGAATCCCTTCTGTGTGACCCCTCTCATTCTAGTCTTCTGTTTTTAAAAATCATTTTATTATGTCTCAGCTTCCTCCCCTTTCTTTCCCGACGGTCTGAACAGAACTTTCTGCCCGCACGATCCCCGTCTGTGCGTGCTGACAGCCCTGCGGGTCACCGCGATCCTCTCCCAGAGAGGGACCGGGAAGGGAAAGGAGCCTTTACTTCCTTACATCCTGGCACTGCTCAATGCTCTCAGTACAAGAAGAAAAGGGAGCCCTTAATTCGATTACGAAAGCTTTAAGATGTAGTGTCAAGGTATTGAAAACGCTTTATAAAAATTCTGCTGGTCACCTCCTAACATCCCTGGGACAGAACGGCAGGAGCCGCTGGGACGGTTACCAGCTCTCCCTTCCCCCACCGCCAGTCGGTCGGCCCTGGGGACACGGCCAAGTCCCAGGGCTCCAGGACCCAAGGCCACGCTTGCAACAAGCGTCCCTCTGGAAGGGGCCACTCGGGTCTGTGACTTACTAGCGTCTCTTCGCCAGAGTAAAGGTGCACCTTTGACTGGAATAAACCCCGAGACACGTCTGCATGGGGCTTCTCTGATTTCTGTCCTTACAAGAAGTGGCCCGAGGGAAGGTCTGCATCCCTACCTAGGATGCTGAAGCGGGGGCACGACTTAGCCCGGCCCGCTGGGGAGGGTCGCAGGCGCTACCCCGCCGGCTCCGCCATCTCTGTCCCCGGCAAAGCCAGGGCTGGACCGGGAGGGCGTGAAGGAGGGGACCGGCAGGCCCCCAACCTCACCCGTCTGACAGCCGGGTTTCTAGAATTAACGATCTCAAAATCCGGAGGCCCTGGAAACGCCCCGCCCCACCCCCACCCCCCCCCCCGCGCCCCCCTCACCTGACGTGGCCTTGCACATCTGGGGCATCCTGGTGACCCTGCTGTGCGCCACGAAGGTGCTCTGGGAGGAGGTGCTGTACTGGGAGCCGCTGTCCGAGGAGGTGGAGCTGGTGTGCGACAGGCGGCTGTGCTCCTTGTGCGAGGCCGTGGAGCGCTGGTACCACTGGCGCAGCTCGTCCGAGACGGCGGCGCGGCCCGCGCCCTTGTCGTGGGCGCCCTCGCGGCCCAGCGACGGAGTCCGCAGGATCTGCGAGCGCGACGGCGTCAGGCGGCCCGCGTCGCCCTCGTCGCCACTGCGCCAGCTCTCCCTGAACAGGCCGCCCGCCGTGTACGAGTTGGACGTCTTGAACTGCGCCTTGACGCTGTAGTGGCCCTCCTGGTCGCTCTCCAGGCTGCGCACCACGACGGGCGTGGCGCTGCCCTCGATGTACAGCGGGTACTCCTTGATGCGGTACTGCGAGCTGGGCTGGCTCTGGCTGTGCAGGTAGACGCCGTGCGCGCCGCCGCCGCGCGCCGCCAGGTTGGGCATGCTGCCCGAGTTCGCGGCCCCCAGCGCGCCCGCCGCCCGCTGGCGCTGGCGCGCGCGCGCCTTCGACGGCGAGTCCTCGGCCAGCGTGGAGTAGTTGGCGTTCATCTGCGCCGGGTAGTAGTGCTCCGAGCTCGAGTGGCTGGTGCAGGAGGAGCAGTCGTCCATGGGGTCGGAGCCGTTGCTGCTACGAGTCCGCGGGGTGTAGAAGTCGGGGCTCCCCGTGTCGTTCTCCGAGCCCAGGAGCTTGCCCTGGGACTCCAAGCTGGAGCTCCGGTGCCTAAAGTGCAGGGCGAGGCTGTGCAGCCGCGTGGGGCTGAGGTCCACCGACCTGCGGGGAGACCGCGGGTGGGTCGGGTGGGGGGGCCCCGGGAGGGGGGGACGGGGTGGGCGCGGGCTCTGGGATCGTGGGACCCCGGCAGGGACCGAACCCGCAGCCCGCAGCCGTTGCCCGGGGAGGCCCCGCCGGGGGAAGACGAGGCGCGGGAGGGACCGCAGCTGCCTCGACTGGACGCTCGATTCTGCGTGGGGGCGGGACAGAGGGCGGCGCCCACGGAAAGGTGGCCCCTGAAAAAACACGCTCCCAGCCTGGCTTTTAACCGTAGAAGAGGATTCTAGGGATGCAAAGAGAGCCAAGAAAATCCCCAGTCTAGTATTACGTTTTGAAAGCGGACGAAATGCCCACTCTTTGCAGGTCAAAGGAAAGCCCAACTTCGCGCCCTGCGCAGGGTTCAACCAAATACTGTTACGAAGCCCACACAGACTTCCATTCCGCGCAGACTCTGAAATGGAAGGCTGCTGGGACAGGTACCACTGGAAATGGACTGACGCGAACGCCTACCATGCCCCTACTTGGTCTAAGATCCACTCTGCTCCTGAGTCCACACTCTAAGCATCCGTCCGCGTCAAAGGGGTGGACACTCGTGACATCCAGGCTGGCTCCACTGGCCAAATACAGGAAGAGGCGAGTTCCCGTTCCGTCACTCAGGGTAGAATGTGAAGTCCCCACCCATGGCTCTCTGGGGCTTAGTCCTCACCTTCCTCTCTGGCTCCACCCTCTCTGTCATCTGCTCTGGCCACACTGGCCCCCGGGGAACATGCTAAGTGCAGGCCTGCCCCTGGGGCTTTGACCTTGCTCTTCCCCGGACGTATCCTCAGAACCTGCTCCGCCATCCATTCAGGTCTCTACTCCAACATCACCTTAGTACAGAGAACTTCCCTGATGCTTTCACTTAACAGATAGTCTTTCCCTTCACTATGTAGCCCCTGTCCTGTTCATTTTTCTTCTTAGTGCGGATCACCATGTGACACATTTTTCTTTCTTGCCACTCTCCCCTACTAAAATGTCAGTCCACGGAGAGCTGGAGAGTGGCCTGTTTTGTTCGCTGCTCTATCCCCTACGGTGGCACCTGGTGCACACAAGGCACGTGATAACTATCTGTGACTTGGAAGGATCAATCAGTCTTGCCTGGAAAGCTCAATCTTACCCTATATAAATCCGTCCTTGGGGCCACTGTCCCTATGCAATCAGTTTCTGATCAAAGGAAATGATGGCTTTGGTTTTTGCCTCTTTTCAGAAAATGAAGGTGTGATTCACGGCTTCACTCTTGCCAGTTCCTTTTGCCCTTCAGTGAATTTAATGCCCTGAGGCATTAAAAAGTCCAGGATAAACTGAGGCCTCAGCGGGAAGTTACATGAAGACGATAATATAAAGATCAGCCCCCATCAGGGCAAGGTTGTTCTGTTTCGAGCATGTTCCCTGCTCATCTGGCTAGCCTTTCCTGCCTCTGTTTGGATTAGAAAAGCTTCCTCCGGGGGGGTGGGGGTGGGGGGTCTGGCTGGTTCAGTTGGTAGAGCATGCGGCTCTCCACCTTGGAGTCGGGAGTTCGAGCCCCACGTTGGGTACAGAGGTTGCTTACATAAACAAACTTAAAAAGAGTTTTGAAAAAGGAAACCCCCTCCATGCCCACGGTTCCCAGAAGCCTGGGGACTCTCCAGGTGACTCTTGCTGCCCAGCGGACGGAGGCACTGGGATACAGACAGGTCTCATAGCTGACGTGGGCTCACCACGGACGGCCCAGAGTTTTCATCCTGCTTCGTGTGAAAGAGAATCTACCTCCCTGGCTCAGGCCTGACCCGAGTTCACCGGTTCTTCCGGTCGGTTTGGGGCCAGCAATGCCCAGGTTAACAAAGGGAGGTGTGGCGTGGGGAGGGCGCTGGCCCGAAGGCCTGGTCCACTCACCTCGTGGAATGAACATAGTGGGGACTCCGGACCCGCAGGTCTGGGGTGGACGGCATGCTGGACTGGGAGTTCCAGTGAGGGAGGCTGCGGATGGGGCTGTTCTGCAGGGAGCCGCTGCCGCCGCCTGCTTCCGCACAGCTCCCCGTGCTGGGGAACCGCTTGTGACTGCTGCAAACCAGAGAGCGGGCTGGTCACGGCCACGCACAACCGCACCTGTTCCCGGACAGGGGCCCGGCCGCCCCTGGGACCACCCCCCCCCCATTCCTAAGGCTCTCAGCCTTCGCCCCAGGAGTGGGTGGGGTCCTCGGCCCCAACCTGCACCACAGTGTGAAACCAGGACCCTAGCAGGGGCGCCTGGCTAGCTCAGTCAGGAGAGCATGCGACTCTTGAGCTCAGGGTTGTGAGTTCAAGCCCCCCGGTGGATGTAGAGATTCCTTAATAAATAAAATCTTAAAAAAGCAAAACAAAACCCTCATCAGCCTTGTGCTTAACTGGGAGTGGACTGTTCTGTGAAGTCCCTGCCCTCAGCCACCGTTTCTGTTTTCCAGCAGACAAATATTTACCTGTCTGGGCAGCCACTGGGAGCTTTAAAGGGTGTAATTAAAGGAAATGAGAAACACAGAGACACAGACCAAAATGCCTTCCAAAAATCTCTCCGCAGTATCAGCCGAGAAAGGAACTGATAATGCACGCAGCTAAGAGTACAGCCACCTGGCCCCGGATTTCCAGCGGACGATGGTGTCAGGTCCTGAACCACTTTGGGATTCCTACGAGAAGACTCTCTCTTGCCTTTTCAGAACAGTGCTGCCTAAGGCTTCCTCGTTCATTTCCGGGTCATTTCGCAACACTGAGACCATCTGCCGAGACACTGTGAGCCCCAAACCCCCATTCCCTTTTGCGTGACCCATCTGGACCTTGACAGGGTCAGCAGCAGAGGGCGCTGTGAGCGCAGCACTGTTGTCAGGCGACCCCAGGAGGGAGGAATAAGCTGGTGGAGATTTTGCAATTTGTGGGTACGATTTGGGGACAGCCCTTTGTTTTTCCCTGTGACCTCATGTGATCTCCCCGACCCGGCTCACCTGGAATGGCCGTGGGAGGAACGTTTCTTGACCTTCTCGTAAGGCTCATCTAAAGAGGACTCGCTCCACATTTTGGGCTTTATGGGGGACTTGTCGTAGTCATTGCCGTGATAGTGCATCTGCCGGAGTCCCTCCAGGGACTGGGGAGGAGGGGGCCTGTTGTGTGATGGTGGTCGAGGAGGGAGTCCCTTGTGAGGAGACTGTAAGGGGGACAGTGTGCTGGTGACCTGAGAGTCTTCTGCACAGAGATGGAGAGAGACGAACTGAGCAAGGGTCCCTCCCACCGACCCTGACAGACCCGCCCACCCCCACCCGCACCCCCGCCCCTGCAATCCGCACAGGCGACCGTCCACTCAATGACCACACCCCTCCCCCGCGCCCCCCATAATCCAGACAGGCGTCCGTCCACTCAGTGAGCGCACCCCATGGCTTCCCCAGTTGCCAAGCCAAGTCAAACTGGAAGGAAGCAAACCTAAACTTCGAGCGGCCTTCAATGGGGAGAGAAGTTTCACTTTTGATTAGCTACAGCCTGAATGCCATTAAATCCCAACAGCGAATGATTGCTTCACACCAAACAGCAAAACACAGTCATTATCGTGTTGTCAAGGTTTCATTCAATAGACGGTAAGCGTCTAATTGGCTCTGGGGGCGTTTCAGCTCCATGAGGTTCTGTTGTGTTCGCTTCTATCACCTCAGTGCCTGGAATGATGCTCAATAAATGTTAGAAAAAAGTGAAAGTTATGTATGTTGTGTGTCATTATCTGTTGGTGGCTCTAGGTATCTAGTTTCTCTGCTTTTCTTTCATTCCAGGCTGAGGAGTGGGGATGTGGTCTGAAAGCCATAGGAAGACCCTGGAGCTTCCCAAGCACGGAGGTGTCAGGATGAAAATCCTGTCTGAGAGCGAGTCACCCATCGGGGTTGAGAGTGGGCAAGAGAGAGGGACGAGGCAGGGAGTAAGGAAGATAATCTGTGTGGAGAACCAGGGGGTGAGGGTGTAGCCGTGAGCAGAGGAGGGGGAGGAAAAATTCAGTGCTCATTGTGAGGGCGGAGTTTGAAGGGAAAAAATACACAGAAGCAAACCCCAAAAGCTCTAACCACCTTTCACTTGGCTCCCAATCCATTTCCCATTCGTATCCTTATCATAGCCCCCAACCTTGAAACCCGGCATCGATTATGCGCCCACCTCTCAAATCAGTAAAGCAAAGAGCTCCTGGATGGGCCAAGCGGGAGTGGGGATCCGAGCGAGGCGATGATGCCCCGTAGGGGGCGTGCAACACGGGAGGAAACTGATCGCAAATGATGCAGCCACATGAGCTAACAACGACATGTACCTCCTCCGACTCTTCTATGACAAAGGAATGTCACTCAATTGTTCTTGTTCCCTCGCCTGGAGAGACCGCAGTCCACAGGGGCCAACGCCAGGGCCGGATCGCTCGTACTCAAAGCCCCTCTCCCTGCTCACCCGCAGCCTGGCTTCCTCCCCGCCCCCACGCGTGTAACGATGCTGATGATAAAAAAAATATGACGACCTGATGGCTAACAGCAGGGCCAAGACCATTGGCTAAATAACCTGCCGGCCTTTCCCGGCATCAATAGCAACTACTTTTACCCTTGCAATTACCATCAGGACTCTGAGTTGGGCAGGCCTGTCAAGGTTTGCCGTCTCAAACAGCCACTTGGCTCTGCCCACCTGAGGTTTTCCTAAAGGGCAAAGAAAATTAACTGCCACTTAATAGATTTCCGTATCGTCCATGTCCCGGCCTCCCACGTTTTGGTTTAAACCCACAGGCACATTCTCAGAGCTGGTCCCGCGCCTGGAATTCTTTCTACCCCTGAGTGTGGTGGTGGTCTGGTCACGGGGGATCAGTTCTGTTTTTCTAAGAATTCCCCAAGAAGATCTGCTGATGACCGCTGGGTTTTCAGAGGTCAGTGGCAAAGAGTAAGACAATTTCAAGGCCTGACCAGGAAATCTAAGGGGACATCTTCTCTCTCGCTTTCGCGATTTCTCAGGAAGGTATGGAGGGTTTTTTTTTTTTTCTTCCTGCTATTCCCGGGCTTTCCTAGCGGGCTTCGATCTTTGACGTGTGATCCAACCCAAGACCATGCCTTTCCTCTAGAAATTGTGAATACTCAAAAGGAAAGTGCATATGGTGTTTAGTTAAAAACCTGGGATGCCTGGGTGGCTCAGTTGGTTAAGCATCTGACTTTGGCTCAGTCATGATCTCGTGGTTCTGTGAGTTCGAGCCCCGCATCGGGCTCTCTGCTATCAGCGTGGAGCCCGCTTCAGACCTCTGTCTCCCTCTCTCTGCCCTTCCCCCCGTCGTGCATGCGTGCTCTCTCTCAAAAATAAACACTAAAAAAAATGTTTTTTCAAATGTGGTTTTGGCAACTGTGAAACAGAACACCGTTCATGGACCTTACCTCCTACCTCTGGGCCACAGGAAATACGGAAGTTCCAACAGACCTGAGCTGACGCGGCGCCCACCCACTCCCAAACAAATGCGTGAGGGCTGGGGACTGGGGTCTGGCAGGGCACCTGCTGCCACCCCAGCCTGCTTCTCGTCTTTCCACTGGGCTGTGCCAGACTCCAGACAGCTCAATCCCCGCTACTCTGTGTCCGGGTTCCGAAGCAGGGAACGGACAACCTACCGTCCTCCAGCACAAGGGCATCGGAGAGGGAACTGTCTTCACTGGCAATGTTTCCATCTGAGAAGACAAAAGGCAAGAGCCGATGAGTGGAGCACATCCCGCAGACAAAGCCCTATTTGTAAAAATCAGATGTTTCGGACCAGCCCACATCCTCCTCTTTCGAACCAGAAAGAGCACATGGAATACAATCAAAATGCCGTCTGGCATTTCCTTTGACGGTCCCTGGCGTGGGTCATTAGCTCATCGCTCACTCCTGACGCTGCGACATCCCAGTCTTTGTGTATCTGCGCTCTCGTTTCACGGGACCCAGCCAGGCTGAGCAGCTTAAGATCCCGGATAAAGGCCGCCTGGCCTGGTTAAGCCACAGCATCGTCCCGGCCCATTCTCAGGACGTGTTCCAACCAAACCAAGGCAGCAAACGGCTCTGTATTCGATACATGCGAAACTAGGGTAAGAACCTGGCTTTGGTCTCATGGCAATAAATGTCTTCTCCATAAACCTCTCAAATCATTAGTGGCGAATACAAGCTGCTAAATACAGCTTCTGTCTCTCCAAAGCTTATTTCTATAGATACGAGCGAACCATGAGAATGTGCCCAAGAGGGAGCCAGTAAAATAATCCTCCCTCCCTTAACATTTGGGGAAACTGAGGCCACCGAGGAGGCGTGGTTTGTCTGGAGTCACGCTGTTCAAAACGTGCCAAGATCGCAGTCTGAAGTTCCAAGCTTAGTGTTTCAGCACTCGAAATAAAACACCAGGGTCGCTTGGGGGGGGGGCTCAGTGGATTAAGTGTCGGACTTCGGCTCAGGTCATGATTTTGCGGTTTGTGGGTTCGAGCCCCGCGTCGGGCTCTGTGCTGACAGCTTGGAGCCTGGAGCCTGCTTCGGATTCTGTGTCTCCCTCTCTCTCTCTGCCCCTCCTCTGCTCACACTCTGTCTCTCTTGCTCTCAAAAATAAAAATGTTAAAAATATTAAAAAAAAAAAAACGAAAAAGAAAACACCAGTCTAAGGAACTAAGAAGAACTGTAATTATTCCTCTAATTCAAGGGTGGCAGAAACATTTCGAGGCAGCGGCACAATACAGAAGGTGTATTCTTGAGCAGTTAAAAACAGTGGCTGCAAATCTGGATGGGACCATCTGCGGCCGGGACAGACACTTGTGTAAATGTGGATTCTGCTGTTCGCAGAACGGCCTGTGCCGGGCAGGCCGGGAAACCAGGCTCTTCCGTGGCCGGCCAGTGACAGCTCTGTCCCTGTGGTGCCCCTCCCAAACTTGGCTCTGGTGCCCATGCTGGATGTTTCTGCAGAGCCAGGACTCCCCAAGGGCGTCTCGACGAGGCATCAGACAGAAAAAGGCTGGCTGACTACAGCTCTGTTAAAAAGCGGGCAAGAAAGTGACAAAGTCTTGGCCAAGGGCAATGGGGTGGGGGTGGGGGGAGATGGGTACTCCAAATTTCCTAGAAGAAAGGATTTTTTTATGGTCTCTTGTTTTTCTCAACTACGAAGTTACTTTATTTGTATTGTTTGGTGGACTGGGAGCAACTGGGGAGCAGAGGACCTAGTGGAGCCTTGCTTCCTTAGTTTGCCCGCATTTTAAGGTTACACAAGTATAGTTGATATCTGTTATGCATATAAATGCTTCTGATTTATGCATATGTAATTGTGGTAACATATACACAACCTAAAATGTACCATTTTAACCATTTTTAGCTGTACAGGTCAGTGGCATCACCATCATCCATGCCTAGAACTTTTTCATTTTTCCAAACAAAAATCTGTACCCACGAAACCCTAACTCCCCATTCCGCCTTCCCCTCCAGCCCCTGGTCACCTCTATCCCGCTTTCTATCTTCCCGGACAAGTATCTTCAACATGCGTAAACCGTGAAGGAATACATGACATTAAGTCTCAAAGACTTTGCTGACATAGAAAAGAAGGATTAAGAACAGTTTGGGGGACTTGGCTGTGGGTGAATTCGGGGGTATTTCCTTCTAGCATTTGCCAAATATAACCACCCAAACTTCTAACCCCTCCTGACCAGAGCTCAGGGCCCTAGACAAGGAGAGTGGGGCGGCCCAGTCCTCCTGGGGTTCAGCTTTGGGATAGGAGGCCCTTGGGGACAGCCCATCTGAGGAGGACAGAGGCTCGGTGGCGGTGCTGGCTGCAGTGTACCCCAGCCACCCTCTTTCCTTCAGGCACGGGCAGGGTGATCAGGGCCCCGTGGATGTCAGAACCAGGGCAGGCATGGTTAGCTGAGCCCAGCCCCCGATGAGGGCCAAGGAAAGCGTGCAGCTCACGGCTGAAAAGGGCTCAGGGGACCCGCAGTGGACAGGGGCCCTAATAGCTCGGTTTGCGGGATCCCCTTCATGTGTGGCCCTGAACGCACGGTGTTGTTTCTATCTGGTACCAGGCCTTATTAGCTTCACTTTATGGACAAAAAAATAAAAAAATAAAAAAAAATAAGGCACGGGGTGTGAAATACCCTGCGTAGGTCACGCAGGGAGCCAGCTCTGGGCCCGCTCACGGGGCTGGTGCCAGGGTCCGGGGGCCCCTGTGGGGAGCAGGGCTCGTGAGCACTGACCGGCGATGATCAGCGAAGCCCTCTGCGTGGGTTTCTTCCCAGACTTGATGCGGTTCTCGTTGATGGCATTTTCGATCTCCTGCAGCTTCCTCAGGGCATTCAGATAAGAGGTTTTCCTTTGTTTCTTCAGTTTTTTGCTGACGTTGGGGTCGCTGGCCAGGCGGCGGGCGGCCTCTGTAATCTGGGATTGAATGGCAAATTCCCGTTCCAGGCGTTCCAGCTCGGCCTCCTGTGGGAGGGAGAGACGGCCTTACACTCTGTGGGACTCGGGGCAGGGGGACACCACCTCCTTGCCCCCAGGCCAGCGAGCCCCACTCTCTGGGACACACGCATGCTAGGAAATCAGCAGGCCCAGCACCTGGCCCCAACCTCGCCTGAGTCTGCAACGGCCCTTCTCCTAAAATCTCCGGCAGCCAGTGCCCCGGCCACCCCCACTTTGGAGACTCTTGGCCCGTTACGTTTAGGAGACATGTGTCAGTGGCTACACTAGCGGCATCATTGAGAAGCAGA
Organism: Cryptoprocta ferox; assembly: GCA_028646485.1. Classification (NCBI taxonomy): domain Eukaryota; kingdom Metazoa; phylum Chordata; class Mammalia; order Carnivora; family Eupleridae; genus Cryptoprocta; species Cryptoprocta ferox. Next base: position 120,982,906 of record CM053571.1, read on the forward strand.
TGTCCCCCCCGCTGCAGGCCGGGGGCCGCCTGGCTCCACGGCAGGGTTCACGGGCACCACGGCCTCGTGGAAAATCAGAGCCTCCGTGGTTGGTGCTTCTCAGCATCCCCGGCCGGGGGTGCAGTGTTCACCAGCAGGAGCTCACACACGCGTGAAACGCCGTCCTCCCACTCGTGCCCTCTCTCGCATTGTGACTCCTTCGTGCTGGGATGCACCGCCCTCCCCAGCTCCCGCCGTCCCCACACCTGCCGGCCTCAGCAGCTCTGGGCTGTGGGGTGTGGACAGGAGGGCACGGGAGCCTGGCTGCGGCTCCTGGGACAGTTCGGGGGCTGCCTCCTTCCTCCTCCGGGGCCCCTCCCTCTGGCCTCCACCCCGTACTTTGGTCTGAAGGAGCAGATGCGTGAATGCGCCCTCAAGCAGAGCTTTGGTCCCGGGAGCAAGGAGGCTGTGGCTGCCAGAAAACTGGGAAGGTGTGCTTGCTGCGACCTCTCTGCGGCTCCGTCAGAGGGTCTTTCCAGTATCTGCCTTCCAGGCCCGGGGAGGCCGCACAGGCGTCTTGCCCCTGGCGAACCACAGCCTCGCAAAGATGTGACAGGTACCGACCTAACCACGTGGGAACCCATCACCACGTTTGTAACGGACACATCTTCCCGGTCAAGGGCCAGGGACAAAGGCTTGCCTCGGGGCAGCATGCACCAGGCCGGGAGCCTCCGTCAAACACAGACCTCTCAACTGGATTCAATTCCTTTTGAGTGCCTTCGGCCTGAGGGGAGTGGGGACCAGGAGGGAGGAGGAGGAGGTGAAGATTACACAGAACTGCGCAGGAGATGATAAACTCCCTCCGGTTCCTTCCAGTGCTGGCTACACTCGCTTCCCCCCGAGGGAGAAGACTACGGAGATGGAGTCCCGCCAGGGGTCTTGAAACAAACCAGTCACCAAGGACAAAGGCTCTTCTGTGCTGGTAACTCCCACTGGCAGCTGCTCCCGGGTGGCTCAGAGAGCCCAGGCCCGAGACCCGCCCCAGGGTGGGAGCCCAGGACAAACTCTTGCCCCTTCAGCAGAGTGGAGCACAAGGCCGCCTGCTGTGTGAACGGGAAAACCAAGTGTGTTCCCAGGAGAAAGAGGCAGGACGGAGCTGGGGGTGGGAGAGCGCTTCCTTCCTAGAGTAACTCTGTGCATGTTCATGCCACCTCAGGAGTACTTCCTTTCACTAATTCCAGGCTGACATGCACAGGGACGGGTAAGGAGGGCAGGGATGCACACGGAGCTCTCGGGGGAAGGACAGTCCTCTCTTCCCGGACAGTGTGAAGGAGCCAGTGGTGAGAAGGCCCTCGGGGCTGCGGGAAGAACAACGGGGCACTCACTAAGGTGGGGTCTGCTCTTACACATTTAGAGCCAGGCGTCCGTCCGGCAGAAGGGAATGGCAGTTCCTCAGGCAATCCTGCTGACAGCCGGATTTGATACAGACCCGACCAGATGGTCTCCTAAATCCCACCCACGCTCACCCCCGTTCTGACCCCGGTAAAACCCAGGCCCTGCCCACAGCCACTGGCTCTCTGCTCAGAGCAACTCTTGGGTGCTAAGCATGATCGAGCAGGTGTTAAGTAGCAAGTTAAGTGTTTCCCACACACTAGCTCTGAGATGCAGGGATTAGGAAGTTCATCTTCCAGAAGAGCAGCTTTTGATGTGGATGAAGCCTCTGGCCTGTCCGGCAGTCCCCCCGGCCCTGCCAGTGCCCATCTCAGATGGAGCCCCTGCTGCTGGCTGCAGGACCCTTGTGTCCCCTCTGGATTCGCCCTCACACTCCTCCGCTGCGGATGTGACGCAACAATGTGAGCTTCTCCCCATCACTTTTTAGAGACCGTACATTTAAACACGTGCATGGTTACTCCCTTCTCCATGGGCTTTGATGCCTGTTCTTTTAAGCCCTCTGCTCAGTAGAATTGTCATCAGTGACTTCATTCAGAATAAATCTGGAAAGACATTTCCTGGACATGACCTTGAGGCCTAAAGGTTTGCTGGGCCTTGAATCTCTCTTGGTCTGAGGCTGGAGAGCTCATTAACCCGAGGGAGACCCAAGTCCCCCCACCTCCCCAGGCCTGAACTCTCCAGCCCCAGCCCCCCACCAACGTTTAATGCCAAAGAGAATAAAAGAACAAGGCTCACTCAGCGGGTCCTCCCAGAGCAGACGAGTGACATCAGGAGGGTCCAGCATGTTGCTAAAAGCCTGGCAGCACTTTTAGCAGCAAGGTGAGGTTAAGGCGGCCAAGGGCAGGCCCTGCTGTCTCCCCCCTCCTCCCCGCCCCCGCCAATAGCATGCCTGCACCTGTTTGCCTCTCTGGTGGTTTTCTTCCACATAAGGCTGGGCTAGGAGTAACTAAGAGTCAAGAGGTCATTAAACATTAAAAAGACAGGTCCATGTATGTGCTACTAGGATGGCCCCAAGCTTCACGTAGCCACTTGTGATAGGCCTATTACGTAAGACACGCAACTTCCGCAGAAATCAAAACGCTTACTGATGCCAAGTGGACTGATCCCAGCAAGAGGAGCCCCACACTGACTAACCAGCAAGCTTAAAAGGTACGACACTCCGGAAGAAATGGGAAATGGCATTTGGCATCGAGCAGAATGAAGAAATGGTTACAGAAAGCCTGGGAGCCCTAACACACAGGACAAATAGGGCTGACGTGACAGAACCCAACAAGGTAAAGAAGGACGCACCTCTCCTTTGGGCAGGATTTTCTGTTCATCCAGTTTGAAGGCCGTCCCGATTCTTCTGCGAACGATGGGTGGTTCCTCCCCTGGGTCCAAGGGGTATTCGACGGGCAGTTTGCCGGTCAGCTCCTGCGTACGTGCAAGAGCGCGGGAGAGAACAGCAATCAGGGGAAGGCACACGCTCAGGTCCCAGGATGCACGTGTGCCCATGCGCACACTTTGGCGCATAGATTCGAAACGGTCACCTTTAGCGACGCACCTAAGAGCTCCTGAAATGTAATTTCAGGTCTCCGGAAAAGCGTGAGCCCAGTCCTTTCGTTACAGAACAGATGTGCTTTGGAAACTTCTTCCCAAAGGAAGTTTATTTGGGGTAAATAAAATTGCCACTGGCTTTCGTCAGAAAACCCAAATATCCTTCCTTTGTGAATTGCCCAAGCGTTCCCCGTGCCGAATGTGCCAGATGCGGCCGCACATGAGCACGGAGCTCAGCCAACACGACAGCTCTAGGCTTTCTGGTTTCTGGGCTCTTCCCACTGCCTCAAATATTCCCTCGCAAATGTCTAAGTTTAAAAGGTCTTTCAGGGCTGGGGCGCCTGGGTGGCTCAGTCAGTTAAGTGTTTGACTTCAGCTCAGGTCAAGATCTCATGGTTTGTGAGTTTGAGCCCCTTGTCAGGCTCTTGCTGACAGCTCAGAGCCTGGAGCCTGCTTCGGATTCTGTGTCTCCCTCTCTCTCTGCCCCTCCCCTGCTCATGCTGTCTCTCTCAAAAATAAATAAACATAAAAAAAATATGTCTTTCAAATGAGTTTTCTTAGGAGGAGTGGGATCTATATAGAAAAGTGCATAATACATATATTAGAAACTGAATATCAATAATAATTATTCCACTCAGGCTAGGTGGGGTGGGCTGAGCTTATACAACACAGCACGCAGAGAGTGCCTGGGTGGCTCAGTCAGTTGAGAGCCCGGCTCTTGATGTCAGCTTGGGTTGTGATCTCACCGGTCATGGGATTGAGCTCCGTGTTGGGCTCTGCGCAGACAATGCAGAGCCTGCTTGGGATTCACTCTCAAAATAAACTTTTTTCTTAAATTACATGTATACAAATAAGAGTTTCAGGGGCGCCTGGGTGGCTCCATTGGTTGAGCGTCCAACTCTTGATTTTGGCTCAGGTCATGATACCAGTGTCATGGGATCAAGACCAGTGTTGGGCTCTGCATTAGGATTCTCTCTCTCTCTCTCCCTCCCTCCCTACCCCTCTGGCCTTCCCCTGCTTACACTTTAAAAAAAAAATAGATAAATACATAACCGAAAAACCAAAACCAAAACCAAAACAAAAAAAAATCAAATAAGAGTTTCAGTAGAAACTGAAAATTTAATCCCTATTATTGACAAGGGCATTAAAAAAGATTTGTTGTGTGTTTTTGGCTCTAGAAATATAATTGTGTAAGTATGAGGATGGTGAATGGAGTGGACAGATCGCCACAGTGACATTGATCCTGGAAGACTCTGAGGTCTGTGGATGACTCAGGATTAGAACCAGGCTCCACAGCAGGGGTCCTGTCCGGGAACAAAGATCAAATTTGAGTCAGCGGCTAGCCCACAGGTGGAGCCACGGCATCAATTGCAGGGGGTCACTTCCGGGGACCAGAGGGACGTGGGACAGCCACTGTGCATCTCCACTGGCACGGGGTCGCTTCCAGGCAAAACCCAGCCCTGGGTTTCCAGTCCTCAGTCAAGGTCTACATGGCACTGAGACTCTGGGGGCTGCTCTGACAAGGAAGAGCTCAGCTGTCGATTGCACAAATGGCTTTTGTGCTGGGCGGCCCAGTACGCATGTCCAGCGGGTGGGAAAGCCCCAAGTATGGGACCCCAGGTGTTGACCGACCTTCTTTTTTTTATATATATATTTTTTAAAATGTTTCTTTTGAGAGAGAGAGAGAGAGAGAGAGAGAGAGAGAGACCTCGAGCAGGGAAAAGGCAGAGAGAGAGGGAGATACAGAATCTGAAGCAGGCCCCATGCTCTGAGAGATTAGCACAGAGCCCGAAGCGGGGCTCGAACCCACGAACCATGAGATCATGACCTGAGCCTAAGTCAGACACTCAACCGACTCAGCCACCCAGGCACCCGGACCCACCTTCTAATAGGAGTGACCTGGCCTTTACCCACTGCTATATGTGTGTGTGCACACATGGGAGGGTGTGTGTGCGCACTGGGTGTGTATGTGTGTGCACTGGGGTGTGTGTGCATGCGCTGGGGGCGGAAATGGGGATGTACGTGTACATACAATGGGTAGTATATCTGTGTATGCACTGGTTTTATATGTGCATTGGGGTGAGTAGGGTGTGTGTGGGTACTGGTGTAAGTGCATGCACTGGCTGTGTGAGTGCACTGGGTTTTTGTGAGACTAGGGTGTGTGTGTGTGCACTAGGTGTGCATTGGTACACTGGTAGGGTGCGTGTGTGTGCGCGTGTGCAAAAAGCAGGTATAAGCACAGCCAGCTCCCTCTTCTGCGTCCCTTTCCTTCTGTGTTCAGGCGACCAGGAAATGAACTCTTGGACTTTAACTCCGCGGTGTAAGCATTTCAGAACAGAACGGCCAACTACTGAGTACGAAATGCTCTGCAATTTTCTTCCTTGGTTTCTAAAAAATGTAGTTCAAATGTCTCCAAAGTAATTTTGTGTTTATTCTGCAACATTTTTATCTGCTTCTCTGGAAGCCCATCTATAAATAGCACAATACACTGGGGGTTGTATATTCTTAGGACTTGGGTTTTTTTTTTTTTTTAATCTCGAAACTTATAAAAAAAAAAAAAAAGAGGGCAACGTTAACCTGGCCATTGACGTATAAACCCAGAGTGTCTGTGGTTTGGGAACAAACAGGATTCAAAAATGAGGCTCCTGGCTTTCCACCGTCCCCTTGAAGAGTCCAGCCCTTCCTTCTCCATATGTAGTCCGATCTCTCACGTAACCAGAGCCGCGTGGGGCGGACGCTCGGACGAGCAGAGCTCCGGAGCTGTCGTGGACGGGCTCCGCCTGGTCCCTCGGTTCTTACGCTGCTCCCATCCTGCCGCACCGCACGGCATCCGGGCCGCCTGGTGCCCCGGAGGACAAACAGGGCTCCTGGAGACGGAGCTGAGGATGCGTGGCGTGTGTGACGCGGACAGAGAGCGGGACAGTCCCTGAGAAAGTTCTTCTGCCCCTTCGCCGCAGGGGAGTCGGCAGACTGAGCAAGCACAGAAGCAGTCTGTGCCCTGAGAGGTTCCTCCTTCCACCCAAGTGGTTTTCTGGGGTCACCAGTCTAAGGAGTGGGACCTTGGTTTCCCTTAGGTTGCTTTTATTTTAAGAGACACAGTGAGACCTTTATAATAGTGCATGGTGACCTTGCCCTGACAAGCTTCTCCAATTTTCGGACGCTGATTCCCTGCTGGGTTTAGGGACGTTTCCTTTACTAAAAACACAACAAGGCTTTACTAATTATTAAATGCTGACACCCAAGCCCGTATTTTTTCAGTGCTTTCAGCACAGTCTCTATAAAAAAAGTTGCTAATACGAAGAGCATCACGGAGCAGATCCCCTGCTTTCCGAAGCCGTGCAGTGGATTTGTGCTCCTGTGGGTCTGCTTTGCACAGGCTCGGGTTTAAATCAACCCAGAGCCCAATTAAGCCAAGTCGAAATGTAATGCGATCTCATTCTAGGGCCCCTTGTTTCATTCTTCCTGCAACAAGGCACTGGGGCTGTGGGGGAGAGGAGTACACTCTTTAACTCTGCTCAGGAACCTCTTTTGCTTCCCGTTCCAAACTGTTTGACCGACAGAGCTCTTTGTATAAGGTGAGGCAGAGCACAGTCGCTCTCTCGAGGGTGCCCACCCGGCCACATCCATGTGTAAGCAAATGGTTGTGTGTGTGTGTGTGTGTGTGTGTGTGTGTGTACACCCCCCACGCACAGTAATGGGTGTTGCATTAAAAAATCAACTTTCCTGGGGTGCCTGGGTGGCTCAGTCGGTTGAGCGTCCGACTTTGGCTCAGGTCATGATCTCACGGTTCATGGGTTCGAGCCCTGCGCCGGGCTCTGTGCTGACAGCTAGCTCAGAGCCTAGAGCCTGCCTTCAGATTCTCTGTCTCCCTCTCTCTCCCCCCGCCTCCAACTCATGCTCTATCTCTCTCAAAAATAAATAAATGTTAATAAAAATTTTTTTTAACGATCAACTTTTCAAACATGCTAACAGTCATGGAATGAACAGGAGAAGCTAGAAGTGGATGTTCAAGCAAATGCAGACCGTGGCGGGCCACCGCGTCTAAATCCCAAGGAAACGCAAGCCCGGCATCTACAGGGCATGAGGAAGCGTTGCTCTGCCTACAACTGAAAAATCTCACCAGGCTAAGACTTCATTTAAAGAAAAAGTGAAAGAAACACCACATCATGAGTTTTAAAGGGGATTATATATCAAGTGAAACCTCGGTTTCCTTGTTGATCCCCATTGAGGTCTCTCAATAGGGTTTCCCAAGATAAATGTGAAATACAATCAAGAGAAGCAAAAGCCACCATGGCAAGAAACTCAGGCACAAAATTTTAGGAAGACGGTGGCAAGCCAGTCTATCCAATGAGGCAGTATCACAGGAGTAGACGCCTTGTAAACTGTGGTGCGCTGTGACCTTTTAAGCGACTGCCATTATGGGCATTTGGTCTCCAGTGGGGTCCCCTTTAGGGTTTGGGCAGAGCCACGTTAATTGCTGACCCAGCATTTCCTTAAGACCCACTTCTGTTCATAACAGAGCCCTGGAGGGGTTGCGAGGGTCCCACATTTGTGGCTCAGGAGAGGTCCTGCCTCCCTCTTATGCTGTCTGTGTGGCCCCCACCAGCTTTTCTTTTTCTAACTATGTGAGGACAGAGAGGCACACACATGCACGAAACGTGAACTGCTTACAGCTTCTCGAAGGCAGAGTTTCTTCAGTTCCTCCAGCCGCTGGCGGAGTGTTTCTTCCAGAGCTTCCTGCCTGGACTTCAAGGCAGCCAGCATGTCTTTCTTGGCCGACTGAGAGCTATCGGATTCCTGAGAACCTGTCAATAAACAGTGGGGTTACTAGAGCAGTGGAAGGGGGACGCCCATCTGGACCACGGAGAACCTTGCTGGAGCCCACACGGGGGAGGTGGGTCTCATCCGGGAATCACAGGAGGGAGACATCAAACAGGTGTGGTGGCCCAGTTCCAGGCTTGAGGAGCCAATTCTTGGCCCTCGGTGGAGTGTATAGCTGTCCAGAAGACTGGCAGGGAAATTCACATGCCTCAAAAAGAAGTTTCTCTTCCTTGATTATCTTAAGGTATGTGGCATACCTGTCTTAATTTCACCAGCGTGTTTTGAATTGGCTTTACATAATAAAGGGGAGAGTTTGGTTCAAGCCAGTCATTTTAACACATAGTTTTAATTTCCTTTTTTTCCCCTTTAAAAAGTTCAAAGATGCTGCATGTTTGTCATAAAAATTTTGAAAATTGAGACATGTATAAAAACAGTCCATAAATAAGTCCCCCAGAGATAACCACTGTTACGCATTTTGTTTTGACTTTTTATCTCAGCCCATAGATTTTAAAAATAAAATTTGATTTTCATTATATATTTTTTAACTTAATGCTGGATCATGAGCCAATTCCATCCTGATGAAAGTTATATGTATTTTACCACGCAGGGTGGAAATAATCTGCATGATGATTCAAGCAGCAGACTGCTAGATACGAAATCTTGGTGGAAGGCAAACTGTGAACCAAAGTTGAAAGGAAAATAAGAACGCCAACTGGAGGAATTTAGGTTGGACCAAAAAAACCCAAACACTTGGCAGGCTGCAGTCTTTGGATCCTGAAGTGGGTTTCCAGCAGTGAAGCTATTCTACGTTTCCACCTTGATGGGTTCCGACAAGGCCCACTGATGCCCTGGGAGAGAAGAAGCTCATAATTACTTTGCTTCTCATGCCCACGGAGATGGACAGGTATTACCTGGTGTGCACTCAAGGGGCTTGGATGGTGACATGCCATTTCCAAGAGTAAATCCCAAACACCTAGGGTTAAATCTAGTGAAAAATGTGCAAGATCTCTACAGTGAAATTCTACTCTTTTGAGGAACATTGAAGAGGTATACCATGGTCATGGATTGGAGGCTTGACGTCAAGATGTCAGTGTCCCAGGAATTAAACAAGACAATTGTTGCAATCCCAGCAAAAGTTCCAATGGGACTTTTGGGGGGAGAAGTGGGTAGGAACTGTATTTCTATATGGAACATTTGGGGATAATTCAGTGATCAGATGACAGATGTGAGAACAATGCAATCGCAGTTGCTAGACTCAACTGTTCTATTTCTTCCAGGGGTAAAGAAAGCATCTCAGAATCCTAAGTCTAAGAAGGTCTTTTATACCTTAGCATCACAAAGCTCTGCTATACTCAAATTATCCTTCTAAATATACTATTCTTTCTTACTAGGTCTTTGAGCAAGAAACCCCATAGTCCCCCAATTACCACGCAGGTAGGTTCCTATCACCCTAATACTCAAGAAGTCTTAATGGCTAAGTACATTTTGACTCCACCCTGGGCTTTTTACTTTTTCTCCCTGACCCCATCTTAGCCTGAAATAGAGACTATCTATCACTGCAGGAATGTACCACCTTTACGCCTCCACAGTAGCTAATAAATAGGAACTTGAACACACACACACATAAATGCCGTCAGCCATAAACTTGAATGCTATAATTAAAGTGTAGTTCATCCTGGTGAAGAAAACCAGTGCCTGTGAGTACTGAGAAACTATGGAAACTGCCTTCCAAACTTTTATTAATTTTTGTAGCTCGTCCCCAGATTCCGTCATGCTCAGTTGCACGATGCCAAATTCAATAGGAAACCCAAGCAAAAGCTTGAAACTTACTAAGGCTCCCATTTCCTCATGGTTGTCAGACTTTAAGCTGTGATACTCAAGCAACACATCATGGACAATGCTGCAGGCTTCCCTGCTGATAGGGCTCCGGTTTCCTTACCTCTGCAAGTCAGTTACCCTGCGCTCATCAGTACTCGGCTGTCTAGTGTGTACACCCATCCAAGGAAGCAGGGCTCAACTGCTTTGCATCTTAATCTGGTTCGCGTGGTGACAGTCACCAATCAAAATGGAAGACACAGGAACACTTAAAGGGCTTCTCTCTGTTCCATCATCTCAAGTGTGAGCAACAATGTGATGTAATGTTGGGAAGAAGTCAGACTTCAGATTTCAAAAACAGGCCTGGGGAAACCTGGACCCAATTAGATTAAGGGATTTCTAGCTCCACTGAAAAATTCACTGTTTCCCCTTTCACCCCTGCCTAACCTCTCAATAGGAAACGATGATTTATTAAGTCTAAGGATTCACTGTGTTCAAGGCTGGTAGAAACCACAGGGAACATTCAACTCTGGGAGGCAAAGCACAGCACGTTGGGATGATCTGTTCTCTAAGCTTTGGTGCTGAATTACAGGGCTCGTGAGTGCCACTTCAATTATTATCTACAATAATTAGTCTAAATACCAAACCCACATAAGACAGAGTAAGTAGATGGCTCAAGAGGCCCTTATCTTTATCTGAAATCATCAACACTGGCTGTCTCTGTTTCCTACCTTTTTTCTGGAAATTGCCTTATGAGAAATAGTCCAAGTAAAAGTTTTACAAAGTAACTCAGCTGGCCTGCCCTGGCCATGCAGATTTTTTTTAGCGGCAGCTGGATGGTGAGTAGAGAGTAAAACAGGTCTGGTTTTGATGAACTCTAAACCATTCATGAGTTGTGCGACCTCGGGCAAATGACCTGCCCTCCTTAATCTGTTGGAAAACCTAAATGAGATCACGCACACAGAGCAACTGTCACCGTGCCTGGAACTGGTAAGCCCTCAAGATCCAGGGTAGATGGAACAGGAGTGAAACACACAGCAGAACGAGAAAGAAAGAAACCATTGAAACTACCTCCTCCTTGCTGCTCAAGAAAAGACCTCACTCTGCAATTCAGCATACAAAGGCAGTATTTTCAAACTGTTTCTTGAGCCCCTGAGTCTGCAAGTTGTGTTTCTGGAGCTGCTGTGCATGAGGGTGGGAAGATTCAGGGGTGCAGGGGCCCCACTCCAGGCTCCTTGAGCCAGGGCAGCCCAGCATTCATTTGTTTTATGCATTTGAAAAGAGGTTCCCAGTGCATGTTTCTTTAAAGGAAACCGTTGGGGAAGGGTTCGGAGACTGTGGGGCCGTTACCTGAAACCAGGCAAACATGGTGACCATAAGAGGAGGTGGCCGAGGGGCGCCTGGGTGGCTCGGTCGGTTAAGCGTCTGACTTCAGCTCAGGTCATGATCTCGCGGTTTGTGGGTTCGAGCCCCGCGTCTGGCTCTGTGCTGCCAGCTCAGAGCCCGGAGCCTGTCTTTGGATTCCGTGTCTCCCTCTCTCTCTGACCCTCCCCTGCTCACGCTGTCTCTCTCCCTCTCAAAAATAAAAATAAAACATTAACAATAAAAAAAAAAAAAGAGAAGAAAAGGTGGCCAAGTGCCCAGTGGCAAGGGTGCCCTAGTAACAGTTCCACAGAGAGGAAGTTCAGGAGCATCAGGAGAAGGGGCCCCAGGTCCCTGTGATGCTGAGGGGGCTTCTTACCACCTCCACAGGTGCCCTCGGGCATTCCCTGACCATCATGGGGGACATGTGCAAGGAAGGCCGGCAAGAGAGCCTCGAACCGGGAGGCATGGATTCACTCTTACTCTCCTCAAGTGACGAAGAATGACTCCAGGAAGAAATTCAATCAGGGAAGGGCCTCGAGGTCAACAGGAGTCTTGCAACCGAAAGGCTCATGAATAAAAAATGATTCTAGACGGAGAAATCATTTCAAATCGGCACCTGGACTTGGTGAAAGGTACCCAAGTTCTCTGTTGCTATGGTTTAGCCATTTCTGGTTATCAGAACACCTACGTGCCTTTGCACATGCAGGATCACTGAGGTTGTCAGTTTGGCCTCTGAGAAGTTAAAAAGAAGTAAATCTGCTTCCAGAGGAGCAGTGATAGACAAGGAAGGACCCAGATTTCCATCACGTATCTGCTATGAAATGGTGTTAGATCTTGGGGTCACTAACCTCGTGGAGCCATCATGTCCCCATCCAGAAGATGACCAATTAACCAACCTCCAAGATGCCTCCAAACTTGGAGAATTTATTATTCAGTCAACAGCTTACTTAGGTACCTCCCTCTGGCCTCCTTCAGTCCTTTCTGCTCACACGCAGGGTCAACTTCCCTCCTCTTGACCAGCCCCGCCTCCAGATAAGACAAGCACGCCGCCACCTCTGCCCACTCCCAGTTCCTAGAAGGGAACGTCTAATAATCCACCAGCGCTGAAAGGGTTTACCTCTCCATCCTCTCAACAGACCAAAGCACGAGTCTGTTGGAGGCTAAACGAGCAGTTACTCTGAGCCATTTCTGGGATTCACAAAGCAGGAGGATGGATGGAACCATCCAGGAAGAGCAAGATTTCAAAATTTATAGGCCAACCAAACAGTAGCCAAGTGCTCCTTGGAAAGGGCTGTCCGCGCACATGATGAATCCGTGCGGGAACCAAAGAGAAAGTGGAGGTGATCGGAGTGTTTCTGAAAGACACAAGGAATTCATTAATACTCTGTTGTCCAAAGTTTTCAGCAGCACCACGCTTCTGGAAGGGGGAGGTGAATATTCTTCGGGAAACACACACAGGCATACAGCCTCCTGAGACAGGAGTCTGCACACCAGTGGTTTAGTCAGCAGGTCTGGGCTTGTGTCCCAGCTCTGCGACGCGCTAGCTGCAGGGACTTGGCAGCGTGGTATGAGCCTGCTCAGCCTCCGATTCCTCCCCTAAAATACAGGAGTGGAAAGAGGACCTTCTTCAAAAGTTGAGGGGACTAAGGAGGGCATGCCTCAGAGATGCTACGAGAGCTCGGAACACAGGAGATGCTTCATGAACATTAGCCGTTTTCGTACTAAATAGCGTCCCTGGTCTGTACGGGGAGTTGGCATGCCAATTCAGGAAGCCCCGAAATGTACAAGGCAAGAGCCGTGGAAGGCTGGCGGAAGGCACGCGCCACCGCCACCCTGTGCCATCAGGACACTCGGCGGTAGGGGTGGGGTGGGGAGGGGATCAGGGAGGAAGCAGCTTTTCACAAACTCCTGACAGAAGCTTCCCCTGCGCTACAGTTCACGTGATCCCCACGAAAACATTATCCCCGTTGGTGCCAGAGAGGTCGCTGGGACCCAGGGAGGCAGGGCTGGCATTCCAGTTGGGCGGCTCCGTTTGGTCCGTCTCACGCCCAGAATGGAAACGGCTCGGGAGCAGGAACTTTTCTGTCTTGCTCGCTGCTGGGCTGCCGTAGAGAAAAAACAACTGTGTGGTGTGCAATCCTGTCGGCCTTTCACACCTGGACTCTTTCCACATCCAGCGTAGATTAAAACGTAGGATGAAGGAAGGGGTGGGGGAGAAGGGGCCAAGGGGTTCCTCAGATGAGCCACTGAAGACCAAGCGTCTGTAAGCAGGGGGCGCGGGGAGGAGACAGGTAAGGCGATGTTACCTGAGGCCCGGCCCTCCTGAAAAGCTGCCTGTGAGGAAGAGGCAGGAGATGAGCAATGGCACCTGAAGGAGAGAGGGAACAGCATATGGGGGGAACCCTCACCTCAGGGGCAGCCAGGTAATTCACCTGGAGAGCCGACAATCAGCTGACATGCTCCCTGCGCCCCACTACCAGGAAGCAGAGAATCAGATCAGTGCTCTGGGGGCCTTCCTGGTTATTGCTCAGCAGCTCTCTGTTTGCAGGATTCTAGACTGAAATACAATCTTTTGGTTTTGGCTATTTATTATTATTTTTAAAATGTTTACTTTTGAGAGAGAGAGAGAGAGAGACAGAGTGCAAGTAGGGGAGGGGCAGAGAGAGAGGGAGACTCAGAATCTGAAGCAGATCCCAGGCTCTAAGCTGTCAGCACAGAGCCCGACGCGGGGCTCAAACCCATGAACTGTGAGATCATGACCTGAGCCGAAGTTGGACGCTCAACCGACTGAGCCTCCCAGGGGCCCCTTGGCTATTTTATTATTTCGTTTCAATCTGAATCCAACAGTTTTGATAGAAAAAGGTCATTAATCATTTAGGGATTAATTTCAGTGGGGGAGGAGGAAACAAAACGGACCTCACGGAGGACCATTCCTGTCCATCCAGCCACAGCCAGAGAGTTTGATGCATTCAAGGCCAGAAAGTGGCTTTCAGTGCATAGCTGGGAATCTTCTGAGAGAGCCACTGAAGCCATGGTGCTGGCACAGATGTGGTAAAAAACCTGCCCATCGGCTCTGGACAAACAGCCCCCCTCACTTTCCTACTTTCCAGCCGGGGGAACTCCGGACCTCAGCCGGTGGGCAGCCGGGGGCCTGGGGCAGGATGTGGGGGCGGGGCACCCCGGCTGCCCTCCAGCCGGCAAACACATGCAAGGATATCCTCGAGCTTCGATGCAGGATTTGCTCCCATCTTTCCAAAGCCCCTGGGCCCCTCAGCACCGGATGTGAGTAACCATCCCATGAAGGACACGTTGTCAGGAACTGTGGCTCATCTGTTTTTGCACAGATGGAATCCGGACCAAGGGCCCACTGATCTCGGGAGACAGAGAGAGGGGGCGCCTTCCTCTTTGAAAAGAGGGGAAATTTGAAACAAACAGTCCCCCCAGGAAGAAAGAAATGTGTTGTCCCAAAAGGAAGGGAAGGAAATGACAATCTGTCTTGTATCAGTCTTCAAGGAAAAAAGAGAATGGAGAAGCGTATTCCCGCCAATCTGTAAAAGCTGCAAGGACAAGCTTTGGCAGACGCCTCAGGAATGAAAAGTGAGGGACAGGTCTGAGCTCTCACTCACGACGAAGAGACAGGCATTTTCCTTACGAGTCCTCAGTTCCGAGTTCCTTACACGAAAGAGGTCCTGAGAGACCATGTGAAATAATGTCACACTGCAGATTTTTTGAGATGAACGTGTGATCTCTGGAGACCGTCTCCGAGAATTAAATGGGATTTTTAACGTGAAAAACGCATGCCTGGACAACTTCTCATCGGGCTCAGAAATTATAAAATAAAATAGTTCACTTGGACAAGTAGTGAAATGGAAGCACGTTGGGTGGCAGGTAGGGACCTCTGTGATACATTTACTGGGTGGCTGTTTCAGTGCTCGGTGGCACTTTTGACAATGGGTGAGGACAAATACAATGGGGTGGGGGGGGACTGAACAGTTGATTATAAAAATTAGCAGTATCTAATAAAAACACCAAGTTCGAGATCTAGTTGAAACTACTGTTTATGGGTAACTCATATGGTTCCCCTTTCTTATACTGGGAAACAGGGGGCTTGATCTTTCCAGCTCCCAGATTCCAAATCCACGGCGATACCGAGAGCACTGGTCTAAATGGGAACAGAGCGATGCCTATGAGGGACCATAGGGATATTTATTTTTCAACGTTTAACCTTTCGTCGCTGGAGAGGAGCTCACTAGGTTATACACGGTTACTCTGCCCTGGTTCTCTTTACTATTTTTTTGGTGCTAATACCCAAGGCAGAGGGAGAGCACTATAAACAACTTACTTAGACTCTTTTCCCCTAAAAGGAGGGCAGAAAGGGGCAATCATTCTCCCTCCTTCTCAGCTTTGACTCTGGCCCATCCTCCTCAAGCAAAGCCCAGAAACAGCCATGCCACAGAAGATTTCCCAGCCCTCACTGGCTGCCCAGTCCGGCATGAGCACACCCTGGCAAGAACTCCATCCCCTGGCAGGGCCTGTAGGGCTGTGCCCGCCTGCAGCAAGCACGGAGGTTATAACCCAAATCAAAGCTCATCACAAGACCCAAAAGGAGAGGGGGCAGGGAGCTGCTACCAGAGACCTTTAAGAGGCTGGAAAGAGACATAGGGAAGAGACAGAGGGAGAGCAAGAAACAAAGGAAGACAACAACAACAACAACAACAAAAACCCACACACAAACCAAAAGACAATGTGATTTCCACCAGCGCCAGGCAGTGTGTGCTGAGCTGAATACAGCCGCGACCGTAAAGCTGGGGGACACCTATCAGACCGGCTCTCGGTAGGGGAGCGATGTCAGATAGCTGGCTTCCTCATTGTTACATTAGTTATTAATAAACTTCCTAACAATGGAAGGAAGTGCCAGCACTCGGAGAATGAGAATGTGAGAAAGGGTGAGTAATGAACGTGGACGGGATCCCAGGCCAAGCGAGGGCTGGCTCTTAGCACATGTTTTCCCCCAGAACGGGAAGCGTCAGAGCTGGGGCACCATCGCAGACGGCAGGGTTTGCCCCGGTGCTGTTTGTTTGAACCAAGGACCCCTCACCACGTGCTTCGCCATCCTGCTGATCACAACGACCAAGAGGACTCAACTGCCAACTCATTAATCACACAGCCCAGCTCCTATTTATAGGCACAACACATCCTTTTGTTTTGCAGCAAATGCGCGGCTTCTGCCCCTGTATTTCCAGTCAGGAGGCCAGTGCCAGTCTCATTGTTTCACCTAAGAGAGGACACGCAGTACCATTTTGTTGTCCAGGCGGTTAAGGCAACAAGCCACATGGGCCTGCAGAGCATAAGGTTATTCCCCAAGCAAGTTTTCCACCGTTTTCTTTTCTTTTTTTTTTTTACTCATATGTGGATTTTTTTTTAATTATTTAATTTTTTATTTTTTATTGTCCACCGTTTTCTTTAAAAAGGCTGAGAGCACGAGGGCCCCTGGGTGGCTCAGTTGGTTGAGCGTCTGACTTGATCTCAGGTCACGAGTTCACGGTTTGTGAGTCTGAGCCCCATGTTGGGCTCTGTGCGGACGGATCAGAGCCTGGAGCCTGCTTCGGATTCTGTGTCTCCCTCTCTCTCTGCCCCTCCCTCACCTTGTGTGCACAC
Organism: Cryptoprocta ferox; assembly: GCA_028646485.1. Classification (NCBI taxonomy): domain Eukaryota; kingdom Metazoa; phylum Chordata; class Mammalia; order Carnivora; family Eupleridae; genus Cryptoprocta; species Cryptoprocta ferox. The sequence continues at coordinate 120,999,532 of CM053571.1, forward strand.
CCCCCTCCCCCAAAAAAAAGGTTGAGAGCAAAACCAGGTCTCTTGGCCCCTACATGCCCCCTGACATCAGAGCTGTTCCATGATGGCGAGTCGACCGAACAATGCTTAGGACAATCCTACGCTCTCTCCCACTTTCAGATGAGCCGTGGAAAGGCCGTGCAAGTTCAGATACCAGGACAAGTATAGTTGTTGCTTTCCTTTGTTTTTTGTTTGGTTACTACATATTTTGTTCCTCTCCAGGCTCTTCTGAGATTTCAAGAAACGGGAGTATGAAAGAGAGGAACAAATCCCCTTGAAGTCCCCCCAAGAAGGTTTCAGGTGCTTTTTTTTTTTTTTTTTTTTTTGAACCCTGAACACAGCATAACCAAGTGGTTTGAATTCAGAGTTGTCCTCCCCTCACCCTGTCCGAGCCTCTACGAATGGGTTACCTGAAGACTGATGAGCAAAAGCAGTGGGAAAGGCATCACCAATTCGGAGGAGAGCTGCAGGCTCTCCCAGATGAAGCAAAGAGAGTGCCCGGGCCGTGAGGAAGAGGGTTTGTGCAGTGCCCAGCCATGCACAGCAGGTGAGGCAGCCAAGGTGGCGCCAGGCTTGTGGAGGGCAGGGGGGCTGCCCTGTCGGCCTGAGCTGCCTCGACACATCTTCCTCCAGGGGACTCTGGGAAGACCACACCATCTCTCAGCTATGTATTCTGGGGACAAGGGTCCTCACATCTTTTTTGAGCCTGGCCCCCAAGGCCTTTCCACAAATGAATTTGGGATATGAGTTCTATAACCTTCCTACGGTCTGAACTGCATTCAGCATCGCAACAGGTAGATTCCTTTTACTCCATCCAACACAGGCCGTGCCTCTTGGACTTGGATGGTTCACTACCTCTAAGGCTCTCTACTTGGGACAGGGGCCCACGAGTCTATGTCAGTCAGAGAGCTCTGTGTATCACCACTGAAAAATTCAGGGGACTTAGCCCTGAGCCTTAATAAATCATTTCAACTAAGTGGATTTTTTTTTTTTTTTTTTAATGCTAGCCCCGTAGCTCAGGGCATTAGTAAGTGTAGACTTCTGACTTCTTTAATAAACAGCAAAGACACTGCTTTGTTTGTTTGCTTAGCAACTCATACCTCAGATGCCAAGATCTGGACATCAGTAATTGGAAAGGTATTTATATGCCTTTAAATAGGAAAGCTACCTTCAAAGTTACCAACAGCTTGGAAATATTTTATCTCTGTTAACATCAATAAACAGTATGAAATGCTTTGGGGACAGGGGCTCTTAACTTTCTAAATGTTGTGTTTTGCACCAAGCAGGGTTTGGGAGCTAGAAAACATGCTCGCTCACCCCACAACAATAATACAGAGTTACATGGCTCAACTACACCACAGTTTGGGCACAGGTAAGGGTGGAAAAGTGGATAGAAGACAGGAAGGATGAACGATAGTTGCCTGATCTGACAAGTTAAACCTTTCAAGGTCTGATGCCGTAGACAAAAGCGCTAGAGTACAATCCGAGGCAGAGTGTCAGTGGTGGGTCTGCCTTGCTCTAGGCAAGGCCAAGAAACCATGTGCTCCAGGAGCACAGATGATCCTAGGGGCACCTGGGTGGCTCAGTCGGTTAAGCATCCGACCTCGGCTCAAGTCATGATCTGGAGGTTCGTGGGTTCAAGCCCCATGTCCAGTTCTGTGCTGACAGCTCATAGCCTGGAGCCTGCTTCAGATTCTGTGTCTCCCTCTCTCTCTCTGCCCCTCCCCCCTTGCGCTCTCTCTCAAAAATAAACATTTAAAAAGATTTTAAAAAAGGAATACAGATGATCCTTAAAATGCAGCACATGCAAGATTCTTACTACTGTTCTTCCAATTTTAATTTCAATAATCCTATACCATTGACATTGGTTTTGGCAATGATTTTTGGGATCTGATGTCAAAATCAAAGGCACCCAAAGTAAAAAATGAACAAGGGGGATTGCATCAAACTTAAAAGCTTTTCCACAGTAAAGAAAACAATCAACAAAATAAAAAGGCAACCTCCTGAATGGGGGAAAATATTTGCAAATCATCTATCTGATCAGGGGTTAATATCCAAAATACATAAAGAACTCCTACAATTCAAGAGCCAAGAACCCCAACAACCCAATTAAAAAATGGGCAGAGGATCTGAATAGACGTTTTTCCAAAGACATGCAAATGGTCAACAGGCACGTGAAAAGATACTCAACATCACTTGTCACCAGGGAAATGCAAATCAAAACCACAATGAGATGCCACCTCACACCTGTCAGAACAGCTAGAATCAAAAAGACAAGGGACAACCAGTGTTGGCGAATGTGGAGAAAAAGGAACTCTCAGGCACTGGTGGTGGGTGCAGTCCCTGTGGGAACCAGTATGGACGCTCTTCTAAAAATTAAAAATAGAGCTACCATATGATCCAGTAATACCAGTACTGGGTATTTATCTGGAGAGAATGAAAACACTAGTTCCAAAAGATAGACCTATCTCTACACTCACTGCAACGTTCCTTACAACAGCCAAGATATGGAAACAATCCACCCATGAACGGATCAAGAAGATGTGGTCTATATATACAATGGAATATTCTTCAGCCTTAAAAAACAATGAAATCTTGCTTTTTGGGATAAGCCAGATGGACCTTGCGGGCACTGTGTTAAGTGAAGTCAGTCAGAGAAACAAGTATCATATAAATCTCACTTATACGTGGAACTTAAAAAAAAAAAAACAAAAAAACCTAAACTGAATCTCATAGATACAGAGAGCAGACTGGCGGGGGCTGGAGGCTGGGGTTCAAAAGGTACATGATTCCAGTTATAAATAACTCATGGAAATATAACGTCAAGAACGTTAGGTCATGATCTCATGGTTTGTGAGTTTGAGCCCCGTGTCGGGCTCTGTGGTGACAGCTTAGAGCCTGGAACCTGCTTTGGCCCTCTCTCTCTCTCTGCCTCTCTCAAAAATAAAGGAACATTAAAAAAATTAAAAAAAAAAAATAAAAAGAAACAGACCCATTAATACAGAGAACTGGTGATTGTCAGAGGGGAGGGGGAAGGGCAAAAATGGGTGAAGGAGGGTGGGAGATACAGGCTCCCAGCTGTAGACTGAGTACATCACGGGGATGAAAGGTACATCTTAGAGAATACGGGCAATGACACAGGGCTGCATGACAGGTGGTGGCAACACTTGCAGTGAGCACACACAAGAGATGGTGAATCGCCGTGTTACACACCTAAAGCTAACATGTGTCTCTACTATACTTCAAGATTAAAAAAAAAAAAAACGCAGAAGGTATTATGGTCACGAAAACACGTGGCACGTGGACACGTGGCTCGGCCCTCCCAGGCCCTGGGCAAGGCCTGTCCAGTGCGGCCCCTGAGCTGCAGCTCCATCAGCACCCCCCCACCGCGGTAAAGAGGCCTCTCAGTCCAAGAAGGGTGCATCCTCCCCCCTGGTCCTCCATATCGAGGCTCTGACTGGACTCCGCCAGCCCAGAGGCCACCCAGGCCATTTCCGCTTCTTGCCCTTCTCCATCTCCTCTTCCTGCTGCTGTGTGCCGCCACTAGACGTGACTGTGGCGAAGACCCTGGTGAACCAAGTCACTGGTTCGTGTAAAGACCTCGCTTTTCACGGCTCTTTCGCGCTCACGTGTTTCTCTTTGAGGAGATCTTCACTTCCGCTCTTTTACAACCTTGGAAGCACCAGGTGGAAAGACACACAATGAGAGAAACAACGATACGGGAAGGTGTAGTAAAGGGGAAGTGCGGCGAGGGGGGAGAAGAATCTAGACAAAGCCGGAGGAGGCAGGAGCCAAGATGTGGGCAGGCAGGATGCCTCTGTGAACCAATGAGCTGTGGCTGGCGTCCCCATCACCAGGCGAGGAAGCAAGAGCAGAAGAGAAGTTAAGGCTGAGTGCGATGGACGGACAGCAGTACTGGGGGTGGGGTGGCTCGGGAAACAGCACTAGGGGGGTGGGGGGCATCAAAAAGAGAGGGATGCACTAACAGGTGCAGAACAAAGGTGATGCTAGGGCCGCAATATTCACACCTCCTAGAATGTTAGGGCCAGAAGGAATCTTGAAGACAACAATGAAGGAAGAAGGAAAGAAAAAAGGACTCTGGAAGATGAGGGAGGGCAAAGACTTGATGCTTTTCCTTCGTGGCTCAGAGACAAGAGTACACTGTCCCCAAGAACAATCAGGCTTTGATCGTGTGGCCTGGGGAGTGACCTGCATTCCTTAGACTTTCTAACTTGAGGTTTCCAAACAATGATTGCCTCCCTTCCTCCTCCTGCACTCCTCAAAGCTCCGCTTCTTCCTGTCACCGCAGCGAATGGCGTCCCTACTCTGGACATCAGCCGATCTGAATTCACGCTCAGAGCTTGTCTGTCCCTCCTGCATCCAATGACAAAATGACTTGCCCAGGGCTCTCAGAAACACCCTTGGAATCAGACCCTTGGACTCAGTGGCAAAAGGTGCTTGATCGCTACGTGGCGTTCTGGGAGAGCAAGACTCTCCGAAGGCCAAGGGTTTCTGGCCTTCTCAAGTCCTGAGGAGTTGGCCTGGGAATAGGGTGCAGGGCTGCTCGGCACCACCGGCCTCCCTTCAGCGCCCCTCCTTGCTACATTTCTCCTTTAAGGACGCACAACTGAACCCCACCTTGTCCTTGGACTTGACATTCCTGACAGTCGGCCACCAGCATTCAGAAAGCTCTGGAGGGAGCCCGAGGAGGCTCCTGGGAGGCTCCTGGGGCCGACAGTACTTCCCACGCTGCACGGTTCTGTGGCCTCTGATGTCCCGCCACCCTTTGGTTCTTATTTGGCTCAAAACCTCAGTCTCCAACCCGAGCCAGCTCCTGGCGAGCCTGCCAAGCGGCCTCCTGGGCGGCTGGCATTCCCCGACCTTCCCCGGAGCCACGCTCGGGCGAGCCTCTTCCACGCTCCCCGCAATGTGGCTCCGGCGCCAAAGCCCTGCTTTACCTGAGGACAGGAGGCTCCCGCTGCTGCCGCTGATGATCTTGCCCTTGCTCCCCATGTTGGCCAGCTTGGAGGTCTTCAGCGTGCCCGTCTCGGTGAGGTCGATGGCGATCTCGCTCAGGCTGCGTGCGGCATGGATTTTAGACTAGAATGGAAAAGGCAACCACGTTATCAAGAAGCCTTCGCCTCTGAGACCGGTTATCGCTCGCCGGCTTGGAGTCCCGACGTTTAGCACAAGGACTCATTTCCTGGCTTGCAGCATCTTTACGTTTGTGTTTCTCGGCCCCGTCCCTGATGACTGAAGGTCCCTGCATGAGGCACCACTGTAGAGCGGACACTAGTGATAAATTTTCCAAGCTCTGCCTTCTACGGGCTGTGCCGTGCAGTGCCAAGCGCAGGGGCTGTGACCTCAGACAGACCTGGCCGGAGTCCTGTTTGGGGAACGTTACTTAATGTCACTGGACCTCTTCATTCCCAGCTATAAAATGGGTTAACCACCGCCTGCCCCTTCAGGTCCTGTTAGGGTCAAAGGAAGGAAGGCACGTGAAAGGCTCCCCTTTGCTGTTCCCTGAAACCCAGCTCTCAATAAAATAGTAGTGATTTTATTTTGTGTGCAAAGGAGGAAAAACCAATTTTCAGCTTTGTGAGGGACACAAGAGATATGTGAAACACTTTATCAAGTCCCAGTGGATCCTGAGGGCATTTTAACCTCATACATTGTTAGCCCCATGGCCGTGGGAAGTAAGAGGATTGGAAAGGGACCTGTGGCATGTCTACAGGTATAGAAGCCTCTGGAACGACTGATCACTGGGACACTCAGGCCCCACCAATAAGCCCCGACACAGTGCCTGGCTTCTATTTTGATACCTAACTGTACTCTCCAGAGTCTCGATTTTAGTTAACGCTCCGCTCCACTCCACTGTGCCTATTAATTGGCCCGACTTGGCTAATCCTAACAGCAGGTTAGAATAATTAGAAAAGAACTCTGTAATCATAATTACATTCCTAAAAGTAACTGTTTTTCATAAAACTGCCTTTTTTAGCTACCACCTGCAGTAAATGAAAATGGGTTTGCATTTCCTACACGTGTTTGTTTTTTTTTTCCTTCTTCAGGAAATCAGTTTTTGTGACAGTGTGTCAGGCAACAGGCTTTACCCAAAGCACTAACTTAATGAGAACAGCGATCAATGCTGACAGAACCCCTACGTTTGCTGATGTTTCTTTCCATGGCCATCGGCTACAGCACGGACACTGATGGTTTGGGAAGTCAGTCCAAAATGGAGTTTTTCAGTCCCTTAATGTGCATTCGCCCAACCACCCCCTCCGTGGGAGACCAAGTCTGGCCCCCACACAGGAGAAGGCAGCAGGGGCAGATATGGGGGCCATCGAGGGGTCAGTAGGCGCCGTCCACTCTTTATTGTTGACGTTCTCTACCTGAGTGCCCTGTGCCGTCCAGCAAAGCCATCACCCCTGTGCCCTCGCCCTTCCTGTGGCCTCCACACTGATGCGGACCCTGATGTCCATGCCTGCTAAGAGCTGAGCGCTCTCCTCTTGTGAGAAGAGGAGAGTCTGCAAGGCAACATGGGAGTCGGCTTGTTTGCCAGATATGAACCATCATCCCATTGGTCCTTCCTTGACTGAGGTCTCCGTTCTGACCTCAACTCTTGCCCCTCCATTCAGAACCAGCCTCCCTCAGGTCACTGCCTTCCTTGCTGATGACCTAATCCTTAATCCTGCCCACCAGGCCCCCTGCAGCGCTCTGGCTTGCAGCGGAAGCAGGAAGTGCCTTTCATTTCACACGGACAACGCATGCATGTCCACAGGGTGCATCTGGTTGAGCTTTACCCTCTGAGCGAGCCAAGCAAGCACATCCTTTACTTTCTTTAGCACGCCTCCTCGCCCACGCTTTAATCAAAGGAGCCAAGGATGCTTGCATTACGTAATGACTCAGAGACACAGACCGACTCAGCATGATGGTAAGGGGCCCAAAGTCTGCAGTTAGAAAGCTCTGGACTGGAATTTTGGCCCTGGCCAGTTCATCATTGTCTGACCATGATCTGCGACCTGTCTGATGCTCAGATCCCGGCTGATAAAATGAAGCTCTTAAAATCCATAAGGCAGAGTTGTGACGAGAACTGAATTAGGTAATATACATAAAAGCCACTGGAATGGAAATAGGAATGGGATACAGATCAGGACCTGGAGGCAGTTTGCTAAATGAGGGGAGATTGATGGCTCAACGTGGTATTTGAGGGATGTTATTAATCACACGGAAGACCTATCCCCACCCCACCTCCATTCCTGCCACACATCAGTCTCAGAAACAAAAAACCAAACTATGGAGAGAGGACCAACAGATATCCTTCCCAAGAGAGACTAGATTCTTGGAAGCTTTAGGAAATTACTGGCTTCTCTCTGAATGGAAATATCGCAATGACCAAACAGGCCCAGCAGAGAGAGCAAGCGCTAAGAGGAAGCAGCACGGACGGGGAGATTGTCTTCCGGCAAAGTCAAGTCTTTGGGACACCCTGAAAGAGCCGCCAAAATCCTGAACATCATACTTAGGGAGGCCTCGTCCCACCAACTTTTATTACTGATATCCCACGAGCAGGGTTTAATGGTCTCCTACCATGCTTTCACCCTGCTTTTGATCTAGATGGAAAGAAGAACAGAAGACAGATCAGAAAGAAAAAAACCAAAACCCAATGACTGAGGAGGAGGAACGATGTCCAGACGAGAGGTTACCTTCCTAAGTCCCTGCTCAGAGTTCAGAGGCAAAGTGTCTAATGTTTACTCTCAACAATCTGAGCTTCCAAATATTTTCCTCTGAAGTCTACACGACAGTCCTCGGCTCTGGGCCTAAGAGGTTGCCGGGATCCAGAAATGACATTTCTCATCTTGGGGGTTGGGACACAGAAGTCATCAGGTGTGGCCGGTGCCTGCACAGCCTCTCATCCTGAATGAGCCGTAGGAAACCAAGCACTATGGGCTCTTTCTGCTCTGTCTTTGGTGATGGAGGGAGAGAGAGAGAGAGAAAGAGAGATCGAGAGAGAAAGAGAGAGGGAGAGGGAGGGAGGGAGATGTTCTTACATGATTTGCACAAGGATCCTGAAAGAAGGAAACACCTGAGCGCCAGGCAAGAACAGGAGACGTCTTGGCCACTCTCCCCTGCTGACTCAAACCACTAGACCACACTTGTCTCTGGGGCTGATAAGCATCACTTGGGAGGCCTGGGCTTTGCAGAAGCACTTGAGAGAAAGGAATGGCTGGCATGGGCCAACTCAGTAGGGTGTGAAGCAATGGCCAGTATGCCAGCCAACGCCGGCTGCTCAGAAATATTTGGAAACTCATCCCAGGCCTGTCAGCCGTCACTCCTCGGAGGTCATTCTGCCCACCGGAGACGGATCCCATCACCCTTGTACAGAGAACGGCATTCCAGAAACGAGAGGTGGTGTAATTCCTGAGGGGAATTTTATCATCTCTGATTTCATCTGGGAAACTTTTAGAGAATTTAACCTTCACACAAGCGTTGGCCAGGGGATAGCATGTTGGATTAACGATGATAATGAGAAAAGGGAACGCAGATCTCCGAAAGCAGTTTCACACACATTGTGTCATCGGGCCGATCAATAGTTTACGAAGTGATTTCCTTCCTTGTTCTCTAATCGGGGAAGCAAAGTAGGAGCAAGGAGACACTTGCCCAGGGTCACAGATCTGGTGATGACGTCCCTGGACCCCCACGTGGAGTTTATTCCTCACCTGCCCCTGTGTGTTGAGGACTTGGTTCCTATGAGAAACGGGAGGGCTCTGGACATCTGTGAGTATGCAGAGCTCACTGGGGGAAAGTTCTCCCACTCCCGGGCCAAAGTGTATTTCCTTCCATTCCCCAGAGGTCATCGAGATGGACAGCTGAAATTTCCCTATTGCTTTGGGCACCTGTTTGGGTCTTTTAAAAAATACTTCCTGCTAATAAATGAACTTTGACACTATTTGAAGTTTACTCGTTACATCAGACGGCTGACCTGTAAGCCTGGCATACAAGGCTTCTCTAACTGCAGAGGAAGACCATCTTTGAGAAATGGGACAAAAAGCCCTAAGAATGGCCTGTTGGGGCACCTGGGGGCCTCAGTCGATAAAGCATCTGACTCTTGATTTCAGCTCAGGTCATGATCTCTTGGTTCGGGGGATCGAGTCCTGCATCGGGCTCTGCGCTGACAGTGCGGAGGCTGCTTGGGATTCTCTCTCTGCCCCTTCCCTGCTCAAGCATGTTTTCTCTGTCTCTGTCTCTCTCTCTCAAAGTAAACAAACGTTAAAAAAAAAAAAAAAAACCTGCTTCTTGGGTTACTCAAGAGACCCTCAATGTAAAAACCCAGCACAGGGTCTAAGATCTCAAACAGCTAATTGTACTAAACTCAGGGTGAAATACGCTTTGCCTTTTCTCCTTTCACAGCTGTGCTACTGGTGTGTTTGGGGGGTCTGCCCCCAAGAGGCATCAGCAGTGGGGTTCAGGAGGGTTGCCAAGGTCTCCACCCCTCACCACCCATTCCCCAACAGTGCAGAGGAGGCAATCCATGTTGTAAGGTTTTGACCTCCAACTCTTGCAACCAGAGGACAAAATGCGGACACCCACCCACTGTTTCAAGCTAAAGCATGAGTCAAAACGCTTTGGCCCTGTTTCTTTTGATCTAATTGGGCTTCCAATCCCCATGCCAATGTCCATCATCACCCAGAAAGCTGTGGAATGCTCCCATTATGTCTAACAACAACAAAAAACACTCTACTCTGTGCCCATTCACCCCAGAAAATGACCAAAAAAGGGGTCAGGAAGAAGGCTTAGCAGAGAAGAAAAACGTGTTATGAAGGACAAAGTGACAGCTATGCAGGAAGGGCCCTGACTTGAAACTGATTTATGAGTTGAGAGATTGTTTCCTTTTCTCCTGTTTTCTTACTATCTTTCTCTTCCCTCCCGCTGGGGCCCAGGTCTCTCCTCTGCCCACGCCAGGCAAAGAGCATCTCCATCCAGAAAGAAGGTAAGACAGAAGAGGAAGTGGTCAGGATCCAAGTAAGGCCAGGGCCCGGCCACCTTCTCACCTCCTGAGGACCCACATGATGGGACAAAACGTCCCAGGGGCCAAGGCTGGCCTCCCTCCATAGTTCGGTATCCCATCTGCCAAGCCGGCAGGCTCCTGAGAAAGGTGCAAGACCGGTCTAGATGGAGCTCTTGACCAGAGGGCTAATGACGGAGAATGGCTTGTCGGGGGGAAGGCAAGGCAGCCTGGCAGACGGAGGCAGTGGAGGAGGAGGGGGCCGAGTGTTGATACGAGCAGTGTGTGAACTGAGGAGACGTCACCCTCCCACCCCCAGAAAATGCACCTGTGTGTCTGCACGGGGGCTGGGTCAACCTCCCTTGGAGGATGGCTGGGTACCAAGGCCTGAGGGTCTGGGTCTACCTTAGGGAAATGGTTGGGTGGTGTTTTTTTTTGTTTTTTTTTAAAGGAACTGGCAGTTGGAAAAGCCTGGAGGGTTTTCACAGCAATTATCCTAAACAGTTAGATGGTGTCTATTAATTGCTAACCGGTTTTTTTTTTTTCCTCTCTCTCTCAAAAACAATATGCCACTGTTTAAACACCATAAAGGGCTTGACAGCTTGTTCCTAGGAGAGGTTCCTGAGGTTCAAAAACACGCTTGGAATTCCTCAAAAGGGCCCTACTGGCCGAATTGAAGGGCCTGAGGAGCTGCGGCTGCGGCTGGGCCAGAGCCCCTTGACCAAGGTGCATGGAACGTGTCCTCTCAAGAGCCTGCCTCCTTCCTCCCTCCTAACTCCAAAAGGCAAGCGGGTAGCTGCGTACATCTCAGGGAGTGGGGGTGGGGGGTAGGGGGGGACATGGCGCCACCCCCACCCATCGAATTCCTGATCCCTAAATGAGGAGACCCAGACATGGGCCCGCGTGCACCCTCAGGCGAGCCTCCATCTCGGGGCAAGGTCTGGTCTTTGCAAAGACCCTCCCCAGTCCGCCGGAAAGGGACTTACCTTACTCTGCTTTCTGTCCAGATAGAACTGGTGTTGGCTAATGGCCATAGCCCAGATGGACTTGATCAACGCCGGACACGCGTACCACGTATGCACTGCGATGCCACTGTGTCCAAAAGTCCTCCTGGTCACCGAAGCCCTGGGACAGCAAGAATCACAAGGTTCAGCCACATTTATGATGAGAGACTCCAGCGATGGGCTGACAGCTTTTACCTAGAACCCTGTGGGATCTAAAAGCCCTGGCGTAAAGGGGACAGGTGAACAAGTGTGAGCGCGCGTGTGCACAGACACACACACACACACACTTAGTGAAACTAGCTAGCAAAGTCCAGTTTTTTAACGTAATAAAGGCCGTATACATCTAAGGTGTACAACCAGTTTGATATACATGGTGAAATGATTACTACAGTCAGGCTAATGATCATTCTTCACATATTTGTGTCACAAGAGCACTGGAAATCTACTCTTAGCTCATTTCCAATATTCAGTGCACATCATTAACTACAGTCCCCGTGCTGTATCCTAGATCTGCAGGCCTATTCGTGCTACACAACTACGGCTTTGTACCTCTGACCAACATCTCCCTACTTCCTCTCTTCTCTGGCCCAAGTCACCGCCCAAGTAACCACCCTTCCACTCTCTGGTTCTACTCTTTGACTTTTTTTTTTTTAATGTTTATTTATGTTTGAGAGAAAGAGCATGAGCAGGGGTGAGGCAGAGAAAGAGGGGACATGGGATCTGAAGTGGGCTTTGCCATGACAGCAGCGAGCCCGACATGGAGCTTGAACTCACGGACCATGAGATCGTGACTTGAGCCTAAGTCCGACCCTCAACTCACTGAGCCACCTGTACTATTTCTTTTTAGATTCCATGTATTCGTGAGATCATGTAGTTCTTTCCTTTCTGGGTCTGGCTTCCTTCACTTGAGCATCATGTCCTCCACGTCCATCCACATTGTTGCCAATGGCAAGGCTCCATTCTTCCCCATGGCGGAATAATATTCCATTGTATTTATACACACGCTACAATTTCTTTATCCATTCATCCCTCGATGAACACTTGGGTTATGTCCGCATTTTGGCGATCATGAATAATGCTCATCTCGTGATTTACTGGCTCCGTAGGATTCAGAATCTATCCAAGCGTCTGTCTTCTCTAGAAGATGGGTCATTCGAGGTCACTGGACAGTCCTTTCTGAGCTTCAGCTCTTGGCACTGGGCCAAGACAAACTTGAGAAACAGGAAGAGCCTTTGACAATGTCCTTTATTAAATAGAAGGCAATGCTGCCTATGGTGAAGGAGGAGTAAATTCCGTCCTAATCACCACCACGGGCCATAGCCTGTGGAAGTCCCAAAGGAGTCCGGGCTTCTTATGCTGCTCTAACTCCATGTTCCTTGAGAGACTGGTTATCCTTCTCAAATTTATTCAGAGGACAGACAGGGTGGAGAGAATCGGGAGAGGGACGGCAGAACGGAGTCCAGCCAATCTTCTCCACTACCCTTCCTCCACATACACATGTACGTAGGAGACAGGGCCCATCCGTGCATATGGCAGAGAGAGGGAATTAGGTTTTAAACAGAAACCGTGAGGGGCACATGGATGGCTTGCTTAGTTAAGCATCTGATTTGGGCTCAGGTCATGATCTCACGGTTCAGGAGTTCAAGCCCCATCAGGCTCTCTGCTGTGAGCACAGAGCCCACTTTGGATCCTCTGTTCCTCTTTCTGTCTGCCCCTCCCCTGCGCACTCTTTCTCTCTCAAAATAAACACTAAAGAGTCAAAATAAAAGTGGGAAACATGGGTCCCAGTGGAATTCACCGTATCAGCGGTGTAGGGAGAAAAACAAAGGGTTCCAGGATGCTTTCAGCCAAGTGTGTTCCACAAGGTAGGCGGTCGTTTTGCAAATGAAATCGGAGAACGTGTGTTTGCATGCACATGTGTGTGTGTGTGTGTGTGTGCGCACACGCACGTGCAGGGCAAGGTGCTAGGGTGGGGATTGGGGTATCCCATGTGAACATCAGAAGAACAAAGTGTGTTCTCAAGTTGAATATCTCTAATGTGGGAGATTTTCCCCCATAAGAAAATTTAGAGCTGCTCCCCCATCATTTTACCTTAGGGGCACAGAGGGTCTTTTCCAGACCCCCTTTTAGGGAACAGTTCAACTCTGCTAGTCAGTTAATGCTACGGATTCTAGCCACGCTAGTCCTCGCTTTGGTTAAAAGGTAGGAGGAAATGCCAGCTTGTGAGACAGCACACAGTTGAAAATAATCAAAAAGGAGCCAGTGAGAGAGTCGGGAGGAACATGCCCCACGGATCTCTGTAGAAATAACCAGAAACCGTGATCGAAACCTCCCACTTCGGCTTCCAGGCCAATGGCTGCTCCTGGGAGCAAGTACAACCGTCTCTCCCAGAAAAAGCAGAGTGAGAAAGGGCGAGCATGTCAGGAGGCTCGCCAGGCCTGGGAGGTGCTGCAGAAACACCCCATCAGACAGGGAGTTTTCTCCCGCTCCATTATTCATCTATCTCTTCCCTGCATCTCTCCCTTCAGGCTCTTCCCACCCCAGCGACTTTTCTGTTTTGCCTAAACCTTAGAAACGGAGTATGTGCCAAGCCCCGAGAACCAGAGAACGTGGGGATCGAGCTGGGGGTGCGTGTGCAGGGGTGCCCGTCTCACGTCTCCTTCTGTGGTCCGCGCCAGGCGCATCGACTCAGGACGCACCCTCCACCCGGGGTGATCCCCGGTCCCTGTCTGGGTCCCACCGACGGCCTCTTCAGGGCAGGAGTCTTCTCCTCACTTGCCACGCCAGCCCTTCACTTCTGACTCCCTTCCTGGCTGGGACCACCTCAACATCAAGTCCATCAGACTCGTGTTCCCTGCTCCAAATACGTGCGCCAACAGCAGTGGGCGAGGCATTTCAGATAAGGAGCGCCCTGCGGCCCTGGGAAGAGCATTTACTGTTCTAGGAGACAGGAGGCGAGGACAGCCTTTGCTCTGCCATGAAACCCAGCAGCTGACCCAGAGCCATGCCCTTGGCTTCCGTGGAAAAGGGGTCTTTAAAGCTTGGGTTTCCACCCCTGCCATCAGGGCAGACACCTCCCTGGCTACCCCCTCCCTGCCTGCCTCTAGGGTGGCACGATCACACTCCTCCCTCCCTCTCTTAAGAGCCTCAGAGGTTCAGCTCAGAGCCTCTCCTTCTCGGGAAGCTCTCTGGAACAGGCTGGCTTCTCACCCTCTGAATTCATGGCCTGTGCTGTTCAGCACTCGATTCCCAGTGTTTTGCGTACAGCGTACAGCGGAGCGGTAACGCCTGTGAGTCTTCGAGCCAGACTCCCCGGGTTCAAGTCCTTCCTGCACCACTTATCAGCTTTTTGTAACCTACACCAGGTTACTTTGTTTCTTTTGGGCCTCCGTTTCCCACAGGTGCAACAGGAAACTAGAAATCCCGATTTCCTGGGCTTACAGTGAGGACCCTATGAGATAATGTGTCCAAGGGTCTAGAACAGTGCCGGCCCATAGTCAACCACAAATAGCTAGGTCTTTCTCTTGCCTTTCTCCCCAGCGGGGCTACCCTTTCTGGACCCTGTCTCAGGGCAAAGGACCTCTTTCTGTAGCCCAGAATGTCTGAAACGGGCTCAAAGTCTGTAACAGTCATGTGTGAGGTTTGGACCCTTCGCTCTCTCTTGGGCCTTGGGAAAGGGAGGGCCATTTAGTATTACATCATGGACAGGGTGACAGACCCAGGGAACACACACACACACACACACATCCCCATCACAGATGTGTCCAAGGTGTCTGAGTTAGCAGACAGGGTGCACAGCCCCTTAGATGACCCAGTCCCCAGTGCTCATCCTGTCAGACAGCCCCTCTCTGTATGTGACCCACGGTGACACCCTTCAGTTTACTCTTTTCAGACATTGCGGGTTGAGGGGGAGAGAACCTAAGACTGGCCTGACAGAGGTCACCTGGAGCAGAAGCAGTGCGTTCCTTCTTGGGGGGAGGCTTCCTCTCAGCGTCTGTCCCGCCCCCGCGTGGCCTGCACAAATGGACCCCCGCTCGGCAGAGGCAGGGTCTCAGAGACACTTGGCAGGACCCGGAGAAAGGCCGGGCAAGTCGTCACTCTGCTCATGTCAGGGCCTTCCCCTGACTGTGCAGACTGGCTCTCTGAAATGTCCTCCACCCCCTGTTCTCATGGTGGTGGGGGGGCATGGGCTGAGCTGCTCCCCTCCGAGGGAGTGGCTGTTTCAGGCAGATTACACGGCGGGGCAGAGTGGCCTGTTGCCCTGCTGGGTTATCGCTGGTGGCAGGAGCGGAGACACAGCACATGCTTAGCCCTCTGACTTGGGCGGGGGAGGGGGGGGCAGCGTCTTGCCCCGAGAGCTCTCTGGGAGGCAAAGTGCCTTGTTTTGGGGGCTCGGAAGCCCTGTGTGAGGGGAGCTGGGCCAAGTGCTCTTTGGCTGGCCAAGGCCAGGTATTGCTGCTGCCTACAAGCCCCGTTCGCACCTTTACCGTCTTCCTGGGGACCCCTTCTTGGAAATCCATCTTGGGACCTATTGAAAGCAATTTATCCTTAGGTGTCAGGCCTGTTTTTGGGGAGTTCTGCTGTTTCTGGGCTGCCTCTAAGTCCAGCACTGCCAGCAGACAAAGAGAGGAAAAGCAGCCGGTAAGTGCCGCCCGAGAACGTTCCACGCAGGGGCTTGCTGCATTCCAAACGGGACCCTATTGTTTGGCATCTGACTTCGAGAGCACTGATGTTTCTACACAGGGGCTTCCCGCGGCACCGGGTCGGGTGGAGAGAAACCCAACTGTGTCTCCTTCACATGCACCCACAACACTGACACCCTGAAACCTTACAGCTCGTGGAGGGAGTCAATGTAACCCAACCGCTTTGGGTGCAAATCCCTTTTGGTGCTATCTTCCTAGCAACCCTCTCAGAAGCTCTGAACAAGCCATCCTTCAGCCTCTTCCTCTGGCCAGAGCTCTCTAGAAGGACCCAGCCCACTGCCCAGTTTACTGTGGTGTGCGTCACTCAGTGTTATCCGCCTTCCCTAAATCCGCCCCCCCCCTCCGGGCACACGCACAGCCAACTCCACCCGTATGAACACCAAACACGTGCAGCCAGGCGCCTTGATCACCGAATCGCCAATTTCTCCAGCGCCTGCGTGCACGCGCACACACAACGCACCCTCGAATCCACCGCCTCTAGCGACACGTTAAGCACAAAACAAAGCTTCACTTGCTGTCACATGTGAATATCCTCCCCGCGGTCAACGGTCCCCTCCCTCCCCTCCCCCAAATGAACAATGACAGCACAAACATCCAGAACATAAAGAGCACGCCCGTGGGCCATGCACTCCCGGAAGGAAAGGACTTTTCTTGCTTACCTGCGGGGGTCATGAACTTCCACGGAAAACTTCTTTTCTCTGAAATACAGGTTTTCCAACTGCCTCCATTGGAAGATCTGGACAGAAAACAACGCGGTTTACGTTCAGAAGCGGTCGGCTCAGGGCAGTAGTCGGTCCTCAACTACAGCTGGCAGCTTCCTTATCAAAGCGCAGACCACACAGTTTGCACCTCCTCCGTCTCCTGCTGCACACCCGGGCGCGCGCGCGCGCGCGCGCACACACACACAGGCCGCTCTCCAACTCAAAACCCGGCAACGTGGGTGTGGATTTTCCTGCAGGTTCCTTAGCAGGAACAAAACAAGTTCTTTTCAAGTTGCTCCCCTCCTCTCTGCCCTTTGTTGCAGGATCGTTCCCAGCTCCGCAGACTTTTCCCTCCAAAGGGGGGGGGGGGTGGCGAGAGTGCAGGGAGGGGAGGGGAGGGCGGCGGAGGGAGCGCAGGGGAGCGCTCAGAGGGGAGCGGGGGCCATCTGCGCGCGCTGCGCCGAGCCTGAGCCCTCTCCCTCCAGTGCTGAAATGGGAAGGCGGTCAAATTCCCAGCCTCCCATCGGGACTCCACTTCCTGCCCACTAATGTGTAAGAGCTCGGACTCGCCCTGGTGAGTCGGCTCCGGGAAGCTTCTCTGCGAAGGGCGGGGGCCGCCGGAGCCTTAGGTTTCGGGGTGGGCGACAGGAGATAACAACTTGCGCCTATCAAGCCCCTGCTTCTTGCCCACGGCACAAAGACAATCCCGAGTCCCGCTGCCAGCGGCCATCGGAGAGGAGAGGGAGAGGAGAGGCGAGGGGAGTTAGGGCAGTTGCGCAAAGTGGGAGGGACAGGGCGCCTGCCGCTGCCCCGGGCCCTGGGCGCACAACTCCTTCCCCGGGAGAGGAGGGAGCCCTGTGGACTACGGGGGGCGGACGGACTGCAGGGTCTGGCGGTAATTAGGGCAGCAGTGATCTGGAGGGCCTTCCTTTCATCCGAAGAAAAAGTTCGTTACCCTCTGGTCAGTGTCACAAGAGGTTAAAGTTATGCGCACACGCATTTTTATTTACGTTACTTAGGCTTGCATTCCATGCCTCTACTGCAGCCGCTGCTATATACTTATATTTGAGCTGATTTTGCCCAAAAAAGAGGGTAGAACAGGAATCCTGTGCTGCTTCTTCACCCTGGGAGAGGTTGATTCCTCCCTGGGGTCCTCCCTTTGCTCCGTGCATGGAGGCCTAGGGTTTTTAGGGTCTCATCCTCCACCTAGAGTCCTCAGAGCCCGGGCTCCTGAGGCTCGCTGACCTGCTCTGGTTTTCTGCTGTCCTCCCAGACCCAGTCATGCTCGCTAGTCAGGGCTTGGCCAAAGGACTCCGCCCCTTGTCAGACTGGGCTGGAATAAAAAAAACGGTTTCTAGAATGGCTGCATTCTTTTCTCTCCACAACCTGCTCGGCAGAATCGTACAATTATTTTGTCTGCACAATAGGGAGGAGGGCCTCTCCTCTTCCCACTCTTCCGTCCACAGCTCAAAGAACATGTCACTCTGAAGCCCAAGGGAAACTGTACTTTTTCCTTTAGCGTCCGTTCAAGAGGGAAGAGAGACATTTCAAGGAAAGCAAGGGACCCGGAGCCCTACCTTAGCTCTGACAGCTTTGCGTGAGGTCATGGAGGAAATGCCACCTTGAGTAGAGCCCATTACCCAAGTCACAGATCTGAGTCTCACTCTGCTTTTGGATGCTCTGCTAATAAGCTCGGTGAAACACCTGAAGTTCCTCTCTGCCCACCCTCCCCCCACATTCCCGTTGTTAGACATTTATAGACATTTCTCCTCAACTTAGCGAGTTCAAAAGCACCAGAACTCATAGATGCTGGACACAGACCTCCTGATCTGGAGGTAGAACACAGGACAAAGCGGCCGGGCACACATGCCTGGGGTCTGACTGCATTTGCATGAATACGGAGTCCCCTACATCCAAGCTGTCTGACCTTACGCAAGTGACAGCATTTCCTTTAGCCTCAGTTTCCCCATCTGTAAAATGGCAATAATCCCCCTCTAAAGTAGAGGCAACAGATCCTCAGCGTGGTGTCGGCACAAAGTAAGTGCTCAGTGAACTTAGAGCTCAGTGGGATTCCCTCATTGTTCTTACTTCTCCCAAATCCTGGCCAATAACAGAATAACCAAAATAACTTTTTTCTTCAATTTCCTAACGCCAGAGCTGACACGGGGGTGTCAGGAAATAAAAGGGGATTATTCACATGCTAGAAATCTTTGAGGAAGTAGACACAATTATTCCTCCATCCCCTTCTCATCCCTTTCCTCTGAAAAATGGGGCAGATGGCAGACGGCTGTTCACTGAGTGGGACCTGTAGCCCCTGCGCTGCACCCACCTTTGCTACGACTGGCTTCGTGGATGTGTGAGAGGTGCTCGGAAGGACCCTGTGTTTAGTGTGATATTCTATCTCCGTCTCACTAGGTTTGATCAAGGGGCCCCGCTGGTCCCAGGCTTGGGTCCTGGCTGATGCCTGGGCCACAGGCTCTGTTCCAGGCTGGGCAGCTCTTGGGGGTAACGGGCCCACCGTGCATCGGACGGGCAGACCTCCAGGGGCTTTCTCCTCATGGTCAGGACCAAAGAAAGCAAACGTGGTGCTTCTGAACGCCCTCCTCTGCTTTTGTTTGAAGCCCCTCCCCACTGCGTGGGGAGCCCCAGAGCCAAAGCTCAGAGGCATCTCCGAGCTCCCCACTCCTGGAAAAGCAGAAAGCAAGCAGAGCCTCCCCGGAGATGTTTCCAGATGCTGCTGCTGTGGAGAGCCTCACCTCCGCCCACGCTGCCAACAGGCCCAAACCTAACCCCGCAGGCTTGGCTGTGGTCCCTCTGTCCCCCAGCTCCTGGCACGGACCCTGGTGGCCTGGCTTCCAGTGTCTCTCTAGGATGGAGACCTTTGTAGACCTCTCCTGACGGGGCGAGCAGGAGCTTTCCTTCAGGTCGGCTCTAAGCAGGGAGGGTTTGCATATCAAACACCGGGAAGGGAGGGCGAGAGGGAGTTGAATGAATAGACAGGTTTGTTTGTTTGTTTGTTTTTAGGACCCAATCGAACTGGGACAAGAGCAGGGTCCCAGGAACCCAAGAGGAGGTGTTCATGGGGGAACAGGAGCCAGTCCTTTTTTGTCTCACGTATGGCAGAGGGGAAGGGTGGGGGGGGGCCAGGGTATCAGGGCAGCTAAGCATCTCCCCGCCTCCCCTGTGCAGGCAACTGTTGGCCACTAGGGCCTACACCTTGCTGTAAACACACTGTCCCTTCACGGAGATGCTGGGAGTTTCGGGCCCCAGGCCCCTGTACCCCACAACTTTGAGGCCAGCCCCCTAAACCCTCCACGCTAAGGCTCCCGGAGTACCGGCAGCAAGCAAACAGACGATGCCCCACCTTGCCTCCTCTTTGTAAATGGGGTGCGCTGGACTGGGGTCCTGGCTTTGGAGGCAGCCGTCCTAGCCCAGCCACCAGTTAAAGCAGTCAACATGCTCTGCAAATCCACATACAGACACATAACACACACACACACACACAGGACGGTCGTTACGGCTTGGCTAGCTCCCCCAGGATTCTGCAGGACCTCCATGGCCAATTAGGCCCACGGAGCTAATTAGAAACCACCACGCTGGTTTATCAATAATCAAAGGATTCATAAATTAATACCTATTAAACCAAGGCTTCTCTGATGCACCTCACCTGGGCATCTTTAAGGCTCTACAAACATGCCTTCTTTGATCTTTTAGCACCGCCCCCCCAGGAAGAAGGAGCCTGAAATTCACTTCTTGGGGAAAGTGAGGCCCAGAGAAATTAGGGGAAACTGCCTCAGGCTGCACCCACACAGCAAGTCAGTGAAGGAACCAGAAACCAGAGTCAAGGGCACCTGGCCCATTACTCTGTGCTCCTTCCACAAAGGCCTGCCAATTAGTGGAAAGAGCTCTTACTCGCTAATGGCTGGTTAACTTTACGAGCAGAATTGTTTTTACAAATGAGCAGGATTGTCACTAAGGAAGTAGAAAACCCAATCTTTTTAGTTCTGCACAATGGCTTTTCGTTCCCTTTTGGCTGTCAATGATTACAAGCATTTTTCTTTCTCCTCTTAGACACCTGGATTCCCCTGGTTTTCTAGACAGAGATGTCTCGGTACTTTGCAGCCTCCAGCCAAGGGCTAACAACGAGAAACCTGATTAAGAACAGCCTCAGTAAGTTGGGCTTGTCCTGAAAACCAAAACTTGGAAAAACTGCCCAGAAAGTGGTGTGAGACAGGATCTATCCCCATCGTGGGGGACCATGGCTGGTACCAGATGTGGGTTTGTAGCTTTTGACCTAGACATGTGATTCCCATGGGACCACGGGCCTGCCACTTCTACTTTCTGGACCTCACTATTCTTATGTGGAAGACAGGAGTTGGGAAACATTTATCCACAGAGAGCAAACACGAGTGGCTAATAAATAACCACCTTTAAGCAACAGGGCGCACTATACAGTGAGCAGACCTGGGAAACTGGATCCTATTAGTTGGTCTTCAGGATTCCCACATCCCGTGTATCGCTGAAGGTCAGGGCAGAAAAGGGCTAATGTCCACCCCCATTCCCTGTTCCTTGTGAGTGGGGGGAGGCATGGCAGGGACACGCGTTTACGGAGTGCCGGAACAGCACATGGGGTGGTGGGCAAGCTCTTGGAATGATGCGGAAAGAAAGGCCTGACAGGAAGCTCGCTTTAGTGGCTCAGATTCTTGACCAGGACTTCAGGGAGCCTATCTTCCTCCTGTCCCTGAGGCTGAGTCACCAATCCTCTTCATGACCTCTGAGTAACTTCCTGCTTCTTCGGGGGGGGGGGGCGGAGAGGCGACCCACTATACAGAATCCCAGGAGCCTTCTGGTCCAGCCTCCTCCTTCCATAGATAAAGCCAGCCCCGTGGAGAGAGGTTAGGGAATTGGCAGAGGTTACATAAGTAATTGATGTTGGGACCCATCCTGTGACTGGGATGTCATAGGCTCTTTCTAACCTACCACGAAGACCTGATGATGGGAGAGAACAAAGTTGTTGCAAGCCAAGGGGTAAGGGAATGATTGCTTCTTCAACGGCTCCTGGCAACCCCAAGATCCTGCATGCTTTCCAAACCCCAGCAAAGAGCTCTCTTACAAAAAGAATTAGACTCACAGCCAGGAATAATCTCCAAGCTCAGAATGAAACACACACATTAGGAAACTCACTTCCTTGTTTCATTTCTGCTTTGTTCACCTTCTAGAAACAGGGCTGTCACTCACAACTTGGTGGGTAGACACCATATGCCAGGATTTTTTTTAATTGCAGTTGCATAAGCATTCAGTCTATTTTACTTTATGCTTCAAGAAGAAAGAAGCAAGTCCAGGGCTTTAGGTCACCTCTAATCCCTACCCCCTTTCCAATCTTTGAAGTAGTGGGGTCTACTTTGTGCCAACCCACGCTAATAGGAAACAGGAAGGACATGGTGCCTAGTGCATGTTTATATTCGTCAAGAGCTTACCATCTAGTTGGGAAGAAAAGCCACACATAGACTGTATAGCAATGATGCACCATTTAACTTCATGATGGAGTTCAAAGTCATCTACAGTTTCTCTCTTAGACTTTTAAAACTCTATAGTTTTATTATACTTTATTAAGGTAGGTTTCATGATTCTGCCTCAGATGCCCCATATTCATGACCATTATATTATTCTTCACTGTTTCCTTTCGTCACTTTTAGGAGCAAGAACTCTGGCTTGGAAGTCAAGAGGCCTCGGTCATCGTCCTGACTCTATATACCCCTCTACGCCTTAGGTTCCTTTTCTGTAAAAGGAGGTGTGTGTATGTGCACGCATGGGCATTCCTACATCCTATGCATGTGTTGAAGGCCAGCACTGAAAATTCAAGGAGTGTCATACTGCTACTCGTCGGAGTTTAAAAATAAAATTGCTAGTCTTAAACACCTCCTACTTCCAGGAGGCCATCCAGAATAATACTGATTAAAAGCACCGCCAATTTCTTTGGGTCTTAGTCTTCCAATCCTTCAAATACTATGACTAACAAGTTTTTTTTTTTTTCCATAGAGCTATTGTATTAATAGATACAAAGTGCTTAAAATAGTGCCTAGCACATGGCACACACAAAAAAAATAGCTAGCATTATGTTCTCTCCCCTTCACCATTTACACACCAGAACACTTATTAGCCCCAAGTATAGGTTATATAATTTTTCAAAAAAGATGGCTAATATGGTACCATGGGCACCATTCTCATCAATGTTTTCTCTTACTTGGATTTTCCACAATGCAAGCCTAAGCCTAACCTGGGCTCCTGTTCACTGCATTTCAGTTGATGTTTGCTGGTCTCTTAGGGCTCGTTGGCTCCAATTATTAACCAGCCAACTCCCACCGAGGTCCACTGCAATTTTGACCAGAGTCAGCTTGGACTATTCATCTACGATAATTTCTCATCTCACAACATTAACTCTGGGAAAGCATCCTACCATAACACGGCTCAGTATTACACGGCATGGAATGGGCTGTGCTGGAACCAAATCAGGCCCTCCCAAGATAGGCGAGCCGCATTCACAGATAATCAGCTTACGAAGTGAAGAGGAGTACGTCCTTTGTTACCTGAAGGAGGGCTCCCTGACATCTATATTTTCTCCCCACAGGGCCACATACCCAGCAAGGAAAACAATGGCTAATTTTTCCTCAGCAGCCAGACCTAATGGAATCAAGATGCTCCGCCGGCTGGCGGCCCACTCCTCGCTGTCAGACGACACAAGCTCTAAATTGATTCGGTTAATTCAGTGACAGATGCTCCGAGCACCAGGCCTTGACCCTTTAATGGATGACCTCTTTTTAACTCATCAGAAACCTCTTAGCTTCCTTTGGCTTAAGAGTCATTACTTGGTCAAAAGGGAGATAGAGGGTCAATAAGCACTTCACAGGCCCCGAGAAACAGGCCACTTTTATTCCCTTCCCCACCCCCCCCCCACCCCCGCTGCCCCCACTGGGCTTCATTTCCTTTTATTTTTTCTCTGGAGAGCATCTCTGTTTTCTTATGTGGACTTTGGTCTTTCTTATAGAAAGATCTTATGGGGCACCTGGGTGGCTCAGTCGGTTAAGTGGCCGACTTCAGCTCAGGTTATGATCTCACGGTCTGTGGGTTTGAGCCCCACGCCGGGCTCTGTGCTGACAGCTCAGAGCCTAGAGCCTGCTTCGGATTCTGTCTCCCTCTCTCTCTGGCCCTCCCCTGCTTGCTCACGCTCTCTCTCAAAAGTGAATAAACATCAAAAAAAAAATTAAAAAAAAATATCTTACCACGAAGTTTGGCAAATGTAAAAACTTTCAAGAGAAGCTGAAAGGGCTTTTCCCTTATCCTTGGCCTCCGGGAGAAGCTCATCCCTCCTCAAAGCACCTCTGGGGAATGCACGAAGGTTAGCGCTGAATGGAGAAGCTGGCCAGGTCACTGACTGGTCATATCTACGTCCAGCTTTGTTGGTTTTTTTTTCCCCCCCTCAAACAATGAATACATTGGTCCGGTTTTGTGCAGCTCAGCCTTCTGAGGCTGATGGTGGGGTGTTGTATTAAATAGGAGGTGGGGATTAACAAGCACATTTGACCCAGCGAGCACAGGGTGATTATCTAAGGGCTGAATTACAATACTGCACACCAGAAACGAATATTCCACTGTAGGTTACCTGAAATTAAAATAAAATCTCAAAAAAAAGGAAATAACCTTCAAGGCTGATCACACCTCCCATGCCTTATGTCAAAAGAATGCTTCAGAGAGGGAATTAATTGGAGACACTCGGCACATCTGGAGAGAAAATTAGGATGGGACATTGTCACCTGTAATGCCAAGTACTTTCTGCTTTGGACCCTGTGAAGGGTTTTTGTTTGGATTACTTTGGGAGGCAGACTTTGGGGGGAAACCTGTAGTTTTTAATTCTGGGGGGGGGAGGGGTGGAAGTTATCAGTCGTTTATGGCTGGGGGCTCTGTCCAGGTGCGTGGCATCACCATGACACCTCGTTTCCCTGGTGGAGGCCATCCAACTCCAAGGAAGGCGGGGACAGGATGGAGAACAGGTTGGCAAGCAGCTCTCCAAGGAAAGAAAAGTATAGACTCTCATCACTAAAACCTGGTTTAATCAAGCTAAAAAACAAAAACAAAAAAGACCAAAAAGCCAAAATGACAATCCTTTACCGTCCAAAAAAAAAATTACTAAGGCAATAAGGGTTCTTTGGGAATAATTACTTAAGAGCAGCTTGTGTGCACTTTAAAACACCTAGTGCTTCAAGAATTGGCCGGTCCCCCTGGGATTGGGAAGGTCTTGCAGAATTGGTTTTTGCGGGTGCCGTGGGAGAGGCAGGCTGCCTGCTGCTGGGACCTCAGGTGTGAGCTCCGGGCTCTCCTGGCTGGAAGGGTCACAGAGCAGTGGCCCAGCGGGCACCGGACCAGGGGCTGGCAGCCTGCTTCTCCAGCCAGGGTACAGCAGAGAACACTTGTGAGTTTGCTGGCTGCCCTTGCAGCGGGGACAGGAGCCAGCAGAGAAGGGGAGGTCGGGACTGCCCCAATTCCACCAGACCGTCTGCTGGGGGGTCCGGCCCCACCCCTGGACGGACACATGGAGGGGCCAGGGCTGAGTGGACATCCCTGCAGCTGGGGCCCCGTGGGACTTTAGGGACCTCTCCCTCTTGATCTTCTTGCAGGAGAGGTTTTGTTTCCGTGCCACATTGTTCCTTTCCAGAGAGAAGGGGGAAGAGAGAGGTTTCCTAGGGACTCTAGAATTCGTCTTTCCAGAAGGACTGGTCCTATTTAAAACTCTGCTTTTATCCCCTCTTCCTTAGATTCTAAAGTGGGCAGGTCAGTTTGGACACCTGTCAGTTTGGGGGAGTAAGAGTGGGGAGCAGAGGAGGAAACCCAGACGTGGACCCAGCTGTCAGCTCTCATCCAGGCTTTCTCACCAGAGCTCTCCCCGCCCCCAGCCCAGGCTAGTTCCCCGGGGACACCCACATAGGTACTTCTACCAGAGCAACGTCCATCCTGTACTCCAACTGTCTTTCACTTCAAGGTCCTCTCTACCAGACTAGAAGCCTCCTGAAGGCACTTTCCTGGCACCTAGCACAATGCCCAGGGTGTATTAGGCACTCAACAACGATCTGTTGGATGAGTGAGGAAAGAGCTTTAGGAGGTAGGTATTCTGGCAGCCAAGTTCAGAGAGGTTAAGTCACTTTCTCAAAGCCACACAGCTGATCAATGATGGGAGCTGGTATCTGAATGCTTACCCGCCTGCACAAAATTCAGGTCACATTGTGAGGAGCCCCAGCAGGGGTTAACGTGTAAATCTCTCACCTCCAAGAGCTAGGGCAACAGGGAAGTGGCAGTGAGGGCCAGCCCAAGAGCCACAACCCAGGAACCACAGCCCTTCCCCCTTCTGGCAGCCATTGTCTGAGCTAAACTCTATTCCACAGGGAACGGGGGTGGGGGAGTCTACGGTTGCAAGCTGGAATTCTCTAGACCTAGAGGGGCTCCCACAGCTCTTTTTGCCTACAAACTGCCTCAACTGGCTTCAGGCTCTTAGGGAGGCTCCACTGAGGTAAGGTCTTCTACCTCCCCTGCAGGTGCACCCACGGAGCCCCAGGGAGCTGGGCGGGAGGGCCTCCCCACACGCTTCTTTCCAGCTGTGCCAGTATTGGGTGTTGCACAGGCTCGCGGTATCAGGAAGGGAAGGTTAACCTGGGTTTCCCCTTAGAATCACGCTTGTTAACAAAAACAACATCTCGCAGCGCTCCCTTGTTTGTGCGTGGCTCAGCGCAAACACAAGGTTAAGGTCTCCCAAGACAAAGAGACGGTTGCCGGAGTCAACAAGCAGGGTTTCCCAGCCTAACGCTTCCTGCTTCGGAGAACGAAAAGGTGTCCAGACTAGCCAGTGTTGTTCTGTCGTCCCCAGCACCCCAGCCATGGCACCCCGATGTCTAATTACTCTTGGATTTCTGAGTCTTTTTGGTCCAAGAAACCAAAATTATCGAGGGATGGTTCAGACGGAAGGAACTTTGATGCTTTTCATCTTCCCAACAACAAACCTCGGCTGTGAAGAGCACTGGTGACTTCTGCCTCCCTTCCTCTTGCTCATCAAGGGCTCACTCTCCCCGGGACGCTTAAACCCTTCCTGACAGGAGCTACGCATTTATCCTCGTGGCCACTGTACACGTCCTTGTGGAGACAGCCTCACAACTGGTGGGGTGGCACAAGCTTCTATTCAGCTCTGTTTTTATTCATTTAGCAACTACTGAGTATCTACTGTCTATCAGGCACTGTGCTAGGGAGCAAACCTATGGTACTATATTGATATATTACTATATAATAATATGGTAATATATAATACATGTGTAAAAGAATCCATACTTTTTTTTTGGGGGGGTGGGCAAATACATAAGAAAATGACCCCGTCAGGAAGTCAAAGGAAAATAGGTTCCAAGGACAAACAGAAAGAAGGTAGGACATGGGTTGCCAGGGTCAATAAGGTGGTTGGGGAAGCTGAAGGAACACCTGAGTTTTTCAGAAGGAAACTGGGGCCAAGCCATACGCCTTATGAGGAAATAGGAGAAATGAAAAGAGCCAAGGCACCACTTGCATGTGTGGGTTTGCTACACGAATGCAGGCAATGTTGATGGAAACCTCAGAAGATGATGGGATAGTCTTCAGCCACAGAGAGGAACGAGGTCCTGATTCAGGCCACAACACAGATGGCCTTGGCAAACCTTCTACGTGGAAGAAGCCAGACTCCAAAGGACACAGAGTCTAGGATTCTATTCCCGAGAACTGTCTGGAGCAGGCAAATCCACAGAGATGGAATGCAGGCTCAGGGTGCCTAGGGCCCCGGGGGAGGAGATGGGGAGTGACGGAGAGCACCCCTGGGGTTTGCCCATGCTCTCGACTGGGCACGTCGTTGTCTGGATTAATCACGAATCACAAGACGCTCTTTAGGGAAAACTGACCCCTTGAAAGGAGCCAGGAATCCAGGATAAAAGCCCCCTAACCCCCACCCCCAACCCAGTGGTGTTCCTTCACCCTAAGAAGCACCCCTAACCCGTCGGAAGGGTCTCTGACCAGGGCTTTCCCTCGGATCTGCTGTGGTGGCCTCTCTGGATACCTGATCTCCCCTTGCCCGACAGCTCTGGGCAGAGGCATCTCCGGAGATGGTTTCCTCCGCTGCTGTAGGACCTGTCGTCTTTCCTGGAGTTGGCTGGTGAGAAATCTGGTTTTTAATGGATTTTCACACCCCGCAGCTGCAGGCATCAAGTCAATGCTGACTTAAAGATCTACAAGTGTGCACGCACGCAGAGGCAATTCTCTCAGCCGGGGCCCCTAATGCCGATCATCGCTAGGGCTGGGTTTTGGTCTCCAGGCAAACAAGGCCTGGAGAGTCAGACCTCCACAACCCCTGTGGCCCTTTGCCCTCCTGAGAAAAGTCCCGAACACGAACATTCAGCACAGGGAGGCTAAGTGTGCTGTCATCCGGGGGAGGTGGGGGGAGTCCATGGATCACATTGGATGGAGGAAATACTTTCTAGAACAATTACAGGGATTAGTGAGGAGACTCGTAAAGCCTCATGTAGCCGTCAGAAACACCTGCTGGCGATGCTGGAAACAACTGGGTGGTTGGATGGTCCAGGATTTCACTGGCCAGGGCTTTCTGGAGTCTCCCTAGCTTGGCTCCACACAGGTTTGTGATGGGCTGTGCTCTGTGGGCTGAACCTGGCACGAAGTATGAAAGCGGAAGCATTAGCTGAGGCCAATGGGTAGATAGTAAGCAGACCACCCAGGAGCAGAGGCCAAAAAACGGGTAAAGAACAGACTGGACAGGCCTTGCTTTGCTGCGACAGCCCTGGTGGGTCTGTTGTCATGGTGTGACTGCCCACCAGGGCCATCTTTCACTGCCCGAAATGTCCTGGTTTTGATACTAAAACCCCATGGTCACAAAAATACAAATACTCTAGGATTCCATTTCCATGAAATTCCCAGAGCCGTCAAACTCACAGAAATACAAAGTAGAACAGTGGGTCCCAGGGGCTGGGGGTAGGGTGTGTGTGTGCGCGTGTGTGTGCAGGTGGTTGTTTAGCGGGAGACAGAGTTTGAGGCTTGAAAAAGTTCTGGAAATTGACCGCACAACCATATGGACATACTTAATACCAACGAGCTGGATGGGCCTCATAGTTTAGAAAATCCCAAAACACCTCAGCCTCAACTGGGGTATAAAATGTTCAGAAAGGCGGAAACTGAGGGAGAATTTTAGGGGGAGAGAGAGCTGTTGTGAGCCTCCCCTACCCGGGGAGGGAAATGGAGGAAGCCTGCAGCAAACCTACTCGAGAGAGTGCTCACGAGGGTCACCGGGAGAACTTGATGGGAGCCTCCCCAAGTTAGGGGAACCCCAAACTGCTGACTGGCTCCTTCCTGCTCTGGAAATCAAAACGATGAGCAGCGGGCTGGCCAGGTGAGCAGGAGGGGGGAGAAGATTTAACTTGCAGTCAAGTTTGGAGCTTTGGTTATTAGGACTCTAATTACTTAATAAAGGTAATTTTGCTAGTCAAATGACCAAGAGACTTCATATTTATTTCTTGGGAGTGATCAGATAAGTCACGGGCTGTCCTGGTTTTTATCTAGGGAAGAACACATATTTATTTATTATTTTTATTAAAAATTTTTAAATGTTTATTTTTGAGAGAGACAGAGTGTGAGTAGAGGAGGGGCAGAAAGAGAGGGAGACAGAATCCAAAGCAGGCTCTGGGTTCCGAGCTGTCAGCACGAAGCGTGACGTGGGGCCAAGCCCACGAACCATAGTTCGTGACCTGAGCCGAAGTTGGATGCTTCACCAACTGAGCCACCCAGGCACCCCGGGAAGGGCACATTTTTAGAAAACTGTGTGAGATAACCGAGATCAGCCTTTTGCGTCCCAGCCGGTCACTGTTCTCGTTGGACTAGCAAAGTCTTTGGGTTTGAAGCCAGAGAAACCAAATCTGTTCCCAAGTCACCCCTGGCTCATGGCTTCTTTTGGGGTGGGTGGGGCTACTGGATGCCCCTCTGCGGAGGTTTGGGGTCCAACAATAGCGTTCGGTTTTGATTTGCTTCTTGAAATTGCATCCAAGGTCAGTGGGGCTCCCTGACTAATGGGACTCTGTTTCTGTCACTTATTTAGAAGCCGGTCAGTCTCAAGGGGGCTGCTGGCCTGCCTGGCTGGGTGTTTATTTGTGTGTGATAAATACCTAATGGTTGTGTTTGACCCCTATTCTCCATGCCATCAACGTGGCTGTTGATATGGCCTTCCTTGTGCTGTCACACGTGCCGGCCCGCGTGGGGAGGACGAGAAGCCTGAGACCAGGCACTGCTGTGGGCAGTTGATGAGCCACCCACCGCCTCCCCCAGAGAACTCACGCCTCACAAAAGGGATGGGCGTGGCCCTCAGGGAGAAGAGCTCGTGTCATCAGGTCTATCTCTGGCTCTGTCTGAACCAGACAACAGTCAAAGACAGCTAGGGGTTCACCTGCTTAGAAACAGGCATTTTCGGCGCCTCGGTGGCTCAGTCAGGTAAGCATCCTACTTCGGCTCAGGCCATGATCTCACAGCTTGTGGGTTCGAGCCCCGCGTCGGGCTCTGTGCTGACAGCCCAGAGCCTGGAGCCTGCTTTGGGTTCCATGTCGCCCTCTCTCTCTGCCCCTCCCTGCTCGTGCTCTGTCTCTCTCTCAAAAATAAACATTGTAAAAGAATTTTTTTAAAAAGGACATTTTCTCTACCACTTTCCTGAGAAAATGTTCCTTTTCATCATTCCATTTGTGAGTGGCTCCTTTCTGGCTTTACAGTGAGCGTGCCTCTTGCTTCACTCTCCTTAACTATTTTCTAGTTTCTAGATGGTCTCCATCTCAGAGGTCCCGACTGTCCGAATCAACCCCCTTGCTGCTGAGGAAACGGAGGCCCAGGGAAGCGACTTGCCTTGCAGTGCTGCAATCAGGACTGAGGAGCCGTGACCAGGTATCTTAGCACTACCGATAAGGGTAGGAGGTGGGGGCAGGAACATGGCACCAAAGGGTTATGCCAGGCCTGGAGGCTAATGCCTGAAACCAGTACCCCAGGGACCATTCGGGTAGGCTCTTCAGGGCCAAGTGCACCCGCCTCCAAGAGATACCTCCAGGCAGATCAATCACTCCGGGAGAGATTTGCACCTGCGTCTCCTAAAGGACTAACTACATTTCTCTTCTTCTGTGCGTCTGTAGAGAAACTGCTCCCACATGACAGTTTCTTTCTAAGGATTATCCACCTGGATGGGGCAGTGCTTTTATTTTCTGCTCACAGACCTCATCTTCTTCAAAAGTGACAGCCTGACGCCAGCGTGAATATTGTGGGGACGGCTTCAACAAGAATGCAACAAGAGGCAGCCTGGTGTCCTTGGCGTTGTGGATAACTCAGGACGAGGTTCCAGAACGGCCTTCACGACACACTTGTGGGAACGGAAGGACCTTGGGTTCCCAGATCCAACGACCAAGAAAAAAAAATCGGTCCTCTTAACAAAGAGATACTGTTTGCTCCTCCCGGCAATTCTGCCTCTCATGCTCAGCATAAAAGAGACGAACGATATTTGCTATGTCAAGGGCAACAGCATTTGGAGACAATAAAACTCTGAGATGGAAACATTCAAGATGGAGAAAATCAGACGAGGGCTCCGGATTCAGTCTCCATTTCACGGACATAAAAAGACAGGCACAGAGTAAACGGATGATCACACAACTTTTCTGAATATGCTGGGAACGAGTGAATTAATAGCATCAACATTCTTTGCTGGTGGAGATTTTGAGATTGACTGTGGACCACTGGGTCACTTTTTTTTTTGTTTTTTGGTAAAACTGTCCCTGGGGGAGTTTGACTTTACCTCAGGTGAGACCATCTTCACAACAACAATGAGGTAGGATCACAAAGAAAGTTCCTCGTTGCCGGTCTTTAGAATAGGAGTCTGTAAACCGTGTGCTGCATCTGAATCCCCTCGAGGGCTTGTGAAAACAGACAGCGAGGGAGTCCCACCCTCTGAGGGTCTGAGTCCCCACATCTCCGGTGGGGACATGGAGCGTGCATTTCTAACATGTCCCCAGGTGATGTGGAGGCTGCTGGTCCACGGCCACACTCTGAGAACCGCGCTGTAAAAGCTACAGGGCTGGGGCGGCTGGGTGGCTCAGTTGGTTAAGCGTCCGACTTCGGCTCAGTTCATGATCTCACGGTTCGTGAGTTCGAGCCCTGTGTGGGGCTCGGTGCTGACAGTGCAGCGCTTGCTTGGGATTCTCTCTCTCCTCTCTCTGCCCCTCTCCTACTCATACGCACTCTCAAAAATAAATATATAAAAACAAAAGCTACATTGATATAGTGACCGGCCTCTCCGTTGGGACGGTAGAACTTACCCCTCTCCTAGAATCCCTCTCTGCTGTAGGGAGCCACCTTGCCCAAGTCCATGACCTTCCCTGTGGGTCACCTGCATCTAGTGATTGGTTGACGCTGGGTTAGGCTCTGCCCCCCTTCCCATGGTGATGGCTCCATGGCTCTGATGGTATCCATGACTCCTCCGGGGCTACCGAGCTTTGTCCAGACTGCATCCTAGCTCAGCGCCCCTCTCTGCGTGCTCCTCTTCCTTCCCCTTCCCCACAGGCGTTAATCCAAAGTACTTCCTGCAGATTCTCCCCTGCTTCCAGGGGGGCTTGACGTGTCACTTCCTACAGAGAGAGTCACTTAAAGGTCTCCTCCTTGGAGAGATCACTCCTGACCACCCATTCCGCCACTCTTCCATGCTCTGACTTTTTGTCTTCCTAGAACTGAATACTTTGGACGTCATACGTGGAAGATGGACTTGACATCATCTTCTGACCCTCCTCCCCAATGCGCTGTAAGCTCTGTGAGCGCAGGGGCCTCCAGGGTTCGCTGCGACATGGGTAGGGCCCGGAGCAGCGCTTGGTCTCACACGGGGACCAGTTTGTGGAGGGGATCTCAGACTCCCCACCCTCTACTGACGTCCTAAAGCTCTGGCACTGTGCTTTCCAGTGACTGCAATTCTTGTCCGGCAGGAGAGCCCGGGGGTGCCCATTTCAGAGAACTCACCACACCCAGTAGCGGTGCTCTGGGAACAGAACATCTCGTACTGATGTTCTGGGAAAGGCATCTTGACTTTCTGAGACTACAATTGCTTTTTTCCCCTTTTTCTTGGGGAATTAAAGATGGTAACTCACCCCCACCCCCATTTCCCCTCTGGCAGGCCCACTGCTCGGCTTCGAGACAGGCCCCTCTTGCTGATCTGTGGCCGGGGCCTGTCACCCACAGCCCCTGCACCCTTGTGGTTCTGCATGGAGGGAGATCTGTGGACTGGTGGGGGGCAACAGGAGGAGCTCCTCTGATCCAACAGTGGGAAAGAGCAAAGGCTGCAAAAAGCTAAGAATGCTCAATGCATCGAGTGGGGTCCTTTCCCAACGCGGTGCACAGGGTGTGGTTTCCAAAAGGGATCCCGACGGTGGAATGAGGGAGGCACCCACCCAGGGCCTGCCAAGGCAGAGGGCTCAGCAGCCCGACAATGAGTCAAGGGCGTCCAAACAGAAGCTGAACAGAGTTAGTCGGCAGGGCACTTAACGGAGTGCTTATGACTGAATAATTGAAGCCGGCTACCTCTGCTGGGAGGCAGTTCACAGTTAATGGAATATTTCCTGTAAATATTATTTTCTCTTCCTGTCTCATCATCAGAAATCTTTACTAATCTGGGGAGGTGACAGTAATGTATCAATTCCCTGAGCTAAAGCCCCTGCTTCCGAAATGCTCTGGGGAACTGTCGGAATCTACACTGGCTGCTCAGGGGGACGGGGGGCAGACCATTTACTCTGGTTCCTTCTCCTAATGTCTCAGAGGGGACCCCGCAGTGCTCCTAATTGTGCATCTAAGTGTACATAAAGGCGCCCCTAATTGCATATCAAATAAATAAGTAAATGCCGTCTGCCGAACATGTAACAAGGAGCCCACTGCTATTCCTCCCCAGTGGGCACAGATGGGGGCTGGTGAGTGGGTTGCAGCCACACAGGATGATTAACTGATATTGAAGACTCTTCCTAGGGAGGTTTTTGGAGTCACGTGTTTCATACTCTCTGTCCCCTAATGCCTGCAGCCTCAGCCACAGCCCGCAGGGGAGATTTGCTCGCACCTTCTTGGCGCCCCCTTCGGAAAGCCTTTTCTCCTGTAATTTACGATGGCTTCTGATAATTCCACGGCTGGAGTGTCCACGGGCTGAAGAGTGACAACTGCAGCGGCGTGGCAGAGAAGCGACTCGGCATGGCACTGGCGGGAGCGGAGTCCTGAGCGGGGGATCACGTCCCAACACCTCTGGTCCTCGCACTTCAGGGAAGGGACAGATTGTCCCAGAGCTCCGGCTTTCGGACTTTCTCGGCTTTGCTCTAAGGAGTGCAAGGTCCTCCTCTCAACAAGAGAACCCTACGTGACGGGTTTCATCCAGCCCAGGCATGTCTGCCCTGCGTGACGTCGCTTCTGCGAGCGTTAATAACCACTGCCTGCTCAAGATCCATCATTTAATCTTCATTCCAGTGTTCCCGAGGAGGGAAGAGGAAAAACCCTTGCTTGTATGGGCACAGGTGTCTGAAAGCCTCAGGGCAGCCGATCCAAGGCCCATCACCACCCACAGTCCCTTTGCACACTGGAACTCAGCTCATGTCTCTTTGGCCGTAAATGCAAACTAAATGAAGCTCGAGATTTAGTTCAGGTGCCCCCATGCCAATCTGACAAGGTGTCATTATTCCGAGGCTACTGGGACCGCAGTTTCGGAAATCAAGAACTCTTAACTTAGGCAAGGCAGGGATCCTTGTACACAAGCACGCACATGCCAACGTGGGATTTGGTAGCTAGGAGAAAATGGGATAGAAGCATCTCTGCAGCTGCAAGTTTCATTTTCTGACGGCCGTGACCCTCCCTCCTCTCTTCTCAACAGTGCCAAACCCACGAAGTCAGACGGTAGGCACTGCTGTTCCTACACTTGCGGGCTACGTTCTCAACTGTACATGCAGGCTGTCCAACCACAACGTGGGGAGGAAGACAGGTGAGCCAAGGGGGAGGTTCTGAAGTGTGACACAGTATTTGAGTATGAACATCTTGGAGATCAGGCATAGGATGAGAGGGGACTCGTCACTGGGTGAACGGGAGAAGGATCTGATGGGAGCTGGTGGCGGGATACTTAAGGGCTTGTAACAGGGGCGCCTGTATGGCTCAGTCTCGTACGCATCTGACTCCTGATTTTGGCTTAGGTCATGATCTCATGGTTCATGGGTTCAAGCCCTGCACTGGGTTCTGCGCTGACAGTGCAGACCCTGCTTGGGATTCTCTGTCTCCCTCCTTCTCTGCCCTTCCCTACTCATGCTCTCTCTTTCAAAAATAAACATTTGAAAAAAAAAGAACTCATATATGCCAGCAAGGGCCCATGTTCTGGGGCACGTGAATGTATTATAAATTTCTATTTTGATTTAGTTCTATTTTGATTTTTTAGAGTTTTTTCTTGGGGGGGCGCTATTCTACTGCACATGTACTTCTAAAATTCTTCTGAAGTTGGCCTTGAGCTTCTGAACGAAAACAAAAGCCAAACCACCGTTTTCAGGTGTCCCCACGTGTCTAGCTATTCCTGACACGTGTGCCCGGAGGACAAAGAAGCTGGTTTTCTTCTGACAGACAGCAGCAGCGCGCAGTAGGGGTGGTGTGACATGCCCTGTGCTTCACTTCCCATCCCCCAACGCCACGGAGCTCTTTCAGAGAGCCAACGAGAATGGCAAAATGCACCCAATCGGGGACCCTGAAACCAGCTAGGGTCCTGGCCATTTCTGGACAGCAATCAGCTAAGGCCCCCTGCCCTTTTTTTTTTTTTTTTTTTTGGTGGATCTTATGGAAACACTTGAGTGGATTCTCGAAGGTCGCTGCTGAGTGCCCTGGCTGTGCTGATGCACACCAGAGATGCCTCTAGGCCCTCCAAAGGAAAGGCAGCCGACTCACCCGTCACTGCCTCTACTTGAATGCTGGCTTCCAGAACGGTGATGCCAGGTGACACAGCCGCTCCAGGCGCGCAGAACCGGGCGCCACTCCTGGTCTCCCGAACAGCGGTGGAGCTGCGCCCCGGAGCAAGATGAGTGGTGCTGCTGGAGGGCCACCCTCACGGGGAGCTGGCCCAGCCCGGCACCTGTGCCCAGGGGGGCACTGCGGCTCTCCTGGTGCAGAGTCACGGCCACACACACCTGCGGGCCGGGCCGACCTTCCCCGAGTTCGGAAAGGAAGCCCAGGTGGCCTTGCTGGTCCTCAACTCCAGCTGCACGTCCGAACTGTCCGTGAGGCCTTCCAGAGGGGCAACAGATGGGTCGGAGTCGGGGGGGTCAGTGGAACAGGGCGACTGTGGCCTGTACATATTCAGACAGTTTCATGTGAGTTTCCGGGATTCGACTGAGGCCAACAATCACGGGCCTGGAGCCCTGGAGATGGACGCTGGGCGCTCGATGCGTCAATCTGCATCGGCAGGTGCCAGCGCATCTCCGCAGGTGTGGGCGCATCTCCTCGGGCACACACTTCAGCAGCCATGAGTGCGCTCCGCATCCCAGAGACCCAAGGCACCTTCCGTGTGACAAAGACGGCCTCCTCCCAACGGCGCTAGTGTTGGGGTGAGAAGAAGGAACGGGCTCCCTGCCTCGTACTGGCAGCTCCCTGCTGCTGGGCCTCAACCACCCCTCCAGCTTAGCTCAGGTTTTCCTGCAGGTCCCACCCCACGTCTTTGCAGATACGGACGCTCCTCAGGCTAATGAAATGTGGGCATCTCCTCCTGTCGCCGGCCTTGCAGAGGCCTGTTCTTACTTCATGTTCAGACTGCACACTGATACCTTCGAGAGGGCTCTCCCAATCACATAGGGTTCGGGGCCGCGCCACCTGGTCCCACCTCTGTCTCACAGTGAAGGTCACACATGGTTAGGGAACTGAGGTCTGCTCCCAGGATACAGAGTGCCTCTCCCTTTTCTCTGTCCATTTGGTCTCTGGCTCAGTTATGCATGGGAGATTCCTGATGCTTTGGAAGAGCCAACCGTTACAGCCCCCAGATGTCCCATCACGCCTCAAACTCTGCATGTCCCATGCGGCCATTCTTTACCTTCCCTCACGTGCCATGCTCTGGCTGGGAGGCATTTCAGATTCCCCTCCTGCTCTGACCGCCACCCTCTGGCCTCCTACCAACCGATCAGTCTCACCTGCCTTCTACCATCTCTTCTGTGTCCCCCTCTCCACCCCTATTACTGAAGCAAACCCTGCCCCAGCTTGCGACTTCTGTCCTCTATTTCTCCAGCCCGTCCTGCACACGTGACCAGAGAAGATGCTTCTAAGCCAGCGAGACTCGGATCCAGCGTCTCCTCTGCTTCAAATGTTTGGTGGCTCTTGCTACCTCGACGATGCAACTCTCTTTACAGAGCCTCCAGGGCTCTCTGAGCTGCCCGCTGGGGCCTCGTCCATCGGCCTCCTCTCTGGCTGGCGTCCTCTGCCCCTTGGTGCCCGCCAATGGTGCCAGCTGTTCTCCACGTGGCAGGTGGCTCTCCTTCTCGGGCTCTCTCGCATGCCACCATGCCCGCCCGCCCTGTTCGTCCGACTCCCACTGGCCTGCCTGTGAAGACGTCTCTTCCCTCCCGAAGCCCAGTCAGTGAATCCTTTAATGCCCTCACCGACCCTCTCTTCGAGGGCTTGGGAACACCAGTGGCGCAACTGTCACCCACCTCACTCCTTGAGGGCCCGGATGGGCCTTGAGGACATGGTGAACCTCAGCACCGTCCACGCTGCTGGGCACAGAACAAGCATGCAAGAAATGTTTTTCGGAGTGAATGAATGGTGCGCGGTGACTCTGATGGCTTGGTTTGCCCCTCAATCAGTACCAGACTCAAGAACCGCAACTACGTCTTCTGAGGCCATAGAAGCGTCAATCATTTTCAGTAACAACTCAGTCCGAGTGCAGCCAATACCCTGAATAAATATACCGACCTTTTCACATTTTTCTTTGGCGGACCTGCACAAGCACAACACATGCGAGTAAATTCTCTCGTTCAGTGGCTGATCACCCACACCTTTGGCGTGGCTTCTACTTTTTCCTGATCCTGAAGCCTGCCGCGAGTCCTACAGGGATAGTTGCAGTTTGCGGAGCCTCTGGGATGTGTCGCGCCCTGCCTTTCCCGATCTGTCAAGTGCTATCTCGTTAATTCTGCAATGTTCATGAGTATCTCAATTAGAGAAATAAAGCAGGCTTAAGCATATTAATAAATTAAAAACTGAATGCCGATAAATGCTCGTTCGCACGTCTTAGCAACGCGCACAGGGAAAGCAGACTTCAACTGCCGCATTTTGACAAACCCTGGTCACTCTCTGCGGTGCAGGCTGGCCTGGGTCTTCCACCAGCATGGGCGATCAAAGCCTGGAGGGATTGTGACCAGGGTTTTGTGCAAGGATCTAGAAAGGTTCATGGCTCTTGTGAGCAGGAAAAAAGGCCACGCAGGTTGAAAGGGGAGGACGGGGGATGCCAAAAGAGAGAGGGAGGGAAAAATGAATGCAAGAAGAAAAAAAACAACAACACATAGATGCTTACAAAGGCCATGTGGGAAAGGGGCAGAGGGGAAAACAGGAAGAAAGAGACAGTGTGGAAGAAGCAGAGACCCCAGGACCGAGGAACACAGAGAGTAAGAATAACTCGGGGTCTAATCCATGCCTTGCAGCACCGAAGTGGAAACCGGAGACGTTTTGGATTTAGCCACCGAACAGCGTGCCCCTGGACACGCAGGTTCCTACTGAATTGTCCCCAAGGGAGAAGTCCCCCCTCACTGGCTCAGGATCTTTTCTTTGAACTTAACTGACTTATTGATCAATTGAGTGAAAATCCTCCCCAGCACAGGGCCATTTTTCCCCCCTCCCTATCATTTTAATAAAGAAGCTGGCTACGGGCAGATGTTTAGCGGATAGCCGATGATAAGCTCTGC
Source organism: Cryptoprocta ferox (assembly GCA_028646485.1). Taxonomy (NCBI): domain Eukaryota; kingdom Metazoa; phylum Chordata; class Mammalia; order Carnivora; family Eupleridae; genus Cryptoprocta; species Cryptoprocta ferox. The sequence continues at coordinate 121,037,980 of CM053571.1, forward strand.
TACGTAGTATGGATTTCAGTCCTGTTCGTGGATAAGGAAGCTTGGCAAGCAATCTGGAATGACATAATGGACCAATATTGCTTTCTCTCTCCTAAAGCAAGTGTGGTTTTGATAGACTTTGACTATGTATTTCGGGGTTGGAACTGCGAACCGTCTCTCCGCTACTCTCTGCCAGAGGATCTGAATGACAGCTCTAGCCCGGAGATATTTTTCCATTATAATTTTTCAATTTGTTCTGGTCTGAAAAATGTGTGTAAACAAAAACAGAGAAAATTCAAGCACAGTGACCCTTTCAAACATTCTGTTTTGCGTTTACAATGACTCAGCCGACCCTGTCCTGCCTCTCTTGTCTTTTGGCAAATGACCTTATTTTTCCCAGATTTCTGATCACTTCTAATACACCACAAAATATTTACCGGATTTGCAGGAATGCCGTTTACTCTTCTTTATTTTTCACCCTGTGTTGACCTACGATTTCTTCTTTTAGCTCCCCAGCACTCAAAAGAAAACGAAACAAAACAAGGGGCACCTGGGTGCTCAGACCGTTAAGTGTCCCGACTTCGGCTCAGGTCATGATCTCACAGCTTGTGGGTTCGAGCCCCACGTCGGGCTCTATGCTGACCGCTCAGAACCTGGAGCCTGCTTCAGATTCTATGTCTCTCTCTCTCTCTGCCCCTCCCCTGCTCATGCTCTGTCTCTCTCTCTTTCTCAAAAATAAATAAACATTAAGCAAAATGTTTAAAACAAACAAGGAAAACAAAACAAAACCCACAAAGAAACATATAAAGCAGCATTGCGAAAGCCCAGATTGGCCTCAGGATTGAAGAGAGATGTTCCCTCCTTTTCCCAAGTGCACAAAGCCCCCCCGCCCCCCACTGCCCGACTAGGAAATTAATGAACAGGTCAATCCCTCGAATCCCTCGAAGCCCTTTTGCCCATCTGCTTTGGGAGAGCTGGGCCAGTCTCTTTACCTTAAATAATTATAACAGCTCACGTTTCCCTAGTGACCGGGAAAAAAAATATTTACCCAGGAACTCAGACTGGATTACTATGGAGTGATTTGTATACACTCAAATTAGCAGGGGATTGGTGAGCCTGGAGGCCCCGAGGCTGCCTGGTGTAATATTTTTACTCACTTCTCTCGGAGGGCCGTACACCCACGGAGGAGAGCATGCTTACCTTCCTCGGCTTCACTTTATCGTGGTAGTCATACTGGAAGATTCCTTTGTAGCTCAGTCCCAGCCACCACGGTATCCCCTGCTTGTCCTAGGACATTGAAAGGAGTATGTGTCAATACAGGACTAGAGAACACACACGGGGACCGAGAGAAGGCCTCCTGGCTCGTCTGATAACAAAGGAAAATGCAAACCCCCTGAGATGGATGGAGCCCACCTCCTACTTTTCACCTTAACAGATGTGCCCCTTCATCAGACTATGCTCAGTTATGTGAACAGGTGTCCTTGGAGCATGCCTTGGGGTGGGGACCCAGCTCTGCTCCTAGCCCGCTGGGGTCCTTCCCCTTTTACGAGTAGGTAGCAAATGCTTGTTCCTTGTCCTCCTTGCAAGGCTTCAGGTCTCACAAGAGGATCCGAGAGATGCTAAGCTTTCTCATAAAACTACCTTCTGAGCAGAGAAACAGTCCTCGAGTGTCACGGCTACAAGGGACCATGGACACTATGGAAGGGGACTCCTCTAAAAAACTTTTTTTTTTTTAAGATTTAATTTTTTTAGGGGCACCTGGGTGGCTCAGGCGGTTAAGTGTCCAACTTTGGCTTAGGTCACGATCTCACGGTCCGTGAGTTCGAGCCCCACATTGGGCTCTGTGCTGACAGTTCGGAGCCTGGAACCTGCTTTAGATTCTGTGTGTTCCTCTCTCTCTGTCCTTCCCCTGTTCACACTCTGTCTCTCTCTCTGTCTCTCAAAAGATGAATAAACATTAAAAAAAAAGATTTAATTTTTTTAGAGAGGTCGAGGTTCACAGCAAAAGGGAAAGTACAGAGATTCCCCGGACACTCCTAGCCCCACCACACATGCAGAACCTCCCCCATTATCAACCTCCCCCACCAGAGGGTAACATTCATTACACCCTGATGAACCTACATGGATACATCATGGTTACCCCAAGTCCAGAGTTTACATTATAAAGTTCATTCTTGGTGTTGAATACTCTGAATTTGGACAAATGTATAATGATGTGTAGCTACCATGATATCATATAGAGGAGCCTCACTGCCGGAAAAATCCTGTGTACTGCCTCTCCACCCCTTCTTCTCCCCACTCCCAGGTTCTGGCAGCCCATTTTGCCTCTTCCAGAAGGTCACCTAGTTGGAATCATACAGTACATAGCCTTTAAGCTTGGCTTCTTACACTCAGAAATAGGCGTTTAAGATTCCTCCAATTTAACGACTAAGAAATCAAAGCAAGCAGTTGATCCTGCCCTACTCAAGATCCGCCCCTTCGCCCTCCAGCAGACCAATGGCAGTGCAGGGTGGGCAGGGGCCACCCTGAGGGCCTGCTCCCCTTAAGAGATCCGCTGGATTGTGTGACTCCTGCCATCTCGGACAAAGTAGCAAAATCAAAGCCCAGACTTTCTGGGAACTGAATCAGAAACACCAAGCCCTTCTGCTCACTCCTTCCAAAGAGACCTCTTGCCACCAGATTGTAAACTGTGGTCCTACATCCAGGGGGAGGGGTCTGAGCTGTTAAGTAAAGGTCCCGAATGCTAGGGGCCGACGGTGGGCATCCCTGGACGCCTTTTCCTAGATTTGTCCTGACTGCACACCTGTGAATAAGGTAAGCACAAAGATAAAGGGCAAAGAAATACGTTCTGAATCTTTAGAAAAGTTTCAGGGTATATAAACTATTTCCTAAGATAGTGTTTTAAAGGTATAAAACCTCTGTCTCTGGAAAGAGCCCGTGTGTCAAGCAACGGTATCTGAGAGCGGCACAGGCGGGGACTCAGGGCCACCGCCACTTCAGGTAGGGGTGGTCCCCACAGCATAGAATACGACAGCTGTGAAATCGGAAGGCCACCAGCTGGCGAGGCTGGATACCTGCCCTGTCTCCACCTGAGGAGGAGAGCAATTGGCTTAAGCCTGGAAGTTTTAAGAGCCAAAGACACACATACTCCTGGCACTCTGGAAATCGCAAGGTCTGCTTCTGGTCTCTCGCAAACTAAAGAGCAGTTTTACTGTGAGGCAGGAAGCATATATATCCGAAGCTGCCTTACTGTCAAGCTCCAGGGCTGACCAAGAGATGGGACACAAGTTTACGTGAGGAAAAGACTGGGTGAAGTCCCCGTGGAAGACGTCCACTCCATCCCTGACAATCTCTCCCAGCAGTCTAACATCTGCCTCGACAGTCTTCCAGCAGGCCTTTGTGGGGGTGGCCGGAGAGGCGAATTTCAGAATCTCTATTTTCAGTGCGAGCAATGGAGGTGAGACCAAATTATGAACAGATAGCAGATGAGAGAGCCTAGTGCAGGGGATTTCTTGTTCCCATTCTTGGGCGCGGCCCCCTCTGCTGCACGTCCCCACAGAATATTCCCAAGATGGAGAGAAAGACTCACGGGCTGAGTTCTGTGAAACACGCCTTGTAATAACTATTGTTGGATCCTTACATTTCCTTTATGGTTACCAGATGGTGAAGGGGCTATGGACTCTACAACGCTCGCTAGCTGTGTGTGGAACACTGGCAGCCAGCGCGGGGGAGTTTGAGCCTCATGTCGTATCATAAAGCATCCAATTTCCCTTTGGGGAGCTGACTGCCTGCTGAGGTCAACAGGCACATCTCAAGGTGCCACCTTATAGACAGCCGGCCTCCGCAGTGCTTTCATCTTCCTCGCGTGGGACAGGAGATGCTCAAGAGGCTAGGAGACGCTCCTCATGACAGACTTACAGCTCAGGCTTGAGAACTTCCGCGCAGGAATGGGTGGGACAGTTCTAAGAGTCCCATGAATGATGGAGAAGAGGGATTAAGGCCTCCCTCGGTGGGGAGAGCTTTGTAGGACATCAGGAAGAATTTAACCATTTCAGGCTTTAAAAGATCCCGAGCTGACAGTCGGTTAAGCGTCCGACTTCGGCTCAGGTCATGATCTCATGGCTCATGAGTTCGAGCCACGCGTCAGGCTCTGTGCTGACAGCTCAGAGCCTGCTTCGGATTCTGTGTCTCCCTTTCTGTCTGCTCCTCCCCAGCTCATGCTCTCTCTCTCTCTCTCAAAAATAAATAAACATTAAAAAAAAATCCTGAGCTGAGTTGCTGGGCAGGACTGGGGTCCCTGTGTGTGCCTCATAACCGGAGTCCACAAATATGGTTCCGACATTCGTTCCCATCATGGAAGGGCACATCCAATTACCCAATTCAATTCTCAATAAACACTTATTTAGTAAATATTTACTGAACATCTACTATGTGCCAACCATGACACTGGGCTCTGGGAATATAAAAGGAATGCAACGCACTGTTCTGGCCATCGGAAGGCTGCACTTTACCGGAATATACAGGCAATGAAACACGAACAAAGTGCTGTATAAGCCGCCATGAGTGACACAAAGATAAACGTAACAGAGAGCATGTTCTAGTCCAAAGGAATTAAAAATCCAGCTGGATGAAAACAGGGGGAGAGAAACTGGTCAATGGGCAAGTGAATCTCAGGTTGGCTGGTAGAAGTATCTTGCATTCAGAAATATTTTCATTTTAGCTGGACTCTGGGCAAGGACTTAAATTTTTCATGTTGGAGTCAATTAAGGAAGGGAAATTATTCTCTCTCATCATAGATAAGGGCACACAGACACATATTATCTATTACTTCAAGGAAGGGATCCCAGTTTGGGGAATTCAGATAAAATTAAAAAGAATTGAGACTAGGGTCCATGTTCTGTGGGATGTGCCATCACAACACTTAAGAAGACTTATCTTGTCTCCTCACACAGCCTTGCACTTAATTTGTCAGCCTCTAATGCCGGTTCTCCTCCTCCAAAATTGCCTGTGAGGCATTTGACCACCAAGAAAAACATTGCTGATTCTGCTTAAAGTTTTGGTTCTCCACAGTTCATTGCATTCAGAGGGAATAGTCCTACTGAGAGGCTCTGTGGTCCTGACGTCCCAGGATTCTTCTGAGAATCAAAGGGAGTAGGGATTCATTATATCCACTTTACATAAGAGAAAAGTGGAAAGTGACTGCATCAAGTTTTCCTGCATGGGGGGGGGGGAGTTCAAGTGCCCCAACTCCCCCCAGCACACAATCATCTCGACCAAGTCCTCTACCCCACCCCTATCCCCCACCCTTCCCCAAATCTCCAGTAAGATTAAAAAGGAAAAACTGAGAAGTGTTTCTGTTTTTTTAGGGCAGGCTTGGTACTTACTTTCACTGCATAATAGTGAACCCCGTAGGTTGGGAGAGACTCCACGATGCTCATGTAGCTGGGAAGAGAGTGCACACACACACACACACACACACATACACACGGTTATTCAGCAGATCTGGAATCATAGACATATTTGTGTGTGCGCCTGCATGCATTCAAAGCTCTCAGAGTGATTATTTACTTGAAAATGAAACTGGACCCTCGTCACCCCCCAGACGTATGTGTCCTTGCGAACAGAACTGAACAACCCTGCCACATGCTATATGGACACACACCAACACAGCCTCCCGGGCACTGGGAGAGGCCACTTACTTCACGATTGCTTGACCTCTGGTCTGGCCGTTCAGTTTCTTGTAGTGCTCAATGACTCGGTCCTCACTAGAATTACAAGACAAAGATGGTGTTACATACAGTCCCCAGGTCAACGGTCAGCACCCGGCTGATGGAGATCCTTCTTCTGAGCCCAAGCAACGTCCTGAGAAGTTCTGAGGAGCCAACAGCTCCTGGAAAGATGATTCGTACTGAAGTGGCATTTCTGAACTCAGCCCAAGTGAGGTGCCTTGGGCTACAGTTTTACATGGGGTCAGCTCCCTGCAAGAAATGCTACTGTGGGAGATGAGGAAGAAGCAGTGAGGGACACAGAGCAGAGCACAAGAAGAGGCGGGCTGGTGATCAAGGTGGACACTTTGGGAGAATGCCCACATCTTCCTCGTCCTCCCCATCTCCTGGATCCTGACTGTACAGGGCCTCACAGTGAAGGGCAAGCGTTGGGCTCAAAAGAATGCCCACGGCATCCCTATCATGAATTAGTGGTCAGGTTTGAGGGCTCCCATGGAGGAGGGGACAGTTCTGGAATTTGGGCCTGGCTAACACAAACCATGAGGCAATCAAAGGCCCAGAGAAGCCCTGGGAAACAACAAGGCAGCTACCAGAAGGGATGTGGGAACTCCACGAGCTCCTGAAATCTTAGTTCTAAAACAAGAGACCAGGTCCTGCCTTGGGAGACACCAGCCAGCCAAAGCCCTCTTTGACAGGGTGGAAGGCACAAAGGGACTCTCTGAGAAGGGACTCTAGTGCCCAGAGGGCCACGGCTGCTGCCTTGGAAGCACAGAGCCAACCTGGGGAGTCACAGGGGAAGCACATCGCACCTGCTGAGGAGTCAAGTCCAAAAGACTTGGCCCCCGTGACCTGGCCACACCACCAGGAGCCTCATTTCTCCATCTTCTCCCCACTCGTTTCTCACCTCAGGCGGGTGGGCTTCATGACAAGAGGCGGTCCTAGGGACAAACCCTCAAGACCTCCTTGGTTGGCCTTCGTTATTTATCATTAAGTGGGTATCCCAGAGTTGATTCTAAAGACTTTTTTTTGCCATTTTTTTTTTATTCTAGGAAAAAAAGAAAGGCCATTTCTGAGGGTAATGTGTCCTGTATATTCAATAACTACCACTTGGGCGTAATTTACTGATTTTCCAATTACTACCATAATCTTCAATGGGTGTCTCCTCATTTTAGTATTCTGAACTCTGGTGTATGTAAGGTAATCTGACTCGTCCCAAGAAAGCACCTTTCTGACCCCGAACAGGAACTGGCTAGCTCCCAGGAGCCTTCCTCTGGCTGGAGAGTTGTTTCGGTGGTTTCTAGACACTTCTGTTCAGAAAGGGGCACGTGCCCCTTTCTCCTTGGCTCCCAGACAACCCTGGACACTGTACTTTGAGTGTGACAGAGTCCGTCTCTGGAGCGAATTCTCCAGCACAGGCCTGTTTGCGGTGGACCCCCTCCCCCTCCCCCACCCTGCTCACCAGACCTTCAGAGTTAAGCGAGACATTCGAGGTCGGCTCCTCTAACTTTCGCCCCTCCCACCCACTGAATCAGTGGCTGTGTTGGGCATGTTTCCTACCACACGATCTAGAATTCTATGAGTTCAACTCTTGGATCCAGGGGCAAGCAACTCCGTGTAGACCGGAGTCTGTTTCCTTCCCAGCTCTGGGACAGAGGGGAGATAAAAATCAACGTAGGGCTGTAGCCGGGAACACAATCAAGGCTCAGACAAAGAGCGTTAGAGTCAGAAACGCTGTCGGGCAGCTGTTCAACTGTTTGCCAACTAAATGGCTTCTCAGTGCTTGACAGCTGCAGGGATCTGCCACTCCCTCCTCTTCCCGTACCTCCTGCTGTCCTGGGCCATCTGTGAGACCACAGTGTCTAGCTTCTCCTTCCCCAGCTTTCCCACTCATTTGGCCCCAACTGAAAGGCCATGGACCCACCATGCGCGAGCACACACCATGCTGAGAACCCATTCTGCCCCCTGTCCCTGCTCCTACTTCCTCTGGAATTCACAGATGGCCCAAGGGCACTGAACTGTGTAGACAGTTTCCCAGCTACCCCAGATCTCTGGTGGCGAGTTAACAATGGGATAACTATTAAAAGTGCACCAGTCATAGAATCCCAAAGCCCTATTTGGAGGACACTGCGTTACATGAATGAAAATGACAGATGATGAAGGCTGACTGTGCCTAGCCACGTTGTTCTCTGAGACCATCTCCTCAGGCAAGGGGCCCAGGAAACACATGGGGGTGGCGATCTGGGTCCCTGTCTTGCAGGAGCCATCGCCTGCATTGGTCAGTGGTTTGGGAGTTAAGGTAGATGCCCTCCATGTCCTGTAGGGGTGGCATGGGGCGGGGCTCCAGCATTTGCAAGCTAGGCCCTTGAGAGAATCCAGGTCAGGGCCCCGCTACTGCTCTGATCTGTGACACGTAATTCTAACCTTCTGCATCACCTGCCTCCCGATAGGGAAATCCCGCGAAATACAAGTACAAGTTGTTACACGTTTGGGGAAAAGTAGCAGAAAGGATGACTGCACGATTACTCAGCATTATCACCTACCTTTCACTACGTGCTAATTGCATTATGGAACTTTTTACTCCTGCTCTTAATTACAGTCTGAATCCGGTTGGTATAGTTAATTCTGCTTTATAGATGGGAAACTGAGGCATCAGAGAAATAACTGAAGCTTCCCGGGCTGTCATGACCCCACTATTCAGAGACGTGGCTGGGATTCCAAACCCTATAGCTTTGCTCGCTAAGCTGCACTGCCTTTCCCGACTAGGGTGGATGGGCTCCCTACGGCTTATTCTGGCCTAAAGGTTGTCTGCCACATCCGTGAAGTCTAGCGAGAGGAGAGCCTGGAAGAATGGCAAGTATACGTCCTCCCTTCAGGGACGGTCAGGGCAATGTGGGCAACCTGACAGAAACTGCAGTGTCAGAGCGAGTGAAAGTCTCTTCCATCAACAAGGGGTCATGGTTACTGGTAGAGACTCGTGATGATGCTGAGGCTGAGGGAAGTCTGTGGACACGCTTGGTCTGCAGCTCTGTCTCCGGTCTATGAAGCATGAACAGCATTTATCCCTTCCTGAAGTCTCAGCTTTTTAAAAATCCAAATAAGTAGGTTGGAATATAAAGGCCAACTCCAACCAGCCAGCTGCAGTGAATATGGTATTTTTTTGGCAATGCATCAACAAGATGGGCCACGCGGCTGGCGTGTCTGTGCATAGGCTGGGCTGTGCTCCCTGAGGGCACCTGCTTCAAAAATTGTACTTCCTCAATTCTGCATCTTCTCCGTGGGTACACACAGGGGCATGGGTGCCACTGGGTCTAAGTGAGGCCCAGGCAAAGCACTGGCCAGGTCCCAGACGGAGGGATGTCGATAAAGATGAAAGTGTTCATAAGAGCACAAAAGACAATAGCAATATGAAGGGAGACATTTCTGTATTAGTAATAACATGTGAGCACAGAGCAGACTGTGGAGATCATGAAAGAGAAATCCAGAAAGAGAGAAAGACAGAGACAGAGAGAGAGAGAGAGAGAGAGATTGAGAAGGAGCTGGTAAGCATGGGGTGTAAATCATTCTGGAAACAAATGAATGAGGAGGTCGTTGAGGGATGGTTTAGACTAAAAGCAACTCTGGCCCCAGACAACCCAGCCCCACCTGGCGAATACGTCCCCTTTGAGTAGGAACTACTGGTCTCCAGAATTATATTCTTGTGTCTCTAGCTCTTTCACTGTTGGTTTCCTCAAAATGAGCAGCTGGTGGGGGAGGGGGACATGGAAGATGAGGCCCAGGGGGCACAAGGGACTGGGGAGAGGGTGGCAGGGCTCCATGAATGAGGGGACAGGAGTGTCATCTGTTGGTGTTCACAGGTGCAAACCACCACACCGGAAGTGGAGTGGACCCATGCCGAGGTGAGACAGATCCTGTCCCTGGGGGGCAGCTTACGATGCTATAAAGCCACAATGGATCGATATCTATGTTCATGCAGGACGCATGGTAAAAACCAGCTTAGAGACATGAGCTGGGGTGTGGGTGGGGGTTGCCAGCACCCCGGGGCAGGGGGAGCTCTCTGCCCCAGACTCAGCTTCTCATTTCCACTCCCGCTCCTCCATCACTTGGTCTCTTGAGGAGAAATGACCCGTGGCCTGGAGTGGGACCCTGCTAATGCCCTCTGCATCACGACACGCCCTAACCCAGCCATCGGAATCTCTCAGAGCCTGAACGACTGAGCCACTAGTGTGCTGCCTGCAAAAGTGTCCAGACGAGAGGAAATGTTAGCAATCCAGATGTTTCATAAAGCAGATTAAAGAGGTGTTTAAAAGAGTCACATGTTACAGTTTATCAGGATTGACCTGCGATTTTTGTTTTATTACCATTACTTTTTTTTTTTTTTTTTAATAAAAGCGCTCAGGGCTTGCTGCAAAGGACTCAGAAGGAAGACGAGGACCATGGCACTGTGTTGTTCTGGGGACGGTGGTTAGGGCCCCCGAGGACTCAGGCCCTGCTCAATCGTGACTAGAACTACAATCCAGGACCCTTTCACACGCCTGTTTTGTTCCGAATCAGTAATCTGGGGCCTGATGGATAAACTAGGGTGTAATGTTCTGCGGCAGCCAAATCAGAAGATATGAAACATTGTGGGAAAATCAAAGAATCCATCTCTCTTTTCTGCAAAGAAAAAAAAAACCCCACAGTTCTCCCACATCTCAAAACCTCACACATTCTGTCATCAAATGACAGGGATTCCAGAACGAAACTCGAGCAGCACATGAAAGGGTCTCCAAGAAGGCAAAGCATCCAAAGTGAAATTTTAGAAGGTTTTTTTTTCCTTAAGAGAAAGAAAAGAGAAAATGGCAAACCATGCCTTATACATACATGCTGAAAATGGTTTGGCAAAGACTTAAGTCGCTTATACAAGTTGGGAGTCGGTCCGGCTGGGGTCCCACGGCAGCCCTGAGCCCCTAGTGCCCAGGGAGGGCTCCCTCCTGAGGGGTGCAGCTTACCAGTAGGCCAGGGAGGGGTGCTCCTTCAGGGCTTGAGTGGGGAGAGCTGGAAGCTTCTTTAAGTCACTCCTCACTACCTCATTGCTGGAAGACAGGAAGGGGACAGAGACAATGCCAAGGAATGGTTCACCCTCGGAGAAAACCGCCGCACTGTGTGATCCGATCCGACCCAACCGGTGGCCTCAGCCGAGAGACCCCACATCTGTTCCCTTTTAGTGAAAACTGGACGGGGGTGGTGGGGAGGAAGGGGTGTTCCCTTTTAATTAATTGATTTAATACAGAGGAAAGAGAACACACAAGGTGCAGAGCCCAGCAGCCCTCTCCTCGGGGGCACAGAACAGGACAGAGCACCATGCTCATAGGTGGCCCGCACTCAGAGCGGGACACACATACCCAGGACCCCTGGGCAGCACGGATCTGGGAAGAGAAGGGTCGCCAGTGTCCGTGGGAGAAGCTCCCAGGGTCCCCGCATGGGGTCCTGGGGGACCAGGAATGCGCCACCTGACTGCTTCTCCTTGAGAGTGGGTTTTCTCACGGACACACAACGCTGGTTTTCTCTGCTCAGATGGACTGCACACTGGAAACTCTTGTCCAAAATATGAAAGAGAAAAAATCTTTTGCTTTTGGGGTGCCTGGGTGGCCGAGTTGGTTAAGCCTCGGGCTTCAGCTCAGGTCATGATCTCACAGTTCTTGAGTTCAGGCCCCACATCAGCTCGCTGCCGTCAGCTCCGAGCCTGCTTCAGATCCTCTGTCTCCCTCTCTCTCTGCCCCTCCCCTGCTCGTTCCTCTCTCCCTCCCTCTCTCTCCAAAATAAATAAAGATTAAAAACAAAAAGAAGAAAAGAAATGACTTTTGCTTTTGACAAGACCTGGAAATGACTCAGAGAGAGAGGGAGGCGGACGTTCTGGTCCTACAAGCAGGTCCTGGCACCAGGAATTCTGTTTCCCCACAGACTCGCATGTCGTCAGGTTTGAAGGTCACTTAACACTCCCCTAGTTGTGACCAGGGTTCTTCAGAGGCTTGACTCCTTGCTGCACATGCAACACACCTGCATCGACGACACACCTCCTCCTTACCTCCGAAGGCAATTACTGGCCTCCTCCTTGGGATGGCCTTGGCATTTAGAGGGGCTCACGGCCCCCGCAAGGCTAGCAAGGGCTCACCCCGTGGAGCCTGCCTTGGTCCCCAGTTCTAACCAAGGCTACGGGAGCAGCCTCTGTGCTCCCCACACAGAGCAGGGCAGATACAGGCCCCTGGGAGGCTGGGCGGTAACCTCCAAAGAGCACGCAGCTAGGAGCTCAGCAAGTATATGTGAAGGGAGGTCGGAAGAGCAGCCCAGTCACAGATAGGGAGCTCCTGAGGCATCTGGACAGCAGACCCCCTGACATCCATGCTGCTAACTGGAGGATGTGCCCTTAGGGAGAACCCACCCTCCCGGAAATGCGGCCCTGGGCAACGGATCAGCAACGACCCTTGGCACACCAAGTGCCAGTGGGCAAACCTTGCCAGTACTTCCAGTTCATTTACATGGTGACAGAGAAACACACGGCGGGGGGGGGGGCGGGGGGGTGAGGCTGGGTGGGGACACAGCTGCTCTCAGGGTGCTTTCCAAGCGGACCAAAGAATGGCATCAGCGGTGGTTTTGAACAGCCAACCAGAAGAACAGCTCAACACGTTACTATTTGAATCAATAAATCCAAGTACTGACACGGTTATTACCTAAGCAGTGTGGCAAGGGTTTATCAATTAATCATTAAATTGCTTAAGGTATTTGGGAGCCCCTGCTAGACGGGAAGACACTGCAGGGGCCACAAAAAAGGTAAGTCTTCATCCAGGAGGCGCTCGCGAGTTAGCGGGGCGACAGGCAGTGCGAACAGAAAGATAGCTGATTAAGGGCAATATTTAATCATGTTGATTCAAACAACGCATTCAATAGCTCAGGGGAGAGAGAGCCCCTGTGCGCTCTGCTAGGAGAACAAGCTTTGGGGCAGGGCCTGGGTGGAGAAAAAAAAAAATAGGAATATCATTTTCATGGAGTTGAAACTTATCCAGTAGGCAATGGCACGTCACTGGAGGTTTTCAAACGGGTAAGCTCCTTGTGTTTGGGAAAATTCAGTTCCCAAGTAGGGTTTGAAATTTTCACTCGCATCCTATTTTTTTTTTAATTCTTAAAAAAATGTTTATTCGTTTTTTGAGACACAGAGCATGAATGGGGGAGGGACAGAGAGAGGGAGACACAGAATCTGAAGCAGATTCCAGGCTCCGAGCTGTCGGCACAGGGCCCGACGCGGGGCTCGAACCCACGGACCGTGAGATCATGCCCTGAGCCGAAGTGGGACACTTAACCAACTTAGCCACCCAGGCGCCCCCGCTTGCATCCTATTAAGGCGCAGTTTAAGCAACTATTCAGTTCGCCAAACACCTGAGAGCCTCCGGTGATGGATTTCTGGATCTCACCTCCCCTGTTTAACCACAGGTACCCTGAGAAGAGGGATTCAATTCACTGACTCATCAGTGGCACTTTACCTACTGAAAGCTACTCCCTCTTGGGGGATGATCTTTTACCGGCTGAAGCCGTGGGGGAAGCAAATTAAGCTGAAGCTGGAGTCTGGGTTTCCTCACACTCATCACATTTAAAGTGTATTTGGGGAAGGAGGAAGCTAGAGGAGGAAGGGACAGGGGCAGGACAATCCCTGCCCACCAAACACTCGTTTCTTGGCAAACAAGTTTCCCGATGACAATCGTGGGCTTGATTTCCTGGCGGGAGTCAGCCGTGGCTTGTCGAGCTCTCCCCCAGGGCAAGGTCACACGGAGCAATACAACAAGAAATCACGAAGGCGTGAAGCCCATCCAAATCTGTTACATTCTGGAAGGGATCCATGGCTCTTCATCCTTCCCAAAGGACAACTACGTAGAAATGTTCTATTTGCCTTTCTGCTGTCTGTCAACATCTGCACTGACTTAGAGGTGATCAGCCCAGCGAGGTGATCCGGCCCCACTCTGTGGCCGCGTATCACACAGCTGCCCAAATGGCAAACCTGGTCGTTCCATCTCCAGGGGCGTGGGAAGCTAAAACCTAACGAATGTCCTAGAAGTTCCCAGCTTCCTCTTTCAGGGTCATCGACTCAGACATTTTCCCCCAGGGTTCAGTGCACTTGAGACACCCTAAAACGGTTCATGTTCCATTTTTAGAAAACGAAAAAAAGACAAGACTCCCTTGGAGAGTCATTTGCTACACTGCGAATAAAACCGAAGTCTTCTCATTTTTAACATTGACCAGATTTTATTGCGAACTTTTTGAAAGTCGACTCGCAGGGCTGCACTGGTCTTTGATTTAGCGGGGTTTTTGAGATGATGTGTCTCTCTTCTACCGCCTACACTGCTTATCATACGTGGGGAGTTCGAATGATCTACTAAGAACACGTTCTAAGATTTCTAGCAACACATCAAGCAAGGAATTCGCTGCAAACACAGCAACAACACATTTCACCAAGACACCATAAAGCAAAGGAAGCAACAATCAAATGTGATCAGAGGATTAGCAAAATCCACACGGGTTTGTTTTCCTTTAAAAAATGAGGAAATGCTTTCTCAGAAGATTCTCCTTGGGTTCAACGAGATGTCCATAATTTGCAGGACAAATCCGGGGCAAAGAGAATATGCTTAGCGTGGCAAAATTCTTCCTGAACCCCGTGGTTTTGATGCACATGGCACTAAAACACGAAAGAGCACTAAGCCCAGAAGGTCAAACCAGTGTGACAAGGAGGATCATCCTGCAATCCAGACAAGGCAACGTGATGCCTTTTCACTAACACAAATGCCTCCGTGTTTTACAAGCCTATCATGAAGGTCAAGTTCCCCAGGGAGAGGGATTTCCTAAGCAAAAGAGCCCTACAGGTCCTCATTATCCACAATTCCCAAATCTGAAAACCTCTGAGAAACAGACATTTCTTAACCCCCTTGGGGGAAAACCTAACCTTTTTATAGGAGGCAATGTTGGACCTTTCTCTGTCCCACTTGGTGCAAATTTCCTTGTTCTGGTGCAGGCACAGTGAGAGGCTGGGTCCCAGGCAGTACCCCTGACACTGACACAGTGTCCAGGAATACCCTGAATTACCCCCATGTAAAATCTACAAATTTCAGAATTCAGAAACAACACCGAGAGCCTAAAGTTTCAGACCTACACTGGGGATCTGTATGACTTTATTCAATGGTACAACGAATCCAGAAAACTCTAAGATTAATAAGGCAACTTGTATATTTTTTCTTCTTTGGCAGGAAATAATTTCTTTCCTTTTCCTTCCTCCCTCTTGGTTTTTTTTTTTTTTTTTTTTAACCAAGTTCAAGTTCAGGTTACAACAAAGAAAATGAGGCACTTGCCTATCTTCTCCCAATCACATGCGTTTTATAAAAAATGTGTAAGGGGCGCCTGGGTGGCTTAGTCAGTTGAGCGTCTGACTTCGGCTCAGGTCATGATCGCACAGTTCGTGGGTTCGAGCCCCGCGTTGGGCTCTGTGCTGGCTGCTCAGAGCCTGGAGCCTGCTTCGGATTCTGTGTGTGTCTCTCTCTCTGCCCCTCCCCTGCTCATGATCTGTCTCTCTCTGTATCTCAAAAATAAATAAATGTTAAAAAAATTTTTTTAATAAAAAAAGTGGGTAGGGAGGGCTTGGAAAGCTGGTAGCTGGGATGATAGCTTCTTCTATCACTGTGTGACCATTTGCAGACAATGGGATCCTGGGGACCCCGTGAGACTTCTCCAGCATGGGATTCTGGATTCTGGGCATGGATCATGGACAAACAGGCTACCTTGTATGGAGGGGCAAAATTGCCAACATTTATGAATTACATGCTTTTATCTCTGATGCTAAAACCCTAACTACCAATGTATCTGAGTAAAGATTTCTTTCTGGATTAGTGAGTTTGCTTTCCTAGATTGATGCAAAATGTTTTGTGGGTTTCTTCTAACATAGTTGGGAACTCGCAAAAATCAAAAGTTTTTCAAAATTTTTAGAAGTCTACAATTGAAGATAATTTCACTCACATGAAACAAGCAGCAGCAACTGATTAATTTCCCTTAGAGTGGGAATCTTAATTTTGAAAAACTGACGTAGTGTTATGGCCAGGAACATTTCCGCTCTTCACAAGGTCAACTCGAAATACCATATTGCTATTAAATGCTTCACAAAAGAGGCAGCTGTCATAATACAAAATCTCCTCTTTATTTTATATAGCTAAACAATTCCCATAGGATTTGAAGGATCTCATCCTGCAAAATCCCCCATCTGAATACTTTCCTATGCTCAGAAAATGTGAATTACACACTTGAAAAGCTCAGTAAAATGGATTTTTGTGCATAAAACAAAGATTTCTGTAACAATTTATAACTTTTCCACTTGAACATTTTGTTTCAAATTTTCACAGATTCTGCTCCTTTCAGAAGGTCTTGCTGGCGTGAAATATTCCAGCTGCTTTTCACTCAAAGTCCTTTCTTAAATCATGGGAAAACCATCACACACACACCCTTTTTTTCTCTCTCTCTCTCTCTTTTTGTGAAATAACATATGAGAATTATATACATTTAAATTCTTCCCACAAAAACTCTTCTTTGGGCTGACAGATGTGTTTCAAGCTTAACAGATGACTTTTCTAGTTAAGTTTCCAAAAGGGACATTTGCAATTTTGGGTATTAAAGATACTATTAGATTATATACCAGTTCTGTTCCAAATGTTGACTATTCCAAACCCCCACTGCCTGAGTATTTCTTACTCATTACCTAAGAGTCTCAGCAAATCTATTTTGCTTACTATATGATCACTGCCAGCTGTTTTCTTTCAAGAGGCCAATTAAAAAATTGTAGGAAACACATGCCAAATGATCAAATGCTCTAATAATGATTTAAAGCCGAGCTTGCTTTGAGTGGTAGAAGTAAGATCACTTATGTAAATGCAAAATAATGATATCAGTGGATGCAGAATTATAATTTCTAGACTGCTGCCTTAGATTCATCGACTTTCAACACCGGGAAAGAAAATGACATTGTCATCTTTTTAAAGATAGCAATCTACACAAATGTTTACGTTACTAAAAAAGTCTTTCAGAAGAAAATGAGCTCTTTGTCTACTTTTCCTGTTGACCTTCTAAAATTCTGCCTTTAACCCATGACTGCCTAAAAGGCCTCGTCCAGCCTGACAAAAAGGCCCGCAGACCTGGAACGTTCAGACACCAGGAAGCTAACCTTCATTTACACAAACTCACAAATGGCTCTTCAAAAAGGCAGAAAAGATTTCAAACCAAGAACAAAAAAGTCAAGAGGGTGCTTTTTTTTTTTTTTTTTTTTTGGCACAGTAATTTCATTTTCTCTCTCCAGACGAGTCAAGATAAAATATTCAAAGGGTTTTACTTTTTTTTTTTTTTTTTTTTTTTTTTTTGCTTCTAGGCTGCTTCCCCAGAGACCTAACAACATGCACTCTGTGAAACTTACAGGGAATGTTCCGGCACAAACAGATACTATAACGCCTCTTCTGAAAGGGAGATGAAATCAATTTCCTTTGTGATAAAAGACTGGTGTTCATTAGTATTGACTGAGTAATGTTCTGCTCCGTTTCAAAAAGCATTATATTATTATTATCATCATTATTATTTTAAGAGACAGAATTAGAAACCTACAGGTTGAAAAATCAGGACACGGCAAAATAGCTTACGGACCACTGAACTCGGCTGGGCTAATACTCTCACTTGGACCTGCGTTTAACTTGGTGCAGATGTCATAGAAACTGACCCCTAAGTACTCAATCACATCGTGATGGCTGCTGCGTTTATTCTGGACCCGACAAAGCCTGCAGATGTGGGGTTTCCTTCCCCTGCCTCTCAGGCACATGACAGTCTCCGAACAGGTAGGCACCATGTGGCCCATACACCTTTACATGAAATGCTCTTACTATCAGTCTTTTTCAGATGCTATTTGCTTACTGGTCCTGAGAAATCTTTTGCTGGTAGAATCCTGTTTCAATGATTAGTGTCAGTACATCCGGTCCTCTCTAACAAAGATATTTCCAGGTCCCCACAGACGGCCCAGAGTAACAGAGCTTTACTGCTCTGGTTTCAATAAATCCTGTTAACGAAAAAATGCTATAAAACAGATGTGTTTTACTGGTCCCTGTTAATGTTTGGATGGTTCTTTATATCAAAGGTGGTGTGATTTGGGCATTTATTTGTGCTGTTCGGCATAAAATATACTTTTTTAATCAGTTCACTGATTTGGCGAAATGTTTAAAATTATTTTTTTCCCTCTTTTGGCGACACCCTTCTGAGAGCATCAAAAGGGTTGACAGAAAGTAAAGTGTGAAGTGATTCTCAAAATCAGGATGAGAGACTGGCTCGGAGGGTTTTCAGTTAAGGTCCCCTCAGAGAAAAAAACAAAAAATCAAGTTCTTATGTACAATGTAGCAACTGGGGCGCCTGGGTGGCTCAGTCCATTAGGCATCCAACTTTGACTCAGGTCATGATCTCAACGGTTCATGAGTTCAAGCCCTGCGTCAGGCTCTGTGCTGACAGCTCAGAGCCTGGAGCCTGCTTTGGATTCTGTGTCTCCCTCTCTCTCTGCCCCTCCCCGACGTCTACTCTGTCTTTCTCTCTCTCAAAAATAAATAAAGCATTAAAAATTTTTAAAATTACAATATAACTATACAATTTGGAGATCCTGTTCAGTTGATTAAATCAGGTGTTCCTGCACAGACCTTTCTAAGGAAGAGCATATTATTTTTTCTATAATAACCCAAGGCTTTTTCCTTTAATTTTTAAAATGTGAAACATCCGTGTTCGGCACTCAAACCGACACAGTGTTTGTGATGCGTAACGTATGTATAAATCATGGAAAATGTGTGTTAGCTGACGCGTGTTCCAGAGTGATGATCAAATGAGAACTTTTTGTTTTCAAACTGTGTTGATCCTTCTCAACCTAATATTTGCCGCCAGAGCTGGCAAGGATAGCAGTTCTGAGGCTATTCAATTGTTTTTAAACAGAAATGCCAACTCCACATTTCCTGATTGTGGATGAACATCCATTTTTGTGCACACGCAGACACCAGGAAGTGAAGAACGATTGTAACACTGTGTTAAGGAAGATAATACAAGTGAGAAAATATTATTTTTTGATAAGGCTATTTCCCAAACCTTTAATGAGGTCTCACAAATCTGTCCACAATATGTCAGACTATGACATAGTCATTTCATGGTAAAGTCCCAAGAAGACAAGGTGGGCATTTCCAGCCTGGGAGGAGCATGAGAAAGAACAGCCGAGATTCCGCATTGTCCGTACACAGTTCCCCTTCTGTTAAAGTCCACTAGCACTTCTGACTTCTCCCTTTTCCTTATACTTCAAGGAAACGGCTCCCCTAACTTGTAGATGTGTAATACTCATTCCACTGAAATGTAGTTGTGTATCTATATTTACATGACAGGTAAATCTGTAGAATAGTAGCATCGGGGGCAAAACAGCCTTCTAGGAAGTTCAATTCGGGACCTTCTGGCTATGAAAAGGTTACTTTGTCTTTTGTGGGAGACCATTAGCTAAAAAGGTTCTTTAATCCTCTAGATTCTAGAATATCCTAGACTTGAGCCCTGGACCATGCCTCGACTTAAGCCCTGGACCTTGCCACAGTGTTCTGTGTGTTCTAAGCTGACATCTCATTTTATTGATGCTGTTCAGGAAAACATATTCTATTGACAGGGTATGTATACAAGTCAAAGCCTTTCAGTTTTGTACAGTCCTGCATTGATTATTAATAGACCGTACGTAACTCTATAGTCCTAAACTATGAGACTAGGACATCTAAAATGCCTAAAGTCCAGCCACCAAACCAAATGTGCTCAACGTCAATCCTTTGGGGATTTCCCTGGGTATAGATGGGAAGAGGCACCAACAAGGAATTTAGAATTAACTTCTCTTATTCCAAAACGCCAGGCCACTGAAGCACACAGACCGCGGGCCTGCTGCACACGACGGGTGTTGATCTCAGGGCACTCTGAGTAATAGATCACCTCCACCTTCCACACTGGGAGGTCTACCCTGGCACAGAAAATGACCTTTGGGATAAGGTGTCTGACCTCTCCTTCCCGTGAAGGCTATTTCCCTCCCCAGACAGCTGGGGACAAACAAACTCAGAGGCAGGACTTTGACAAATGAAGCTAAACCGGGATCCTTTGTTTCTCTGAAGCCCACAAGCTGGCATTCCACAGGCTCATTAGGGGACCATGAATTACTGGGAGGCCAGGCCTGTACTTCCTCGTCCCTGGCAATCCCTGCGGCCGCGCGTTCCCATGATCTGTGGGGCCAGACCACGCTGTTCACATTCCATCCTGTCAGGGTACTCTCAAAAATAAATAACATCTACAGCGGAGTTCATGGTGAAAGAATAGGGGGTGGAAATATCTTCAGAGAATCGATTACACCTGGGATTGTTAAACTATTTTTCAAGACACCAGAAATCTTTGTAAGGCACAAAGCTACACTTATCAAAACCCCCAAATTCCAGTATCAGATGAAGGGCATAAAAAAGTAACAACTGCAAAAAAACCCAAACAAACAAATACAGTTTCTATATCCTCAAAATGTCTCATTCAACAAATTCGGTAAATGGTTATTGGCCACCTACAACGTTTAAGGTCTCCTGCTAAGGCTGTAAAAAAGCCTTGGTTAAAAAAAAAATTGACTACCTCTGCTTTAGAGCAAGAACTTGGGAAGCCTAAATAAAAGGGGTCTGGAGGTCTCCTTATGCAAATATTCAAACTGAGCTGAAGGGGCTAATTTTAGAATCAGGGGTAAGCACACTGCAACCCGCCCACCAGATCCAGCCCTCTGCTGGGTTTTGGATGGCCCCAGAGCTAAGAATGGCCTTTACATTCTTTAAATGGTTAGGAAACAAACAATTCCAAAGAACAGTATTTCATGATACAAGAAAATGTAAACAAAATTCAGATTTCCAAGTCTATAAATAAAGTTTTATTGGAACACTGCTATACTCCTTTGAGACTCTATGGCCTGCAAAACCCAAGATTAGTTACCATCTAGCCCTTTACAGAAAGTGCTGGCTGACTCTTTTATTTTTTTTTTAATTTTTTTAACGTTTATTTATTTTTGAGAGAGAGAGAGAGACAGAGTACATGTTGGGGAGGGGCAGAGAGAGAGGGAGACACAGAATCTGAAGCAGGCTCCAGGCTCTGAGCTGTCAGCACAGAGCCCGACCTGGGGCTTGAACCCACGAATGGCAAGATCATGACCTGAGTTGAAGTCATATACTTAACCGACTGAGCCACGCAAGCACCCCAAACTGACCCTTGGTTTAAACTAATTTTTTTGCTTTTGCTGAGATATCGGAGTGAGAACATACACCTCAGTCTTTGTTAGAAAGCTCTAGAAATGCACACGGAGAGTAAGGAGAAGACACGAAGGCTTCACAAACCAGGCATCATGAACTTGACAAATCTAGACAAGTACAGGTCAGACGCCAACTGAAGTAGTTCAGATCAAATCCACCAAAGCGTGAGAAAACATCCAAGTTCCACCATGGAGTAGAGTCAGGATTTGTGTTTCTTTTTAATTTTTTAAAATATTTATTTATCTTTGAGAGAGAGATAGAAAGAGAGAGCACACGAGTGAGTGCGTGAGCGGGGGAAGGGCAGAGAGAGGGAGACACAGAATCGGAAACAGGCTCCAGGCTCCGTGCTGTTAGCACAGAGCCCAACGCAGGGCTTGAACCCACGAACTGTGAGATCATGACCTGAGCTGAAGTTGGACGCTCAACCGACTGAGCCACCCAGGCGCCCCAGTCTTTCTTTTCAATACCAATTTTGCTTATATCCTATTGATGAGTCAGAATGCTATGTCCGGACATTGTTATCTTGTACATTCAGACCTTGATTCTAAAAAATGGGCTATCTCACACAACTCTCGGGGAGTTCAAGAAAGCAGAATGCCAGGAATAATGCCCGTCTTTGAGCAGACAGTGCCGTTGCTGGATGGCTACAGCCCCCTACTCTGTGAAGGCTCCAATAATGGTCATGAGAAAATGGGAGGTGATTCAACCATGTCGGTCAAGAGGCAATGCCTCGGGAAATGAATGGCCCTGAGAAGTTGGCAGTTCAATAGGTTAATGAGTAGCGCACGGTGTCCCCTGTTTGGTTAAGTGTTTACATTCCCTCCAGTGTAACATCTAGAGAAGGAAGAAAAGTAGAAGTGGGGGGTCGTAATAGTTTCATGAAGGAAATCTCCCTATGGGACAGCATTTTGTCCTTTGGAGGGTCAGGAGACTAAAACTGAGAGAAAAACAAACGTCCACATTGCGGGGTTATCTAAAGTCCTCTTCACACCAGAGCGGCGACTCCAGGCTCATGTGCTACCTGACAAACCTCAATACAGTGGCCATATGTGACACTGGGTGCTGATCTCAGCTTTTTAGCCATCTCTCGGCTTTTCATTTAGTACAGAATATCCTCCTTGCTGGTCTATATTTTCTCTGCCCAATATGTCTGTTTCAACTGACAGGTTGAGAGGTATATATATAATATATATATATTTTTTAAATTTTTTAAATAATTTTTTTAACATTTACTTTTGAGAGAGAGAGAAAGAGAGCATTAGCAGGGGAAGGGCAGAGAGAGAATGAGAGAACCAGAATCCGAAGCAGGCTCCAAGTTCCAAGCTGTCAGCACAGAGCCCGACGCGGGGCTTGAACCCACAAACCGTGAGATCATGACCTGAGCCGAAGTCGGACACTTAACCAACTGAGCCACCCGGGGGGCCCCTCATTAATATATAATATTAAAGTACTACCCTCCTACAAAGGATACAAAGAATAGTTTCTTTTAATGAAGATTAACAGAGCACATTAAGAAAACAAACAAATCCTTTTATACACTCACCTAGAAAAATCTCCCTTTGCCTCCTGTAGAAGAAAAAATTCAACATCAATGAAACATTCCAGTCCAGTGTTCCAGACTTTTAAATACATTCCGCGGTCATGACCACTCCTCTACTGAGTCAGCTCAGCTCACTACTGCTGCTGTCCTATCTGCTACAGGAAGACAGTGGGGAAAGGAGCACGCATTTGGCACTTGCATCTGAGATACCAAACTAAACCGTAAAAAGTTATATACCAAGAAAGTGATTCATAACGACCAAATGCAAGTTTCTACCTCTAGACCCTGGTCTGCCTTTTTCCGGATCTGAATGCGTGTCTGGGTAGGACTGTGCAGTGCCTCGTGTCACTTGTTTTGTATTGTGGGCTCTTTCTTGATCCTCCTAAAGAGGGACCATGGGACCTTTAATGAATCTTGAATATAACAGTTGTTTAACAGATCTTTGTTGAAGAAATAAAGGAATGACATTCTCCTAATTCATCTTTCCAGTGTTACTAAAATTGTCATTGTTGCCAATTCTCATGAATACCTCTTTTACCCAAAAGCTAAAGGTCTTCCCATAGGATGTGAAATGATTTTCTTGGCAGTTAAGTCTTGCTATTTACTGGGCTTTCTCCAGAGTGGCGGAGGGCACTAAACCTGAAGAAAATGGAGTTACTGAATGATCTTAGTTTCCCCCAGGCTCCAGAGATACATACAATTTTCCTTTGCAGAGAGACACTGTCTTAAAATTGTGGAATACCAGAAGCTTCTATTTACCGCCACGGTGTAGCCCCTTTCTATCAGTGCTTTAAATAATTAAGATGACAAATAGGTAGTGGATATGGCAGCCTGCTCTGCGCGCTAAATCTTACTCCCGTCTCTCCTGCGTATGGTTCTGGGACACCCAGACGAGGACAGAACAACTTACCTGTAAAATATAGGAGGCTAATTCAAATACCACTTCACTGTCGACATCGATCAGCTCCTGGAAGGAAAAACCAACAGGGAAGGTAAGTTTGGTACTTTAACAAGGATTTCTTTATGACATCTCCTAAAAAAAGGCCTGGTCTTTTCTTTCTCAGCCGTTCCCCAGAATCTCAAACAGTCAGAGAATACCTCTGTGCCGAATTACGTGGCCCTAAATGATTCCTGACATCCTACTCGCAGCTTTTAGTCACAGGGGGACCCCAGGGGTCCTGGATCTTCTCAGTCACCTCAGAGGCCTCACCTTTAAATCTTGGTGAGAAATCAGGGAAATTTTACAAATTTCTTAATCTGATTCATCAATGGTGTTAGGTTACTTGATAACCAATCGTGATTTCTTAGTGAACTTGACTTCATTCAGGACCAGGAGTAAGGCTTTATATTTAGTGAAAAGAAAAAAGTCAATATGGGATGATGACTCTTTAAATTAAAAGTAAATAACATTTAAAAATACAGTTTCTCGTTATAATGCCTTCATTGCTTTCATACACTCAACAGTTCGATGTGTGGCTCCCATGAGGTCAGAGTGGATACGGAGCACTTTTGTCCTTGTACAAAGTTCTATGGCCAGCACTGCCACAGAGTCTAAGTTTAAAAATGCTTCTTTCCTATCACTTCTTCCCCTATTTAATCATGATCTATGGAGATGGTCTTAAAAGGGTGTAAACCTGTCCTTGGTTTTTGAAAAAAATCTCATATTTATTTTTCAATATGCATATAGTTCATATCTATTTTCTAAATGGTTTTGAGGTGTAACTGATACACACAAAAACTGCACATTTAATATATACAATGTGATGAGCTTGGACCTGGGCAAACACTGTGACATCATCACTATAGTCAAGGTAATGAACATCCATCATCTCCAAAAGTCTTATTGCATCTCTTTGTGTGGTGTTTGTGTTTACCATTGGTGAAAGAACTTAACACGAGATCTACCCTCTTCACCTATTTTAAGTGCAAAACACTGCATTGTCATATATAGTGCAGATGTTAAAACAGAGGAAACTCTGGAGTCCATCAGCACAGAAAAATAATAAACAAATTAACATTGCTCTTCCATTGTGAAACTTAAGGAGAAATGTTCATTTTTTTCTTTTTCTCCTCCCTCAAGTCACTAGATCCTATAGTAAGCAATTGAACCACAGAAAGTTAGAGCTAAGACAGGCTTGGACACCAGCTAGCCCAGCCCTCTGCTTTTACTAGAATGGAAATCCAGAAACGTCAAGGGACTCTCCTAAAGTCACAAGGCCTTAGTGGCAGTGAGGGGACCACCTCTTGTCCAGCAACTGACTTCCCTGAGTGCATGCATTCCCCCAAGTCAATACGGGCTCAGAAGGTATCACCTGGTGCTTGTTAGAATGGCTATTCCAAAAAGACAAGAAATAGCACGCGTTGGAGAGCATGTGGAGAAAAGGGAACCCTTGTGCTCTGTTGGGTGAGTGTAAATTGGTTCAGCGGCTGTGGAAAACAGAATGAAGGTTCCTCAAAAAATTAAAAATAGAGCTACCATATGATCCAATGATTCCACTTCTGGCTATTTGTTCAAGAGAAATGGAACCACCAACTCAAAAAGCTCTGTGCACCCCTGTTCACTGCAGCATTATTTACAACAGTCAGTTGTAAACATGGACACAACCTGTGTCCATCAATAGATGAATGGAGAAAGAAAATGCTGTATAAGCACTGGGCGTTGTATGTAAGCGATGAATCACTAAATTCTATTCCTGACACTAACCAGAATTTAAATAAAATTTTGAAAAAAAAAGTGGTGTGTGTGTGTGTGTGTGTGTGTATAATGGAATATTATTCAGTTATAAAAAAGAATGAGATATTGCCATTTGTAACAACATGGGTGGATCTGGAGGTCTTTATGCTAAGTGAAGTAAGTCAGAGAAAAATAAGTACTGTATGATGTCGCTGATACACAGAATGTAAAAGAAAGAAAATTCAAATTCATAATACAGAGAACAGACTGGTGGTTGTCGGAGGGGGGAGGTGGGGGAAAAGGGTGAAGGGGGCCAAAAGGTAAAAACTTCCAGTTTATAGAATGAATAAGTCTTTATAAGTTTTTAAATTAAGAATAAATATAATGTAGAGCATAGTGACTATAGTTACTGTAGATTTGAAGGTTGCTAAGAGAAGTAGATCTTGAAGTTCTCAACGCAAGGAAAAAATGTCTATGTGGATGGATGGTAACGTACAAATATTGGATCATTATGTTGTCCACGTGAAACTAATACAATGTATGTGCCAATTATATTTCAGTTAAAAAAATAAAGACTTGGTGTCA
The DNA here is from genome assembly GCA_028646485.1 of Cryptoprocta ferox. Taxonomy (NCBI): domain Eukaryota; kingdom Metazoa; phylum Chordata; class Mammalia; order Carnivora; family Eupleridae; genus Cryptoprocta; species Cryptoprocta ferox. The sequence goes on from CM053571.1 coordinate 121,063,849, forward strand.
GCCAACATATTCTCAGAACCATCGCTATCATTGAAGTTAGCCAAAACTAGAGTTATTTTTCACTCAAATTATAAACCGAACTCTGATTCCTGGATTTGCTAATGAGTTTCTTTCAGGGCCCACAACTGGACCCTGGAATTCAAAACAATGCGCTCAAGCAAGCCTGTATCTTTTGAGGGAGGGAGCTCATTTGGGCTCTTTCAAAAGGCTTAGTAATTTCAAAGATGGATAATAATATTTGCTACTGAACGACCTTAGAAGCGTGGGCTAAGAGAACCAAGGAGACCATATGGAAGAATCTGGCACAGTAATTCTTTATGCTTAACCAGCTGAGAGAGCTTTATGGCCGCTGTAATTGATACAGACTGTCAGGGTTGGGATACAAAGGAATGTGTGGAATTGCCATTCTGGGATTACCAGATCCCATCAGAATGTAAATCATTTAACAGTGTACAAATGATTTCGCAGGAACACTGTCCAGGGTTTCCACAACGGACCACTTCCACTTGCACTCCGTTCCTTTCCATTCCCACCGACTGACTTCCTGAGCGTTCACGGGCGCTGCCCCCACATGGTGTGTGTGCTCTCCTTTCAAACATTTACACCCGTGTTGCGGCTAACGGTCGATGATGGGCTAATCTTTAACATTCGAGGAGAGGCTTATCTAGCGTGCAACTCAAAACCAACCATCAGAAACAGCCCTTTTAAGTGTGAACATAGCTTTTAGTTCATGATTGGACTCATCTGCTGGATGAAAATGTACCTGTGGGGGGGAAGAAGGGTAGGAAAGGCAGAAGAAGGTCTTTTGAAATTGCATTTTATTGTACGCAGCCTATTATTCCGACAGTTCCAGGGGACACTGTCGGAAACGGATCTGGTGGTGAAGGGTAAGTGGAATGAGCCATTATTCAGGGTAAAGCTCCCGAAAATGCACAATTAAATGCCTGACCTGATTTACTCAAGGTCTCCCTCACCGCACTTGTCCTCAGGGTAACTGGGAACCCTCACCCTTCAACTGGGGTGAGTTTTCACCTTCTCTGACCTTGACCATCTTCCAGTGGATACTGAAAATGGTGCGAGTCTAACGGTGGCCAGGAAGAAGGGGAAGGATTAGAGGGAAGCAGCTTAGATAGTACTCATGCTGGCACAATCTGATGGCTAAGATGCATTATTCTTCCCGTTTCTGCTTAATACTGACTGAGCTCATGAATCATCTCGTTGTCTGTCCTCGGAGGAGTCAGCACCAAGATCTAAATGGTGTGCGGAAGAACTAATGCAGGAACGTGGGAAGACACGTTCCTAACTGGGCAGAGAACACGTTCCTACCTTGCAACCTCTACCCCACTGCCTGACGTCTTCTGTTCACAATGCGCTCCCCCCCCCCCCATTTTACACCTGGCCCTCTGGGGTGATTTAATCTTTAAAATTCACCGTGATGGAACAGGATTTGAGACTTTCTGCCCAGGCCACATGTTTCCTCTTGTGCCTCAACACCTGCAAGTTGCGTTTCCTGCGTGGAGGGGTGGAGAGATGTTTCCAGAGACCCTCCTATACAGCCACATGCTGCCATCTTACATCAAGAAGACGACTCTCCCTTATTCTCTGACGTCTTTGGCCATCCAGAGGTGGTATCCTTCACGTATCTCTGCTCAGGCAGAGAAAATAAACTAAATGAGCCCACAGAGAGCGCATGCAAAAACCGCACACTTTCCTGGGGTGCTGGGGGTCCCCTAGCTGAGGGCGACAGGGGAAAGAAGAAGGGGAGGTGGGAAAAGACCCATCAGGGAAGAGCCCAGCTGGTATGACCCAGAGGCTCCCCTGATGTTCTCAGAGCCTGTCTTTGGGTTGTTTGCTGAGCTCCAATCTTGCCTGTGAACCCAGGGTGGTCCGATGGGCACATGATACTTTTATCTTAGACTCCCCGATATGGGGAAGATCCCCGTAGAAGGGAATGGGATGCCTTACAGTAATTACAGCCATTTGGTGTGTACTTTGGGCACTGGTTTCACCTACTACTGAATAACGTGTTTGGTTTCCTTTGATCCTTTTTTTTTTAAAGATTTTTTTTTAATTTTTTTAACGTTTATTTATTTTTGACAGAGAGAGACAGCATGAGCAGTGGAGGGTCAGAGAGAGGGAGACACAGAATCGGAAGCAGGTTCCAGGCTCTGAGCTGTCAGCACAGAGCCCGACGCGGGGCTCGAACCCACGAACTGTGAGATCATGACCTGAGCCGAAGTCCGATGCTTAACCGACTGAGCCAGCCAGCAAAGGTGCCCCCTCTGATCCTTTGAACAATGTCATGGAAAGACAAAAACGCGACTACCCGCAGGTGTGCACTTGCGTTCTCAGAGCAGGGGTGGGGACGATGGCTCCACTTCTTCCCACTCAGCACTGTTTTATCCCAGGTGATTAAGTAGCTGAAGGAAGAGGCCCGAGGTCATTTATCAGCAGTGTAACAGTTAACAATACTCTCAGAAAGATTTCCATCTGGGGGTCTCCAAGAGTTCCAGATAAATAGTCCCACGAGAAGCCGGAGCAGCAGGTGTTATGTTCTCCGAAAGTGTGGAGAGCTGGAGGACCTCTGCATGACCCCCGAGCTCCGAGGGACTTGGTGGTGGTCTTTACACAACCCAGGATCTTAATGAAAAGCATTCCTCCGTGGTCAAGACTGACAGAAATTTCAACTTTCACATGAGATTAATAACATAATTATAACAGAAAACATGATTAACAACCATACGGTAGGCTGATAAGATTTCCGTGAGGATGACCTATGCCAGGTCCATCTAGAACAATCGGCAGGGCTCACCAACCACTACCAGCTCTCTCCTTACCCCAAAATGCCTAAAGATTTTGCTTCTTGCCACCCTCCTTAAGATCGTTTCTACTCTCACTGGGAAGTTCCAGGTTCCAGTTCCAACCCCCCAGCAGCTCTGGGACATTGACTAAATCACTGGATCTCATCCAGTTTCATTTCCCTCTGTAGAAGGGGGCTCACAATTTCTTTTCCAATTATTTTGCTGAGTTTGATGAGGAAATGGAGGGGTGATTTGGAAACCCCAAGACACACTACAGATATCCTGTCTGTCTGTAGTATTTTTCTGGGCTCACTGGTGCTTACAACCCGACCCCCACAACATTGCCTCTGTCCTTCAGCAATGTTCAGCATTTACCGGACTCTTTAGTGAGATGTAGTTTTTTAACAAGGAGGGAAGCATTGTGCATATGTGTCGCCATGTGTGTGTGTGTGTGTGTGTGTGTGTAACACCCAAGCGGTTCTGATGCTCACATCTGGCCTCCCTGTGCCCGTGTAAGCACCCCAGCTCATTGCACAACTCATAATGACTGCATGAAGAGGCCCCAGGCAAACAGGGGCTGCAGTGTAGGAAGGGACTAACCTGGTCTTGCACAACCCTCTTCGTTGGCCCTTTGCCAGGTTTTCATCAGTCAAGTTACCTCATGTTTGGCTAATGACCCACTGGGGTACGGGCCATTCATGCTGGGCCACCGCGCTCTGACTCTGTGGCACAGCGATTCCTTCTGCTTCTAGCCCGCGTCGTGACCCCGGGGAGTCTCTCTCTTAGAGGTCACAAACACGACCAAGATGGTGAGCCAGAGTGAAATTTGTCTCTAGAATTGAAAACGGAAAGTCCCTCTCTGTCCTTCTTTCCTTCCACCCATGTCATGTGAACACACACACTAAGCCTGCAATACTCAAGTGAAAAGACAAGGAAGGGCTGGGATTCTGTAAGTCTGAGACCAATACTTATGTTGGTTCCTTTGTCTGGTGGGGCCTGACTGCGGGCTTTGTTTCTCTCATCTTCAGATGAGATGATACGATCTGTTCATTAGCAAAGCTCTTTGAAGATCTTGGATAAAGACCCCTTACTTCAATTTCAACAAGAGTGATGGCGTTTAGCCGTACATAGCAAAGGCGCCCCAAGGATGATTAAATTTTAATAATATGTGAGGCTCCTAGACCAACGTGGACAGCTCAGAAAAGAAGGCGGGGCAAGACCGCCAGCCCACATAAAGCAGGAATTTTAAGTTTCTTTAGACATGATCTGCTCTCAGTGGGTACATGTAGGCACCAGACTTGGTAATTTCACAGGACCTACGCAAACCCTTGCTCCCTAGGATTAGAAAGTAGTCAATTAAAAATGTACTGAGCACTGTGTATGTGCCTAGTTTAGTGACAGTCATGGAAGGTGATCGTAAAAATTCATTCTGAAGAACGCTCACGCCAACTTTTCTCCAACCCAAAGAGGTACACTGCAGTCCACCTTTAGATACAGACGATGAGTTGTTTCTTTGGTTATCACTGGGAAACAAGATAAGCGTTGAGAACAAGCATTTCAGTGTGACAGATATACTTAAGAGTAGTCAATCGTGTATTACCGATCGGAATCCGTCTTTTTAAGAATTAAAGAAGACGCTGATATTTTGTGTCCTAGAACTTGTGGTTGGCAAGACTTTGAAAAAACTATCGTGGGGACGACTTTTTGACAGCAAACTCCCTTTATCAGAGGAGATAAGGCAGGATTCAATCCTGCAGCCTGAAGGAGGGGCAGAAACTGAGATCAGAATCCACATCGACCCAATCACTCCCATTGAGTATGAGAAGTCCACTGTCCCCCGTGGGGCTGGCAGATGGGCCTCTACAGTTTGGCCGGGGAAGCCACATCCAGAAAGAGAGAGAGACAACTGGAAAGAAAGCTTGGCAGGAGAGCTCTGCTTTCTTGTGTGATTTTCCAGGGAACACACAACATAAGGGTATACTTCCTGTGTGAGTTTTCCAAAAAAAAGACCCATATTTCTAAGTGAGTTGTATCCATCCCTGGTTATAAATTTCCTTTCCATCATCCACCTGTAATCATGGTGAGTTAAAACACACCAGAAATGCTGTTGAGCATGTGGCTATATGGGGTGATTGTGACCCCCATTCTGTACTTCCTCCTGCTCCACTTCAAGTTCAAAATTAGAACCCTGCTCTCTCATGACCATATTTTAATCCTCTGCAACTTGGATCAATTATGCCTGTATTTTCTTGCTATTTTTGCATAAAATAGGGGACCATAAAGTGTAAAGCAAGGGGAAGTGAGAGAGAAACCCATGGCATCATGAAGTTGGCCTCCTGGTGAAGAAAGACTAGAAGGCAGGAAGGTGAAGCTCCTCGTTTGGGGAAAATGACAAACAGAACAGAACAAAACAAAACAAAACAAAACACCTTTCCTCACTTTTCTGCTGTTAAAGAGATCAGAGGTTTCTGGAGAAGATGAACAGGAAGGGAAAATGAGGTGAAACCAAAGTGCCAGGATTAGAAGGGAGTCTATACCCCACCTGGAGGTGTTTTTATCCTCCATCTTGGAATTGGAAGACACACCTAGGCAGGAAGTGGAGGATCAGACAGGAAATGGAGGATCAGACAGGAAGTAGAGACCAGACAGGAAGTAGAGGATGAACACTCAGACAGGAAGTGGGAAGATTCTCCTCTGGAGAGAATAGGAGCCATGAAAAAGGACATTCAAACACTGCCATTCAGGCTTCCTATTGAAAGAACCAGTTTGCCCCTGGATCACTCCACAGGGACATCCACCAGTGGACCACTGCCACCCGGGTGCCTCACTCTTACATGCAGATGGATGCACCAAGATCAACAGTCAACTGAAGAAATCTCCAATATGAAAGACAGAGACCAAAATAAATACATAGGCGAAAAAAAGAACTGAAAAGAAACAGAAAGGACACAGAATATGCGTAATTGATATTGAAACGATAAAAGGATGTTAAGAATTCAAAAATAGTAACAGGATAATATATATATATACATACATATATATATATATAAAGACCAGATAATATGAAGTCTTAGAAATTAAAAACATGATACCAAAAGTTAAGAAGTCAATAGAGACACTGATCAAATCTTCTAGAAAGTAGAATAAAAAGACAGAGATGGAAAATAAGAGATATAAGGTATCAAAGCAGGAGGCTATGCCCAGCATCTAATTAACAGGAGTCCCACTAGGAAAGCACAGAGAAAACAGAGGAGACGCCATCAAAGAAATAATACAGAAAAATATCCCAGAACTAAAGAATACCAATCTCCAGACTAAAAGTGCCCATCGAATACACAGTATCGTGGATTTACAAAGACCCATTTCAAGGCATAACATCCTAAAATTTCCGATGAAGAGGAATAGAGGAAATCCTAAAAGATAGCATTGGCGATGGCAGGAGACGGGGAGAAGGTCCCCATACAATGTACAGCACAGCAGACTTGTCCAGAGCAAACTCGGAAGCAACACCTTTGATATTCTGGGAGATGTGTTCATTTCCATATCCACACAAACTATCAATCAGATATACAAGTAGAAGAGAGAGTTTCCCAGATACGCAAAGACCCAAACATTGTACTTCCTCCATGCACTTTCCCTGGATTTACTGGAGGGTGCTCTCCAGTGAAACAATGGCGTCAAACAAAACACAGGAAGCCTTGGGATCCAGGAAACAGAGGACCCACTCCAGAGCTGAGTGAGGAACAGACAGCATGGACAAGAGGGTCCTGTGCTGAGGACTGCGGATGAGGCCAAGTCCAGCCTGGAGTCAGAGGATGGAGGGCGACAGGGAGGTCTCGGGAAAAACAACAAAGGCAGCAACAGCAAAAATTAAACTGAAGAGAGGAGTCGATAAATCACCCGATGCATTCGGAAATTAATGTGGGCGTGCACTGGGAATCTGTAGGAGCTCCTGGGAGAAAAATGATGGGTACATAGAAACTAAATAAGTAACAGCAAGACGGTTATGACCTTTAGGTAAAATAAATGGTTGTCTAAAAAAGGGAATCCCAACCATAGGATGCTCCTTGGATTAGTCATAATAATGCAATGTTGACGGCTGTAGTTTTTACCCAGAACTGTGCTTACCGCCATTTTGGGAAAATGGGGAACGGGAAAGTGAGTGGTTGTATGGAAGACCTTAATCTTCATCTATTTCAATTGGAATTCAATAAATCTAACATGGATAAATCAAGGACTAATGCCTCGTGCCAACTTATTCAGAAATAGGCAAAAAAACAGAAGGAACAGCTAAAACTGTTGAAGGAGGTGGGCTTTTTTTTTTTTTTCATAATAAGTCTCTTATTTAAAGCCATTTGAGGGGCGCCTGGGTGGCCCAGTTGGTTGGGCGTCTGACTTCGGCTCAGGTCATGATCTTCATGGTTTGTGAGTTCCAGCCCCGTGTTGGGCTCTGTGCTGACAGCTCAGAGCCTAGAGCCTGCTTTGGATTCTGTGTCTCCCTCTCTCTTTGCCCCTCCCCAACTCTTGCTCTGTCTGTCTCTATCTCTCAAAAATAAATGAACGTTAAAAAAACTATTAAAGTCATTTGACTTTAAATTTTTTTAAACATTGTTTTAGTTTTTTGAGAGACTGAACACGAGTGGGGGAGGGGCAGAGAGAGAGAGAGAGAGACAGACAGACAGACTCCAAAGCAGGCTCCAGGCTCTGAGCTGTCAGCACAGAGCCCAATGCGGGGCTCAAACCCACAAACTCAAGATCATGACCTGACCCGAAGTCACACACTTGACCAACTGAGCCACACGGGCGCCCAGAACCGTTTGACTAAACTGCATCATATATTACTTTGATAAAAATATATGCTTTAAAAAGTGAACGAAATGCCCTTGGAGGCAGCAGGAAAAAACGGCTTATTTACCTGAACAATTCGGATTTCAGGTACACTGCAAGGATCATTCCCCGAGAAACAGGGAGGGAGGGAGGTCATTTCAGTCCTACACGGGGTCAACCGGAGCCCCCATCTCTCAGCATCATCTCCAGGCCATATGTCTGGCACTGCCCTCCGGGCTCCTCCAGGCCTCCGAAGTGCCAGGGGCAGCGTCGAGGGGCACACAGAAACTCTCAGCCAAGATGAACAGCCCGGTTCTGGGCGCACATGAGCAGGGCCACCGCAGCAGGAGCTCATCACGCGCTTGGCGCGGCGCTAACCAACTACTCTCCTGCCTCGTCTCCTTCATCTTCCCAAGAAGGCCGTGGGTCGGGGCCTTTAATGTCCTTGTCCCACCAAAGAGGAAAACTAAGCCTGGGGACATCACGGAGGGCGCGGACCTCCGTTGCATTCGCTGCGGAGCACGGCGAGGACGGGAACCCGGGCGTGCGGGGCTCCAATTCTGAAACTCCCGACCCCTCTGTGCCCGGCCTTCCCCCCACGTTTGCATGTTTACAACCGTGCAAAACTGGCCGACCTGTCTGTTCCACCACTTCCGGTCCCTGGTCCTTGAGGAAGTCGCTTAACCTCCTTGACATCAGTTTCCTTCTCTGGAAAGCTAAAGATTCTGGGTCTATCTCACCCATGAGGCTCAAATTACATGATATAAGTGAACGTTTTAAATAAGCCCGAGTGTCAATTTCTGCAAAAGAAAATATTATTTCTGCCTGGTGGGAGGGAGACAGGTGGTCTTGTGACCCTATTTGGTCTCCTGTAGAAAGTTCAGGGAAGCCAGGCTCCGGTACGGATCCTGAGAAGGGACAGCTGGGGTTCTGGGTGACAGGCAGCAGCCCGGGGGGGCCGGCAGGCAGGCTGACACTGTGGGTGCCGTGGCCCTAAACGTGGCCGTACTGCTACCCCCATGTGGAGAACCTGAGGATTTCTTCTCCTTTTCTATTTTCCGTTGATCCCAGAGTCTTCTCGCAGCATGGTATTCAAAAGCACTGCAGTCTTCAGTTCCAGCTAAGTATCTATATCTGGACTTAATCGAACAACTCTGAGAGAGAAACCGTTTCTCTCCCTTTACCGAGGTGTCCGGACAAGCACGGTCTGGGGCCACTTTTGACGGCCCCGTTGAGCGGATTTCCTCAGTTTGGGGGACTGGAGTTTCCAGACATTCACGGCCCCAGTGTGCCACCTGGTGGACAGCGCTCAATTTTTTATTCCTGAACTTTCTCCAAGGGCCTTCCCATTCATTGAACAAAAATCCTTGGAGACTCCCGCAATCTGTAAGCCATGTAAGGCTGGTATTATTATTTCCACGCTATGATGAGAAAACGGGCTTAGAGAGAGGAAGGAATCTGCAAGTTCCTGGACCTGCCTTTAGTGTCTTTTTCCTCCATTCAGCAAAACCCCAAAATACTGTAGTCTGGGCGATCTGGGTTTGAGCCAGTTTAAGTCCTGGCTCAGCCACTGTCACCAAGTGAGGTCCTTTCACAGAACTGAACTTGATCCTTACCAGGCCCTCCATCACTGTGGACACTTGCATTTAGAGGGGCTGTTCTGTACAACGAATGAATGTGCTGAAGTACTTCTAGAAGAAAAACTGATGGCTGATATACTAGTCCAACTTTGTGTGTGTGTGTGTGTGTGTGTGTGTGTTAATGTTTAGTGGGTTGTTGCAATCTCCCCACATAGGGTTCGGTTGAACATGAAAATATAGGCAGTAAGATCTCCTCAGACTTCTTTGAGGACAGCCATTGAGCACTTTACAATGAGTGCAGTTAGCCTTGAAGTCCTCTGTGGCTGCCGGGCATTCTCCACTCTAGGAAGAGCCTGGTTGAACCCCGTGAACTGGAGTTAGGCTGCCAGCTTGGGTCCCCACTGACATTCCCATTCAGTAGATAGGCAAGCTCGGGCAAATCTCCTAACTTCCCTGTGCCTCACCTTCCTCCCAGGGAAAACTGGGATACAAAGTAGTATTCACCTCAAAGTGTTGTGCAGATTCAGCTGCACACCTTATGGAGAGCGCTCAGCACCAAGCATGCCACAGTGCGATATCCTTAAATACCAGCTCTCTCTGTGGTGGTTAGTGAGCTGACCTGAGGTGGGGCCCCGAAGGCTTCATTCATGAGCAGCAGTGTGGGTGGTTACTTTAAATACGTTCTTCCAACATCCAGATGGCCAAGAGACACATGAAAACGATGCTCAGCGTCACTCATCATCAGGGAAATAAAAATCAAAACCACACTGAGATACCACCTCACGCCAGTCAGAGTGGATAAAATGAACAAATAAGGAGACTATAGATGCTGGCGAGGATGTGGAGAAACGGGCCCCCTCCTACACTGTTGCTGGGAATGTAAACTGGTGCAGCCGCTCTGGAAAACAGTGTGG